>CAJQZP010001402.1:3260000-4460000 GCA_907164705.1 Parnassius apollo | reverse complement strand
AAAACAGAAACTAATTGTAATTTTTGATTTTGTAAATAAAATTCTATTTCGTTTTATTATTATAATGGTAATGGTAAAAATAATACCACTTATTTTTTAATGTACATTTTAATAAAATATTAAATCTTAAACAATTATACTTTACGGTAATGAAAATAATACAGTATATTTATGGAAGTAAATTTCTTAATAACAATGTCTTACAAATTAGTAAACTTATATAGCTTAGCATGATATATATTTATACAAATGCAACAATATAAGATATTTGTACAGCCTTTTCATTTTCTGTTTTCGAAAGTCGAAAACATTTCGTTTAAAGCAGAGACATTTAATTGTTTAGAGATATCATTCCGTTCCGTATATATACATATACTGAGTAAGACTGAGATTCAACAGCTAGGTCCATAGCGATAAATAACACAAAATTAAAACGTCGCTTTCACACTCCGCAAAGTTTATAAAAATTCAGTTTTACCTACTAATATATAACTACATAAGTTTTAACAACTAACATATTTCTCTGCCACGTTGATCTTGCGGTCGAAAACGTAACAGCAGATAATGAGGTCCCAGGTTTGAGTTTCGTAAAGAATTTGTTGACAGGAAAACCCAACAATTGGTTTTGGCCCGATCGAGATCCGGATTTGACAAGTTCTTATCAAAATTTAAAAAAACACTATCCTGCACAGATGTCTATTCTCCGTTGAGACTGGCCGCTGTGACTGAAACTCGACCTGGATCTGGAGGACATTTTATTATGGAATTTATTTAAACAATATAACTATTGATTGAGTAGAATATTTTTTCTTTGTTTGTTTGAAGTATTAAGTTCGCGGACGATACAGGCGTTAATTAAAAAGGCAACACAGTAAGGCGTGTCCAAGAGGGATCTACATTAAACTATTTTTCGTTCTTGGTCTACTTAAATGATTTATCAATGAAAGATATTTATCGATGACACGGCAGTTAATACATGGCATAAAAAATCCAGTCTCTTACCAGATCTCGTTTGAGAAGGTCTTATTCTAGCAAACTAGTGTAGATTAATTCAAAATTTAATAAAATGTTATAAATTTGAATTTCCGGTCTTTTCGCTATAAAAAAATTATGTTTTTTGGTTCAAAATGACATTTGTGATTTTTTTTATTCTTTTTTAATATAATAAGCAACCTTCAAGCAACAAAGACACTCCCAAAAAGATGGCGGACATATATTTATTTTAACACATTTTTTTAAATACATGGCACTTATGTGTATACTTGGTATTTATTACAAAAAAGTTGAATACTATTAAAATATAATGAAACTTGTTGATATTTTTTTTCTTTTTTTTCCAACGTCCAGGCATATATTATACAAAGACACTCCTTATAAGATAGCGGACATAATTTTTTACCCTCAATATTTTTAAATAGATGTCACTTATGTGTACGTGGACTTTATTTCAAAAAGTATAATACTTTACAATTACTAAATGTTTATGACGACAGAATATAAGATTTAAAAATGCTAAAAACTTTCTCATTTTTTATATAAAAGCTAATACTCTTAACAATATATCTTAAGCTCTATGACTTTTAGAAAATCGGTGTGGTACATATTCGTTTGTAAAATACAGTAGGTAATAGGAAAGACAAAATGTAGGAAGTTTTCAAGAGGTCCGGGAGATGGCGCTTGCACTGTTAAAATCGTTCCTTTAATAATAAATCTATAATATTTCTAAACTATATGACGACATTTAAATCGGTGTACATTTACGTTTGTAAAATTACAGCAGTATAATACAGACATAACGTAGTAGTTTTTTAAGCGTTCCCGTAGAGGGCGTTGCCGCTGCCCATCTTGACCCAGTAGCTTCGTAGGACGAGTAAAAAGTAGATGTCCAAAACTGAAATAAAACACACGAAGTACATAAAACAGTTCAAATGTTACATTATAACCGAGTTTATAGACGTCATCTTTTTTGAGCGTGTTGGGATCCACACTCGGACTCTGGGATCGATGATTCGATGTAATTAATATATAGTACGTAAGGGTAATACGGTCATTCGGTTAATAAGTATGGTCACGTTCTTGTAACTCAAAAACTACAACCTTGTTTGCATAGATGACTGTGATACGATAGCTCTATATCGGTCAATAAAATACTAAAGGGTCAAAAAGGCGATGCTTTCTCGACGCTATTTTAACAGTTGACATTATAGTAAATATTATAGTCGATTTTAGTATGGCGTAGTGTAGTTACTTTTTAAGTAGATTTTCCGACGTGTTCCTAATTATTGCCAAAACTTGTGTGCTATTTTTTTTTTCATAATATATTAGATATAGTATACGATATTGTGTTTTTGTCTCTGTCCTCCTAGTTTTGGTTTTATAAGGCGGCAAAGCCTAAGGTGACCATATTACCCTCACGTACCTTATTATGTAGAATCGTTCACATACTAATCATCAGTCTACTATGAATAGTAATCATCATCATCATCATCATCATTACAGCCTATCAAAAGTCCATTGATAAACATAGGCCTCTCGCATAGATTGCCTTATAAGGGGATGTTTACTATCGTTGCACCGCTTGGGAAGAGGATTGCTGCAACCGTAGTTTATTATTATTATTACGATAAAAGAAGCTGCTGCCATTTGCTTTCCGGTTTCCCTCTGTCACCTTTTGCATCACCCACGGGATGAGTTGGGGTAGTTGACTCTCTAACGCCACTACTACACGGCCAAACACTACCAGTTTCTTTTTATAATATAGGGGTGATAAATGAGCACCGAATCACCAGATGGTAAGTAGATGCTGTGGCCTATAGACATCTACATTTATAATCAATTAAGAATCAAACTGCAGATGCGTTATCCGACTATGTTGCAATAGCTCGTTTCCAGTAAAAAGGGTCTCCGGTTCTTTACTCTCACCATACGAAACACGGCAATATAAAGCTGCTATTTTGCACTGGTATTCTGTAAGGGCTTGGTCTTACTCCGGTCGAGGCGACCCATTCGTGCTACAACCTCAATATAGCTGCAGCGTGGCTCTACCCCGTATATACTTGGGCTGGGCTGGAGCAGGCTGGTGTGACACGTTATTTAATTAAGGATCACATTATGATTTCTTATATTCACGCGAACTCTACACATGGAATAAAACAAATTTTACGGATTTTGTCGAGTTTAATTATATTTAATTTTAATTTCCGGCGTTTCGAGCACTTAGAGGAAGTCTGCAGTATTTCAGCACATTCAGGATCGTGGCCACTATTTGGTACAACAGATTTGATAGACGACAACTCCTCGCTAATGAACACCGAATCCTACCAAGGATGATTCGCGAGACTATTGAAATTAAAAAACATACAATATACTTACAAATAAGAAGATGGCTTGGTGCTACCAGCTGCTCGGGATCCCATTATTAATAAATTAAATTGAAAATTTCTAAAACCCCCGAAACAAAAAAGTTGATGATCTTGAAATAACAGAATCAATTATAATAATAAAACACGTATATGAACTACCGTTATTAAACCTTTTAATTTAAAAAATAAACCGCACCCAAATCGGTTGCAAAGCTATGATACCACAGACAGACACACACACACACACACACACACATAGCGGTCAAACTAATAACAACCATCCTTTTCGTCGGGGTTAATAAAATTAAATCTAAGTCCAAGCATACTACTGCAAGACTTTAACCTCTTAGCTACCAGCGTCCAATTTTGACCGCGGCGATATTTCATCAAAATTCAAGAGGTCAAATGTGACCGTACCCATCCACAGCACTTTAAGCCATAAATACTTATGTTTAGAGACTATTTTTCTATGACTATGTTTGGCATTATAGAATCAATATGAAATTTTCTAACCTCTAGTGGAATAAAAAGTCAGTTAGTTTATGGATATTTATTTATAATCTACGATCATTTCGTACGCCATTTTCATGTGAATGTTATAGTGTTGATTTTTAGAATTTTCTAGTGTTTTATTAATGTTTTAGTACTTATAGTGTTTTATTATGGAATTGTAATGAAAGTTTTTTTGTGAATGTAATTTATCTTTTTACGTGAATAATTTCGAGTAATATATAGAAATAATTGTGATTTTCACGCTTTTCGCTTGGTATGATTGTTTTGTTATCAAAATATAATAAAATCTTTTTGTAATGTTGTAAAACCTGACTTTTGTTTAGACCACAGGATAGAGAATTTTGTATAGATTTTATAATGTCTTACTTCTTCATAGAAAAGTAGCATTGATTTATATATTACACTAGATCAATAATAACCGCGCCAAAGCGTTGCCACTGCACATATGGCCACAGCCATATGCCTAGCTAACGTCAGTTCAGTGTTCAATGTGACGCCGACAGAGTTGAGCCGCGACAAAAAATGGGTAAATGCGTATTGAAAGAATGCTATTCAAGATCACAAAAACGTAATAAATCAAGCGGAATCACTTTCAGCACATAATTTTTAGTTCTTGTTTTCATATAAACGTAAAAAACCTCAAATAATTAAATGAAATTATCGAATATTGCCATTTAGGTTCAATGTTGCCACTTTTCCGCATTTGTGATTATCCTACATTAATGGGAGACTATATAATTAATGGAGTAAGTTAATTAGTTACCTCTGATTTTAAATATTTTGGAAATTATAATAAAAACTACGTTTTAACTTTCATACAAAATAATTAATTATTCATATTTTAGTTTATTCATGAATTATCTATTAAATATATTTTATTACCTATGTGATATTAATAATTTTTTTTTAAATTATATAATATTACCTATTTTATAATGTTTGATTTATTAGTACAATAAAATACTTATGAAAATATGTTTTATTTCATCATTATATTTATTTCTATTCATCTGATAATCTTTGTATTCTTTTTTTCTAAGGGGACGCAATAAAGATTTTAAAATAAAATATACTTTTTGAATATAAAAATAATTAACTGCAGCTTAAAAAAAACTCATTTTTATTGCGTATTTTAGGTAAAATTTCATATAGTAAGCCACACCAACCCGCCATTGCATGTTTGTGTGTCTATCTTTATCTAATCTTAGCGACGATATTGTTTTCGCAACTTGTGTAAGTGAGATAGATATACGTTTATTTAAAATTGTTATTAGTTTCAAAGCTACATCTCGTCGTCGCGTTTGGAACTTTCGATAGTGGTTACACTTTTTTCGACGCGCGGTAATATGGTTTGCTCCTCTAGTGTTGTATCATCATCATCATCATCATTACAGCCCTTCACAAGTCCACTACTGAACATAGGCCTCCCCCAAGTAACGCCACAAAGCACGGTCCTGAGCCACCTGCATCCATCGACTTCCTGCATGTCTTAACAGGTCGTCACTCCATCTAGTGGGGGGTCGCCCTACACTACGCCTACCGGTACGAGGCTGCCACTCGAGAACCTTTCTTCCCCATCGGTTATCGGTTCTTCGAGCTATATGGCCGGCCCATTGCCACTTCAGCTTACTAATCCGTTGGGCTATATTGGGGGTGCTAAGAATCTCCGTTGGAGGTTCGGTTGCCACCTACGACGACTCGACCTGGCAACGTATAACGGATTAGTGTTGTATAACTCGATGGAAAAGTAGTCTCTAAATAAAAGTTTTAACGCGACTGCATGGGATTTTTATGGGAATTGATGGGTTAAGAAGCTTCTATAAGTTCGTTCTGTGTAGATAGGGCCAAAAATTAATAATTAAAAGTTGAAGATAGCCTTCTTTCAGTATGACAACAAGACGTCAAATACATCACCCTCAGTCTTAGCCGGGTATGTAAATCCAGTACTTAAAATTGTGATTAAAAATTTCTTTGGTGCCTTCGGGGATCTAGTTCAGGATCTAAGCTTACGATGTAGATTTCCCATAAAATACTTACGTATATAAAATACACTCGTGACAATGTTTTGGGCTGGTGGTGCAGTCACAGCTATTTCGACTATCGTCATCACTATGTAAAACAACATGAATATCACGGAGTAGATCAGGAATATCTTGACATGGCCCGATTTGTTCTGAAATCAAACATTCACGTATCAGAATTCTTTTCACCAGTTTCCAGTAATGAACTGATAATGGTAGCACAGTGGCTTAGAAATTAACTGAGGCACTGGTTGTGGGTTCGAATCAGGCACGGAGTAAGTATTTGTATTTATTTATATATATAAAATTATGTAAATTAATTAGTACACACAATAAATTTATAAATTTTACAAATAAATAAATTTAACTTGCTAGTAGCCAGCCGCCGTGGACTTAACTCGCCATCTCACTCGCACCCACCCATATACATACTCTGCCTCGCACTCGCTCCTACAGAGCTACCCTACATGCTTGTCTTGTTATTTTTTCAATATCTTGCTTTGTTTGAAAGGTTCGAATTTCAATTGGTGATAAAAAAAAACTATACACGTTGTAATTAAATATAGATAATTTTATAATTCTTCGGATTGAGGTAAAAGGTTATTTTAAATAATGTGAGTACGCTTGTGCAAAGTTATTGCGGAATGATTAATGTGAATCGTCAAAAGGTACTTCGTAGATTTGGTTGACTATAGGGGGCAAAGGAGCATGTCCTACAAATAATTATTCCGGATCTGGATGTTTGTCCTTGTGTGTGTAAACTGCTTCCAAGATGCAGGACAGGAGCAAACCTTAGTGTGGGCGTAACGTTTAAAAAAAACTAAATAAAGAAATTAATGAACTTAAGATTAATTAACCCCATAAATTATGATTTTAATTTACTATCGAGGCTTTAAGGTAATCCAATCAAATCTTCAAGGTAATAATATTGTAAATGCACATGCCATATTCTTAAACGGGTTTATCCTTTAGTTTTGCCAGACCTAATATAACGTAAGTGAACTTATGGTGGCCACACACGGTCAGTTAAACTGATCATTGCAACTGATGAGTTCAAACTAAAACTGTTGATAGTTTTTAAAATATCGGATTTTCTGTATATCCATAAATAAACTTATGTGTAAAACTCCGATATTAATATATTTATAATGATCGATATATCGAAAATCCACTATTTTAAATCATATCAACAGTTTTAGTTTGAACTGATCAGTTGGAATGATCAGTTGAACTGACCGTGTGTGGGATCAATTATGTAGCTCTTCGTTTGGATTCCGGCTGTGAAAAAATATAAATAAATATAAGCTAACGAAAACAATTGTTGAGCTCAATGAGCGGATATGGGCAAAATAATTCTTATCAACTTTAATATAATGTATTTCTGTAAAGTAACGCCACCGATTCTATTAAATATCTTGAAAACAATTGTGACATACTGTTAATTTAAATCAAATAATATTTTAACACAAGTAGTAAAGTTAAAAATTTTGTGCAACCGACTTCAATATAATTAAAATGAGAACAGTCAACTTAATATGCATTATTAAGGATTACTCAAAAACTACTAGTCAGATCTTGATTAAATTTACATGGGACCACACGAGAAGTACCAGCTTTTAGATAAAAAAAAAAGAATTATCAAATTGGTTCACCTAGAAAAAAGTTCTGAGGTAACACAAAAAAAACATACAGTTGAATTGAATACCTTCTTTTTTAAGTCGGTAAAAACTTACGGAAATTTTAAGCTTTAAGCTTTTATGTAAAATAGTAGTGTAGGAGACTTCTTTAGCATAATCTCTCAATTACAATTACAACACGTAATATAATTAACGCATTTTGAGAAAGTAGTTTGTTCAGAATCGTTTACTGAATCGATTCCTATCATTTTTAATATAGGTAATTTTTTATCCCAAAAATAATTAAAACTACGTAAATTACAGTCACACTAAATCTGTACAGTCAAAACAAACTGAAATGGACCGTAACTTAAGGCAGTAAGACTTTTAAGAGTGCAGTTTTACTTGTATTATTACTAATTCTGTCATGCAATAAAAATAAAGAAAAATGAACTTTATTTCGAGCACATTAAAGTCTTTGCGTTCGTGGATATGTACTGTGACCACAACATTCTTCCGGATTAGTTATACTAAATGGGCGATTTTTTTTTCGTTGTAGATTTGACTTTTCGTGTGTCCTTCAACTTTTTCAACTCATTAAAAATGTTCAACACGTTCTATGTCATGGGTGTTATTTTCTATGGAACACATTACAATACAGCTGATCATTAAGGAAAAAAAACCTTTTCAATGTAATATAATAAATTGTTTAAGTTTGTGATGCCCGTGATTTTGTTGTGTCTCCTCTCTGAGTAGCAACAAAAAAGTTGAAATTTTATCGAATAGTCAAAAACCCACCAAAGCGTTTTACATTTACCAATCTCCAAAATATAGTGTACTTTTAACCTTCTTTATTTGCTTTCGCTAAAATCTACTTAAAACAGTAGAAATCAAGCTTCAATTTCTGTCCCCGGAATTCGTCGTCATAGGAAATTCCTACAGTCACGCAAGAATTTTCTTAAATGGAGCCTTATTTTTAAATCCAATTCTGGCCATAGACATATTTTTTAAGTCTGTCAACACTAAAGTACGATTGGAGTAGTGGCCATTTTGTGATTTGCTTCAGTTCCAATATAATTCACACTAGTAAAATTTTGTTGTTGAAGGGAAAAAAAAGAAATTCTGCTGAATCACGGCGTTTGTGACGGTAAGGATGCTTTTCTAAGTCTCTCTTGTGTAATTTGTAGTAGTATACTATGAGTAGAGTATATTATGTATTTTATCAATAATTTGTCAAACATAAGCTAGAATATTAAACGTACGATTTTTTTTTAAATTTCTCATCCAAAAACGTTACGTCAGCTGAGGAACTTTTTAATTAGAGGAATAAAAACGTGACTCACGGGAATTGTAAAGAATGATGCACATTAGCGCATTGAACTAAAAAATATATTTTTTTAATTTTAAATTCTAAAGTCGGTCTGTCTGCCTGTTTCATGACAAACGTTGACTTTTAGACAAAACTGCTAAACAAAGGGGTATGAAGATTTTTGTATGGAGGCTGGCTTACCCGCCATTTTGTATTTTTTTTCAAATCAGCGTTCACTTGAAATTCTTTCATAAATGGATACTTAGTGTTAATACAAACATAAAATGTCATAACACAAAAACCCGTAAAGTGTCACATTTCCAAGATATAAGCAACCTAAGTTTTACTTCTCCAAGTCGATTTTTTTTTAAATTAGCGTTCGATTAAAATACTTTCAAAAATGGATACCTGATATCAATACAAACATAAAATGTCATTAGAAGAAATACCGTAATGGGTCACGTTTTAAAGATATTAAAGTAAAACTTTGGTTGCTTATATCTTGAAAATGTGACACTTTACGGGTTTTCTTCTAATGACATTTTATGTTTGTATTAATACGAAGTTTCCATTTTTGAAAGAATTTTAAGTGAAATTGTGAATAAGTCTTGGAGACAGTTAGTAGTTACTTTTATGTAAAAATTAATTTTTGTTCGTCTTCTATGCGTTTGCGCAGCGTTTATCTTTCGAAGCTTTGTACACATCTGTACAAAGTTTCGAAAGATGAAAGAAACTTTGCTAGAGTGGCACGTTAACAACTGTGCCACTCAAGCGAGTTTCTATGGAAAAAAATAAAAACACCTGGACCAAATTCGCGGGCAACAGCCAATAGTAAAATTATCTTACATATATACAATTTTAAAATTAGAAGAAACTTGAATAAAAATAAAAACTAGAAGACTAGATAATATAATATTTTTGGAGAGTGTGACTGGCGGGTCCAAGTACAGTCAACAACAGCTACGACTTTACGTATGCGTTACCGGCCAAACCCGATTACAGGACAAACTAGTTTTGCCGAGGCCAAACTAGTTCTTCCTTTTTACGCATAAAGCTAAATTGGGTGACTAAGCAAAATAACCACGAAGACTAAGCCCTCTTTCCAACCAAGTTTTATTTCTTGTCACCTAATTTAGCTTAATGCGTAAAAAAGAAAAACTAGTTTGGCCTAGGCAAAACTAGTTTGTTCTGAAATCGGGTTTGGTCGGTAACATATGTATCAAATTTCTCCAATCGACTTTGGACTTTAAGACATATGCCGTTGAGTTCAGATTTGTCAATAGAAATTTGAAATTTTGTATAAACCGTAGTTGCTGTTGACCATACCATGATAACATAGATGACGGCTCGTAATGTCTCTCTGATAACGAAATGTTTTTTCTTTTTGTAAATGTACTATCGATATTTATTTTGATTCTACTTTGATAACAGGTAAGAGTTGCAGAGTTAACAGGAAAAGCTAAAAAATGGCTCTTATACCAGCAGAGAGACAAAAAAGGCATAGAGAGAAAATAAAAAATGATCCAGAGAAATACGAAGCACAAAAAAAGAAGCATGCGATACGGAAATCAAAGACAATAAATGAACTAACGGAGGAAGAAAAAGTAAAACAACGCAGACGATGGAGAAATCAAAAAAGAAAAGAAAAAGAAGCACGGAAGTCGAAAACAACTATCACTCAAGAGGAGAATAATCCACCATCGTCCTCCCAAAAGACTGTGAAGAAAGTCAAGAAGGCATCAACAAGACATCATGTTGCAGTGGTCAAGAAATATAATGCTGCCCTTAAAAAAATATCATCATTGAAAACCACTGTTAATAAATACAAAAAACAATTATTTCGTCAAAAACGTAAATATGAATTACAAATTATTAAATTAGAAAAAGATAAACAGACAGAATTTGATAAATTAAAAGCGAGACAAGAACTATTAGAAAGTTACTTGAAAGTGGCTTACAAAAAATGTAATAATAACAAAGAAAAACAGATTTTTAAGAAAATTACTGCAACGGACTTTATCAAAGTCACAAGAAACAAAACGTATGTGACTAAATTACTCGGTCTCAAAGGAAAAGCTAGATACACTCAGCGCAAACCAAAAAATGAAGCTATAAAAAAGAAATTGAAGAATTTTATTTGCGAGATGACGTAACTAGAATAACCGCAGGGAAAAAAGAATGTCGCACTGAAAAGAAGAAAAATGAGCAAATTCGATACCTGACTGATACACTACTTAACTTGTATAAAATGTACGTAGAAGAAGGGGGTAAAAGAAGTTTTTCAATATTTTTAAATACAAGCCTTTCTACGTTCTATCTCCGAACATTAATAAAAGAGATACATGCCAGTGTATGAAACACGCGAATGTTGAAATGTTGTTTTATGCACTTAAAAAATACTACAAAAATATAAAAATCCCACAGATGCATTAAAAGATTTGTGCTGCGATGTAAAATCGCAGGAGTGCGTGTATGCAACGTGTGACAAATGTAAAACAAAAGCGTTAAATTATGAACTCAAGGAAGGGCAAGGTGATTTGAACACAGATTGGCACCAATGGGAAAGACTGAATCACCAATATCAAAAGACTGAACAAGGAACGAGTAAAACATTGACTACTAAATAAACTGCAAAATCAAGAAAGACTGGAACCATAGCTGTACTGATAAACATCTTCGAAAAAAGCTTGCCTGCTTTTAAAAAGCATGTCTTTAACTGGATTCACCAACAGCGTCAATATCAAGCTTGCATTAAGGAATTGAAACCACATGAAGCTCTCATCCTTTGTGATTTTTCAGATAACTATGTATGTAAAATGTCACAGGAAGTACAGGCCACCCACTTTGGCGCTTCAAAAAATCAAATCACCCTCCATACTGGCATGATTTATTGGGCAGATGCAGCTCAATCACTTTGTACTATAGCTGATAACAATTCTCACGAGCCCCCAGCTATATGGGCGCATTTGATTCCGATTATAAAAATGGTGAAAAAATCACCTTTAATAAAGTTCTTGCACGTATTTTCAGATGGACCATCATCTCAATATCGGCAGAAGAGAAATTTTTATCTACTTAGTTCATTTACAAGATTTGACAAATTCCAATTTGACTACGCAACATGGTCGTATTCAGAGGCAGGCCATGGAAAAGGTGTTGCCGACGGTATAGGCGGATCTGTCAAAAGAGCACTAGATCGTGAAGTTTCATATGGCAAGGATGTGATGGATGGACAAAGTGCTTACGACATTTTGACTACACGTATGGATCTGTAAAATGCTTTTACATACCAGAATTGGAAATAGAAAATTTAGACAAAATCACGCCCAAAGATCTGAATACTTTGGTCGGAACGATGCAATTGCATCAAATAATATGCCAGCCTCCTCTAAACAGCATCAACTACAGGAATCTTTCTTGTTTTTGTGGGTGTAATAATAGAGGTTTATGCAAATGTTTCTCACCGAAAACTCACGAATTTAAGACACAGCACAATGAAACATATAACAACCAAAAATCTGACGACCAAAAGCATTTTAAAAACTTAACAGATCAAAACGAATGCACAATATCTGCTGCTAGAAATGTTATAATTAACAATCAAAAGCATATATCATTTAATTCAAATCTTGAACGCGTATCAGATATTGTTCAACTTCATGATTCAGAACAATTTGATATGCCTAGTACAAATGTAGTCACATTCAAAGCTGATATTCATGGTGATAACCAAAGGCATTTAAAAAATAGAATAATCAAAATAATAACATGGTAAATTCAGCTAGTAAAGAAAGTATCAAGCTAATTAATAAAGAGTTGTATACAATTCTACCACATGACTTTGAAAGCATTGTTCAATATTACGTTCAAGAATCAAGTGATGTGGTGTTTGACAAAAATATGATGATATCGGAGTTTGAAAGAAGCAATGTTTATTATGATGATATAGAACTTTCGTCGTTAAATATTAGTGATGAAACGATTATTGATTCAAATAAATGTGATGATGTAATTATAACAACAGAAGACGAACACATCATACCACTTAACAAGAGCAATGATGTGATTATTATATCTTTAAACAAAAAAAAATGAAGACTTGACGCAAAGTAATGATGAATAATTCTTCTAATAAAGAGAATACAACAAAAATATATGGTTCAAAGAAACGCAAACTTTCTTCTTTGCACCCATGTAATGCCAGTAAATCCAAAATAAAAATAGAAGCTAATGAACAAAAACATAATAGAAAGTATCAGCAATCACAATCAAAACCCATAAGAGTGATGGCACTCGTACTTTGAAATGCCATGAATGTAAAGCTCAGATTCCGTTTACTAACAGTATGAGAAAATGCATAGCCTGTAAAATGTTGTCTTGTACCACATGCGCTGACAGAGAAATAATTGGTTTTGATGACTATATTTGCGATACTTGTTTTGGAAAGGATAATTTAAATTAAGTTTTCTTTGTTTATTTGTTTCTTTAGTGGTAAGTAAAAGTTTTTAGAGGCTACATTTTGATTATGCCTGACTGAAGTCAGACTGAATAAATGAGTGTAAACTGTAGGTACATACATAAAATATTTTATCTATGTTACGGTTATTAAAATGACATACTACATATTGTTATATTTCACATAAGTTGATAGGATTACAATGAACGAACCCTGATCTAAGTCCTTTTTACCGAATTCAAAAATTGAAAAGGAGGAGGTTATGTATTCGTCGCGTTTTTTTTTAAATAGTTATGTACACCGACTACTCAAAAACGGCTGAACCGATTGAAGTGATTCAAACGTTATAACAAATCAAGTTTTTACCAAGTTGGTACCATTTTTTGAAATTTTGAAATCGGTTCAGTAGTTTTCAGTTTTCGTTACCAGTTTATATAAATTTAAGACGGATGTTCATTGATTGATGCGGTTTATATGTGTAGTGAACTACCTAACCTACCTATTTACAAGTGATGCTTTAAAAAAGAGTGAAATAAAAATCGGGCGTGAAAAATGTACAATTTTTGTTTTTTGTTCTTTTGTTTAAATCAGCCCAACTTCAAAGTACTTACGTTATTTGGTATGAATATGAAGGCGGTTTCATTTTTTTATATAAATATTTTTAGTAAATAACGTTGTTACATAGTTTTTAACATAAAGTAACAATTTATTTTTGCCTAATTAACTCACAGTTGGTCGCTCGGTCGGTCGGTCTGTTGTTCGCAAATGGGAACGCAGCTTAACTCTTTCCTCTGAGTAAATGCTCGTTCCTATGAGTTATTGTCTACCAAAATAGAAGACTTAAAATTTTAATTATTTTCAACTTTAAGGGCGAAAGTGCCATTTTTATTTTGATAATTATATAAAATGATAATGTTTTGTTAATGACATAGAACTATAATTTACATATACACTCAAAATGTTCTAAAAAACAAACAAATGATACTTTTTTTCGGTCAAGGCGTTACTCATAGGAAGTGATTTTAGGTGTAAGTTTATGATTTATTATCTAAACGTGTAAAATCTTTAGTTTTATAATAATTTGATTACGTGTTCCTTTAAATAAATATAAATATAAAATTATTTGTGTCTGCAATTTTACCAATCTAACCCAACAATATCGTGATGCAGAGGAATCTTCACCATCAAACCATCATCCGTGGCGCTTAAAACACGTATTATTTGAAAAACTAAGGTTTTTATCGATGCAATGAGTTAATTTTTATTTAAAACATATACTAAAGAATCATAAAATCGCAGTCTAAATTTAAATTTGTACAAAATGCATTATTTTTGTTACTCTTAAAACTTTTACAACGAAAAAAAATCGCCCAAATAACTAATTTGATAAAAAATCTGTGCATAAAAAAGTTTAACTAAAAATTCAGTGTATGTATTATGATTATAACATAAGATACTAATTGGGGTGTCTAAGGGTGTGCGTTAATTACATTACGTACATTACATATAATATATATATATATATATATATATATATAATTATATATATATAATTACATTACGTACATTACATATAATATATATATATATATATATATATATATATACATATATACAGAATGGCGTCCCACATATATGCAATAAATGAAACCACAAGTAATACTAGTCCGTAGAAGTGTAGAAAAATTAAATATTAAATTAAAACCCGTAAAATAAAAAAGTGAAATTTTCAAACAAAATAAATATTAAAATAAATTCAGTAAAAGTGAACACTCTGTCTAGACAATGTACCTTGACCCCTTGGAAGAGTGACAACGTTGCACGCGGGTGGCATGGCGATTGTCGGCACGGCCTATGGTTCGTTGGACAATGTGCGACGAAATAAAAACTTACTCACTAAACTGTTTAGATATTTTACCGCCACTTTTTTATTTCGCGAAAATGGAACTGAACGAAATAAATATTATTGCATATTAGTAGCAAAATTTAATGAAACCCTAAATTTTAAAATTTTCAAAATGTCCGCCACGTTCTTGAATGTTGTCCTGAAGCCACAAGTTACATCGCCGCATAATGTTGTCCTGAAGCCTGCTCAACAAATTTCGTTCAGGATCCAGAGCCAGGGCTTTTAATTTGTTAAAGGCGGCCACAATACGATTGCGCAGTTCATCTTCGGTTTCGGAGATCTTTGAGTACACTTCATTTTTAATAAAGCCCCATAAAAAGAAGTCTAGAGGAGTGAGGTCGGGCGATCGAGCTGGCCACCTGCGAGGGCCATAGCGCCCTATCCATTGTTCGCCGAACATGGTGTTAAGCCGCTCTCTCGCGAGGAGTACGAAGTGTGGAGGAGCTCCATCTAACTGGAACCATACCCTTTGGTAGGCTGCCACAGACAATCCTACTAAATATTCTGTTATTGGGCCGTTAAGAATATTGAGAAATTTCTGTGCATTCAGGTTTCCGTCAATAAAAATAGGGCCGATTATTTGATCTCCGTGAATGCCTGCCCAAACATTAATTGAAAATCGGTATTGATGAGCTGATTCCCTAAATGGGGATTCGTATGGCTCCAGTAACGTATGGATTGTCGGTTCCATATGCCGTTTCGAGTAAACGTGCTTTCATCTGTCCAAAACACATTTGTTAGGAAACGTTGGTCTTGAGACATTTTTTTCCAGTACCCAGTGGCAGTAAGATTCTCTAATCGGCTTATCGCGGGGCAGCAGCGACTGCACCTTAACATATTTATAAGGACGTAGTTTGTTCCTTTTCAGCACTCGGTGTATTGTTTTATGCCTCACTCTAAACACACGCCCAGCTTGTCTAAGGCTGCAGGTTGGATTCCGATCGAAATGGTCTAAGACTTGTTGTTCGAACGAGGGTGGAAAGTGACGCGGAGCAACTCCTTCATGAGTGTTGGGCGCTATGCGCTGATTTTCCCTGATTCTTTGGACAGCACCTAGGATTGTCCGGACGCTAGTAGACGCGAGTTGCGCCGTATCTCTAACTATAAGTACGCAGAGTTAACGCTGAATTTTGGTGGCATTCGCCATACAATAAAACCATGTCTGTATACTCTGCCGCACTGTAAAAATGCTGTTGTCTTGGCATTTTCCGCCGCCAAAACGTATACACAAAAGTCAAGTAGTGTCAATATCACAGTGAAAAAATAATAAAAATAAAGTTTAAAAACACTATTTACACACACAAAGTCAATTAACTAATAAGTGTCTATTTCACCGTAAAAGAATTTTTCGACTAATTGTATTTATCTTACGATAATACGATAATTATCTTACGATAAATAATTGCGATGCGTGTAGGCAGCGAAACACACCTGTATTCTGGGAGAATTGCGCGTGAACTGGAAGCCGAATTTCTAAATTCCAAAATGGCGAAAATAATAAAAGTAACAAATAGGGCGGCCACAAGGTGCAATTATCGTTTATCGATACTTTTCTTTTTACACTTACTTACCTACTACATTTGAATACAAGTAATTTTGATTTTTGATTTGATAACAATCGACAAGTTATTGATTGTTAAAAAAAAAGTTTATTTTTATACAATTGAACTTACGAAACTACCGATTTGTAACTTCCTGGGAAACTCAATGTATCATTGTAAATCATATCTTTTTTTTAACGGGTAAGTATGTATGACTTTTTAATTGGTTGTTTTTATGGGTTTTTTAGCATGTTAAAATAATTTATTATCTCTAAATCTACAAGAACTCGCTTAAACAAAAAAGCTTTAAAGTTTAGCTTTAAATACTTAGGTCGTAGTGTTTTTAGAATTATCATAACAACACGATTATTCTAAAAAAAACCATACCCTAAGTGTTTAAAGTTAAACATTTTTTGTTTATCGATTATTACTCCCTTCGAAAGAAGCTAATCGTCTACCTAGTGCCTACTCTACGACAAAGGCGCGCGCGCACTTGCGCTGTCGCCTTTGAAGTACGACGCGTGCCTCGTGCCGCTTGTTTATGGACGCCGACAAAAGACACCGCTGTCGATATGTCGCAATACCAATAGTTTGCACTGCGTGGCAACTTCGCTTTTAATGTTCAAGGATTCAAGTTCATTGAATCATTGACTTAGTGACCCAATTCTATAGAGAGTTCAAATTTGCTTAAAATTAAAACTCTACTTATTAACCTAATTACTGGACCGATTAGGTTCATTTTTTGTATATCGTCAGCAAAGGCGATAACAAGTATATGGTTTCATTTATTGCATATATGTGGGACCCATTCTGTATATATATATATATATATATATATATATATATATATATTTTGACGGTTTGGTTCATTTTTTTGCAAGCAAATGAGTGGAATAGTTTGTAGGGGTCTGTCTTTCCGTCCCGTCCGGCCTTTTGTTGCGCCACCAGGTGGAATTACGATCTCGCACTGGCTTGTAATAAGTTGAAAAATATTTAAAAATAAATTTTAAACGCAAAAAAATTGGTGAAAATATATTACCTTATGGAGTCCGACCAATAAGACGATCGTGAAGGCCAAAAGTACGGCAACGAAGAGTAAGGTTACCGCGCAGAGTGCCATGAGAGTAGCACCAGCAGCCCTGTGGTCTGGGTCAGAACTGTTTATTAAAACTTGAGCAGCTCCAATACCAAGGAACATTAAAGTGGAGATGATAATCTCGCCCACCTGTTGAAATTTACAAAATATTTTTTAATCAAATATATAAAACGTAAGTAAAAAATCATACGTGGTAGAGCCACACTGCAGGTAAATTATGGTTGTAGCAAGAATGGGTCCACTCAACCGGTAAAGGACCACGCTCACATAGAACACCAGCTTAAAATAGCAGCATACAGCTGTGTTCCGTATGATGAGTATAGAGATCCGGAGAACCGTTTCAACTGGAAACGAGGCATTCCATCTTAGTCCTCAGGGGTGACAACGCATCTGTGTTTTGATTCTTAATCGAGAAGAAATATAGATATCTATGGGCCACAGAATCCATTTACTATCAGGTTGATTGTTTGCTCGTGTGTCACCCTTATTCTAAGTATAAAAAATATCAGACACACTATTTTACTAGTTCCTAAAAGATAATATTTATTAAGTAGGCTCCTATTCGGTCTAATACTTAATATTGTTACGAGCTTGAGGTTCGTGACAATAAAAATTGCCTATAGAATTACCTAAATTAACACTTTAATTTTCTATACACAAAATAAAACTTAAAACACCAATAATTAATCACACTGATTCACTTTATTCCGCTCCGAAGCTTCGCTTGTCTCGCCAAATTAAATACTTCCACGATCGCACCTTGCAGCGCCTATAAATACACATTAGTACCGAATCATCCAGAACATTCAAGTAAATACGCGCACCAATCGACAAAGCGCCGAAAGTTCGAGAGTCAGCTTCCAGAAGCTTAGTTCTTCGTTTCGACAACAGAAGGCGCTGTCGGTTGAAAGATTAGTGATGTCATTTTCTGGAAAGCTCTCCCCCTCGCTCCGTTACCCGACACTAGATGGCGCGTCAGATGTCAACTTAGCCGCGCAACACTGCCCCCTCCTAAGACATGCTCGTCCCGAGCATTATCGGCCCCATAATAACGCGCCAGGCGATCCACATGGACGATCTTAGGAGTCCCTCTTGCGCCTTTCTGTAACGGCTCCGCAATGTCAAGGGCTGTCCTATCCCATGGTACACCAACATTGTACAATTTCGGTGCTCCTCTACTACGTGTCTGAGGTCCCCTCACGGCCGCACAACTTGTACATGTACGACACCAAGCCTCGACATCGATCATCGATCACGATAATGGACCCAGTAAAACTGGGTAGTAAAGTTCAGCAGAGTTCGTTTAACTCCCAGATGGACTCTTGAACGACCATTATGGCACAGCTGTAGAACATTCGGCACTTTAGCTTTAGGGACAACCATTTGCAAACGACAGCTGTCTCCTCGACAATTGTCCCATTTACGGCACAGGACTCCATCCTGAATCAGCAAGCTGTCCCATTGGGCCCAATAGCTTTTCGTGGTTGAACTCATCGCTGAGACGTCGCTCCACTTAGGCTTGGTAGCACGGGCCTTCATCCATTTCAGATTCGGCTTGATGTCCGGATCTTCCTGCTGTGCATGTCGTAGGCTGTCCTTCCACTCGTTGCTGAGGTGGTCTGTCCTGAGCATCCTCACGGATACCACTTCCTTACTCTCTTGCACAGTACAATGTTTCCGATCTTCAGGACAAGGTCTTCTTGACAATGCATCTGCGTTGCCATGAGATTTCCCACTGCGATGTCTGATAGTAAAGTCGTATCCCGGCTGCTGCACCCGGCCATAGCACCTAGGGCTGTATCCTTTATTGTGGTCGCGAACTGCTGCAACCTCCCTAGCGTGAGGGGAATGATGTTGCTGCCACCGCCAGGCGGTGATGTTAGCTGCACTACCCTCTCGAGATCGACCAACTTCCCTTTCTACAGTTCGCTTAGGGCAGCTGGATCGTAGATGGCCCTTTTCCCCACAACCATAACACCTAGGGCTGAATCCTTTGTTGGGGTCGCGAACTGTAGCTGCTGCGATCTCCCTGACGCGATGGGAACGATGATCCTGCCGCACGACTTCCACCTCCAATGCAGGGGCCAAGGCGTCCTTAAGCGTCTCGTGGTGCCCGAGCCTCATAGCAGCTCTGACTTCCAGGTCGCGGATGCCGTCGATGAACGCCTGCACCAGGTTCCCTTCAATGAGCGCAGGTACAGACCGGTATGCTTTTCGCACCAGCTTCTCCACCTCTAGAGCCCACTGCTGCAGGTTTTCGTTGATGCGCTGCACGCGATCTTTAAGCTGCGTACGAAAGACGTGTTCCAGGTGAGCGTCGCCATATCTCGCCTCCAATGCCTCAAGGAGTTGCTCATAAGTCACTTCCTCACCGAGAGCTTCCAGAACTGTTAAGGCCTGGTCGCGCAGGCCTAGTGTGAGAGCAGTCATGGCCTGATTTTTATTCCAGCCGTTCGCCTTCATAACAGCTTCAAACTGGATTTTGTAGGCCGACCAGGAAGAAGTCCCGTCGAACGGTGGCACCTTGAACCCACATAGCGAAGGTGTTGCAGCTACTCCGGGAGCTGTAATTGCATCCCCAGTTTGAGTAGTTTTAGGTCAGCACCACGTTGTCAACCCGATGTTCACTTGGTCGATTCGGGTTTCAGCTTTCTCGATTCGGGTTTCAGCTTTCGCGATTTGGGTTTCAGCTTCCGACAGGCGGTTATCATGCTGAGCAACCCTATCCTTCACTTCGTTTATCCCCTTCCCGAAGGTAGCGTGAAGGTCCTTAATGAGGAGCATTTGCTCTTCCAACCGACGGGCCTGTTCATCCTGTCCGCTCTGCAGCTGCTCTTTCAACTGACGGACCTGTTCCTCATGTCGTTCACATAAGCTCGTTAAAACAAAGTTCTCTCCCGTTATAGGGAGGATCACACTTGGATACCGGATTGTCAATCACAATAGCTTAAGTAGCACTTTAACGCTGCTGTCCGTCGCAGGTCTCATTTATCGGAAGCTAATAAGATTTTTTCTAGAATTTCTCGTCGGTCACCTCTTGCGGCATCCACGGAGTTAATTTTGTATTTTTTTATTCTAAAATTATTTATTAGGAAGACAACCTGATATTAGCATTTCATTTGTCTAAAGTTTAGTACATATAAACTCCACTTAACATGTTAAAAGTAAATTAAAAATTAACGCACATTAAGGTTGAAAAATTAAAAAGGAAAACAAAACCTACTTATTATAATGTAAGAAAACAACAGCTTATCAATATTATATTTTTAAGAAAAAATATTTTTAATTTAATTTTTAAAAATGGTAAAAGATCGATCAAATAGTTATTGTCAGTAGCCATAGCGTTCTTTCCCGAAATAGAAATGTCTGTTATTTTTTGTGGGCAGAAATCTGCGCACACTAAAACAATTGTCTGTCTATACGAAACTCACAACTGACAAATAAAATGATAAACTAACAACTGAAATATACATTATAATTATAACACAATCACTCGGTGACAGCGACAACTCCATCGGATACAGACTCGGATCAGTCGCTCGACCGATCTGCATATTGTATGATAGCAAGCGGCCTATGTGTGCAAACGACCGTTATTATTGCAATATGTAAGTTTTAAAAAGTAAATAGTTATAAAATGAGCCGCCCAACTAGATTTAATCTAGTGAACAGTGCGACTGCAACTAGTTCATTGTAAGCACAGGACCGCGTGGACTCGTATCTTGCAGAGGGGAACGCCTGCGTGTGGCTACACCTCTCCTCCCCGTGTTACTCTTTGATTGAACCTGACTTTAAGCCTAGTCCAATAAAAATTTGACAACTGTCAAGTGGTAGGTATCTCGAATATTTGTTGCACTCTATGGGTATGTTCCAAAATAGAACTCAGTGTTACAGTCCAATGCAAATGACGTCATGAATATGTGATTCGTCCCAAAACATAGAACAATATATGATGTCATACATTTGCTCCATATTGGAAAAGTGTTGGCGATTATTTTGTCATTTTGTGCTCCAAAAGTCATTATATCCTCCTAATGGAGATATCAGCAATTATTCTATAATTTTTGTATTTGAATAAATAAAAATAAATTCTGGCATGTTTCAGTAAGCACACACTCAATTAAAAATTGTTTTATTATGGCCGGATATCCGACACAATATGGCGGCGGCACGCCAGTACAATATAGTGTCAATTGATGACGTTATTTGTATTCGGCAGTATACCGAAAACGTTTCGGAACATACCCTATAGTTACTCCAATAATGTAACCAAATCGGCGGTGAGACTTATAACGCTACCCAAACGTTTATTATCTTATCGTGTCGTGTCCACGTGTCCATCGACGACACCGCTCACATCTTAAACTTACCAATTGCAAATAAGCGATTATAAAACATCCCGTCTTTAAATCTATGCAGAAACAGCAGTTTTCGAAAACCCACATCTTGAGTCTGAAACAAATAACCAATCATGAACTACATAACCATTTTATCATGTCGTTTTCTATTCCACAGACACATGGCCTATATAATCGTTTCCTGTCTGACGAACACTCATCATGGCGGTTAACTCTGATATATGAGCTTAATTTTTAAATAAAAGTAAGGATGAGTAAAAACCCGGCTTAATGCGCAAATGGACCATCGGCGCATTAATAATAATAGTAAATGTATATTGTGGCTACAAATATAAATTTACTATTATATTCTACATTATATATTTAGCCTCGATAAATAATCAAAACATAATATTTAACAAACAATGACTATTCAAATCCGATAAAACATCCTGTGGGTGACGTAAGAGGCGATACAGGGAATCTGAAACAGGAGATGGGCAGTATTATCTTCGTGATAACAACTTAATAAAAGCTGCAGATGCCTATGACATTATCTATGCCAAGAGTGAACTTTTAATGGGTTGAAATGTACAAAAAAAATATTCACTGAACAGATACGTTACTAACTTCGAGGACTAAGATTTAAGGTGTCATATGCTCATTACATTAAGAAAATGTGTCACATCGCGTGTTTTTTTACGTGGTAGAGCCACGCTGCAGCTATATTACTGTTGTATCATGCATTGGTCGGCTCGACCAGGGAAGGACCACGCTCTCACAGAATACCAGCGTAAAAAAGCAGCGTAATGCTGCTGTGTTTCGTATGGTGTGTGTAGAGAACCGGAGACCCTTTTTACTGGAATCGAGGCATTCCATCGGAGTCCTCAGGGGTGACAACGCATCTGCATTTTGTTTCTTAATCGAATGTAGATGTCTGTGGGCCACAGCATCCACTTACCTTCAGGTGAACTGTGTATTCGTTTGTCACGAATGCTTGACAACTTCCAGCCTCCCACCCTGATTTTCATTATCATCAATTATAAATTACCGATATATATTTATGAAACCGTATTTATGAAATAACCTGCCACACTACACGTGAAATAATGATTTATGGCATATTAAAAGACGCCATTTTTGGTTGAGCTTTAGAACCGTTAGTAGGTCATACCCCTAAAACTATTTGAATTCTAAGCTAGTTTCGCTGAATGATATTCTGGTATACAGTTTAGTATCGTTTGTAGCGAATCAGTACGAGTATATGAATGTGTTAAGTGAAAGAAAGAACAAATAAGTGATTTATTTCTTTTTAGAGATTTGCTTTTGTTTCGTTTTTTTTTTAAATTTTAATATAATTTTTTTCTAATCATGAAATACGCGTGATCACTTCATGTAGTTAATATTAGTATGTAAATAATAATCAGTGCTGGTGATTCATTATATTTTATTGCTGTTGTGAACGAGTGTTGTTATTTGCTCTTATATTCCATAATCTGAGTTCGCTGCGATAATAACAAGGTCATTCCTTGAATATATTTCAACTTTGAAGCTATTTGTTTGTAACTTTTAAGCGTTAAATAACCTCATTTAGTTTAATAGTATCTCAACATATCTTCATGTCGAACTTGACACTGTTAAACTAAATGATAAAACGATTAATTTGAGAAGCAATCAGTTGCGTGTAGACCACGTGTCAATCGTGAATGAATCGTTCATTTGACCCGTGTCGCATCAGAGTTAATGATTGCAATTACATTTTTGAACGTTCCGAATCAAACTATTGACCTACGAACAGAGTATAGTAATGTCCGATGACTGACATTATCGAGTGGGTATCACAGACTACAGAATACAGAAACTCGAAATGACCCATTTGAATGATCGATCCAAATGACCCCGATCCTATTACGAAACAATACTTAAATGATCGGTTCACTAGGAATTAACGAATGACACATGTCTAGTGCATGACAATGTCAGTCTTACAGTCCACAAAAACACCAAACGTGCAATAAATAAAAAAAAATGCGTTTTTCTACATGCGCGTAATGTATTCAAGCACCAACAAATAGCGTATTTATTTATTTAGGACAACTAGAAATCCGTGCACAAAATCAATCAAAACCAAATGAGCCCAATGGTTAAAACACTAATTAGAAAAACTCGTTTACTGTTTGAAAAATGTTAACAGAAAAGAGAAGAATTTTAAAATTACTCTGTCACTGCCACCACTGTGACAAATATAACAACATCCATATTATGTTAAAACACATCAAGCCGCATAAGCTACAGAGCGTGCCAAGGAAATACAAACGAACTAATTAATATACATACATACACACATACATAAATATATGTATATATCGAAAAACATTACCCTACTTCTAGGAAAGTCAGGTAAAAATTATAAATTGTTCCTATGGGGTGTTCAAAAAAAAAAAAAATATAGTTAGTAATTAATTAAAGTAAACTGTACATTGTGTAATAAACTGTTGTCTTATAATAATCAAAGTTTATCGGTAGGAGAGCATACTGCAAATTGGCTAATACCAGAATACAGTATTATCACAGTTAAAAGAGAGTCGAACTTAAAACTGTGATATTATTGTGGAGACTTGAGGATATACAAGCAGTAAAATTAAAAATTTCGTACAACCGATTTCAATATAAATAAAATGAGAACATAATATATTTGATGTCAATTAAATACGCATTATTAAGGATAACTCAAAAACTACTGGTCAGATCTTGATTAAATGGATCATACAAAAAGCACAAAAAAATATAGTCGAATTGAGTACCTCCTTCTTATTAAAGTCGGTTAAAATGTAATCTGAAAGGTTAATAAAACAATGTGGATTTTATTTAACTAGTATATTGTAAATCATTATGAAAAATATATAGTTTGCAATCGTGAGCATATCGGATGAAGAGATCGGAAGGAATACTCTACCTCTAGACCTAGTTAGTGACTTTTATAAAACATAGTGATTATAATATACTCTTTCTATATATAGCGAGCGACCACGTGTTGGTCGGTACAGGAAAAACAAAAACCTGCATTTCTACGATATTAAAAAATCTTTCGACGATATGTTTTTTTTATAGAATAAGGGTGACAAATAAGCTGGTAAATGGATGCTGTGGCGCATAGATATCTACATTTATCTTCGATCAAGAATCAAAACGCAGATGCGTTGTCACTATACTGAGGACTGAGATGGAATGCCTCGTTTCCAGTAAAAAGCGTCTCCGGTTCTCTACACTCACCATACGAAACACAACAACACTAAGCTACTATTTTACGCTGGTATTCCGTGAGAGCGTGGTCCTTCCCCGGTCGAGCCGACCCTTTCGCGCTACAACTATACTACTAATATAACTGCAGCATGGCTATACCAAGTATAGGACTAGGGCAACGTGGTGAACCCTTCCTTACCTTAAACCGTCTTAAAGGAAAGGAGGGCTGGCTGCCCAGGAGTGAGACGTATGTAGGCTGTTACTTTATTTTACTTTAATATAGCGATCCATCCGAGCAGCTGGACTAGCAAAGAGCAAAACGAAAGAAGAACGTTTTTGAAGTTCTTTAGGGCTAAAATATAAATATGATGATGGGTGAATTATGATTGGTTGAATCTGATGATGGGTGATTTTCAGACTCTGGCATCAGTCTGGCATCAGGCAGCCTTACGGCACTATAATATGAACACAGATAAATATAAATGAATAGTATCGGCTTAACACGTTTGAAACCTTGTTGAATAAATTACAATAAGAATAAGAAGACTAAAGTATTCCGAGAAGAACGTGCTAATCTGCATAATATAAGAATATATAATATATATTGCAAATAAGCAATCGTCTGAGATGCCTAGTTCGATAATATAAGAAATATAAGAACAACTGACTATTTATGGGCCCTAGCTGTAATTATTTACTATTTATTCATTATTAGTTACATACCAGATTTTTTTATTTTCGGGGGCAGCAATATTAAATTTACTTGTACATTTTTTTTAAATTAAAATTCAACATACGAGTATAATACTCGCTCACCATTTGATCAAGTTTAGATAGTGAGGTAACGTGCGGCATAGGTACCACCTCCCAATTAAATGATAAAAAGTAAAAACATGTGACAAAATTCATGGGTAAGAAACGGGACAGCTCTTTAAATATGGAACACGTGGTCACCCTAACACGTGTTCAATAACGATACTACAATCCCCCCCCCCCAAACCGGTATTTTTTTTGTCTTGTCGTAGCTTGCTGAAACCACTCCGAATGTTCATTGGAATCTCGTGAACTTTTTTACTAAATACTTCAGTCTCACCGGACATGTTGTGTCTCTCAATCATTATATATATAATAATCATATATATAGATGTTAGTGCTGTTAGTCTATGCGACTCTTACAGCTCCATCTTGTCTCAGGGCTTGCAGGCCGCGAGCTAATTAAAAAAAGGGAAAGGCAATGCGGTGAGGATGATGATGAGATGGTTTATGATTTGATATTGTTACCAATCATCATGTCGCCTTTTAGGCGTTTTTCTTTGAGCTATCTAACCGCAGTCCGAGGGGGGAGTGCGGACCCCCGTCTCTGACTGCTCAGCTCGTATCGGTCGATGGTCTGGGCGGTGAGAACCGTCCAGGAACGCGGGTGTACGGTGCGTACGCGGTGTGAGCTGGTACGCGTCGTGCCCGTCTGCGGGTGCGACGCGTCCCATTCGTTGTCCTAATAATGTTTGTCCCATTTAGTGTGGATGTAGTGTCGTTGTGTGATGTGCCTGCGACGTTTGGGTCGACTGGATCGAGCGGTTGAGGTGGTTCTATTAAAACGTTTCGCGGTCTGCGGAGATAGGATGCGACGTTTGTTATCTTTTCTTAGTCTGTCGGTGTGTGTGCTTACAATATTTTTAAAAAAATCATTAGACTTTTTATAATAATACGTATTGCATAAGCTTAATAGTTTAAAACAGTAATTAAATAAACCCGACTGTGTTAAAGGTTAACTGAAAAAACACCTTACCCTGCCTTTTTTTGTATTTACAGGTGCAACATATATAAATATTGTATAGTCTATATCTCTCCTACATAGAGTTGCTTCAGGCTTTTTGGTTGCGTGTCCGGTCAAATTAGACGCTGTCCTGCCTGTCCGGCTTTTTTAGGTTTTTTTTATTTTTGACAATTTTTTATATTTTTCATGTACTTAAATACATGATATTGCTATTATTTTAATGAATATTAAATGATTAATAAATAAGAAGACTGATTTATTCAATTTTATTGTTATTTCATTAAAATTTAAGTATACTTTATCGTAAGTGATAAAAAGAATTGCTTTTCTTAAAAAAATTGTCATGTTATACTAAAAAGTGTCCGGCCTTTACCAAAACGACCGACAAAACTCGCTGGTCTGTCCGGCTTTTCGATTTTAAGACCTGGCAACCCTACTCCCACAGATAAGACGAAACTTACGACAATTCATTATCATCATCATCATTACAGCCCTTCACAAGTCCACTGCTGAACATAGGCCTCCGACAATTCATATTCCACCAAGCCCTTTAGGCTACAGAGCGCGTGCCAAAAAAATCGTCAAATACATACATACTCGAAGAACATTACCCTCTTTCTGGGGCAGTCAGGTAAATATTTAAATAAAAGCATCAGTTTTATTTATTAGTGTTTCCTATTAATTTTAATGTTTTTTCTTCGCGTATTAGTGCAGTATAAAAATAATTTATACCGAATTTAATAAGAGCGGGTAGATTTATTATCTTTAGATTTGTTATCTATTTCAGTAATACAAGGAAATAAAAAGAACCACTATCGCGCCATTTCGAGCTAGAAGGAAAAATGTCGACATAGGGAAAAATAAATTGACAATTCTCTGACGGTTATTGTTTTTTTTTATGTAACAAGTAAGCATAAAATATCATAGGTATTTAATATTTGGAAAAATAGTTTTCACAAGATTTTTTTGCGGTAATCATTTTACATTTTTACATTTTAAATTTATCTGTTTTAATAATTATAATCAGTATTGGTTAAAGCGTTGCTGTGAGAACGATTTTAATTAATTTTTTTATTAAATTTTTGTACGAAAGTATTAAAATTTTAGTTTCGTCATTTATTTACTATATAAATAAAGTTTTTTAAAGTGGTGATGTTTTATTTATCTAATAGCATAAGTATAGCAGGAATACGTATAAAAAATTTCAATTCAAAAAGTTAAGAAACAAAAAAGTTATATACTTTTGAGATAGAACGCACCGCTTGGTCCCGGTTCGCCGTCGCGGTGACGTGACAGCGCGTGAGCGCGGTGGTATTGCGCGAGTAATTAGGACACCTGGACCTGGTCTGTGTTCCGAAATAGAACCCAGTATACTGGTGAATGCAAATGACGTTATTAATTGACGCCCATTGAGTTATACAACACTAGAGGAGCAAACCACATTATCGCGCGTCGCAAAAAGTGTAACCACTATCCAAACGCGACGACGTAGCTTTGAAACTAATAACAATTTTAAATAAACCTATATCTCACTTACACAAGTTGCGAAAACAATACCGTCGCTAAGATTAGACAAAGATAGACACACAAACATGCAATGGCGGGTTGGTGTGGCTTACTATATGAAATTTTACCTATCGCAATAAAAATTAGTTTTTTTTTAAGCTGCAGTTAATTCTTTTTATATTAAAAAGTATATTTTATTTTAAAATCTTTATTGCGTCTCCTTAGAAAAAACGATACAAAGCTTATCAGATGAATAGAAGTAAACATAATGATGAAATAAAACATATCTTTATAAGTATTTTATTGTACTAATAAATCAAACAATATAAAATAGGTAATAAAATATAATTAATATAAAATTTATATTAAATTATAATTAATATAAGATTATTAATATAAAATAGGTAATAAAATATATTTAATAGATAATTCATGAATAAAATAAAATAAGAATAATTAATTATTTTCTATGAAAGTGAAAACGTAGTTTTTATTATAATTTCCAAAATATTTAAAATCAGAGGTAACAAATTATAGTCAACCAAATCTAAGAAATACCTTTTGACGTTCCACATTAATCATTCCGTAATAACTTTGCACAAGCGTACTCACACGATTTAAAATAACCTTTTACGTAAATCCGAAGAATTAGCAAGTTATCTATATTTCATTACAATGTGTATAGAGATTTTTATCACTAATTTAAATTTGAATTTTTCAAACAAAGCAAAATATTAAAAAATAACCAAATTATAGTCAACCAAATCTAAGAAATACCTTTTGACGTTTCACATTAATCATTCCGTAATAACTTTGCACAAGCGTACTCACACGATTTAAAATAACCTTTTACGTAAATCCGAAGAATTAGCAAGTTATCTATATTTCATTACAATGTGTATAGAGATTTTTATCACTAATTTAAATTTGAATTTTTCAAACAAAGCAAAATATTAAAAAATAACCAGTATTAACTTTTTTTACTTGAAGTCGTTTCAATGACATGTCGCTATGTATGTTACTGTAGTGTTTGGATGATTAAAACTCATTGTTATTCGAATAATCGGCAAAATAATTAAATAATCGGTAAAAATATTCTAATAATCGAATCATTTATTTCTTAATTGTATTATTATTATTATTGTATATATTAGTATTATTGTATAAAGTATTGTATTATTTGTTTAATTTAATTTTTATTTTCAAAATTCCTTAAATTACATGAATCATGAATAAAACAAATTTATTTTTTCACTTTGCCATAGTAATATTTTGTAGACGAAAACTCATACAAGGCCGTGCTAAAATAACCACTACATAATTTCAATAACCCGCCATTTCGATACCCAGTTACTCGACTCCACAGAATCAGTAATTCATTCTTGAGGCGATGTATACGCTTTTATAACAAAATGCCAGAAAATATACAAAATTTGACGTAAGTATACATAGAAAACATTATTAAACTAAGTTTGTATAAAAAGGGTTATTTTAATATTAAGGAATTTATGGATGATAATAAGCCCTGGGAAGGGTGATCGCTACCAAGCTATTTCTAATTTGTTTTGTGTTGTTAATTGTAACAGGCATGATTGTAAGCTCTTATTTAAAAAAAACAAGTCCCGTTGTGTTTCTTGCTGGTTCTTCCCAGGACAGAGGTGTTTTTTGCGAACCAGTGATAAATGAAATGTCACTTTCAATAAGTATTATTCATAATCTATATTGAATAAAAAAAGTTTCTGTTTCGAGAGCTAACTGTGCGTAATTTTGTGATTTTGCGTTTGTCTTCTTATTTTGTGACTCAGCTTTAACTTTTTGGACTGTTTCTTCTATAATAACTTTTTGTACGTGGTAGAGCCACGCTACATCTATATTATAGTTGTAGCACGAATGGGTCGGCTCAACCAGGGCAGGACCACGCTCTCACAGAATACCAGCGTAAAATAGCAGCGTTATGCTGATGTGTTTCATATGGTGAGTGTAGAGAACTGGAGACCCTTTTACTGGAATCGAGGCATTCCATCTTAGTCCTCAGGGGTGACAGCGCAATGTGTAGTGTTCGCGTAAATTTAAGAAATCATTAGCGCATTTGCATTTCGATTCTTAATTGAGGATAAATGTGTATGTCTATGGGACATAGCATCCACTTACCATCAGGTGGATTGAGTGCTCGTTTGTCACCCAATGCTATAAAAAAATTTCGTTGAAGCATGTACCCATGTCACAAAGGATGATTGGGCAAAAGTGGTAGAAAAAACCAAAAAATTGATTATAATCAATTTTTTTGTTTATCTATAGATAACTTTGAAAGCTTTGACTAGAGAAAAAAGAAAGGACATGACATAAAGATCGTTAGTTGTAGGAATGTAACGAAATATCGGCGTCTCTTTTTAGCTTATGAGTATATTCGTATGTAAAAAAGGACAACAGTAGTTTTATCATTACCGAATATGGCAACAATTTTTTCGCTGCGGCCGGGCGCCATAATTTGTCACAGTCAATGACAACTATATCAGTTGTCATTACGACTTTAGTGAGGTGAGTGTACTATTTTCATATATTTCTCTCGTGGAATTCGATTATTACGGAATTTTTTATTCTATTCTTCGGGACCTCTAAATCGGGATAAAAAGTATCCTATATGTTAATTCAGGTAATGAACTGTTTGTGTGCCAAATTATTACATTCAAACTGGTTTGATACTTTTGGCGTGATTGAGGAACAAACATTCAAACTTTTACAATTATTATAGTTTGATTAGTGTGATTATGATGACTGAGCCTAAATTATTGTCTAACAAACAAAGAAAAATTCTTTAATTAGTATTTCTTGTTAAGTAATTCCCGGGAAATAATGGTAACATTAATTACAGATACACATTATAAAAACAAAGCAAAAACGACTGCTTAAAAGTAATGAACTGAAAAAATAGGTATAACTTATAATATATTTAATCATCTCCTTTTAATTTCATTTATTTTTATATCGATAGGTGGGGTAAAAAAAATTAAGGACTTACAATTTGGCGCCAACAATCTGTCATATTGATTTAAAAAAAACCTATCTAAGAACACACGGGTGTTTGAGGCGAATCACACGAAAGAATCTTTTTCTAAATAAGCGCCACATTATCGATGTTAAGTATAGTACGAAGCACTACGTCAAGCCGAAATCTTTGTGCCAGATTCAGTTTAGGTATACACGTTTTTTTCGTAGGTATGTCATGTCCTTTCTTTTTTCTCTAGTCAAAGTTTGAAAGAGACATTAATTTTGACTGCACTATTGAAAATCAAATAATAAAAATTAATATAAACAACGACATCCCTACTAGTTGTACTGAAAGTGATTGAATAAATTTATTTTGAATCTAGTTTCAATCTTAAATTTTCATAACTGTGCCTCTAGAAATAAGCAGTAACAACAAATATGAAGAAACTGATAAATCTTGTGTTTTCAATTAACCGTTATTAATTTATTCTGGTATTATTCAAACTAAACTGTAAATGATTACCAACTCTAAATAATCGATATCGATTTTTTTAAGAATCGAATATTTTACGTTCCCATTTTTTGGTTGGCATGCTTGGTGCAATAAGTCTGACAGCTGTCAAAATGTATTTCTTAGATTTGGTAGACTATAACTTACTCCATTAGTTATATAGTCTCCCATTAATGTAGGATAATCACAAATGCGAAAAATGGCAACATTGAACCTAAATGGCAATATTCGATAATTTTATTTAATGATCTGAAGTTTTTTACGTTTATATGAAAGCAAGAACTAAAAATTATGTGTTGAAAGTGATTCCGCTAGATTTATTACGTTTTTGTGACCTTAAATAGCATTTTTTCACTACGCATTTGCCCATTTTTTGTCGCGGCTTAACTCTGGCGGCGTCGCATTGAACACTGAACTGTCGTTAGCTAGGAATATGGCTGTGGCCATATGTGAAGTGGCAACGCTTTGGCGCGGTTATTACTGATCTAGTGTAATATATAAATCAATGTTGACGCCATATTGCACTGGCATGCCGCCGCCATATTGTGTGTGATATACCGCCATATTAAAACAATTTTTAAACAGCCAAGCACTAAATAGACGTCATCAGTATTAGAAACGGATGAATCAGAATTAATTTTGATAACAACACGGCTCACTAACATAATTGCTGGTATCTCCATTCTTCACAAATTAATTGAAACAGGATATAATAACTTTTGGAGCACAAAATGACATAATATAATCGCCAACACTTCCAATATGGCGGAAATGTATGATATCATATTACACCGGCCAATGTTTTGAAACTAATCACCAGTATGGTTTCGATTTATGACATCACTTGCATTGGCCAGTATACTGGGTTCTATTTCGGAACACAGTCCTGTTGAACCGTCGCACGATCTTTTTCACCAATTAGGACAACGCCATAACCACGGTAATATTTATAGATAAAATTACCGTGCCATAACCAATGCGTCGCGAAGAGTGAGCGAGAGCGAAGATGTGTGTCAATTGTCCCATTTTATTGTATACAGCTAAATTTCAACCATATTTATCTAACTAGAAGCGTACTCATTTTTCGTTTCACCTATTCGAATGAGTTTCACCTATTCCACAATGAAAGAGAGTACAATTCTTGTGATTATGCACATTTAAATGTTTTTTTGATCTCACTTTCTACTTTAATCAAAGTTTTCAATTAAATCAATTAAATTTAATTCAAATTCGTGCACTAAGGTTGGCAAGGCTGATCCACAATGCAGGCAAAACCAATAACAGAGAATTCATAATGATCTATGGATGAAAATGGCTCTGAAACATTATTCAGACCACAGAATTTTTCCCGTTAAAGTTAAAGTATATATATATATATATATATACGTCCCACAGCTGGGCTAGGGTTGCCAGATCGCCGCGATTCGTCTGAATTGTCCCGACATTTTAAATGATCTCCAGACTCCCGACAAAACTTAAAATCTCCAGACAAACAGCTTCTCTTCACTTTCTCGTCACTTCTGAGAGGGTTTTAGGGCACGGAATAGTCCGCCGCGCTACCCCAATGCGTGTTGGCGAACTTCACATGTCTTCGAAATAATTTTTTTAGTTTCTCAGGCATGCAGGTTTCCTCACGATGTTTTTCCTTCAACAACGAGCCCGTAAATCAGCAGTTAAAATTGCAATTAATAATTTCATTGGTGCCGGCGGTGATCGAACCCAAGTTGTTCGCGTACTGTGAAATTTACAGTGAGCGCTAACCATATGAGCTACTACGGCTATTAATATATTATACAACATAATGTAACTGAAACTGAACGGAGAAAACTCATCAGGCCCAAGTGCTTTGGTGGTGTCCACTGTTTTAAGTTCCTAATTAATACGATAATTAGGAATATATAAATAAGACAATACTAGAAATTTCCTACGAAAAAATTACACATACATAAATTTCATAAGGACTAAATATCCAGAACCGGAACAACTATTTGAAGGTCATTTAAACATCATTTAGTTACGCGTGAGACCGCAGCATCACAGCCAAAACGGACGAAACGATCAGTCACTACACTGCACTACCGGGCCGTCTAATTTATTTCAATCCGATCTCATATTATATTTGATGTCTTATATAAGTATGCAAAATACGTGCGTCATAAAAACAAAAATAATTTTACTTCTACCAACAAACTGTTCGTAGGTCAGCACGTGACGATTTAAAATTAAATTTGAATGGAACCGGTACCTATTTTGTTTTCTCATACAAACATACCGTTTAATGGCGGTGTAAGAATATTCAGTCCTGTGAGTGTCATAAGAGGCTACGGAGGGATCAGATCAGTAGATGGGCGGCAGCGTCGTCCTAACCGTGTGTGTGAACTTTGAGACTCTTAAACATTATTACATGATAGTACTATCAGTGCAGTGATATTCCGTAGTGGAAACCCCCCCCCCTCCGATGACGATATAAACATTTTTTTATTTTATTTGTTTATTTATTTTTTTAAACTTGGACTAATTAATTAGCAAGATGGCCACTACTACTTCTAAGGATCATACTAGTGAAACCACTCCCTCCCTCCTACCGGCCTATGTCGAGGAAATAACCAACATCGATACTTTTGTCACGACGATACAAAAACTTTCTGACTGCATTACTAAAGCGGTCTCTGACGGCAAGTCAGTCACCGCCGCAAAGAAGAGACTCATCAACCTAGCTGCCGAGGAGATCAGAAGGTGTGGGCATAAACTGACAAGCATGTCTACAGTGCTTGCCCCCGCCAATAACCCCCCCTCCCAGAGTAACATGAACAGCGACTTGAAGGCTGACATCGTCGCCTGTGTCAGGAGCGAGATGGCCAAACTAAAGGGCCAAATAACCACGCAGCTTCAACAGCAGGCACGGCCTGCCTCATACGCCCAGGCCGCTGCGACCAGCAGTGGGCCGGGCTCTCTTCCCAGCGTGACCACTATGCCACCAGCCCGCGGTACATCTAACAACAAGCCGGCCATCGTGGTGACCCCAAAGGTAACCTCCAAATCACGACAGGAAGCAATCGAGGCGTTTAAGAAGAGCATATCGTACCGCACAGCGAATTATGCACCAGCTAGGGTTCAGGCAGTGTCAAATCACAAACTTAGAGTGGAATTTGACACAACCGAACAACGTAATGACACCCTACAAAAGCTAAAATCGTCTGAGCACGTAAGCGTTGAGCCGGCTAAGGGACTGCGGCCAATGATTATACTAAAGGGTATATCCAAAGATATACCAGCTGAAGAGATAGCTGGTATTGTCAGGGGGCAGAACCCAGAGTTGAAAGAGGCTTTTATTGAGGACGATGACATGCGCCTCCGATTTAGGCGTAGCAACAAAAACCCGGGGCTATACAACGCAGTGTTTCTTGTGGCACCCAAACTCTTTCGTAAATTCATTGAAAAGGGCAAAATCAGTGTTGACTACCAGCGACTACACATCAGCGAATTCTCACCCTTTCTGCAGTGCCACAGGTGTCTGCAGTTTGGGCACATTAAAAAGTACTGCACAGCCGCAACTAGTCAATGCTCGCACTGTTCCAGTAAGGAGCACACAGGCGAAAAATGTCCTGATAAGGGCAAACAAGGTACTGCCATATGCGCTAATTGTGCATCTCATAATGATAAATTTGGTACCAAAGCGGATGTCCGCCACTCTGCCATGTCACTGGAATGTCCAAAACTGAGAGCCATGAGAGAAAGAATAATTAACAGAATTGATTATGGATTTAATTAATAAAAATATAAAAATTATACAGTGTAACATTGATCGTTCAAAAAAGAGTTTACATGAATTTATTCTTTCTTTCATGGCAGGTGGCTATCAAATTGCATTGCTGTCGGAGCCATATGTTGGCTCAGGAAATGAGGTGCGACCAACTCAGGGACTCAACATACATCAATTTGGTGGAAAAGGTAGAGTTAAGGCGTGTATACTCACTAAACCAGGCTGCGGTCAGGTGATTGGTATGTCACAATACTCTAACTCAAATCTTTGCGTTATTCAATTCACAAGTGGCGGTCATAAAATACTCATAGCCTCCGCATATATCGAACCGAATTCAGACGAAAATAACACATTAGAGCATATAGATAGTTTTCTCAAGATCTCCCGATGCCCAAATACCATCATTGGCGGTGACTTTAATGGATGGCACCATCTATGGGGCAGTAAGACCAATAACCCTAGAGGATGTGCGGTAGTGGAGCTGGCACATGCAAATGATCTCTTCGTTTGCAATGTCGGCACCTCACCCACCTTTGAAACCGTCACACACGGCAGGGATCGGACTTCTATAATAGACCTCACATTGGCCCATGGACACATATTTGACCGTGTAGTCGGGTGGAAGGTCAACCTCAACGCCTGCCCTTCATCGCAGCATAATGCGGTGGAATACGAGATTGCGACTGAGAATTCTTCCTTGAACTCCTCATCGATAACCAACTCCACGTTTAAGTGCAACAGCAACAAGGCCAATTGGGGAATATTCAAGGATGCACTCCACACGCTTATGACCAATACAGATATATTGGAGAGAGACATCGGATCGCTGAACACAGCTGGCTTGGAGAAATTGATTGATGACATCTGCGGGATCATTCATAAAGCGTGTGAAGAATCTATGCCGACAAAGAAAGGCCGATCCCTGACGAAGCATCGCCCGTTATGGTGGACGGAAAAACTGACAGACCTCAAAAAAGAAGTCATCCAGTTACACCACAGACTAAACCGAATGAGACGTCGGAATCTGCCTCTAGACCAACTAGCAGAGGAATTAAATAATAAAAAGGCAATATATGCGGAGGAACTGAGGGCGGAGTCTTCCAGGAGTTTTAGAGAGTTCTGCGAACTACAAACAAAAGAAAACGTTTGGACTCTCACGAATAGACTTCTGAAGGACACTGCACCCAAGCGGCCACCAGCCACCATAAAAATTGGTGACAATTACACCAGCAGCGAAACGGAGACGGCCCAAGCACTCCTGGATCACTTTTACGGTGATGATACACCAGATAATGACACGCACCAACACCAGTTTCTTAGATCCAGAATCGGGAATGAGCCAGATGGAGTAGATGAACCCCCATTCGCTGTCGAGGAGGTTTTGGAACATCTCAAATGGATGAATCCTAAGAAGGCACCCGGCATTGATGGTCTGACATCTGACATCTGCCTACAATTTACTATTAATTACCCAGAACTTATAACGGGAATCATGAACAGGTGTCTAGAGCTCCATTACTTTCCTCAGCAGTGGAAGAGAGCCGAAGTTAAAATCATACCAAAGCCAAGCAAGACTGATTATAGCGAATTAAGCTCCTTCCGCCCTATAGGACTCTTGCCAGTCTTTGGAAAATTGCTCGAAAAATTATACATTAAGCGTCTCATATATTGCGCAACCAAAGCGGGACTACTCAACGGGCGACAGTTTGGCTTCAAGGAACAAACCAGCACGATTACAGCTATAGATACGGCACTCAGTATCGTAAAAGCGGCTAAGAAGAATGGCAAACAGGTGCTGGGCGTTTCTCTAGACATCCGCTCCGCATTTGACAACGCGTGGTGGCCCGCACTATTCGAGAGACTACGTGCTATAAGATGCCCCAAGAACATCTTCCACTTAATAGAGAGCTATACGACGAACCGCACAGTTACATTAGAATACGCAGGAGCGCGGGTTACTAAGAACAACACCAAGGGCTGCATACAAGGTTCAGCGTGTGTACCCATTTTATGGAACGTGATACTGGACGAGTTGCTTGAGGCTGAACTTCCGAGTGGATGTCATTTGCAAGCCTTTGCGGATGATGTTTTACTTATCGTCTCCGCAAAGGATGTAAATACCCTACAAACAAATACCAATCGCGCTCTGGAAATCATATTGGATTGGGGGCAAAGTGTCAAATTGACATTTGGACCCACTAAGGCGCAAGCCATTGCATTCACGCGTAAGGCTGAAGAAGCACACCTTATAATGGGGAGACACACTTTAGCGTTTCAAAGGAGTATTAAGTTCTTAGGCATGATCATTGACCGAAAGCTTCTGTTCGCTGATCATGTTAAGTACGTTGTTGGGAAGGCTATGCGAATTTTCAACAAACTATGCATTTACACCCGACCAACCTGGGGAGCCCATCCCGATAACGTGCAAACCATCTATCGACAGGTCATTGAGCCTACAATTACATACGCAGCAGGTATCTGGGGTCAAGCGGCGAAAAAACGATATGTAAGGAAGCTCTTGGAGTCGGCCCAAAGGGGATTTGCAATAAAGGCAATTAGGGCCTTTAGGACAGTCTCAACGGTGGCAGCGGTCGCTCTGGCTCAATTTGTGCCCTTGGACCTCAGGGTCCTGGAGGTACATGAAGTTGAGACAGTTCGACTGAAAGGGGCAACCAACTTAATACCAAGGGATATACAATATGAGAGGCCCACACCTGTGCATGAGTTATTACATCCGTCAAAAAGAATAAGTATTGAGTGTGCAGACCTGAATTCGGAAAATCTAGAACAGGAAACAGCGCCTATTCGAATCTATACAGATGGAAGCAAGCTCGAGAATGGCGGTGTGGGAGCGGCTTTCGTCTGTTTCGAAGGTTCAAAAGTTATATACAAAAAGAGGCTGAAACTACATACTAGCTGCTCTGTGTTCCAAGCGGAACTCTTGGCGATTAAAGAGGCTTGCGAGTGGACTTTGGACCGGAGATTGAAGCAAGGAGACGAAAGACCCCAAAGGGGCACAAGGATGCACATGGGCTGCAAGGAGGTTATACAGATCTTGAGTGACTCTCAGGCGGCACTGAGAGCACTCCAAAAGAGATCTAACACCCACCCCATTGTGGCAAAGACTCATGACACAATATATACAGCTGCTCAAGTGGATCTTAATTTCATATTCTCATGGGTTAAGGGCCATGCGGGCGACGCAGGTAACGAAATTGCTGATGAGACAGCCAAAGGCGCTGCCACACAACACAAACCCCTGACTACGCGAAGTTCCCTATGAGCTTTGTAAAAAGGACTATGAGGGAAAAAACTTGGAGAACTTGGCAGACAAGATATGAAAGCGCGGAACAAGGAGCGCGCACAAAAGAATTACTCCCAAAACTGACGGACATTTGTGCACTATGGAAAGCAACCAAAGTATCATTTCAATTAACGCAGGCTTTAACAGGTCATGGCTACCACAAGGAATATCTGCATAGATTCAAAATCGCTGCCGATCCATTCTGCCCCTGTGACAATACCACTACTCAAACGTTAACTCATTTGTTGAGGGAGTGTCCTAGATTTGAGTATAATAGACTAAGACACGAGATGCTTTGTAGCAATCTACGTATATCACCGTACTGTGTAACGGAACTTTCAAATAAACAAAGTGCTATTGAATCCTTCGTTACATTTATTAATTACATCATAGATAAGCTTAAAGGATTCAATAAATTGTAAATTATTTAAACTAATATACATAGGATATAAATTGTGTATAAACTTTCTAATAACTTTTATAATTTAAGTTAACATATATAATTATCACTCCTCCTTTCAAACTTTATCTTTGTTCTTAAGAATACAATATGTAAATCTAAGATTACTCTGGTAATAATAATAATAAAAAAAAACTGTATAAGGCTATGTACAACTTCTCTATAATTCTCTTTTATATGCTAATCACGTTCGCAGGAATCGTTGCATACATTATTTTGGCTATAAGACACTAGCTTTAATCATTGTTAATAAATCATAAGCTATAGTCTAACTCCTAAGCAATAGATATAGGAATAACTTGTATTTTACTTAAATTAAATCTTATTTTCTCACCCTTCTTGTATATATAACATAAGTAAATCTCTTTCATTTACTTATGCTCGTTTGCTAATCATATCTGTACAACTTAAGGCACAAATTTAATGAATGTTAATAAATTATAAGCTAAGGACTAAATTATAAGCAGTAGACATAAGAATACCCTGTATTATATTTATATTAATTCTGTAATTTTTTCTATTCGTTTTTTTTGTTGTTAATTTGGTACTCTTTCTAATTTTCTAAAATATGTAATGATACTGGGAATAATTATACAAATTTATATTGTTATTAATAATTTCATTCAGTGAAAAATAATTTTATAATAGTGATAATATTAAATGGACCGATACCTAATCAATGTAGGTATCAAATCGCATTGATGTTAGTTATCTTGTCTTAGAGAATAACAGCTTGCAAAATATAGTGTAAGCCATTTAATGTAACCTATTGTGTAAAAATGTCAATAAATTCCCGTCAAGGACGGTATACTCCTTGGTGAAAACTCAAAAAAAAAAAAAAAAAAAAAAAAAAAAACCGTGAGTTTGCAATGACGCGATTTTCACAACAAAACATGTTCTAAATAATTTTCTGTCAATGTATCAAACAACGTTTGCATAGTCAAAGAACGTGTTGTAGTGAAATATGTTTGACAGTTTATTGTACATTACATATTTTAACTATATTATATCCGTATAACTACAGAAACAAAATGTTTAAGAACGAATTTGTAGAAATATTGTCGTGTTGATAGATAAGTTTGAATATCTGTTGAAAATTTTACACAGTTTTCGAGAGTGCGAACGCCACCATCAACAAAACATGTTGTGTGATTTATTTTATGCAATTTGTTTCAAAACATTACGTGTTGGATGTTTCTCAGTGCAAACGTACTGTAATAAGAACTAAAACATAACCTACAACATGTAACGAATGTAGTCTTATACGGTAAATACAAGACTGCATGTTTGGTTTTTGGTTAAAATATTACGCTATAAAATCGTAGATGATATACTCTCAGAGGAGTCGAGTCAAGTAACATTAAAAACATAAATAGAAACAGCGCCGAAAACGGAATCGATCTAATGACATCATGCAGCGCGACGCGACGTAGTAAGTCCGCGACTCACGTCCGGACTTTCAAGTTGATACCTAGTATATATATATAAGTTTTGCTTCAAAACAAACATACACTACCTCCTACGTCTTGTGCATCTATTGCGTTCTAACTACGAGTCACATCGTAACAAAATTAAAGGTCAAATATAATGACCGCACATTTACCTTCATTGGTCAAACAGGTCTCAATTATTATAGACTAATGATTATTTTTAATACACCTAAGTGCAACTAACGAACTGACAGTCCACCTGATGGTAAGTGGCTTCAAACAAAGAATGTTACAGATGTATGTCACCTCTGGGGACTAGGATGAAAAGCCTTAAAGCCTTTACTTATACTGGCTGTGACGCGTTTCGTGGCTGACTGCAGTTTGGCTGTACATATAGGATGTAACCTACCCAGAAGAAATTCCATGTACAAATAGTCCTACCACCTTGTAAGATATTGTTTCAAAATGAGGTTTCTCTATCCGGGGAAGAAACTGCGAAAGAAGCTCCGCTTCGGAACGGAACACAGGGAAAAGGAACACAGCAATACACACACAGAATAGTGTCTACCTGGACGAAAGAAAAGGTAGAAAAGTACTACTAGTATTATTATATATTTTTTATAGAATAAGGGTAACTAACGTGCACACAGTCCATGTGATGGTAAGTAGACGCTGTGGCCCATAGATATCTACAATTATCCTCGATTAAATATCAAAACGCAGATGCGTTGTCACCTCTGAAGACTAAGATGGAACGCTCCGTTACCAGTAAAAAGGATATCTGGTTCTCTACACTCAGCATACGAAATACAGCAGCTAAATATTCAGATATGTTATTTAGGAATCCGTACCGTAACACAGTTTTATAACGGTTCGCTTGTGAAAATATTATGCTCTTATTTCACGTGTCACGTACGACTTTTTTAACTATGGAATATTTAATTATTTTTTTTTATAGAAGAAGGGGCAAACGAGCATGTGGCTCACCTGATGTTAAGTGACTACCGCCGCCCATGATCAACCGCAACACCAGGAGAATTGCGGGTGCGTTGCCGGCCCTTTAGAAAGGAGTAAGCTCTTTTCTTGAAGGTCCCCAGGTCGTATCGGTCCGGAAAAATCGCCGGTGGTAAACTATTCCACAGAGAGGTTGTACGTAGAAAAAAAAACTCCTTGTGAAACGTACAGTGGTGGACCGCCAAGCATCCAGATGGTGTGGATGGTATTGGGACGTTTGACGTGTAGTACGTTCACGAAATTTGGCGGCTGGGATTAATCCGAACAATTCCTCAGAGCACTCCCCGTGATAGATGCGATAAAATACGCAAAGAGATGCAACATCTCTTCGCAGCGCCAGTGAATCGAGCCGATCGGAAAGCACTCGGTCGTCGACGATTCAAGCCGCTCTGCGCTGGATGCGGTCAAGTGGAAGAAGCTGGTACTGGGGAACCCCAGCCCAGAGATGGGAACAGTATTCCATGTGCGGCCGAACCTGCGCCTTGTAAAGTTGCAGGCGGTGTGCCGGCATGAAATACTGTCCCGCTCTGCTGAGCACGCCAAGCTTTTTAGAGGCCAATTTGGCCTTCCCTTCCAAGTGACCACGAAACTGCACGTCATTCGATATGTCGACGCCGAGGATTCCGACTGGCTGAGGCAACAAGGGGAGTGTCTTGAAACTGAGGGGATACGACAAAGGGGTTCTTTTTAGCGGTTAACGCGCAAACTTGTGTCTTCTGGGGGTTAAACTGGACTAGATTTAGTCGCCCCCAATCCGAGACTCTGTCCAGCAGAGACTCGACTTCAGACACAAGTTTGTCCCGGCACTCGGAGACGTTTTCCCGAGAAATATTGGCTCGGCCGGTGTAAAGAGCATCACCAGTGCTGTCATCTGCATAGCAATGAATGTTACGGGTACGCAACATGTCATTGATATGCAGAAGAAACAGCGTTGGCGATAGCACACAGCTCTGTGGAACACCAGCATTAATAGGCTTGCAATCGGAGCTTGCACCGTCTACAACGACCTTGATGCTCCGATCTGCAAGAAAGCTGGTGATCCAATCGCACAATTTCTCGGGAAGCCCATAGGAAGGGAGCTTCGAAAGAAGCGCTTTGTGCCAAACCCGATCGAAGGCCTTCGCAATGTCCAAACTAACGGCCAATGCCTCCCCCTTGACCTCTACTCCCTCCGCCCATCTGTGAGTTAGGTAGACCAGAAGATCACCAGCTGACCGACCACGGCGAAAACTGTATTGGCGGTCACTAATCAGCTGGTGATCTTCAAGGTACCTCCTACCTATTATAAGTATACCTATTTTAAGTTCCATTTACGTTATGCATTTTCCAATCACTAGCTACGTGACGTATTTGCGGATTTTTTTATTCTCGTAGATGCATGTTCATTTTATTCTTTTTTTATAGAATAGGGTGACAAACGAGCACACAGTCCACCTGATGGTAAGTTGGTTGCTGTGGCCCATAGACATCTACATCTGTCCTCGATTACAAATCAAAATGCAGATGTGTTGTCACCCGTGAGGACTAAGACGGAATGCCTCGTTTCCAGTAAAAAGGGTCTCCGGTTCTCTACACTCACCATACGAAACACAGCAGCATCAAGCTACTATTTTATGATGGTATTCTGTGAGAGAGTGATCCTTCCCCGGTCGAGCCGACCCATTCGTGCTACAACTATACTAAAGTTGTTCAAAACGACTATAAATCAATAGCACGCTACAGACTATAACTAGTAATATAACTGCAGCATGGCTCTACCACGTAATTGTACGTACGTGCAGGTATATTGTCATCCATCTCTGGGAACATAGTTAATATGCATGTTAAATCCCATTTAATGTGCTTGTATGCCAATTCTTGAATCCATACATTAATATAGTTAAAGCATGAACAAAGAAAGCTTAAAAGCATAAAATAAGATTTAAAAAAGTAAATGATTACTTTAAGCGTTAAAGATCAATTTTGGATTGGATCTTTCCTGTATAAATACCCTGTATAAATCTATTTACCAATTTCAGAGTTACCGTCACCGAGAACAAAGCAAATGCGAGCTTAGAGCTTATTTTTTAGTAATTTAAATCAGACGCGATGCTTCAACTCAAATATATGATGTATTAGTTGTTAGAATATTTTCCTTAATAAAATTACTAATTTAGAAATTCTGTCTATATAAAAGGTAAGTTATATATTGGTAAGGGAAGTGAAACAGACATTTAGATAAGCCGCTACCACACCTAATAATAACGAGTACTTAAATCAATTTGACGTTTGATTTGACAGCTAAAACGCGTTGAGTGATGTTTCAGTATACCAATTTTTAGTTGAGTAGGGTTTAAGCACAACTCAATTTGAGTCACACTTAAATTTAAGAGATGCTTAAAATTTAATTATGAGAATACGAATACAGAGTTTAGGGGCTGCTCAAATGTTTGAGAAGCCGTTAAATATTTGAGGGACGTTTGAGTATTCGGGCAGTATACATTATACATTGTAATTATACAATATGCATTTCAATATACATTATAATACAAGCATATGTACACTGGGATTTATTAGCAGGGGTCGGCGTCCCCGTACCCCGAAGTAACCACAAATTGGCAACGCCAAAAATAATAAAGATTTCGGCTCGTAGAAGTGTAATAGAATAATTTCTCCTAACCCCACAACGGATGAATTAAGAGGATGAATAAAAATTGGCCAAGTGCATCCTGGGATACGCATAAGGAGGGATTCCAGCGTCATTCCACTGACGATTATAAGGCGATAGTATTCGTTATACTGACATCTGTCTCACAGCAAATATACGAATAACCTATACCTAATTATAAGGTAAGGTAAATATAAATATAATAATCTCCTGCACGACGTCCTGATGCTAAGTGGATGCCGCGGAAATCTATCCTCGATTAAGAATCAAAATGTAGTGTAGATGTGTTGTCACCCTTAAGGGGCCATTGATTAATTACGTAATGGCCCCGGGAGGAGGGGAAGAGGGTTAAAAATCTCTACATGCCCTTAATGGGGTGGGTAGGGTCGTAAAACCCATTCTTACGTAATATTTTGTAAGTCAAAATTTTATATTAAAAATCTAGTTCCATTCCGAATGCCAAATGGTTTTCTTCATTCTATAATGTACACACCTCTCAAATACCTTTGGTCGGATCCGACCACGGCGATATTCCGTTAAATCCCAAGCGGTCGGAACCAACCGCACCCACCCACAGCATTTTAAACCATAAAGATTTATAATTAGAGACCTCTTTTCTATAAAGAAGTTTGTCATTATAGAATCTATACGAAATTCTCTGTTTTATAGTCTAAACAAAAGTCAGTTACTCAATAGATTTTTATTTTTATTCTACTGTCAATTTGCGACATTTGCCGACCATACGAAAATGACACAATTTTACGGTAGATTAAAAATAAAAATCCATAGAGTAACTGATTTGTTTAGACCACAGGATAGAGAATTTTGTATAGATTCTATAATATCAAACGTCTTCATAGGAAAATAGTCTCTAAATATAAGTTGTTATGGTTATAGGAGGTGTGGGTGGGTGCGGTCAGATCCGACCGGTTGGGATTTGACGGACGCATGCGCAATTTTAAAATTTTAGGTTTGAATGATTAAATTTACATCTTATTGTACAGATTCTTGTTGTTTATAAAAATGAAAGAATCTTAAATGTATTCATTGTTATCCATTTTAAATGTCACAAATATAGTACATTCTTCCCGCGTATTAATCTAATCTAATTAAAAATGATAGAAACTTACGTAAAAAGAGGGAGGGGGGTTCGAGAAATCTAATTCCCTTCTTACATGGGGGTAGGGGGGGGGGGTCAAAAATTGTCAAATTCATCCTTACGTAATTAATGAACGGCTGCTAAGGACTCGGTTCTCTGCTCTCACTATAGGAAACATACTCGTAGCAGCATTAAGTTGCATTTTTACGCCGTGTATTCTGTGCGAACGTGGTTCTTCCCCGGTCGAGACGGCGCATTCGTGCTGCGACCATCTCTATATACATATAAAAATCAATTGTTGCCGTTAGTCTCGCCAAACCTCATAAACGGTTCGATCGATTATGATGAATTTTTTGTGTACGTTTGAGTGGATCCCTGGATAGTTTAGATGCTCATTTGGTCCCGGTGGGTGGCGCTGTTGTCGAGTCCCAGAAACGTAGAAGTATTTAAGGGGATAGAGTAAGTCAGCTCAAATTCTAATTTCGTCCGCACTTGCCCGCGCGTCGTATGCTATGTACCGACATGTTTGTAATCACTACGTTAGACACTTATTTCATTAGGTTTATCATATTTATGCCTGTTTCTTAACGCCAACCCAGTCGCTTCTTATTTATATTACGGTTATTTCCCATTTTAATTTTACGTCGTCCTGTTGCGTAATGTATATTCTGATCGTAAGCGACACAACCCCCCCGTCCAAAGGCCGAAGCGAAGTGACCGTGCGGCAGGAATCACGCTTCAAAGGCCGATAGTTTAGGTAATTTCTTTTTACAGTGAAAATAGTGGTATTTTAAAAAAAAGTAAATAACATAAGCACTGCTTTATAGTTAGTTCAGTTAGTATGCGAAGTTTCATGATCTTATTTAAAGTATTTTATGAATAACAGCGGTTTAATGTTTATTTTGGAGGTAACTTTGGATTTTTTTTCTATCGAGAATATTTTACGAAATTGTGTTTTCGTCTAACATAATCCTTAACATTAATCCTCAACTTTACCATATATTTATTTCAAAATTAATGCTGCAATATTTTCGGCATAACGGAGGATCTTGCTAAGCCATTTGAGGTTATATTTCCCCTTAAGGACGCGTTTACAAAATGGATAGGTATAGAATCGCACTACTACATTGACAAAAGTCACACACACACTAGTGTACGCACGGTTGGCTGTGGGAATCGTAGTCAAATGAAATTATTTTGATAATTTGAAAGATTGAATTTGTTTTTCATTTCTTATACCTACCTCAGAAATATACTTCGATACGAAATATGAATACCTGCTCCAAAAACTGCTTGGCACTGGAAGCCCTCTACTGGTAGTGAGATGTTAGCTCTGGACTTTGAACTGGTTTTGTCAGTTATAATAAGACCTTACCTACCGGCGGACTTGATGGAGTGACCTGAAGGTGTAATTTGGTGATTACAACAATAGGAACTCCTAGACTAGTGGAACTAGGTGTGCCGAGTTTGGGTTCGTTTTGTTGGTTATGATGAGACCTTACCACCGGACTTGATGGAGTGACCTGAAGGTGTAATTCGGTGATTACAAGTGGAACTCCTAGACTAGTAGAACTAGGTGTGCCGAGTTTGGGTTCGTTTTGTTAGTTATGATGAGACCTTACCACCAGACTTGATGGAGTGACCTGAAGGGGTAATTCAGTAACTACTGCTGGAATTTCTGAACGAGTAGAACTAGATGTGCCGAATTTGGGCTCCGTTTTGTTAGTTATGACGAGTCCATACCTCCGGACTTGATGGAGTGACCTGAAGGTGTAAATCGGTGATTGCAACTGGAACTCCTAGACTGGTGGAACTAGGTGTGCCGAGTTTGGGTTCGTTTTGTAGGTTATGATGAGACCTTACCACCGGACATGATGGAGTGACCAACAATAAAATAGCCCTTATTGCAATACATTATGATTCATCCATATTACCAAAATATGTGAAAAAATGTGCATCACTTTTTATTTTTTTTACGACTATTTGTGACATTTTGTTAAAAAATAAACCCAGGGTTTTTTAATTGAATATGTCTGTCATCTTATAGTATTTTTTAAATTTTTAAATATGTTGATAATAGACCAAAACATCTACCGAAACACAAGCCGGTATCGTTAATTTTGTAGAAAATGGCAACGAAAGTTCGTTTTTACAATATAAAAAACTACTATTTTCAACAAAAGAGTTACAGACATTTGCAGATGAAGAACCAATCTATACATGGTAGTTTTTACTTATATTTGATTTGGTTTAGTTTTGTCACAAAATCTACCGAAAAACACCCTAATTTTGGTTGATTTGCAAACGCGTCCCCTTAATAATGATGCAGCGGGGCGCTACTCATTTTTTAAGCTATTTTACGAGTACTTTATATCTCTCTGATGATAGATACGTGGTATTGTAGCCGAAGATGGAAAAATACACAATTTAAGATTTTATATACCTACTATAAGATATATCAAAAATATAAATTAGGCACAAAGTGTAACGCAGTCGCAATAGTGGGTGAAGCCGGTACCCGCACCCGCACGTCATTACCCAAATTAGTCTGTACATAATATTATGTAAATGTGTAGAGTTCTTGCAATTCACGAGTATCGTGTACCTTTGGATGTGTGTGTTGGACCTTTGGATGTACTTGTACAGTGTGACAGTGTGCGTGACCGGCGAAGCGTGCGTCCGCTCGCAACTAACCGCTATACAGTAATGTTTTTTTATTATTTGTCTTTTTATACTAAAATGGGTTTCATTACTGCCAGAAACTTATTTCCTTGTGACTATTGCATTTACAATAAACTCATTTGTGCAAAGAAAGATTCAGTTTTTGTAAAGCCCGAAAAGTGAGGGGAGGCCCCGTCCCCTATAAAGCACAGGCACCCGTGTGAATCGGAGCGGATGAGGCTGGTCGCCGAAGGCCGAAGCTGCGGAAATGTTACGCAAGGGCAGAGCAGCTGCACTTCCCGATGCGCCGGAGCAGTCGTAGAAATAAATTTTAAATGAGATGTTCAAAACTGGTCCCGTAAAAATACTGATAAAAATACGTTGAATTGGATAAAAATATATTTTGGTATTTACATTTACATTAAATACAAAATTGAATGTTCAAAAATTATTTATTGATCAATTAGCGACACGACCTGACTACGCCTGCGTAGAATTGGCCATGTATTTAGATTTAGAATAATGAAAGACCATTTATTTTATAAAATAAAATTTTTTTAATGTTCAAGTTTTCGGCTTAAAATATAAAGCATAGCTTAAAATAATGGTTGTATTCGACGTCAAAGATAACTCTGACGCATATTTTCGTAAAACGCTATTCGGAGGGATTTTCTTCGTTTCAAAAAACTGTCGTTAAAATTTATAATATTGTTTTTAGTGCACTAAATAAAGACTTTATTTTTCTAAAGTCTGCAAATAATCTGCTCACATCGTTACGATATGGCCCTTGAAAAAACCCTAAAACATGAAGTTTTTGACGCGAATCGCTTATGTCCTCTTAATATAGCCGTTTGTGAATTTCCGTTACAATCGGTTTAACAAGACCGAACAGACAGACAGACAAAAATTAAAAAACGGGTTATTCATGTCTTAGTAGCATGCAATCCCCTGAGCTTAATAGAAAACAGTTATTTTGATATTAAAGACAGTAAAGTAAAGTTACAGCCTATATACGTCCCACTGCCGGGCACAGGCCTCCCCTCATTTCTGAGGGTTTTAGGGCAAGGAAGTGTCCGCCGCGCAGCCCCAATGCGTGTTGGCGAACTCCACATGTCTTCGAAATATTACTTTTTTTTTATTCCTCAGACGTGCAGGTTTTTTCAAGATGTTTTCCTTCACCGCCGAGCACGTGGTAAATCAGCACTTAAAATTGCAATTAACAATTTCATTGGTGCCGTCGGGGATTGAACCCGGGTTACTCGTGTTTTGTTATATTTTCAGCGAGTGTTAAACATCTGAGCTACCGCGGCTCTTAAAGAGACACTTCAATTTTATTTATATGCATGCATAAATTATATATCTCGCCAATTTGGTTGCAACACAAACAACGTTAATAAAAGATTTACTTACATAATATCTGAAGTCACAGATGTGTCATAAAATAACCTGAAAAGACAACGATAAGGCATGTCCTAGCTTGCAGAGGACGTTGGAAGTGTAGTTAAACATGAATGAATGTTAAACGTGCATGCAAGAAAACATGTTTGCTGTCAGAATGCAGTTTACTGATTGAATCAATAATCCGATAATTAATTACGTATTTTGCTTAGACTCTTAAACGTGAGTAACGTGACTGACAAATCGGTGCGCGCGACCCATATAATATGATCACATTTCAACGATATGCATGTCAAGAAGTAATGACGGTATATAAATTGAAAAGAAGAATACAAATACAAATACTGAAATACTAAACGAGTAAAATAAAAAATAAAACTTAGGTATAAAATAAATAAATCGCATGAAGCACCCGCCTTCTGCCAAACTTAAATTTTTAAAAAGTTTGTCTTTTTTTCACCTCCTGCATTTCTTTTCTTATCACTATTAGAACAAACACCGTGACAGTTTAATAAAGTCCACTGCTGAATATAGACCTTTCCTATATATTGCCCCATGGGTGGGATATTTGTCAACCGCAGTTTTTTATTTTGTCCTTATTAGGTAGACGCTGATGCCCATCTCCTGATGTTTTCCCTCTGTACCGTGTACTGAAACGGTACACCGGTTGATCGGCTAGGTTAGTTAAAATGTGTATATTTCAAAAAATTATAATTAGAATGGTACTTTTAACAAAGCCAAGTAGCTTAGTTAAGGAAGGTAAATCGATTACTGAAATAAAAACTTATAAATCTAAAATACATAATTATATTATGCAGTCACGTTACAAGTCGTTCTACTATTCCAAGGGTATTCAACGTTATCAATGTTGTGAACAACGTTGTTGGTCACGAATCACGATGATCGTTCACTGTGAGTTTAATATAACTGGAACGACGGTCGCGGTGTTAGAAAAATAACGTTTTTGTTTATGTCTAATGAGTAATCGAAGTGACAAAGTTATTTCTATAAAACTACACATTAACGGAGAAATATTACGCCAATCTAATCAAGAAAAATACCTTGGGCTATTGCTTGATAAACATCTGTCATGGAACGGTCATTTATCAATTATAAAAAATAAGCTTTCATCTCTAATAGGTTCTACATACGGCATAGCTCGATGTATACCACCGAAAGCTCGCCCTTTGATGACGCATTGGTTAAACCACACTTAATTTACTTAATAGAGATATGGGGTACAGCAGCCAAAACTTTACTACAATAGGTACAAGTACTGCAAAATAAATTGATAAAATTTTTATATCATTACGACTTTTAAACTTCGACCAAAACAATATACCATCAAACGAAATTACTAAACATCAAACAATTATACGTCTATAACACATGTATATTAATATATAAAATCACACATAATATGATCCATTCAAATATAACATTCACCACAAAAGGAGAAACACTAAAATACTCATCACGCCGTGCAAACCATCTTGTATTTCCAAATATTCGCACTAATTATGGAAAAAATGTCGTAACATTTGCGGGAGCACAGTTGTACAAACTTCCTTCAACTACCTACTTATAAAAGATGCAAGTTCGCTCAATATTTTCAATAAAAAATTATTAGACCACATTAAAAAACAAGACATTATATAACTTGGACCACCCTCTTATATTATCAATACGTGAAACATCGCTCTTACGCAGTTAACTTGCAACTTCTATTTAATTATTTTCGCAAGATCTGCCCTAATTTATGTTTACTATTTTATTATATTGTTCTGTGTGATTTATTTTAAATAGTATGAATGTACTCATGTAAGTGACATTAGTCATAATGAGTAAATAAAGATCTTTAAACCGGAACTGAAACGGCAGTAATGGTTATTTAAAAATAACACCTTTCCCCAAGTCTAGTCGCCTCTTACGACACCCACGGGATGATATCGATTATAGATATTATTCATAGACTTCCACTATACGGTAATCAGGGCATTGAGGGACTGCCTCGTTGGTCTAGTGGTTGTAGTAGTGCGACTGCTGATCATGAGGTCCTGGGTTCGAATCCCGGGTCGGGCCAAAAAATTAATTATTGAGTTTTCCGTCAAGAAATTCTCAGTAGTTGCCCGGAGTTAGGAAGTTGGTGGCGTCTCACCTCCTTAAAGCCGTTGGTCCTGCGCCTGATCTCTCTCCAGTCGTGTCGGTTTACCATCCCATCGGATTATGAGAGTGAGGGAATAGAGAGTGCACCTGTGCTTACGCATACACTTGGGCACTATAATCCTGTCCTGCGCCGATGGCTAGACTCCGTTGAGGCTGGCCGCCGTGGCCGAAATTCAGTCTGGAGGACATTATTATAATGAGGGCATCCACGACTTTTTCTACCAACACAACAGGGCGGCGCCATTTAAAAATGAAGAGTAATTTTTGACAGATTTCATAGAGAAAATGTTAATTTGTTTGAAATGTGTAAAGGTTATTGTTTCTTTCAGTACTATTAGTGATATTTTATATTATTTAAACTAAAAATAAATATACCAAACTATAGATATTCATAAAAGTAAAAAAAATAAAAAAAGAGTTAAGTGTGCAAAAAATTAAAGAGCAAACAACTGACGCACTGTTATGTACTCTAGAAACTGATATACTTTCTTCTCCATTAAATAACATTGTATAACAAAAACCTTCACCTCAGTGTTAAGTATAGAGTAATAACATGGTGTCAACTAGCGACATCTGGTGAGAATATTATTAGCCCTTCAATTTTATTTATCAACAAAGTCTTGCAATCGTCGTTTCTCTAGCGCTCACTACAAATAATTCGATATTTTAATTGTTGATATTTTTTTATTGGATAAAACATAGCAAAATTAATCAAAATGACAATACGTGATATTTACCTTCATTGAAAAAAAATTATGTCGCTGGCCTGAGTACGTATATGTCTGACTAGTTATGGTGGTATGGACTTACTGTAGGTTTAATACAAAGTCGGGACCATGGAGGGTTGTACCTTTACCCTCCATGGTCGGGACCTGAGAGGTTAAATTGAACTGTCAGCTGTTAAGTCACATATACATAGAATTCTATTATTATGCCAAGTCATTGTACAAATGGCATATTACCGTCACGTAAACTCTTGTTTTATAAAGCCTCGGTTAAGTCGCTCCACCTGCAGGAAGCTACCCACTTCCACCCGAGGGGTTACCCTTCCCTCCACCTCACCCCCATTTCCCTTCAGCTACGACTTTATATATTTCGACGAGATAATAATAAAACCCCAATATCCCCCTTTGGAAAATCCATGGAGGAGGCACTTGTTCAGCATTGATACTTTCGATAGGCTGCAGTGAATTTGAAGCTTTTAACTCAACAAAAAAACATAAAAAAGTCATGTCGATTTTCTGTAGCCATTATTTGAAAAAAATTAATCGAAACTACCCATTTAATTTATGCTAATTTCTAATTTTTCACAAATTCGATTTCAAAATTAATGAAAAATTAAAAGTGGGTAGGGGAACAGGACACTACCCCTATATGAAAAGAATTAAAGGTTTTTTTATTATTAATGTAATTCTGACAAAACTGATAAACCTATCATATCGTTACACTGACAGAACCTAATCATATGAACACAATCTTGAAGACGGCAGGTATATAATCAAAGTAAAGACGATTCGAGTTTTTCTCCAAATTCCGATATCCGGTGCTGGAAGTCAGCTAGTTACGAGTATTATTGATGAATCGACGTGAGGTAGGTATATCCATGTGTTAGTGAACTGTAAGTTATATTAATATAAGAAGAAACAAGATAACGTACGAAAATTATTTCACTAAAATAAAAGTTATATATTTTTTCCAATATAACAAACAACATGAACACATAGGCTGAAGCAGAAAGTAAACAAATATAAACATTATAAAAACAATGCTTTAATCGTAGTTCATGATTATCTACAGTAAGTGGCTGATCTTCGTATTATAAATAATTTTAATTAGGTGCCCCTCTTTTTTTTTAAATACTAATTTATATAATTAAGAGTACGTGCCCCACCACTGTTTTATTATTATTATATTGCTCTTAATTGTGACAACCAGCTCTTGGACCACTGTGCCAGTTTCAAATGAATATTTTATCTATCGACTTACAATTTGACTAGTACCTTAGGTCGGCCAAACGGAATTCCGTTTAGGGAATCCGTTTCGGAATTCCGATTCGGCATTCCGAAAGCAGCAAGTCCATATAAAATCAAGGACCCGGCACACACATACAGTAGTTTTCCATTCGAAATTTTGCGGGCAAAACCAGATTATGTAGCCGACCCGTTGGGGATTCCGAAACGGGATCCCGAAAAGGAATTCTGTATGTGGCCGACCTTAGTGTACGAACAGCTAAACTCAATAAAAAAAAACGACAACAATTGTGCCACCAGTGTTCGCGCTATCTCGTTCAGCTAGTCCGTTACCTGTAACCATGACATGAGAACTATCATAACGAAACGAAACCCTCAAAACCAAAGACCAAAAACACAGAATAAATAATAGTAGGTATGTACTAGGTACCAAAAATTAGTTTTTGCATGCACAATTATTATTGCTGCTGAATTCGATCCTGCGACACGCGACTTAGCAGTCAGACGCTTCGTTTCACATTGTTACAAAATCTGTTTTTATGGTAACTAGGAACTACTACATCCAGAATACGAGACATTATTAAGTATTATTTTAATCGAATTTCAAGGAAGTACCTTCTTTCATAAATATTTTACACAAGCCCTCAAATAATACATTAGCTCGTTTACCTAATACCTACGAAAGGCGTCATTACCAAAAAATATTTCTAATTCAATAGGTACATATACTTACAGCTGTTTACTGGCGCGAAACTGCTACAAATCCGTTTACACACAACTGAATACAAATATTTTTTTCAACGGTAACTGTTGCGAATCTAACCGGCAGCACACACGACCGACTAAGCTTGCAGCTTGAACGCCAATCAAAGATGGCGCCAACGTTTTCACTGTGTTTGCTATAGTGAAGTAACACGAGATTGGACAGTGTCGATAATAACGCTGCTAATCTTAATTCGTTACGGCGTCTTTGTATTTTGCGAACGTAATTCCCTTATGATTAAATAAAGTAATGAGAAATAGCTGTGAACGTAACATCTACTAATTTAACTCATTTTTGTTATTTTTAACATGATTACACAAAGAAGGTGGTTAGCTCAGATGGTTAACGCTTGCTGTAAGTATTACAGTACGCGAGTAACCCGAGTTCGATATCCGCCGGCAGCCGGCACCAATGAATTTGAAGTGCTGATTTACCATTGCTCAACGGTGAAGGAAAACATCATGAGGAAATCTACATGTCTGAGGAATAAGAAAAAAAATATTTCGAAGACATGTGAAGTTCGCCGACATTTTCTTGCCCTAAAACCCTCTCATAAATGAGGGGAGGCCTGTGCCCAGCAGTGGGACGCATATACGCTGTAACTTTACTTTATTTTTACACAAAGAAGGAATTTTTTGCAAAATTAAATGCAATAATTTCAAATTCGTTTCTTCAACTCAGCTGTGCTGCGTTTAATATACTGCGACAAATCTTCTTGTCTGATCTTCCTTAGAATTAGACGAAAATGTACCCACTATTGCGTGTTGCCAATGATAACTTATGAAACTGAAATGTGGTACTTCACGGCAGGCCATAAACTGAAGTTCAAGTCACTCAGCGTGCAATGGAAAGCGTTATGCTCGGAATTCCTTAGCAGCATAAGTTCCGTAACGTGGATATGGGTAATAAAAGTTCTCGAGAAGCAGCGTCGTGATGAAATGCGTAGTGTTGGGTTATCCTTACCTAAATATGCAGGTAATCGATTGATGCAGGTTTCTCATACCGTGCACTGCCTACTGGTAACTAACCCGATCACTAAAAGTAGAGCATTCCGCGCCCATGTCGCCTTTTAATAGGCCCGGCAACTCCGTTCTTACCTTCGACGATACTAAGAAGGCCGAAAGTCTCGAGAACAGTCAAGATAACCAGTGTACTCCATCCAACGAACCCACAGGGCCCGCTCACCTACTATAGGTAGAAGCAAAAATCAAGCGTCATTAAGAACCTCAAAAAGAGATCAGCACCCAGCCCCGATGGCATAAACAATAGGATGATCAAATTATCAACAGCGCCACTAATCTGCCTTTTTATAGGTATTTATCTTCAACTTTTTGGTGCATATGAGCGCATAGTGCTCAAGCACCTCTGCGTTTACGCTTTTGCTAATAAGTTGATTCCTGACGAGCAATTTTGTCTTGGAGCCAAACTCTCGTACACGGATCAAATTTATGGCATCATAGATTACCTTAGATTAGATAATAAAAATCGCAACAGAAGAATCCTCAATACTAGGGTTTGGGAATTCCCGACAATTTCAAAGTCCCGGGACATGAGATAGCCAACAATCGAAGTCCCGGGACTTCGAGACTTAAGAAAAAAAAATTTCAAGAGAGCCTTTTTTGAAGAATTTTAATTGAGTTATTTCCTTATGAAACATATTAAAAAGGCATTGTTTTTGTAAAAATCAACATTTATTAAACAGAAAATTAAATCTTAATAAGTTGAAAGTTAATTTCAGTCTTAATAATTGCTTTGTTTATTTATTTTAATCACACACAAATTCAATCTCCACATACGTAAAGTTGTTCTTATTTACTAAGTGCTCGGCGCTAATCAAAACCATTGGGAGGAAACCTATAACTGAGTGGAGCAACTGGCAGCATAGAGAACTCTCCTTTTCCCTAAAACCGCCACTTTTAAACAGATAAATCTTGTAGTTATAAAACGAAATTAATTAAAAATTATACCAATTTTATTAACGTCAAACAACAACTTTTAAACAGATAAATCTTGTAGTTATAAAACGAACTTAATTAAAAATCATACCAATTTTAATAACGTCAAACAACAACAACTACACATTTATTGTGTTGTGTACTCAGTAGTTATATAGAAGACCGAGTAATTACTCATTAAACCAACAGATGGTGCCAGGCTCCTTCAATTATTTGAAAATAAAAATGATTACATAACAATTTCGACAATCTTGTCTCGTCTCAAGTTTCGACCTAAAAGTCTCGAGACTCGAGACAACTAAAATTACGAAAAGTCCCGGGACTTCGAGACACGAGACGTCCCGGGAGAGACCCAAACCCTACTCAATACTGGAGCCCTCTCCTTTGATGTTGAATAAGCATTCGATAAACTCTGATATGACGACTTGATTTGCTAGCTGTATACACTCAACGTGCTCGTAAGGCTTTTGCACATCATCCGAGCTTTCCTTGCGAACAACTCCTTTCGATATCAAATAGAGAGTACTCACTTTCACAAAGCGTTTATTAAAGGCCGGAGTTCCACAGGGTCCGTCCTCTCTCTACTGCTATTTACCCTTTATACGAGTCACACAGAAATTATAATAACAAGACAATAGAAATGATTTAGCGCTCGATTACTTCCGAAAACGATGTCGCCACCTGCAGCCATATTACAAACATACGCAATACACAATGATATCTAATGTTTCACATTACATTGCTTGGCGAGTTTGTCAACGTCGCGTGCATCGCGTACTTCGGTAGAACAAAAGCAGCAATGGTAATTGTCAATACAAAAAGTAATAAATGAAATTTTGAAAAGGTAAATATCATAGTAAAGTATTCATCTAGATGTAAATTAGTTAAAACAATGATAATTAGTAAATAATCAACTTACCGATGAAATTTTATGCCTTTATTAGTTAAATTCCAAGTCCGTGATGAGTTTTTACTACTTTTTTTTTACTATTATGCTGCAGTTCACCATGATAATAACATAAATTCACGTACGACGTTCACCGCGCAACTAAATCACAAAATGGTGAATTATGTTCGTCAACACATAATAGCGGCGACAAGGTCACGCGTCTATGCGACTTCTATTGTCTAATTATTACGATTTCTGTGATGAGTCATATCCCTAAGGACCTAGCAGTCAACACCGCTCGTTTCGCAAATGACACGGCACTGTACAACGCCAATTACTATAATAGATATCTCCCTAAAATTCTCCAAAGTGCCGCCTCACCTAGGCGAATGTTTTGCCTGCAGAGAATCAAAACAAACCTGCAAAAATTTTTGCGATATACTTTTGAAGGAATCCATTCTCACTCGTCGGAACTTAAATCCGAAAAATTCTTTCTGAACGATCACTCTAATACATTCGCTTAATCTCATGGGCATCGGCGGCCAAACACCTCTAGGTCATTTTCAATAACGTCATGACATTCGCGAAATACAACAACAACGTCCCTGCGGAAGGCGCGCCTTATAACTCTTCTGTACACTGCACTGGTTCTGGTTCGCGTATACGTGAACAACGTCCCGGTAATATAACGTTCGGACACGAAATCACTAACATCATCATTATTATTCCAGAATCATCATCACCACCGTCATCATCATCATCATCATCAGTCCATGTATTCGCTTCTGTTTATGGTTCACCGTCGTTTGTTATTTAAAACGGTAAGAGGCCATGTATAAAAAATAGCCGAAATTTTAAAAATGTTAAAAAATTAATAAATCATTTCGAGCCATTAAAGTATATTTTTATGCTAATTAAATGTAATTTTTCCTGAAATCTACCTATTATTCGTTGTTTTTTAAAAACGGTATCAAACCATAGCTCAGTATTTTAACGTTATTAACACGCTATATTTTATACCTTGATAACAACAACATCAGGTTCAACTTTTAAAATGTAGTGAGGTGCGTTGGGGTAATACCGGATGATAAGATTTTTTTATATAATTATTTTCGACTAGTTAAAAGAGTCGGGCAAAAACTTTATTTTCTCGACATCCATATAATATGTCAGATTTCTGAAACATGGCGCAAATCGTTAATGGTTACACGTAATTTAGCTATAAGAAGCTTTTAATTTTCAAAACTCAACAGTTTCTGTTTAAAACGTGTGCGAAGACAAGGCATAACTTTTTATATGCATGATGAAGAATTGGCCATCAAGGGGTAAGACCGGACGTCGCTAAAAATCGCAAATAAAAGTGATAGGGAAAGACCGGACGGACGAAAAAATTACAATAATTACCTTGTTATATAAAATACTGCGCAGCACATGCCCTACTTTTCGGAGCGACTAGCTGAAACTTGGGGTCGGGGCAGAATAAAATGGCGTCTTGTACCATATTGCTAGCTTTCAAAAATATAGCATAATTCTCCGGAAATTTGAATTTTACGGTCTTACCCCATCACCGATCTCACCCCAATGCACTTTATATGGGTATAACCTTCAAATGATTTATGTGTCCCTTTGAGTATTTTTAAACAAACGCTATACTATCATACAGTAAACAGACTGCGGTATGGTTTGTTATTGACGTTATCTCAATTATAGTTTCGTGGTTATTATGCAAACCTAACTAAATGAGTGTTTCAAGCACTTGTCTTAAAATTTTATTTTATTTTCTGTAACTTTATGTTGCTATATCAATTATACATACATGGCCTTGTCATTATTTGCAGATGATGTAATAAACTTTACACCTGGGAGAGTGAATATTTATGTCCTAAAATATTAAAAAGATTTTATTTAAACACAAATTACGTGCTGACTAACGATGCGGAGCTAAATGTATTATAATTTATAATGACATAGTATACACTGTACAAAGTATTTCCTAATTCCAAAAAGTGTAAATTTATTTAATAGGTAGGTACTACCCCTACCTACTTATATTAAGTACCTAAATTTTGATAAAAATAGTCGACGTTATGCAACTTTTATTATTTTTACCTAGAAATAATATGTGTTCATATTCAATATAATATTTTGGAATTGTACTAAAAACAGGAGAGTCTAATTTGGGGAGTTGAAATTTGACATTGCTACCTAGGGGGGGAGGGGGGAGTAAGTTCAAGATCATATCTAATGTAAGTATATGGTTACAGCTGCAAATGTACAAAATTTGCCATTAAACTAGTTTAAATGTTTGATTAAAGAAAAGTTGTACAAAAAGGGTTATAATTTCAACCCCTGGGATTGAGGTGATCGCCACCATGCTGGTTCTATAAAAATTTTCTTAAAAATTGTTCAAAATAAATTATTGCAAAGTGAAATATGTTTAAAAATCCCCCTTGGTTTCTTTCTGGGTCTTCCCAGGTCAGAGGTTTTTTTTCCGAACCAGTGGTAAATAGAAAAATGACTCAATAAGTATTATGCAATAATCTATATTGAATAAAATCTTTTATTTAATATCACCTACCTACATGGTTTGCTCGTTTAATTTTTGCATTACACAATGATTATATCCACTAAAATAATTAAAAACGAAAAAGCGCTTTTTCGATATCGAGTCAAAATAGGGTGAAAAATTAATATTTTAAATCTTTAAAATTCCAGTGTGTTTGGGACATAAAGAGGTAAGTTTTCACCAAATATCAAGAAAAAAACAATTTTTTTGTAAAAGATAAAAATAAAAAATCTAAAATGTGGTTTTTTGGATTTTCCATTTTTCGAGGTTATGAAGAAAAACTGTAGATACAAAAGTTGTAGATCTTTTTATTATCTACAACTTTGCCATTGAACTTTTTTCGATAGGACTTGTAGTTTTGCTGGAAATCAAGATTTACCGATTTTTACCCTTAAAAACTCCCCCCCCCCTACCCCTTCCAAACCTCAGATCGCCCGTAATTTATTTTTCCTATCATTTTAGTGGTATTCCCTTCCTTTTCCAATAGGTTTCATCCTACTTTAATTTTTTTCGTTTCTAAAATTATCGACCCTGGTCTATTATTGCTGTAATAAACGGTGTTATGTGATTTTTTCCGTATTCATGTTGGATTTGATTAAAAGGTTATGAAATTAAAAGAAAGAACCAGAGGCCGTCTAAACGAGTGCCACGTTCTTAGCTATTAGGTAGTGCCACCAAATCAGTGCTTTCACTGCTGTGTTCTGGTATGGATGGTATTGAGAATTGAAAACTCGGTACAATAACAGGCTGTCTGGCATTCAATCTCAGAAACAGTAGTTCTCAGAAGTAACAATACATTTTTTTATAGGATAGAGTGACAAACAAGTACACTGCCCACCTGATGGTAAGTGGTTGCTGTGGTCCATAAACATCTACATCTATACTCGATTACGAATCAAAATGCAGATGCGTTGTCACTCGTGAGGACTAAGATGGAATGCCTTGTTTCCAGTAAAAAGGGTCTCCGGTTCTCTACACTCACCATACGAAACACAGCAGCATTAAGCTACTATATTAGAGCGTGGCCCTTCCCCATTCGAGCCGACCCATTCGTGCTACAACCATACTAACAATATAACTGCAGCATGGCTCTACCACGTAGCAATATACCACATACCTGCTACGTGCACGTACCATTTGAAGTCTGATGCAGGTATCAACTGGCTGCTGTAGCTACTTACCATCTGTGATATGCTTGTCCCTCAAGTTTCGAACTGGGATATTATCAGGTGTTAATAACCAATATATGGTACACAATTGTATATCCTCTCGACTGTCCAAAACCTTCTAAAGGTCGCTATTAAAAAAGTACGCATATGTCCACAACCTTTAGAAGGTTGCAATTTACTTACAAACTTCAGACACGAAACAGCCGCAGTAAATGTATCTGTATCTCCCCCTAACTCGTACAACATTGTTTTAATATCAACCTACTGATCTCTGATAATGATAATGTGCCTTTTTTGTGCCTGTTTCGGGTCATCTTAAGTGGCCCACATTATTGTCGAGCTTGTGGTGTAAAAAATGTACGCAGAGTTGTGTTTTTTTTTTATTAATTATTGTAAAGTGTATTTATCTTATTGTAAATAAAATAATTTAGAAAATATAAAAAAGGTGAATGTACACATTTACACATATTCTATTAGCTTACTTAACAATAATTCTAAGAACATATTATTTTATAGAGTTTCTATACATAATTATTAAGATATTGCCATTTTAATGGCACGCGCCACGTAGGCAATAAATCACTCATTTAGGGCTAGACAGTATGCGCCAAAGCGACCATTTGGGCCGGGACAGTTGACTGGTGAGACAGTTGAGGATATGGGACTGTGTAGTGGAGATGTAAGAATATCCATTTCCCATATCAACGTGTGGGTGTCGTACACAGAAGGAAACGAATCAGGAAATGGGCTGCAACGTCTTCGTAATGATGACTAAAAATAAAAAAACTGGTTGCCAACCCACGTGCCAAGCGTGGCAACTATGACAAATATCTCCTCTATGAGACAATCTATGAGTGAGACCTGTGTTCAGCTGTGGACTTGACAGTAGGCTGTAACGGTGACGGTAACGATAACCATAACGTTTGTGATTCACAAAATTTTCACCAGTCAAAAAATCCAAATAAAAGTTTTTACAAATGAGCAAATGATTTACGTAAATATATACAGTTTATATAAGACATATAAGTTGCACGTCATAGTCAAGTTGTAGTGTAATTATTCAAAAGAAGTTTTTGGCGGGAACTTGGCCGTCGACGGACTGTCGCTTGAATAATGGTTTTAAGTGGATTTTAATTCGTAAAAGTGATGTGATTGTCTGCGCGTCTGAACTATTAAGAGAAAACGACGAAACAAGTGCTTTGATGTTGATATAAACCTCAAGTTAATTTGATCGCTTGGGCGCCATACGAACTTGAGTGGCTGTCGTCATCAACAGTCCGCTGGGTTGAGCTGTCGTCAAAATCTCCCAAAAACTTCGCAATGTGAGGCATCAGCACATTGTGAACAAAAAATATATAGAATGAAGATTCTGAAAGAAATGATAGGCTCAGAAGGGCTAGAAGCCAGAGCGATAAAGCCAGTTACATAAAAAAATTCAAAAATAGAAGTATGTACCACTGGTACAAAAAAGATCAGTCTAATCCATAGATTACTGTATATATACTAGAGAATCCATTGAACTAACATAGTATGTCGATGGTCTAATCGGTGTATGAATTACATACTCTTGTAATGAGTTTCGTTTGTAATTTAATGTTTAAATTAAGCTACATAAAGTCATAAGAATTGTTCTATCGAAGTTAACGACAAGGACAAAATATATGTATGATAATTTGATCAAGGTCAGGACAGTCTATTTGAATTTGAGCAATTTTACGTAATACGATCAGATCAACTACGTCTAATCTGCCGCGGAAGGAGATGAAGACGTGAACATTGTAAGCATAGCCTTCTTTTAACATCAACAATATATTAAATTAATGTTTTTCGGATCTCTTCGGGACATATTTTATGAGGATTCTATACTAGACCCTCTTATATTCGCGATGTTTTCGAACGAGTGAACAAAAAATTTTTGTTTTAACTTCCATCAGTTGAAATCACATGTTTGAATTGATAATAAGATCTAATGATAAAATCAAATGCCTTTTGTTATGTTTTATTTGTCTATGTATTATGTCGTATTTTTGTACGTGGTAGAGCCATGCCGCAGTTATATTAGTGGTATAGTTGTAGCACGAATGGGTCGGCTCGACCGGAGAAGGACCACGCTCTCACAGAATACCAGCGTGAAATAGTAGCTTAATGCTGCTGTGTTTCGTATGGTGGTTGTAGAGAACTGGAGACCCTTTTTACTGGAAAAGAGGCATGCCATCTTAGTTCTCACGGGTGACAAAGCATCTGCGTTTTGATTTGTAATCGAGGGTAGATGTAGATGTCTATAAGCCGCAGCAACCACTTACCATAAGGTGGACTGTGTGCTCGTTTGTCACCTTATCCTATAAAAAAATTAACGATCTTTTCGATTAGTTGATCAAATAAAAGTTTGGTATCAATAAATTATAATGCCGAGGCCTGTTATTTAATTACATATAGTTACTTATGTACCTAGCATATAGTTACTTTCTACTAAGCATGCTATTTAGGTCTTCTCTTTCAAATGATCACGACACTGAACGTCATTCGATATGTCACCAAGGATTCCGATGCTCTGAAGTAACTAAGGGTATAAATAAACTAATAATACCCGGAAATTGAGGAAATGCAACAACAGGTTTCTTATAAGCGGTATAAGAGCAAGCCTGTGACTTCTGAAGACCGATTTGGACTAGACTTAGGCACAAACGACACCTTAGGAGTAGTGACCACACCTTAAAATACCCAAATTTAACGCGGTAGAGCCACGCTGCAGCTATATTATGGTTGTAACACGAATAGATCAGCTCGACAGGGGTAGCCCCACGCTCTCACAGAATACCAGCGTAAAATAAATAACATCTTAATGCTGCTGTGTTTCGTATGGTGAGTGTAGAGAACCAGAGACACTTTTTACTGGACACATTCCATCTTAGTCCCCATGAGTGACGATGCATCTAAATTTTGATCCTTAATCGAGGATAAATGAATATGTCTATGGGCCAAAGCATCCACGTACCAACAGGTGGACTGTGTGCTCATTTGTCACCCTTATTCTATAAAAAAAAAAGAATAATATGAGATCACGAACAGACAACAATAAAACATTTTAAGCGTAAAAATTGTAAAACAGAGGAAAAAAACTAAGAAATACGCACCCACACATAATCACTATGGACTATGGGTGGCACGGCACTACTGTTACTATGTTTATTTAAATCTATATTATTTGACGGGCAGCGAAGGCGCCGACACGGCGACCCACAAACGAGGTCGGAGCGGTTTATCACTCCGTCAGGATGATGTCATTCCGTCCGTGGCGAAGCATGGGGAGGGGGGAAAGCGAAAACATGGCCCTGGGCGATAAATTCCATGGCGCGTCAATTTCACTAATAAAAGTGAGCCTCGCCTTGCTTTTTAAATGTTGCAAATAAATCCCAAAACAAACTAAAAAGCTTTCGATTATTAATTTTTTTATTTAGCTGAAGTGATAAGCGAATTTACAATACACAAGATGGTAAGTGGCCACTGAAGTCTACGGACGTGGACTTCAAAAATAAGGCTAGGGATGCGTTGTGACCTCGGAGAACTGAATGTCTCACAGCCTGTAAGTATACATGTTGACATGATCTCTACCCCCTTCAGATCAGAACTGATCAGAACACAGAAATTAACATCGATGTCATATATTTCTAATATTGTTCATTCCTATTCCTATTTTCAGCTGACGCCTACGACTACGAGTCGAGCCGTTTGCTGTTATTTATTTACGTTTGGCTGTGACCTATATCACAGAATAAACGCACGCACTATAGGAGTAGTATTTTATAACGAATACTTAGAATAGAATATATTGTTTTATTCAATGTAAATTATAAATAATTCTTAAATGACGCATGTCTTTACGCGTAACAAAACTTATGGCTATACTAGGTATACTAGGAAATGCAAGAGACCGTAGACACAGAATAAATAATAGTAGGTACCTACCCGTATGTACTACATATTACGACTCTTCATTCGCTTTTTAAGGACGCGTTTACAAAATGGATAGGTATAGAATCGCACTACTACATTGACAAAAGTCACACACACACTAGTGTACGCACGGTTGGCTGTGGGAATCGTAGTCAAATGAAATTATTTTGATAATTTGAAAGATTGAATTTGTTTTTCATTTCTTATACCTACCTCACAAATATACTTCGATACGAAATATGAATACCTGCTCCAAAGACTGCTTGGCACTGGAAGCCCTCTACTGGTAGTGAGATGTTAGCTCTGGACTTTGAACTGGTTTTGTCAGTTATAATAAGACCTTACCTACCTGCGGACTTGATGGAGTGACCTGAAGGTGTAATTTGGTGATTACAACAATAGGAACTCCTAGACTAGTGGAACTAGGTGTGCCGAGTTTGGGTTCGTTTTGTTAGTTACGATGAGACCTTACCACCAGACTTGATGGAGTGACCTGAAGGTGTAATTCGGTGATTACAAGTGGAACTCCTAGACTAGTAGAACTAGGTGTGCCGAGTTTGGGTTCGTTTTGTTAGTTATGATGAGACCTTACCACCAGACTTGATGGAGCGACCTGAAGGGGTAATTCAGTAACTACTGCTGGAATTTCTGAACGAGTAGAACTAGATGTGCCGAATTTGGGCTCCGTTTTGTTAGTTATGACGAGTCCATACCTCCGGACTTGATGGAGTGACCTGAAGGTGTAAATCGGTGATTGCAACTGGAACTCCTAGACTGGTGGAACTAGGTGTGCCGAGTTTGGGTTCGTTTTGTAGGTTATGATGAGACCTTACCAGCGGACATGATGGAGTGACCTGGAGGTATAGTTCGGTGATTACAAGTGGAACTTCTAGACTTGTAGGACTAGGTGTGCCGAGTTTGGGTTCGTTTTGTTAGTTATGATGAGACCTTACCACCAGACTTGATGGAGTGACCTGAAGGGGTAATTCAGTAACTACTGCTGGAATTTCTGAACCAGTAGAACTAGGTGTGCCGAATTTCACTCCATCAAGTCCGGTGGTAAGGTCTTATCGTAACTAACAAAACGAAACCAAACTCGTCACACCTAGTTCTACTAGTCTAGGAATTCCATTTGTAACCACCTGATTACACCTTCAGGTCACTCAATCAAGTCCGGTGGTAAGGTCTCATCGTAACTAACAAAACGAACCCAAACTCGGCACACCTAGTTCTACAAGTCTAGGAGTTCCACTTGTAATCACTGAACTACACCTTCAGGTCACTCCATCAAGTCCGGAGGTATGGACTCGTCATAACTAACAAAACGAAGCCCAAATTCGGCACACCTAGTTCTACTCGTTCAGAAATTCCAGCAGTAGTTACTGAATTACCCCTTCAGGTCACTCTATCAAGTCCGGTGGTAAGGTCTCATCGTAACTAACAAAACGAACCCAAACTCGGCACACCTAGTTCTACCAGTCTAGGAGTTCCAGTTGCAATCACCGATTTAGACCTTCAGGTCACTCCATCAAGTCCAGAGGTATAGACTCGTCATAACTAACAAAACGGAGCCCAAATTCGTCACCCCTAGTTTTACTCTGCAAGAAGTTCAAATAGCGGTCACGAAAGTACACCTTCAGGTCATGCCATCAAGTCCAGAGGTAAGGTCTCATCATAACCAACAAAACGAGCCCAAACTCGGCACACCTAGTTCCGCTCGTCCACGAGTTGCAGTAGTAGGTAAGTTTATATATCCTACTTATTTTTAGCTAAATAAAAACTGTGAGTATAAAAATAATAATTTTATCACTTGTCAAGTACTTATGTTTCCAATTTGTTTTTTTCTAATATTTTGTGTATGTACAGCGATCTTTTCAGAATGAGCCGCTGCAAACAGGCGATACAGTGTCCACTCACGACGGCGGCTGAGCGCGGACTGTGGTTTCATCGAAATCTTTGTACAATAAATCAAAGCAGGCACCAACAATAAAATAGCCCTTATTGCAATACATTATGATTCATCCATATTACCAAAATATGTGAAAAAATGTGCATCAGTTTTTATTTTTTTTACGACTATTTGTGACATTTTGTTAAAAAATAAACACAGGGTTTTTTAATTGAATATGTCTGTCATCTTATAGTATTTTTTAAATTTTTAAATATGTTGATAATAGACCAAAACATCTACCGAAACACAAGCCGGTATCGTTAATTTTGTAGAAAATGGCAACGAAAGTTCGTTTTTACAATATAAAAAACTACTATTTTCAACAAAAGAGTTACAGACATTTGCAGATGAAGAACCAATCTATACATGGTAGTTTTTACTTATATTTGATTTGGTTTAGTTTTGTCACAAAATCTACCGAAAAACACCCTAATTTTGGTTGATTTGCAAACGCGTCCTTAAGGATGCATTTTTACGACAAATAGATTCTGAGACCGTTAACCGCTAAGTGATCGACTGATGAAGATGATAGCTCAGATGATATATCCAAACCTACCTCTGACTTTATCGTATAATGTCCTTCAGACTGAATTCGATCACAGCGGCCAGTCTCGACATAGACTAGCCATCTGCGTAGGTCAGGATGCACATGTGTGTGCATAAGCACAGGTGGACTCTATATTCTCGTATTCTCATAGTCCGATGGGGCCTCAACCCGAAGCCCGAACCCAACAGAGATCGGAGAGAGATCAGGCGCAGGACTAAAGTAAGGTTTAGACGAAGACAGTAACGCTGGCGCTAGTCCTGAGATGAGCCAGCGCTGGCGTGGTCCTTGTTGTTTAGATGAGGCCAAATGGATTCATTTCATTCCTGGATTATACTTGTGAATCGTTGTACTAAATTAATGATTTTTTAAACTTTTGAAGAATAATAGTATTTATCATATTATACGAGTACATACATCAAATATAGGAATTTGTACAATATCACTTGTAAAATTTTTATATTACAAATTATTTATTCTGGCGCGGGGCTTGCGGGTTACGCGAGCGGAGGTCACTGGCTTGAAAAATAGGCAGGCGTTCTTATCCCGCTAGTGCCAGTTTATACGAGGCCAATAACAAGCCAGAGCTGACTGCCAGCTGACTGCCAGTAAAAGTGGTAGCCAGAGCTGGCTTCATCTAAACCTTGCTTAACGTTTGTCGCCACTCGCCAGTGAAACCGCGTCTCAAATGAGAACCATCAGATAGTCAAGCATAGTAAATAAATACCTACCTATATGTCAAATTCTTATTAAAGCATACAAACTTTTACTGCATTATCTAAAATCGTTATAAATTCTTTAGTTTAATAAAAGACAACAGTAAATAAAATTGATTCCAATATATACTTAAACCCCCTTCATGATGTATATAAGTGATACATTGGTTTCTCTTCTTTAGAAACAACCAGTAAAATTAACATCAAATTCAACTTCCTCCGACGAGTTGTATACAAAACATAAATCAATGCTTTGAATGAACAAAGCGCCAAAGCTCAAAACTTGCTCAGCACAAATAACAACATCAAATCATTTTTGATTTAATTTTTGACGACCTTGTAACTCAACAGCCCAGAAAGAGATAGATAGATGTCTAAAAATAAATTTAGTACCTACCACTCCGCTTATAATCAAACGCGATTTTTGCGTTCCCTAAAGGTAGATTCTGATGTAAAGATTGAGAAGATGATTGATGGACCAAATATAAAACTAACTGATACGATAGTAAAAACAGAACAAGAAAAAAACAGAACTGTTTTTACTATGCTGATACTCACTCGCTTCGCTGTGCGCACGATAATTTACTTTATTGCGGAACCTAGATGTAAAATATCAAGAAGTTATATTTTGATGGGACTAGACTATTGTAAAATCCGTTTAAGGTGGCCCTAGTCGATAGCACGAACTAAATGGTGGGCGGGGTTAAAATACATGCTATCTCAGCCGACATCACGTGCGAAAGGGATAGACGCTGTGATGAGCAGTAAGAAGCTAATGCGCACACACATACGCATTCGAGTGACGCAATGCGCAGCAGCGTCATCGCGTATCTACTTATGCGATTCATTTTTGAATAATAACATAAACTCAAACGGCAATTGTGAGCTTCTTGGCGCAGTGACTTAGCAATGAGTAGCTGCGCTGGGGGCCGCGGGTTCGAATCCCGCACGGAACAAATATTTGTATGGCCTACAAATAGTTGTTCCGGGTCTGGATGTTTGTCCTTGTGCAATTTATGTTTGTAAACTGCCTCCACGATACAGGAGAAAATCCTACTGTGGGGGTAACGTATTTTAAAAAGAGAAAAGAGAGAGGAAACAAATTGGTGTTATTATTATGACCCAATTTAGTTGTTATTATGAAAGTTCTTATGTGAATTTAAGTAGATGTTGTTATTATATAATAATTTCATTGGTTTGTGTTTACCTACTTTTTAATCGACTTCGAAAAAAGGAGGCGGTTCTCAAATCGTTGTTTTTTTGGTTATGTATGTTCTGTTCCCTGATTTCATACAGGAAGTGGACCTGGTCGAGCCCCGACGGTTCGAAAAAAAATGAGATTGACTTCATTATGACGACCAGACGCCAACTGTTCAGTGATGTCTCAGTGATCGCAAGGGTGAAAACTGGCAGCGATCACCGAATGGTTAGAGGAACACTGAACCTAAACGTTAAGTTGGAGAGGTCTCGTCTAATGAAGTCAACGCTCCGTCCCCCTCGTGCTCTAATCCAGAATCCCAAAAACTTTCTGCTCGAGTTACGTAACCGCTTTCAGTGCCTACAAGATTGCAATGCAGTGGACGATATGAATGACAAGCTCGTGGAAACTGTCCATGCGGTCGGAGCTAAGTTCTGCAAGACCCGCCGCAGAAGAATACAAAAACTCTCCGATCACACTCTTAATCTCATGGCTGTTAGACGGGAGATGGGGCTGCAATCGTCAACAGATTTGAAAGCATACAGGCAACTGAATAGACAGATCTCCAAATGCATGCGGCGAGACTTACGCAACTTTAATACTGCTCGTATTAAAGAAGCGATCGAGCGGAACCAGGGCTCCAAAGTCTTTGCCAGAGATCTGTCTGCCAGTAAGAGTCAACTGTCAAAGCTGAAGACTGAGTGTGGTAGTATCGTTTCCGGGACACCTGAGATTCTGAGTGAGATTGAGAGGTTCTATGGGCAGCTGTACACATTATCGTAGGAGCCACACGCAAGTGTGAGTAACGATCCAAGAGCAAGTCTTATCCGACACTATTCCGATGATGTCCCGGACGTCAGTCTAAGCGAGATTAGAATGGCTCTCCAGCACCTTAAAAACGGCAGGGCCCCAGGCGAGGATGAAATTACAGCGGAGCTTCTGAAAGCGGGTGGAACACCGGCACTTGAAGTCCTTCAGAAGCTCTTCAATTCCGTCCTCCATGGTGGCACTACTCCGGAGGCGTGGAGCAGAAATACGGTGGTCTTGTTCTTCAAGAAAGGCAACAACACGCTCTTGAAGAACTACAGACCGATTTCCCTTCTGAGCCGCGTCTACGTGCTGTTTTCGAGAGTCATTACGAATCGTCTCGCACGCAGACTCGACGACTTCCAGCCTCCCGAACAACCCGGTTTCCGAAAAGGCTTCAGTACCATAGACCACATACATACCCTGCGTCAGATTGTACAGAAGACTGAAGAGTACAATCTGCCACTTTGCCTGGCGTATGTGGACTATGAGAAAGCCTTTGATTCCGTCGAAATTTGGGCGGTGCTAGAGTCCCTTCAGCGGTGCCAAGTTGACTGTCGGTATATCGAAGTGCTGAAGTGTTTATACAGTAGGGCTACGATGGTTATCCGAGTACAGAACCAGAGCTCGAAACCTATCCAACTGCAGAGAGGTGTAAGACAGGGTGACGTTATATCCCCAAAACTCTTCACCGCTGCATTGGAAGACGTTTTCAAGCTACTGGACTGGAAAGGATACGGTATTAACATCAATGGCTAGTACATCACTCTTCTTCGATTTGCCGACGATATAGTCCTTATGGCAGAATCGCTGGAGGACTTAAGCACTATGCTCAATGACCTCAATAGTGCCTCCCAACGGATAGGTCTTAAGATGAACATGGACAAAACAAAGATTATGTTTAATGTCCATGTCACACCTATACCGGTAGTTGTTGGGAGCACTATGCTCGATGTTGTTGACGAGTACGTATACCTGGGACAAATAGTCCAACTAGGTAAGGGACTGACAACTAGGTAAGGGACTGACTGGGACAAATAGTTCAACTTCGACCGAGAGGTCAATCGACGGATTCAACTCGGCTGGACAGCGTTCGGGAAATTATGACATATCTTCTCGTCAGGTATACCTCAATCTCTAAAAACAAAGAATATAATAAATTAAAAAAAATATAGTAAATTAAAAAAAGACAAATGTTTACTTTGTTACGTTGAAGAAATAAATAAATTTCTATAGAGTGCTACCGGGCCTGGGCTGACACATCAACGTCTCGGGATTTAAACACCAGCGCTCTTAAAAATAAGTATAATTCCGCGTCCAGGTCTTTGAAGGAAGCCGGGCTGTGACATTAAGATGTCAAACATCTCAGTTACTATAGGTGCTGTAAAGCGCCCGAAACGTCGGGAATTAAAAATAAGTTAAAATAGGTTATTAAACGCGATAAAATCCGTAAATATAGTTTGATTCAAGAAAACTTTAGAACCAATAACGTCGATGTAACAAGAATATATTGAGTAAAAATATCGATAAATCTCTAAGCCATAATCATAAAACCATAACCTCCATAAACCTATGTACCTATAGTTGAAGAAAGTTACAATTGAAATATAAGTGCTGCACAGTAATTTTAACAGCTTCAGATTTTTTTGTAAAGGAATAGATTAAAAGGAAAACTGACAAAGTAACTTTTTTGCAGTGTACCGAAAAAATTCTATGAATATTCTTTTTCTAGTTTACGTAATAAATACATATATTATTAAAATAATCCTAGATTGTTTATCCTTCTACCTAAAACATCGATGTTTTCGGACATCGATTTTGAATATTTACCACATGCCGATCCTTTTGAATCGATGTTACATCGATGTTTTTCGAATAACGATCATACACTTACTACGCTGGCTGTGTACGTTTACGTCATTGAAACTCAGATGAAGTAAAAAAAGGTAGATACAGCGCGGCCTTTGTTATTGGTGAAGCCAAAAAAACTCCGCTCATTTATGTAAGCACACGCGATCACGCACACACATGCATCAAACTACGCTCATTTTCGCTCAAGGTACTTCCCGGGGCGTCGTGCAGTAAATTTGCCTACAAAATGCCGTCCTGTGTAGTTAAATGTGTGCAAAAACAATACTAAAGTGAACAAAAAGTCTGAAGTAATATCGTTTCACTCGTAAACACTCATTTAACTATATTTTAATTTGTTATTCCAACACAATTTTGAAGGTTATTCGAAGCATGAATGTCAATCCTTCGAGATTACGTCACGGGAGAATGTTGCCAGTATTTCTTATTTATAATGGTCCAAGATTTGGGCAATTAATTTTAGGCCAATTTATAAAAATATATGTAGTCAGCATATTTTTTTTATTTTGTTATTATTATGTTACATCAAATTGAAGCCAAGGTAAATATTTAATTTATTAAGTCGTTGATGTTTCTGTTTTAATTGTTGAGTACTTACAAACTATTTTACTATCAAAAAATATTTATGAATTTATTTAATTATAATATTAAAAATATTTATAAATTGGTAGAGCCATGCTGCAGTTATACTATTAGTAGTATAGTTATAGCACGAATGGGACGGCTCGACTGGGAAAGGACCACACTCTCACAGAATACCAGCGTAAAATAGTAGTTAATGCTGCTGTTTCGTATGGTGTGTGTAGAGAATTCTGCTCGCGACTAAAACTGCTAGGGGCAAGCGGAGCAATAAGACCAAGGCGACCCCTGCCACGCTATCCGTGAATTTTTGCAACATCAGGACACTTCATTCCAATCTTAATGCTGACCACTAACACCACAACAGTTTGTTCTATTTTGCATTTACAAAAATGTACTTTTTTCATTTAGAATAGTATATTTTTGATTCCATGGAATATTATTTTTTATTCCAACTAGTTTTTTTTAGTATTAAGTTATTTTTTATAATAAACATGTTTTACATACATATGTTGTATATTTTGTTGATGCTTACATGCTCACTGGACAATCTATCAAGAAGATTTTTAAATGATCTATAGACGCCTCCTACGTGCTTCATCTTTATTTGAATTGTCAAATTGTTGAAATTTATTAAAACAAACAGATATAGTTCCGCACATTACTCTTATAGTTGTAGTATTGTATCTCGATTTTCAGGGTCTTTAAAAAAAAGTGGCAACACTTCTCTGACTCACACAAAGTTATAAAATTGGTTACAGTTTCTTGTTCTAGGTGCGATATCTACCTTTTTTTTACTTCATCTGAGCATTGAAATATCGTGCCGTTTGGGACGAATTGTTTCGACGTTGGAATCCTTATTAAGAAATAACATGATTTTTTTTAGTTTTCGAGATTATAAATATAGCGATATTGCATAAAAAATAAAACCTACGCAAAAAATGACTGATTTTGAAAAATGAGTAACATAATATCTTAATTACGATATTATTTGAATTAAGAATTTCTAATCATACCATAGATATTACAGTCAGAAGTGAATAGTTCGAAACAACAGCATTTTCATAAATAATTGGTTTATGTAGAAGAAGATATAGCAATATTTATATTAAAGTTGGGAGCAAATATTTCGCCCAGATCCGCTCAATGAAATAAAATTATGTCTTACCTAGTTTGAAGAGCACCTCGCCCTCCCTCAATTGCGTGCACTATCCCCGTCACCATTCATCCCAGCACCACTACTCCCAACACCACTACACCAGGAAAGACACACCATTGACGATAATACGACACGTGTTTCGCGTCTACACGAAGCATCCTTAGGTGATGTAGAAGAGAATTCTCTTAGGACTAGGTATCTGTAATAATAAAGATAAGTTGCATATTCGTCAAAAGTCGGGTATTTACAAACTTGTTTGTGACGAATGCCATGCCGTTTACGTGGGTCAGACTGGTCGCAAATTCGGGACACGTTATAAAAAGCATTTAGCCGCATACAGAAAATGCAATCCTGACAATTGCCATTTTGCCAAAAATCTCTTGGACACTGGACACAATCTAGCGAATGACCACTCCTTTAAAGTCTTGCATGTACCTAATCTCACGCACTGGGGCAGCGCGGCGGACACTTCCTTGCCCTAAAACCCTCTCAGAAATGAGGAGAGGCCTGTGCCCAGCAGTGGGACGTATATAGGCTGTAACTTTATGTAATCTCTGAGAGAAATCATTTAATGAAAATTTCTTATGTTCAGGCGAACACCACACATTGAAATAAAACTAGTTTTTAACGGATCGCGTATATTAACTTATTCCATATTCCCGACGTTTCGGGTATATATATATACATGATGTTATTACTGTTATTCCATATATGTAATATATACATATTACATATTCAAAATAAACAAAAAAATAAAAATAGAAGGTCAGGTGGTGTTTTCCTCAAGCTAATGTTGTCGAACCAGTTTTTAAACGTACTGTGCATATTCGGTGTTTTTCTTATATCAACGAGCTGGGCGTTCCTGACAAATGTTGCCTGAACTTTAAATGAAGAATTAAAGAAAGCTATGCTATACTGATCTTTATGAATCTCTAGGACGTTAGACAAGAGGTTCAAGTCAAGAGTTGAACAGTTGATGAGAAGGAGAAGTCAGATCATTTATTACAAAAAAGGGTTATTAAGATTCTGAAACAACGTCATTTAAGCTTGGAATGAAAAGCATGCAATATTTTCGTAAATTGAAGATTTTGCGTTAGACCTCAATAGCACACATCTGCATGGTCTATAAAAGAAAGTATACGTAATTGAATAAACCAGCAAATGCTTGACTTTCAAGGGTAAGAAACTTTTGAAATAACACAGTCCACACACACAAGGACTAATTTCAGAAATCTGTATTCCCCAGTTCAAAGCGTACTCTATGCGAAAACCCAAATTAACTATGGAATGAAAAAATGGAATTTTATTATATATACAACAGGTTCAAGGTTTCCTTAATCAATCACATTAAGCATCCTATGCTTGATTAAGAATCAAAATGCAGATACGTTGTGACCCAAGACGGCTAGTATGGAATGATTAATCCTTAAAAAGTGTCTCCGGTTCTCTACAGTCACTATACGAAACGCAGCAGCCTGTGATTATATACCTGTCTATATAATCAAAGACAGGAGCATTATGCCCTTATTTCACGCTGATATTCTTGTGTTCCGTGGTCCGTGAACGTGTCCCAACCCATTCGTGTTGACTCTTTCGTATTGGAGCCTTTTCATGCTACACCGTGTCTTAAACGTTTATGGTATAAGCCAGGGATCACCATTATTATAACTGTGGGTTGGTATAAAAAAATATAGATCTGTCGCGGTCCGTTTGATAGATGATAACTAGAAGAGATTTTTAAATGGTTATACCAAAAAAAAACAACTACATAAGGTATACTTAAACTTATTACATTATAAAGTTCTCAAATCAATAATTAACCGAGATTTAAAATGTCAATTAACAAATAAAACGAAAAGAAATCAGAATATTTTTATTAAGGAGATCTAAGTAAAAACTAACAAATTAAGTACCCAATATAAAGGCGAAAAAAGGCATTTTTAATCTGAACAATCTGTCTGTCTTTATTTATCCTGGAAATGGTAAGACGAGATCGAAATTTATTTTTAATGAAGTACATCTTGGATGTCATGTAGAAAGAATGAATGAGGAAAGAGTGACAAAGCAAATGCAGAAGTGAATGGCAGAGTCGGAAAGGGACGTCCTAGGCGATTGTTTATCGATCAAATTGGTGATATATTAAAAATGGGCCAAATTAAGAGTATCCTTAACCGACGAGCATGTATGCGTAGGTATATGGATGTGGAGGAGGCGAGAGAGGTATGTCAGGATCGTGCTAAATGGAAGTCTGTAGTTTCTGCCTACCCCTCTGGGTGACAGCCGTGAGTTAACAGAGAAACGCTGCATATCAAATATATAACGATCCAAACATTGTACCAATTTTCAAAGCCAGTTTTTTTAGTTCAGGGAATTTATTACGACAAACTAATTTTATCCAATATTCTTGGCAAATAACTTCCGAAATTTTGTGTTTTAGAAAAGAATAAAATTGAAATATCATAAATGTTTACATTGATATTCTTATGGTCGCCACACACGGTCAGTTAAACTGACCATTCCAACTGCTCAGTTTAAACTGGGACTGTTGATGTTTTTAAAATATAGGATTTTCGGTATAAAAAATGTCAACAGCCCTATTTTGAACTTATCAGTTGAACTGAATAGGTGGTTCGTCCATTAGATTCTTCTGGGTTTGTACAAAATAGTTCGGCGGTCCGGAAGCGTTCCGCGGTCTGCCATTTGGTCACTCCCTGGTATAAACCCAAGCTCATTTATGACTCCAGTGTGAATTGGATCCATTTTCTTAAGTATTTCTAATTTTTTCGTAACATATTTTAACATAAAATATAAACATACATATAATAAACAATAACATAGTTTTTGTAACGTATTATTACTTTGGCATTTAACAAGTGTTGTATCGAGGACATTCGTTTAGGTTTAATTAAAGAAATTAATCGTTGTGTTAGTTTAATCACACGCTCCCACGACGAGGCATAACTGAGTCGGAGGTAGTTTTAATTTTTTATAATTAACCGACTGCCCCAGAAAGAAGGTAAAGTTTTTCTATATTTTGTAGGTATGTCTATTTTTGGCACGCTCTGTAGTCTAAACAGCTTGATGGGTTTTAACATATGGGATATCGCTAGATTCATCTTAGTTGTTTATGTGACATAGCGTAAAATTTTTTCTCTTTCCACTTTCCAGTACGACTACGACTCTCCTAGCTGGAAGAGTTTTGTCCGAAGAATAATCGGCCAGCAAGCTGGTTAATATTTATATATGTTTTATTTATTCATTAATATTATTATTTTTGAATTACTGTGTAAAAATTAATAAAATACTAACATAGATTATAATCCTTTTATTAACGATTCTATGGATACGTAATTACGAAAATATCCGAAATAAACAAATTTAGTGTATAATATATCACACAAAATGTTTGTCAGAAACTTAAGCGCTTATTACATTATACAATTTTTAGAAACTCTAATTAGGAAGCAGGAAGGTGTAATTGTAGTTAGAACAGTTAGGATCCGATTTAGTCAAATTGGAGGTCCCAATCGGTCTACTTCCTAAATTGTTTACATTTTAGGACAGTGTAAACGCAACGTTACGATTCAGAACAACCAGTAGTAGGCATGTCAATTCAGTCTTAAAAAAATCGATCTCTGAATCGATTTGAATCGAAAACACTAGAATCGATTATCGATTAAATCGAAGATTAAAAGATCGATTTTCGATTAATCGCGACATTTTCAAACATGAAATTTCAAGAATTTGCGATTTTTTCTTTAATTGTACTTTAATAATTTTTTTTAAATAAAATATTAGTATTATATATTAATTAACATTATTAATATTCCTTTTAACCACTCCTGGTAAGCTTGAAACGCTTGTGTTATTAGTGGTTCGCACATAAGCCACTCGGTCCTTTTTTTACAAAGTGATTCCATGTATCACTTTTTTTTTGACATTTTAGAAGCAACAACAATACTTTAACGAAAGTTCAAACTGCAACGTACATTTCTCAATAAATCTGTTTCAATCTAATAACTCACTATTTATCAAATTGAAGTGAATGATACACGAACACAATACTGGTTATTTCCGTAAGGAAATAACTAGTGTTGTGTTCGTGTTCATGTGTTCGTGTTCTATAGTAATATAGACCTCTATAAGTTTTATAAGTGGTAGAGCCATGCTGCAGTTATATTAGTAGTATAGTTGTAGCACGAATGGGTCGGCTCGACCGAGGAATGACCACGCTCTCACAGAATACCAGCGTAAAATAGTAGCTTAATGCTGCTGTGTTTCGTATGGCGATTGTAGAGAGAACCGGAGACCCTTTTTACTGGAAACGAGGCATTCCATCTTAGTCGTCACAGGTGACAACGCATCTGCATTTTGATTTGTGATCGGAGATAGATGTAGATGTCCATGGGCCGCAGCAACCACTTACCATCAGGTGGACTGTGTGCTAGTTTGTCACCCTATCCTATGAAAAAAATTGTACAGTCTCTGTCTTAATTCGTTCACGACTGTTTCCACTCCTCCGTGATGCAACCTCTCGTGTACGTGTGCTATGTACAGACGAGTGTATGCGTGCTTTCCGTCTAGTATGGGAGGGTCGTACGTGTCCTCCTCTACTTCTGATGCTGCTTTTATTCGACCTCTGAGGCGTAGGGTCCCTTCTTCGTCGACGTATGTGCTCAGGTGGCCTAGTTTGTCGTCGCCTCCTGGAACACTTCCGTTCGCGATCCTCTTGAACTCCTTCGCGAAGCTTTCCCGCTGACTGGCTTGCACCCACAGTTGTTCGGCTCTTATATGATAAGCGGCTGGTATTCCTACAAGCGATGAGACAGTAGGTGTTGCCCTTTTCTCCTTGGTGGGGGTGTTGCGTCGGTTTGTTCTTTGCCAGCCAGGGTCGCTATCTTGTCTGGCTTTGTTGCGTTTACGCCCAGCCTTCACCACGTGCTTGTTTGGTCTGCATATGTTGATGAATAGGAGGACTCTCGCTGTCGCCCTTATGAGGCGAATCCATTTTGAAAATCTTTCTATTTGTGGCAGATGTGTTGTTGGCGAGTCTTCATTCTTAACTGTGATGTTACATATTTCTCGTTCTTCCCCGGTGTCGTATTGTGTCGTTTTCTCCTCCTGCGGCCATTCGGCCGGTGGACGTTGTAGAAACGGGGGCCCTCGGAACCACCGGTGCGACTCGTCGAACCTTTCTGGCGTGGTTCGGGTCGCGTCGTCTGCCACGTTTTCTTTAGATGGTAGCCAACGCCATTCGTTCTTTCGTCGTATCTTCTATTTCCGCCAGGCGATGAGCGACGAAAGCTTTGTACGCGCGGGACTCCGACCTTATCCACACTAGTGCAGTACGAGAGTCGCACCAGTATGTCTTGCCCGCTATGTCGTCATCGTGCTCACTGATCACGGTCTGCGCAAGACGAGCTCCCAGTAGTGCTGCTTGTAACTCGAGCCGTGGTATGGAGACTGGTTTCAGTGGTGTCACGCGGCTCTTGGCGGCGGCCAATGATATGTTAACGCTGCCGTCTGCTCGCTCCGTTCTCCAATACACGGCGGCTGCGTAGGCCTCCTCGCTTGCGTCGACGAATGTGTGTAGTTGCCGCGTTGACACTGGGTTGTAATCGTAGCATCGCGGTATTCTCAGTTGTTCTAGGGCGTGAAGTGAAGTAATCCAGTCTTCCCATTTTTCTTTTAACTCTATTGGCAGAGGGTTGTCCCATTCCGCCTTGTAACGCCACGTGTCTTGGAATATTCTTTTCGCTGGGGTAGTCACTGGTGATATTAACCCCAGCGGGTCAAATAATGCCATTATTATGCTCAGCGCTTCACGTTTAGTTGGCAAGCGTTGTGTCTCTTTTACGTCGATCGGCATCTTCATATTGTTTGTATTAAATCCAATATGATCGCTTTGTACATTCCAGAGCAGTCAGAGCGTCTTCTCAGTTTCTTTTCCGCCCAGGCGCACGGTCGCGTCGTGTTGTTTATGCTCTGTCGTTATTTCTTCTATTGTTTTCTCTTCGTTCGATGTCCACCCGCTGAGTACGAATCCCGCTTGTTTGTGGACGTGATCGACTGCTTTTACAGTTTGCTGAGCTTCCGTGATGGAGTGGAAGCTCTGCAAGTAGTCGTCCGTATAGTGATTTCTTTTTATGGTGACCGCAGCTTCGGGGTATGCCTCTGAATGTTCTTCAGCATTTTTATTTTTGATGTATAATGCTGTGCATGGTGATGATGTCGCTCCAAAGATGATCGATGTCATCCTATATTCCTCCGGTTGGCCCTCCCGCCGCTTGCCTCTCCACAAGAAACGTAAAACGTCTCTATCTTCTTTGCGCACTTTGATCTGCATAAACATTTCTTTTATGTCGGCGCTCACTGCATACGGATACTGTCGGAACCTCATGATTACTCCGGGCAATGATTGTAATAAGTCCGGCCCCGAGTGAAGCATATCGTTGAGACATATTCCTGCTGTCTTCGCGGCGGCGTCGTGTACCAATCTTGGCGGCTTCTTAGGTTTCGCAGGGTTGATGACTGGAAAGTGTGGCAGATACCATGACTTTCCTTGTGGCGGTGGCATGGGCGCGCGCTCTGCGTAACCCGAGTTGAAGAGGTTCTGTATGCGTTCTTCGTACTGTAGCTTGAGATTGCTGTCTCGGTCGAGCCTCTTCTTTAAAGTGTGCAGACATCTTTCCGCGTCTTTGTAATTATTTGGTAATTGGAAATCCTTTTCTTTCCACAGCAACCCTGTCTCGAATCTGCCGTCCGCCGACCTCCTGCTGGTCTCCCTTAATATTTGCATAGCTCGCTGCTCGGGATCTTCTTTAGGTCTCCTTGGCTCGATGCACAGTGATTCTAATTTGAAATAATTCTTTATTTCTTCTTCTAATGGCTGTGCCTCTTCCCTTTGATGTAGTCTGCCGCAGAAGGTGACTGTCGACGTCAATGAGCTATGACAGCCATGCAGAACCCAGCTCAGGTTGGTGTATGAGGCAACTGGTTGATCTCGACGACCGACGCGCAGTTTTCTAGACACTATGAGGTGCCAGTTATCTTGCCCGATTAGTATTTTCGGTGAGGCGCGTTCGTAGGTGATATCCTCTTTCTCTTTTTTTCATTCACGGATTCTGGCGCGAAGTCCAACCGCTCTACCGTACGCGCTGCTTCTATGTTGTGTTCCTCTTGCGCGTGTTTTCCTCTTATTTTAAGGCTGACGATCTTGCTCTTCTCATGCTTCACCTCCGAGCCAATCCCTTGTATCCACATTGCGTGGGCTGGACCGTCGGCGCCGATGACGTCAGCGATCGAGGCATCGACTAAGGTGACCGTGCTTCCTTCATCCAATAATGCGTATGTTTCGACGCAGCTTAGCGGCCTCTTTATTGTTACGGGCGCAATCTTTAGGTAAGCGCGGCGGTGTTTGTACGGTCGAGTCGTTGTGATGACCTCCTTTGCCGATGTTGCGGTTTCCATATCGGGTTCTTTTTCAGTTTCTGCTTTTCTGTCGTGATGCAGCAATTTATGGTGTTTTATCATGCATCCGCCTTTTCCTCACGGTGGAGCTTTACACAGCAATCGGCGATGTTTGCCTCGCAGACATTATACTTCTTCGCTACTTCCCATCTGTCATTTGTGGACAGAGCGGCGTATGACTTGCAATCGAGCAGTTTGTGTTCTTGTTTGCATTGAGGGCAGCGTTCTTCATATTGTTTCTTGCTTGTGGCGAAGGCGCGTTCTATTTTTCTCGGCCTTCGCTCTCTCGGTTCGTTGTCCTTCGTGATGAATTCCGGCAAGGCATACGCGCTGCATTTATCCGCTTCTTCGTTTAAGAAGATTGATATTTTCTTAAGCTCTGGGATATCTTCTTTCTTCCTGGCTGCATAGTCGTACCATTCGCTTTTCAATATGGGCGTGAGTTTGTCTGTGATAACTCGCGTCATCTCCGGACTATGCAGATAGTGTGCTTTCTTGAGTGCTTCCACGGTGCCCACTACGTTTGCTATACGATTGGCGAATATGCATAACTCCCTGGGATTGTCCGTAACTTTGTTCAGCAGCTTCAGCTTCTCTATTTCTAAGTGAATTAATGCTTCTGGTCGTCCGAATCTCCTTTCCAAAGCTTCTATTATTATTCTGGGGTCTGATTGGCTTATAAGTAGGCAGCTTGCGGCCTCTTTTGCTATCCCTTTTAAGCTTCGGCGTATTCTCGCTATGTTTTCGTTCATCGTGAAGTACTTTGAAGATTCTTCGTACGTTGTTTTGAAGCTGAGCCATTCTTTGCTGCTACCATTGAATGTGGGCAGCTCTTGCAAATATTTCGGCGGCTCCCTTGTGCTTCGTACTGCTTGTGATAGAGCAGCGGCTAAGGTAGCGACGTCGATTTGTTGCTGCGCCTGTCCATAGTCTTCTTTCTGTGGCGCGGTATGTTGTGGAACGTATTGCGCTGCATACTGTTGAAGTACGGGTGGTGCGATCTGCGGTGCTGGTTGCGACGCGAAGTACGACGTGGGTTGCGGCGCGGGTTGTGTTGCAGACTGCGGAGCGGGTTGCGATGCGAAGTGCGACGTGGGTTGTGGTGCAGGTTGCGGCGCGTCCTCGGTTGATCCGGCTTCTGCTTGTAGTCGCTGCACGTGTATTTCCTGCAATTTCGTTCTTGCTTGCAATCGAGCCTGCTCGAGCTTGAGTTCGGCTAACCGCTCTTTCGCCTCTAACTCCGCGAGGAGTCTCTTGCGTGAGACTACGGAGCAGCGTGACCTAGTCTCGCCCGGCTTTAATGTGCGCTGCGATCTTTGGTCACTCTCTTGCTGGGTTTCTTCCGTTGCAGTCGTTTTATCGGTCGCGGAGGTAGCGGTTGTATCGCTGCCCGTTGTGGTTTCGCTAGTGGTGTTTGATGAGCCACTAGCGGCTGAGTCGCCCCCGGAGGCCTCTTCCGTGGCCCCCTGGGTTATCTGTTCATCCTTAAGACGCTTCGATGATTCTCCGCTGTTACTACGCGTAATCACCATTTTTCTTCAAAATAATATTTTTTCGTTCTTGCGGTTTGCTTCTTAATTCTTCGAAGGACCATTAATGTTACGGATCGCCGTAACGCCGTTCGAAAAATGAATAAAACGCGTTGTTCTTGCTTATATAGGAAGCAAGCGGCGGTGAGGAGGAACTTGTACTTTTTCCTTCTTGTAGTGCCTTTTCAGTGGCTGGAGAGCGACTGCCGACCCTACCGGCCGGCCCGTCTTTTATATAATTCGGCCGCTGCTGGCCAGCGGACCCTTGCCTCACCCCCGCGCCTTTCTTTATTTCTTTAAAACTCTTATTTATTAACAAACATATTTAACTATATAATATTCTTACATCTATTTCTTATACTATTATTTACACAATAATCATCTTACACTCTAAAATGTTTTAAACCTTGTAATTTACAATTTTTAAGCTGAGAACCCTGCCCTGCACCTCAGCACTATAAAGATAAAACGTCGTGGCGCCCTACGCGTAGCTTCATTTGCTCCGCAGCCGCGTCACGATAACATGCCCTGTTAATATCTTTTTTTACAAGAAAGGTAATTTATATGAATAGTAAAAAGTTAATAAAGGTGATAACAAAGGTAAATTAACTATAGGAATACAATTTACATTTTAATATCTATGCTAACTCTCGTTATTTATTTGATGCCTTTATTGGGAGAGTTATTGTATAGTTACAACATCATTTTTTATTATCTTATTTTAAATCTAAATCTTATATTAATATAAGTTATACATGTTTATCAAAATAAATACAATAATCAAGACTACGGCTGTTTTCTGTGTTGTTGTATGCACCCTCGCTAGTTGTCGAACCTCGCCGGTCGCGACCCCCGTGGCTCCGCCCACCGCCCCTGAGTTGCTCAACCAGCACTGGTTACACTAAGCAGGTATCTCGTCGCTTTGCGTCGTGCATAGTATGTATTTAAGTACATGAAAAATGTAAAAAAATAGTCAAATATAAAAGCCTGACAAAAGCCGGAAAGGCCGGACACCGTCTAATTTGGCCAGATACCTACGCAATCAAAAATCCTGACTGTGTTCGGCTTCATCCGGACGCCTGGCAACGCTACACCAAGCCAATTCCTATAGAACTTCAGTGCAATGGTGATTCGCGCTTGACTAGTTTTTTGTAGCAGTAAAATTTGTGCAGTGGCTTAGAATCGGTTTGCAAAATTTCTTATATATGTATGTATATGTAGGTACGTGCATAGACCTGCTACCAACATAATTACATACATACACGGCGAAAACTATAAAACTCAAGCTTACTACTGAACCAACAATATAACAAAACCCATCCACTATAAGAGGAAATTTCCAGGATAAGCTAACCTCTCATTGTACGTTGATTACGTATTATTGTATTTTTTTTTTTATATATATATATTATTGTATTGTTAATTGTAAGTAACAATTTGAGATCAGCTTATACTGGAGGGTGTAGTTTGATAATTATGTAGCCACGTGTACTAATAACATATCTGTTGCATGTTTAGATAGGGAGAAAATACTCACGTACTCACAATTTATCCAAAGCTAAATTATCAAGGTACTCGTACGTCGGTACTCAATAGGTCCATAATTTTATGTACTTATTTAGTAGGGAGCACTATAGTTGGATAAGTTATCACACTAGGATTTTCTCCTGTATCATGGAGGCAGTTTACAAATATAAATTGCACAAAGACAAACATCCAGATCCAGAACAATTATTTGTAGGTCATATAAATAATTGTTCCGTGCGGGATTCGAACCCACGGACCCCAGCGCAGCAACTCATTGCTAAGACAGTGCACCACGGAGTACCGATAACGTAAGGACGGATAAGTAAGTTACAGTTTTACTTTTATTTCTTTATAGTTAGATATTATAGGTAGGTACTTACCGAACACACTTATATTTCTTATTACTAACTAAGTGCTTGGCTTCTGCACTACGGGTCGGGGTTTCGATTCCCATACGGAACAAATATTTTAATTGCCTACAAATAGTTGTGAAAATTTGTGTTTGTAATCGCACCGTCTCCGATTCAGGAGAAATCCTGGAGTGGGGCAACGTTATAAAAAAACAATTACTACTAATTTTGTTGAATATTGACAAAACAAAAACAAACCTATTTAGGTAACTTTTATCTTTTTTTTTCATAAAGTTGCCCCACTCGTAGTCGGTGCGATTACAACCACAAATTTTCACATACATAAACACCTGTGACTAGTAGCGCAACAACCAATCGTTTAGCCACTACATCAAACCTGTCATATACTAAATTTCTACATAATATTTGTAATCACTAATACTGTAAGTAGATAGGTCGGTAGATACTTACTTAATTAATTTTATCATACCCTTCTTATTTTTATTACGCTTATTTCCCATTGCGCCAACACTATAAACCTAAGTGTCTATTTTTATTTTTATTTTACGTCGTCCTGTTGCGTAATGTGTGTTCTGAGCACAAGCGACACAACCCGGAGCCGGGTTCAAAAGCCGGAGCTAGAGTGAATGACGGTGGTTGCGCGGCAGGGAACAAACTTTAAAACGACGATAGTTTAGGTAATTTCTTTTTACGGTGAAAGTAATGATAAATAAAAAAAAAAGTAAATAAATAAGCCCTGTTTTATAGTTAGTTCAGTTAGTATCCAAAGTTTCATGATCTAATTTTAAGTATTTTTTGAATACCAGCGGTTTATAGTTCGGTTTGGAGGTAACTTTGGATTTTTTTTCTATGGAGAAAATTTTATGGAATCGTGTTTTCGTCTAATATAGTACTTAACATTAATCCTCAACTTTACCATATATTTATTTTAAAAACAATGCTGCAGTATTCTCGACATAACAGAGGATCTTGCTAAGCCATTTGAAGTAGTATGCGCCCTTAAGTGAGTCATGCACTTTTACCACCTCTTCTATGACAAAACACATCTACAATATTTAGGATTAGAATAGAATAGAATAGAATATTTTTTATTCTTTATAGATTATATGTAATTCTTATTGAAAGTAATTTTTTAACACTGGCAGGGAAAGGCTCTGTCCGTGGAAGATCCAGAAAGAAACCCACCGGGACTTTTATTCAAAGGCTGTAGAAACAACTCACAAACCTGGAGTTACGAGGGTGGATTGAAAAGTACTCGGCCTAACCAAGAAAATAAACACATACTAAATCAGTTATATTTTTATTTTTCTACATAATCACCATCAAGTTCAATACACTTTTGCCACCTCCCCTTCCAAGCATTTAGACCGTTGAAAAAAAATGATTCTTCGTTAGAGTCAAAATATGCGTCTACAGCTGCTTTGACCTCGTCGTTTGTCGAAAATCTTTGACCTCCCAAGTGCTTTTTTAGGTTAGGGAACAGAAAGAAGTCTGATGGTGCCAGATCAGGTGAATACGGCGGATGCGGTAACAGTTCAAAGCCACAGTTGTGAATTTCAGCCATTGACTGTACTGACGTGTGAACACGGGCGTTATCTTGATGAAACAGGACTTTTCTTCTGAGCATTCCTCGACGTTTTTCTTTTATTTCCTCTCGTAAACGACGTAGTAAGGTGCAGTAGTAATCAGAGTTTATAGTCTGACCCCTTTCAAGATAATCAATCATAATCACACCTTTCGAGTCCCAGAATACTGAAGCCATCACCTTATTTGCCGACAAAATCGACTTAGCCTTTTTAGGGGGTGGTGAACCAGGTCTTATCCACTGTTTTGATTGTTGTTTTGTTTCCGGTGTATAGTAATGAACCCATGTTTTGTCCATAGTAACAAAACGATTCAAAAAAATCATCTGCATCGGCTTCAAATAACTCCAAACAGTCGCGTGAAATAGTCAATCGCGTCCTTTTTTGTTCAACTGAAAGCAGTCGCGGAACCCACCTCGCAGACACCTTGTGGAAACCCAACTCGTTGACAATGATGTTTTGAGTTCGTTCATAAGAGATGCCTATAATCTCGGCTATCTCTCTAATTTTTAATCTGCGGTCTCCCATTATTAAATCAAGTACTTTTTTTAATATTTTCGTCAGTAGTTGACGTCGAAGGCCTTCCAGAGCGGGGTTCATCTTTCACACTCTCTCTACCACGCTTAAATTCTGCTATCCATTTTTTGACGGATGAATATGACAGAGCACAATCGCCTAATGTACTGACCATGTCATCATGGATGGCTTTTGATGATAGCCCCTTCTTATGGAGGTACTTAATGACGGCACGCTGCTCGATTTGCTCCATTCGCGGAAATTATGTCCGATTACTTTGTTAATAAATTTATAAAATCACAACTAATTATCGCACACGTTTCGAACTTCACACAATGAACTAGTCTGAACTGAACTAAATAATGTGGGTAGATTTGATTTTTAGAATTGAATGGATCTGTGTTAGGCCGAGTACTTTTCAATCCACCCTCGTATTATCAATCTTGTAATAATTTATATTTAAGTAACCCTTTTTATAAAGGCTTAAAAATATAACTTTTGTAACTCGATTACACATCGAAACCTGGAAACCTATTTTCTGGGACTTTGCTGTAATAGCGTATACATTGTATGAATTAATTACTGATTCTGTGGAGTCGACTGGCACTAGCTTGTGCTTGTTCCTTGTATTTAAAGAGTGTAGGTATATTTTTTTTTAAAAATTATAATAGCAAATTTGTGAACATACATTTTTCGTAAATATAATGAGAGGCCAATGCTAATATACCGATGTTTTTATCTCCAACGTTGGACTTCTAGTGACTAATGAAATAATGTTAGTAAACAAATATGAACTAATGGTCACTGGTGTGGTTAGTACCATATCTACCACAGGTCAATCATTTGTCTGTTATTCTATAACAAGTTCAATGCTTGACATCTGCAAGAACACAGTTTGACATTCTCTCTCTCTTTCCCTCTGAATATTTTGAGTTTTGTAGGAACCCTACAAGATCATTACCGCATTGATAAGAATGCTAAAGGAGAGCTTGCACCTTCGGTCGCACATTCTGCTATCGACCAATAATAATCAGTCTAATGGTTTGGGTTTAACGGAAGTCAACGGTTAGATTAAACATTGGGTGCGTTTGGCAGAAAAAAGCGCTAGCAAGCGCTTGTAAGCAAAATGGCGATCGTAAGCGGTAAGCGACAAGCGAAGCGACACGAAGTTAGTTTTAACCGGGGAACCTAACCTAATTTAAATATATGTTTGTAAAGTATTCATATTAAAAACTTACCAATTATGAATTTTTAATAACATGTATAACATGTTTATTCATGTCATTATATTACTTAAAACTAATATTGCTCAAGACAACTTATAAACTCTACTTCAAAACAAACAAATTAAATAAGCAAAATGGCGGATTGTGTCAGCGCTAATGAATCGATCGTAGCAATCGTGTCCTGGCCGAAAACTATTTCAGCGCTTGTAAGCGCTTGCTAGCGCTTTTTAATGCCAAACGCACCCATTGATTAATTCATAAAGTACCAGTCGCGTATTTTTTTGTTATATGCTTTTTATAGTAGAACGCAGACAATAGGCGGCGTCCATAGTATATATGGCTGTATATATGGCGGCGTCTCTTTGTGTTTGCATTTGTATCGTTGAAGGTCAAATGATGTCAGACTATATAATTCATTACAACAATATATCGTAATATCGTATAGATTACGAAGTAACCACGCTGCAGCTTCATTACAACACAAATTGGTCGACTCGACCAGGGAAGAACCATTCTCTTAGGGAATAGTAGTGTTTTGTACACTCAGATGAACTTCATCTGAGTGTGCACAATATGTGATTACAACCGGAGATCCTTTGGGAAAACGACTGGTAACGAGGTATTCCTTTTTAGTTTTCAAGAGTGACACAGATGTGTGCTAGTATTAGTATTTTGATATTTTTTTAGAATAAAGGTAGGTACCTATTTGATGGTTAGTGGATATTGGGGCTCAAGGACATCTACATCTATCTTGATTAAGAATTAAAATACAGGTTGTAAGCAAGTACAATTTTATTAAATGTTGAGTTATTGAACGTAGTAAAAACAACGTCCAAGAGTCGTTATACAACATGTAACAAAAACCCTGTGGTTCCTGTTAAGTGTGTTATCAAAATCAGTATCCAAGCGTATTGAAATAATTAAAAAAAAAACACATTTAAAAAAATTTAATTTTAATGAAAAAGAAGTTAATTTGCATATTGTATGTGGTTTTATTTTCTCTAACTCACACGAGTATTGGTAATGCGGGGTCTTTGACAATCCTCTAACTTCTCGGCCAATGCAGAGACGAAACCACATAAGTACAATTTGAAAATTATTTTTTTTAATAAAATTAATTTTTTTTAGAAAAAAAAAATTGTTTCTGTATGCTTGGATACTGACTCTGATAACGCAGTTAACGGGAACCACAGGGTTTTTGTTACATGTTGTATAATCGATGAACTTGCTCTAGGGCACGGGCACGAAGTTATTCGATTTCCCCCCTACCACTGCCAATACAACGCTACTGAGCTCATTTAAGTTTAACTTCATATAATTTGTGCCTTTATGTTACCAGTTTTTAGATAGAATGCGTTTTCCGTAGTTAAAACTAGTTTTTACTTAATGACTTTGTGAAAACTATAAATATCTAGTCAAAACTAGAATTTACCACTGATATATTTGATTTTCAGATAAAACTTGTTGTCACACTGAGCTCTAGGTAAAACTAGCACAAGAGAAACTAACTTGGGATTGAAAACAAGATATCCTTACTAAATATTTATTAAAAAGATTTAGGACAAATATTCATGTTCCTAATAAAAATAATAATCTTACATTAAAGGAACATTTTAGGGAACATCGACATAAAGTAATTTTTATCCTGCTGACTTGTTTTATTATAGCCTCATAATCCAGCTTAGGTGCATTATTATATATATATATATATATATATATATATATATATATATATATATATATATATATATATATATATATAATATATATATATATGACAAAACTGCCAACGCTGAAAGTCTTTCCTGTGACATTGTATTCCTGAGATAATTTTAATGAGTTTTAACATTGAGAAGCTTGTATCAATTTGTCTAAACAAGCAGAACTGGAAATTCATACCTTTGTCGGCACGTGGCGGAGATTCCCCGTGATAGCAGTGCAAACTAATGCTGCTAGAGTGAATAAAAACATGTTTAGTTATGTAAATAATATCGATTCATGACAAGCAAAATTTTTCTGCGCGTTCACAGTTTTATGTAAATGCATAAAACACTAAGGGTACCCCCGGATCTCGAGGTCTTAGGCGATGGCCCATGTCGCCCACGCCTTACGCCGCCTCTGCAATAGAACACAACCATAAAATTTAAAAAAGGAACATTTGTTAATATACAATAAAAATAATCAAACAAACTTCTGCAACAGCTTCGGGATGAGCAGCCCCTTCGCCCTTGCGTACCAAATCACAGGCACCCATGCTCACCTCCGCAGCTTCGGCGACCAGGACTGCTCTCCCTTCGGGCTTGAGGCTTTACAAAAACACTCTAGGGGTAGGGCAGACTACGTGAAGTCGGGGCGTTCTGATCCGGTTTTAGTATAAATTCAATCTTTTCTATAATAATCGCTCATTCTCAGGTCCGGTAAGCAAGCCAAAATCCAAAGAAATCATATTACAAAGTAATTAATTATATAATCAAATCAAATCCAGAACCAAAGCCTCGATCGTTTAAAACGCGTTTTGTCTAGTAAGAACTAGTTTTACCTGATGTTCATTTTGAGCATTAGTTAATTCTAGTTATAACAAAGGCATTAAGTAAAAACTAGTTTTTACTAGGGAAAACGCGTTCTATCTAAAAACTGATTTTAACTGTAGCATATACAATGCTGAGCTACACTCCAGCACGTAAAAAACTAACACTGCTACAAACTGAGTGTGCAAGTCACTAAAGAAGATTGGAGAAAAGTAGTCGAGAAAACAAAGAAAATAATTTTACATGATTTTGGAAGAGATGTGAGACCAGACGATATTGTTGAAAATGAATTCATATAATAATATCTCTGAGTGTAGACTGCAGTAATGACGATGACAACACTGTTCATAGTTCATCAGAATAAATGTAATTTTTTGTTCGACTATGTACCTACTTGTTTTATTTTATCTAATTAAGATGGAATATAATAATGGGATAGGGATTCCAATAGGGTACCATTTAAATTACAATGCATAAGCGAAAAGAGCTTTCTAAAGAACTGATGTTAACTTTTTTCACAATAACTGCATTCGATTGACAAATGTTTAACAACCATATCAGTTTAAGACGAGGCATGAGCCTAAACGCAAGTTTTATAATGCCTCAAAGTATATGATCCACTGCAGTAAACAAACCCGGAAAAATATATATTGTACAGGATATATGCTAGTTAGATAGTGTGTTGAAAACATGATACCACTAATTTAATACGATAGAAAAAAATCACAAACATACCTCTAAAAATCGATCGATCGATAATTTTTAGCACCTCACTATGAAGCTAAAACAGAAATTATGTTTTGTGACTAACTCAATATTGTGACCTGTTAAAGTGGCCCTACCTTGAATCTCACTACATGAGCCTAAACAGGCACCATAGTCGTAAGAGACGAAATGTTTTTATTTCAATGTCAATGACGGTATGGCACTGCAGGGCTGCTTTTCGGTTCGATTCGCTTCCCTTCACGGAACATCTATGTCACGGTAATTTTATCTATACAGTATTCCAACTTCATACAAACGGACGAAGCGAGAGCTATACCTACGCGCCTCGATCTCGGCATGCGTTCGGCATGCAGACAGTCGTGACTGTGTCGCAGTGATGATTTTGTGGAATATATATAAAAATGTAGGAAATAAATAACAGAAGAGAAATAAATAAATAATAAATCTGAACTTCATTTAAAACCAAGCATATAAATGGTAAAATATTTTTTACTTGGTTATAAAATATAGATACCTCTATAACCAAGTAAAATATATTTTTTTCTCCACCTTGTCCATATTCCAAGTCCCAAAACAATTTTTAATTAAGCTTTATATTAGAGTGTGGACTTTTTATACTTAAAAATTTATAATAAAGCATTTCGTACGTCTCAGCCGAGGCGCAAATATTTTTCGGTCGTAAATTCATAAGACCGATTTGTTATTTAAACATAAACGTGGTCTTTTAATTAAATCTACCAATCAAAAAACGACACGCATTTTTATTGAACACTTCCTATTCTATTCACAAAGTACCTCAGTATCATATTTTTTTATATAAAAAAAGGATATCTACAATCATTAAACTAAATGGAAACACAATGTAGGCAAATGTAAAAATGCTGGAGGCAGGCAGCCCCATTGATTTAGTATTGTATAACTCAATGGTCAGCCCTATCGCATGTTTACGTACCGCGCGGCTGTAGGTATTTATTTTAAAGATACGGCCGAGTTACAATACTGTATAGATAATATTACCGTGTCTATGTGTACACATGTACCTACATTATCTATAAATAATTGTTCCGGGTTCGGTGTTTTTCATTTACGATTAATGTATTAAAAGTACCTTTCGAAGAGAAAATTTTATTACAGAAGAAGGTACCTAAGTAACGTTTTTTTATACAATCAACAATATCTGATACATCTTCTGTTTTGTTTACTCTGAGATTTGGAGAAATGAGCTTTTGCGTCACTGACCTCTATATATATATATAGAGGTCAGTGTTCTGCACACACTTTGATAATTTATTACGGCCGGTTCATAATTACTGTACTCTTTGGGCCGCTCAATGCTCGAAAAGTAGCAGATGTTTTGAGATATTAATAAATATTGGCGAACTAAATTATGTTTACTTAAAACGAAAATAAGCGCCATCTTTATACCGCTTTGCACATTTTTAGAGCATAATCGATTGTGTGATATTACATATTATGATTGAAATAAAGTATTCGGATTTCTGTAGATGTCGCAGTGTTATTATTATGTACTGTAACAAAAATAGATAAACGATCAATAACGCTGTGATGTTCAAAAAATATACATTATAAATTACTGTGTGTTTTTTTTTACTTTTCGTTATGGAGTGTGGAGGTAAGGAGTACAGACTGTGTATTAAAAAGTGTCCGTAGAGAACCGTTAAACAAGGGTGGCGCCACTATAGCTACGGGGTAAATTTTAAAGAACGTGCCGAAAAATATTAGTGGGACTTTTTCGAGATTATATTTACTAAATAAAATTATTTTAGATTTTAGAGCTACTGAGCAGTTTAGCAGCACACTTCACACCGTCAACAACTGCTAAGTTCATTTCATATAGCTGTTTCCTGTAGCTACTCCAGCGCTGTTGTGGAGAATTTTTGTACTGTTATTTACTGCTTACAGATGGGCACTTTTTCAACTATTCTCCTATGAGAGATTGTTCTCCTTACATTTCGTAAGAAAACTTGATATTGTATAACCAATAAAGCAATACTACTATTTACTAATCTGTGCTATGGCGACACCTTACCGTGTAATGGCGGTGTAAGAATTATTACGCCGTATCATCCCGCGGGAGTCTTAAGGGGATATAGTAAGTCAGCACAAATTCTAATTTCGTCCCCACTTGCCCGCGCGTCGTATGCTATGTACCGACATGTTTGTTATCACTAATACTGTAAGTAGAAAGGTCGTTAGACACTTACTTCATTAGGTTTATCATATTTATGCCTGTTTCTTAAGAGGTGAGAGTAAGTCAGCTCAAATTCTAATTTCACCCCCACTTCCCCGCGCGTCGTATGCTATGTACCGACATGTTTGTAATCACTAATACTCTAAGTAGATAGGTCGTTAGATACTTATTTCATTATGTTTATCATATATATGCCTGTTTCTTAACGCCAACCCAGTCGCTTCTTATTTTTATAACGGTTATTTCCCATTTTAATTTTACGTCTTCCTGTTGCGTAATGTGTTTTCTGATCGTAAGCGACACAACTTCTCCCTTCAAAAGCCGGAGCAATACTAACGGAGCGACAGGAACCAAGCTTAGGCGCCGATAGTTTAGGTAATTTCTTTTTTACAGTGAAAATAATGATAATTTTAAAAAAAGTAAATAACATAAGCACTGCTTTATGGTTAGTTCAGTTAGTATGCAAAGTTTCATGATCTTATTTAAAGTATTTTATGAATAACAGCGGTTTATTGTTCAGTTTGGAGGTAACTTTGGATTTTTTTTTCTATCGAGAAAATTTTACGGAATCGTGTTTTCGTCTAACATAAACCTTAACATTAATCCTCAACTTTACCATATATTTATTTCAAAATGAATGCTGCAATACTTTCGGCATAACGGAGGATCTTGCTAAGCCATTTGACATTATATTTCCCCTTAATCCTCACGAGTGACAACGCATCTGCGTTTTGATTCTAAATCAAGGATAAATGTAGATGAGAATCACTTACCATCAGGTGGATTGTGTGCTCGTTGATAATGTATAACGGTGACACATTATCCTATAAAAAATATACCACTCCAATATGCCAAAATAATTTTCTAAGTAGATGTGTTGGTCCGGATCGGGTTCTCGACACTCACACTACAAACCACAGCAGTATTATGATGCTATGCTAAGCCATTTGAGGTTATATTTCCCCTTAACGCCAACCCAGTCGCTTCTTATTTTTATTACGGTTATTTCCCATTTTAATTTTACGTCGTTCTGTTGCGTAATGTGTATTCTGATCGTAAGCGACACAGACACAACCTCCCTCTTCAAAGGCCGAAGCGAAGTGACCGGGCGGCGGGCGACAGGAAACAGGAATCACGCTTCAAGAGGCCGATAGTTTAGGTAATTTCTTTTTACAGTGAAAATAATGGTATTTTAAAAAATAGTAAATAACATAAGCACTGCTTTATAGTTAGTTCAGTTAGTATGCAAAGTTTCATGATCTTATTTAAAAGTATTTTATGAATAACAGCTGTTTATTGTTTATTTTGGAGGTAACTTTGGATTTTTTTTTCTATCGAGAAAATTTTACGAAATCGTGTTTTCGTCTAACATAATCCTTAACATTAATCCTCAACTTTACCATATATTTATTTCAAAATGAATGCTGCAAAATTTTCGGTATAACGAAGGATCTTGCTAAGCCATTTGAAATTATATTTCCCCTTAAGATAGGACAGTCGCAAACAAATCCGGAGATGAGCAGCAGTGTCTTCCTAACAACAACTAAATATACCTAAAAAATGGCAGTTCAGTAGATCTTAATAGGCTGTTAACGGTAAGACGATACCGTGTGGTTATGGTGTAAGTGAATCCATAAACCCATTTTGTCCCATGAGTGTCGAAAGAAGAGTCTAAGGCTCTACCGTATATTACGTAGTATTCATTCGAGATTTAGTGCTTATATAGTCGACACATATACACGCTCGATAGGCTCCATCTAAGTTTGGTTTCGAACGGAGATCCTAGAACAAGCTAAGCTGCTCCGCGATATTATGAAAATCAAGGGGGTCAGAACGCATCAGGAATATTGATGTACTCGTACTAAGGCGGGCCAATGTTTGCAGTATGGAAGCCCAGAAAGGTAATCGAAGAAAGAAAAAAGAAAAACTGAAGTGACAAATGTATCCTTATGTATTCAGATGTATCCTTTTTTTTATAATCAGGCATGGTTGATATGGAAAGACCGAAATTTAGGAGTGTTATGCTTCCGCTAACACAATATCTCTCTCGTACTGTATCACAAGATAGATAGTCCGCAGATATAGTAAAGAGTGTACGCATTTCAGTTCCCCGTAATATACGGCAGGAGTCAGGGCTGTAGCTAGCCTCGTGCCGTCGCGCCAGCCTCTTTTTCTGGCGCGCCCTGTGCGCGGCGAGCACGTCCCACTTTCCGCCCACTACGAAACTACGAATAATTGGTGACATACTTGCTCAGTACGACGATTTTGACTTATTTGCTGATGGATTGAGGAAACTTTTGAGGACATTAGTAAATTAAGAAATATTCTAACTGACATTTTATTTTTTTAACCCTGACCAAATTGACTTTATTTATTAATTTAATGATGTGTGATATCAATTTGACTAATTTTGTTTTATTTTTTTTTTAATTTTAATTTATTTAATTTGAGGCAATTATTTTAATGATCAATGTTGTATATATTTTTTTAATTTAATGTGATTTATTTTGGAATTTAATGATATGTATGGTTGTGGTGGTAACTCAAAACTACAGCCATGTTTGCATAGACGACTTTGTGATACGATCGGTCAATCAAATGATAAAGGATCAAAAGAGACACAATAATACAATACATAATACAACTATACTATAGTTGTAGAACGAATAGCTACATATTTTTTATATATATATATCGTCGGGTTTCTCGTTGCCCATACCGCAAAGTCTGAAGACAAAAGTCTTCAACCAGTGCGTTCCACCCGTACTCACGTATCGTATCGTAGACGTATCGTCAGTGTCCACGTTTCGTCCACAAAAGTTTAAAGTCGCTCAGCGAGCAATGGAAATAGCTATGATTGGAGTTTCTCCGGTAAACAAAATTCGAAAGGAAGAAATCCGCCGGAGAACCAAGGTTACTGACGTAGCTTTCCGTGTTTGTAAGCTGAAGTAGCAATGGGCTGGTCATGTCTGTCGCAGAAGTGACAACCGGTGGAGTAGACGTGTTAAGGAGTGGAGACCGCGTCTGGGCAAACGTCGTGTGGGACGCCCCCTGACCAGATGGAGCGACAGTAGTTACGTTGTACCAGTTCTGGCTCACTGAGTCAGAAGTGGTACAAGGGTACAAGTACGACGTTCGTCGACTCGCGATAAAAAAAAAGGTTTTGGCATGCTCTGATCACGAATATGCGGTCCATTTTTGCGTAGGATGCACGGTTCCGGAGATGTGCAGATCAATTAACTCTTATCTAATTGATATCCGGTGCGGGCCTCCACCGTCATTAGCGCCCCCATTGTTCTTATCTACTTATCTATTGTTCATTGAATACCGTCATTATCTATTCTTCCTCAGCGTGGTGCTATTGTATTATACTCCTTTGTTCCTATCTACACTAATCTGACTCGTCAATAAAACACATTACCTAATTTTGTTAAAATTTTTATTTACAAAATACAAAATCTTATTACTTATTATCTATAAAATAGGAGCAAAACATCTCATCCACTAAAATATCGTTGTACAATGTGTTCCCTGTAAATATACTCGTAAAACTATGCATTGAACATCCCTGAAACTTATATAGCAAATACATTAAGCAATATTCGCCACAAACTGAAGTCCACTCATTTTGAATCCTATCAACATTCCAGTTCCATCTTTTACAATTTCTTTTTAAAAACTCTAGATGATATCGTACAGGTGCCCGTCCGAATGAATCAAAATATTGACCGACGTCATTCGTATCGATATATAAAGCTACCCAATGTGACCCTGGTTTATCATCTGTATCCAAATTGCATATTATATACGTTGGTACGTGGGTGTACATGGGCAGTTTATTGGCAGCATAAACATTATTTTCTAGAGTGGGGTGAATCTTTTTCAGATGTTGTTGTACATCTAGTGTATCCATGATATTACTGCTATTAGTAGATTATTACAGTACCAATCTACTCAATGACTAACATAGGAATGATCAATTATAGTGATTTCTAAATATTAAATTGCATTCTTTGTGTTATACAAAACGTATTTGAGTCATCAATACACTGAACAAGACACGGCAGGAAGGACGAAGGAATGTTGAGATAAGCAACAGAATGTGAGATAAGCTTGTTGACGCATAAATTTATTATCAATTCCACTGCAGAAATTCTTTAGATTAGAATTTTCACTTACTGGTACTATATACGACCAAGCAACTGCAGTCATTGAGTTAGTGTATGGTCGTTTGACCGCAGTGGATCTATCAATACTACATTTGTGTTACTTCAACGCATCAAAGGCCATGGATGTAAGTGTTTATTCTATTGACAAACTTACTTTTCTTTCTGTTATTTTCTTACGTGTGTATGATTTAGTGTTAACAAATTATATTTAAATATCGTGTGTGTATATGATTAAGCCGTGGTAGCTCAGATGGTTAGCGCAAAATGTAAATTTCACAGTACGCGACCCGGGTTCGATCCCCGCCGGCGGATTTACCACGTGCTCAGCGGTGAAGGAAAACATCGTGAGGAAACCTGCATGTCTGAGAAAATTTCGAAGGCATGTGAAGTTTGCCAACACGCATTGAGATAGCGCAGCGAATATTTCCTAGCCCTAAAACCCTCTCAGAAATGAGAGGAGGCCTATGTTCAGCAGTGGACTTTAATAGGCTGTAACTTTAACTTTTTTAACTTTTATGATGAAGTGTTAACAAATTGATATTAACATGATAACTGTGTTGTTGCAGAAATCATTGAGCTTCGATGAAAATACCTATAAACAGTATTACTACTTGCCACTCTCCCCTCAAGAAGAGAGTGATGACACCGTCATTAATAATAACACATGCGAGTGTGGAAAAAGAAAATCGCAATCGATTGATCATTTTTTTGAAGCTGAATCAAAAATAAAAAAAGAGGAAGCTGTTATCATCTACCGTAGCACGAGCCGCTAGAGATGGTGTATCATACATTTCTACTAATTCTGACGACGGAAACCAAGCGACGCATCTCATCAAAATTGAAATGTACGATATGAAGAAGCTATCCAAGATTCCAACCATTGATCATTGGAAACATACTTCCACGAGGATTAAATATTACGTAAAGACTAATAAGGATAGCATCTACGACAACACAAATGCCCTCGTATACAATATTACAAAGGCAATAGCAGAAAGTGAAAAAGTTAAAAAATACTTTTTTAACAATGACAGTCATTAGCTAATCATTAGTGAATGTGATTCTGTTTACTTAAATTACTTCTGTGTACTCATTATATTCTATTTCTAATCCTTTGCTAGACTATAAATATCGGACATTATTTGAAATGTGGGTATCAGTTGGTCTACCAACAGTGAAGTGTGCACCAGTGCTTTCTTCTCCTCCACAACAATGGAAGAGAATACGGAACTATTCAACAGCGAATTAAATCAGGAGTTGTCTAAAGTTTGTGATGAAATGGAGAAGGATCAACTGTTCGATTCATCGTATGATGATGAGTTGTATAATCACTGTGCGATGGTTGAAACACAGTTTAAGTAAGTAAAATAAACATTCATTTCGATCATAATTTACACAATGTCTTGTACAGTTTTTAATAAATTTAAACATTTTAGTAGTCAACCACTACAACTTGGAAGAGGAACGAAGCGAACGAGCAGCAAAGAACCCAAGATCATCAAAAAACCAACAACGGAAGCAGAAGCGCCTACCTCTGCAGGGAATAGTATCAGTAACGATGATTAAGTGGAATGTCTAACGTGTCATATATTTATTAAGAAACGGTATTTAGCTAATCATTTTAAAAGTAATGTTCACAAAAATAATATTTTAAATTCACATAATTCTTTATAAAACGTTAGTGTTATTGAATCTGCTTTTGGAAATAGGATTTTAACTTATAAAAATTAAGAGTAGAGTAGATAGTTCGACATTGGTTTTTTTTTTTTTTTTATAGGATAGGGTGACAAACGAGCACACAGTTCACCTGATGGTAAGTGGTTGCTGTGGCCCATAGACATCCACATCTATCCTCGATTACGAATCAAAATGCAGATGCGTTGTCACCCGTGAGGACTAAGATGGAATGCCTCGTTTCCAGTAAAAAGGGTCTCCGGTTCTCTACACTCACCATACGAAATACAGCAGCATTAGGTAAGCTACTATTTCACGCTGGTATTCTGTGAGAGCGTGGTCCCTCCCCGGTCGAGCCGACCCATTCGTGCCACAACTATACTTCTAATATAACTGCAGCATGGCTCTACCACGTACAAAAATGGTAAATTTTGAAACTCCTGAACTATTTTTAAATTCTATTAAAGATGATATTTTATTTTTAATACAAGAGTGTATTCATCAACACATAATTTTTAAAGTAAACTATCATATTGCATGCTGATTTTGTTCAACAAACTAAAGATATTCATAATACGTTCGATTTTCAAACGCTTAACTATATTATTTGTCAAGGAGATGATATTTTTTTTCATCTTTAAATGATACAATTACTACTAAAATTAGTGCATTTGAAAAAAAAGATAGTGGATGGAGTCTAAAAAACATAAAATCTATAGACATGAATGTTAATAAATTTAACCCTCTACGCGGCACTTCAAACATAGATCTTCATCGTGACATAAAATTAAAAAAGGCTGTTATAAATGTAAAAAGCAAGGATTATTTTTGTTTTAAATGGGCGTTACTCTCGGCGTTATATCCCGTAAACAAAAACGCGGGTTGGGTATCATCGTACGTTAAACATGCAAATAAACTTAAATTTGATGGTATTTCCTTTCCAGTTAAAATTTCTGACATAGCTAAAGTAGAGAAATTAAATGATATTAGTATTAATGTTTTTGGGTTAGAATATAATAAAGAAAAACGATGTAATTCTATAGTAGGTCCATTATTTTTAACAAAGTGTCGTAAAGATAGACATATCAATTTATTATTTTTTTCCAAGGATACAAAAAATCATTATTGTTACATAAAAAATTTATCGCGGTTAGTTAGTAAACAAATTTCAAAAGACGGTCACATCATGTACATTTGCGAAGCATGTCTACTTCATTTTCCATCTCAGGAGAGGTTAAATAACCATGAACAATACGATTGCACCCACATTTGTACAGAATTACCAAACAGTGAAACTTTAAAAAAAAGAATTGCTTTGGTCAACCCATTTCAAATGATAAAATTAAATTTGATAGTTATGAAAAAAAGTTAAAGATACCATTCGTAGTTTATGCTGATTTTGAAGCATTTTTAATACCAATAGAATCATGTTCTAACGATCCTTCCAAACCTTTCACATACAATATTCAGAAACATGAAGTACATAGTTTTGGTTATTATATAAAATGTTCATATGATGATAAATTATCAAAATATGTAACATATTGCGGACCCAACTATGCACAAGTGTTTACGGAAATTTTATCTAACAATCTAAAAGAAATAAATAGACTTCAAAAATATCCTCCACTTCCACTATCAAATGAAGACAAAAACATACATAAACACTCACGCCGTCACCAAGAGGGGTAGACAGAGACCACAGACTTCCATTTGGCACGATCCTGACACACCTCTCTCGCCTCCTTCACATCCATACACCTCCGCATACATGCTCGTCGGTTAAGGGTACTCCTAATTTGACCGTTACACAATTTCTTACCCTGTCATTAAGATTCAGCCCTAACATACTCCTTAACGACCGCATTTCTACTGCGTTCATTCTACTCTCGTGCTTCTTCTGCCACACCCAACTTTCACTACCATACGTTAAAGTAGGGACCAACACAGCATTGTGAATTGCCATACGTGCCTTTTTCGAGTACACATTTTGACTCTTCACAATAGAGTGCAGGGCCCCATTTACTCTATTTCCCGCATCACTCGTCGTTCCATATCCTTATCATATCTCCCATCCCTGTTAAATACGCAGCCCAAATATACAAACTCATCTACTTGCTCGATCAACTCCCCTTCTATTCTTATTTCACAAATCGTTTTACTTTCTTCTCTTTCAAAAACCATAACCTTCGTCTTACTTGCGTTCACTTTCATACCCCTTTCTTTTAATGATCTGTTCATTAATGTAACCATCATTTGCAACTCGGCCGCCGACGACGCAAGGATAACTTGATCATCGGCGTACAAAAGGCATTTGACGGTTAACTCACCCATTCTAAATCCGCATTCTTCAAATTTCAAATTTTGCAAACAACTGTCCATAAATAGGTTGAACAGCCACGGGGAAGCCACACAGCCCTGTCTGACACCTTTATGGATGTCAAACCAGTCCGAGTAGACCCCGTTGATCCTAACACAAGCACTAGAGTCCCTATAAAGGGACTCCAATGCCTGTATCAAGTCAGCGCTCAACCCAAATGAGTTCAGTGTTTGCCATAGCACATCCCTATTCACTCTGTCATAGGCCTTTTCCAAGTCCATGAACGCACAAAAAACCTTTTGGTTTTTGGCCAAAAACTTCTCCGTAATCATGCGCATGGAAAAGACTTGATCTGTACATCCCATTCCCTTTCTAAATCCCGCTTGCACATCCCAAATTTTGCCATCAGTTTCTTTCATGACCCTTTCAATCAGTACCTTTGCATACAGTTTTCCCACAATACTAAGAAGGCTGATGCCACGGTAGTTTTTACAGTCCTGCTGCGACCCTTTTCCCTTATATACTGGGACTATCACGGCTTTGCACCAGTCTACCGGTACCCGCTTCAGTTCCCAGCATAAATTAAATAAGGTGTGCAGCAGGCCTGTCACCACTTCCTCTCCAGCCCTTAGCATTTCGAGTGAAACTCTATCATATCCGGCAGCCTTACCTGCTTTCATGCTTTTCATTGCTTTCATTATTTCATCTATACTTATCTCGCTACCTCTTTCCTCTTCTTTCGGAATTTCTACTTCACTTTCTTTCGGAATTTCTAATTCACTGATGAAGTAATGAAGACAAAAAACAAATTTCAAATGCAACCATTTGTCATATTTGTGAAACAGAGTTAGCAGAACATTTTTATGATTTTGATTGGTACACCGGTAGTTTTATAGGTACTTAACACCTCGTTATATACCAATATTTTTACACAACCTTAGTCACTATGATGCTCATTTTATTGTTCACGCGTTAAACTTTTGTGATGGTGAAGTCGAAGTTATCCCTCAAAATAAAGAAAAATATATATCCTTTTCCAAAAAATTAAAAATGAATAACCACGAAATTATATTGAGATTCATAGCTTCATTTAAGTTTTTATCATGTAAATTAGAAGAATTAGCGAAAAATCTCAGTAATGATCAATTTCAAGAATTACGTAGAAATTATCCTAATGATGAAGATTTCTTTCGTTTAAAACGGAAAGGCGTTTATCCATATGAACTTATGACTAATTATGATAGTTTAAGCCTAACATCGCTCCCTGAACAAAAAAAATTTTATAGCTCGCTCACAGATTCCCATATTTCAAATGATGATTACAATCATGCTATAGATGTTTGGGAACACTTTGTGTGTTGTAATATGCTAGATTATTCAAACCTGTATTTAAAAACAGACGTTTTACTTTTATCCGATGTATTTGAAAACTTTAGAAAGTTATGTATTAATACTTATGATTTAGACCCTGCCCATTATTACACAGCACCCGGTTTAAGTTGGGATGCAATGTTAAAATATACAAAAATAGAATTAGAACTTTTAACAGATTATGAGAAAATTGCATTTATTAGATCAGGTATCAGGGGTGGTGTATCTTAATGTAGTAATCGTTATGCTAGAGGTAATAACAAATACATGAGGGATTATGATGCAGGGAAACCAAATTCATATATCACATATTTTGATGCCAACAATTTATATGGGTGGGCTATGTCTCAATGTCTTCCTACTGGTGGATTAGAATGGGTAAATCCGAATACAGAATTTAATGTGTCTGAGACATCGGACTTCGGTTTTATTTTAGAAGTTGATTTGGAATATCCAGATGAACTTCATGATTTACATTCGGACTTTCCTTTATGTCCAGAAAAAATTTGTGCAGGCAATATTAATGAGAATAAACTAGTCCCAAATTTAAATAATAAAGATAAATATGTAATTCATTACAGAAATTTAAAGCAGTGCATAGAAATGGGGGTTAAATTAACTAAAATTCATAGAGTTTTAAAATTTAAACAGTCTCCCTGGTTGAAGATGTACATAGATCTAAACACAAAATTAAGAACGTTAGCAAAGTCAGATTTCAAAAAAAGATTTTTATAAATTAATGAATAATTCAGTCTTAGGTAAGACTATGGAGAATATTGAAAAAAAGGGTTAACATAAAATTAGTTACACACTGGGATAACCAGGGCAAAGCTTTAGGTGCTCAAGATCTAATCGCTAAACTACAATTTCATAGTCTTTCAGTATTTTCGGAAAACCTAGTTGCAGTTCAATTGCGAAAAACAAAGTTAATATATAACAAACCAATTTATTTAGGGTTTTGCATTTTAGATATTTCAAAAATATTAATTTATGATTTTCATTATAACTATATGTTTAAAATTTTAGTAAAATCAAATTATTGTATACAGATAAGGATATTTTAATATATCACATATTTACAGATGATTTTTACACTGATATAAAACCTGACCTTTCATCATACTTTGATACCTTAGCTCATGATACAAATAATATTTTTGAATATCCAAAATTAAATAAAAAGAAATTAGGTTTTCTTAAGGATGAAAATAATGGTAAAATCATGAAAGAATTTGTGGGTTTACGATCCAAAATGTACGCTTTTAACTTAGAGAATAAGACTATAGCCAAGGCAAAAGGGGTAAATAAATGTATCACTAAAAAGATGACCATGGATAGTTATAAGTCTTCTCTATTTAATAAAAATGTGCAATATTATAGTATGCTTAGATTTAAATCAATTAAACACACAATTTTTACACAAAAATTAAATAAGATTGGTTTTTAAGAGGCATATTTTAGATAATAATATTGAAACATTAGCTTGGGGTCATTATAAACTGCGCGTAGTGTTATAGTTTTTACTTTTATGTCTACGTGTAAATAAAATTTGTATTGATTGTAAAATAATGATAATAGTATAATATGACGTAGAGTTTATTACATATTTAATCATTGTTTTATTGTAAATAATTTAAGTTAATTGTTGTTTATATTTGCGTGTGTGTGTGTGATTTGAAGTTGAGATGATGGTAAAATTATGATGATGATGAGACTAATTGTCTTAGAAATAGTATACAGATCATTCTGTTTTATATAATTTATTCAATATATATTAATTGTTTACACCAACACTTTCATTTTTTATTTCACCCGTTAGAACTTTAGACGTGTGTAATGTTTCACTTTATCCATCAGTTTACTGCTATTGTGGTAGGACTAAGCAGATGTGGAAAGTCAAATTTTGTAACAAATTTCATAAAATCAGTTACAGAAATATGTAATTGTGATTTTAATCAAATCACATGGTGCTTTGATGAAATGCAACCTTTATATAATTTACCAAATGTTAACTACCATCAAGGAATTCCAAATGTTAATATGTTTGTTGGTGAAAACCCACATCTCGTTATTATTGATATCTAATGAGAGAGTCCGATGTAAGAATTGTGGATATATTTACAAAAGGTAGTCATCACAGGAATCTTAGTGTATTTTATTTAACACAAAATTTATTTCATCAGGGTAAAGGGCAAAGAGACATATCTTTAAATTCAAGTTATATAATATATTTTAAAAACCCTCGAGATAAAACTCAAATAAGATATTTAACGCGACAAGTGTCACCAGATAACCCAAAATTTATTGAAGATGCCTACAGGGATGCAACTCTAGAGGCGCATGGATATTTAATGGTAGATTTAAAACAAAATACCAATGATTTTTGTCGTATCAAGACAAATGTCTTCCCATTTAATAGTTTCTGTACAGTCTACGTCCCCACAAAAGAGTTTAAATACACCAAGAATCAAACAATTCAAATCATTGCTAAATGATGCATCGTCGACTCACAACGCATAAACATTTGCTAAACGCTTTGCATACGCTTAAACCAAAATATCAAAGAGCATTACTTAAAACGTGTGATGAAGAAGTAATTAACTGTACTTGTGAGTGTATTCATAACGTTTTACAAGGAAAAATACCTATTAAAGATCAAGATAAACAAAAATTGAATAAACACAAAAATATACTCCGTCAACTAGTGCGTAAGTGTAAACATAAACTAAGAAAATATACAATTATACAAAAAGGAGGGGCTTTCTTACCAATAATATTAGGTGCAATATTGAGTGGATTAGTGAGTGGACTAACCAGTTAACATGGAAAATGCAAAGAAAATGATACTTATCGAACCTGGATTGATTGAAAAATTAAAACCAGAAAATAAGGTTAATAGTAATTTATCTCGATTGGATATTGAAATGCAAAATATTATGAATAGTAAGACAGAAGACCGAAAGAAATGGATGTTATATTTACAAACACTGCAAAGAAACCTTCATTTTACCAAAGAGGATCGTCAACCACTCAGATTACCAATTTATTCTGAATCATCTAATGAAGATTCAAATGAGTCTAAAATTGGTTTTAAAAATAAAGATAGAGATCTAAAAACTTCAGTTGATGCTAAATCTTTGTTGGAGGAGAATCGATCCATTAAAAGTAAAGAAAATGATGAAAATCCACTTTAACACCAGCTCAAATACTCAGTTTAATACCAAAACCTTATAATAAAAAAGGACAGTTATTATTAAACTTTTTTTGAAACAAGTAAAAGTAAAATACATTGGGATAATGAAGATACAGTCATAGTTGATAATGAAAAAATTCCTGGAAGTAATATTGTTGATTTAATAAATGATTCACTAAGACCCTTAAAAAGAAGTGATCCAGTAGGGTGGGATAGATTTGCTGAAGCATTAAAAGATATTAAAGTTCCACTTACTTATATTGGAAATCCAAAGAGATGTGAGTTTTAACCAACTTCAAGCAAAAGATTTGAACAAGCCCTCTGAGATTGAAGTTCAAGAGTTTTCTACACCGAGTAGTAGAGATAAAAAAGTCTGCAACTAAAATACGTAAAAGGTGAGTGGGAAAAATGGACCCCGTACTAGAAGAAATTAACAGGATTTATTATGATCCATCTAATCCCGCTGGTTTTGGTAGTATTGATAAATTATCAAAAGCCATGAAGGGTAAAATGAATAAAAAGCAAGTAAAGGAATGGTTAAAATCACAAGAAACATACACGTTACATAAACCCATTCGAAAAAAATTCCCGCGTAATAGGTACATTCTATGAAATATTAATGAACTGTGGCAAACTGATTTAAGTGATATGCGAACTTATTCTCAATATAATGATGGTTTCAAATATATACTTTGTGTTATTAAAGTATTTAGTAAATATGCTTTTGCAAGACCAATGAAAAAGAAAAACTCAGAAACAACTAAAGAATGTTTTAAAAGTATATTTACTGAAAGTAATTTAACACCTACTCACATACAATCTGATAAAGGTACAGAATTTGTTTCAAAAGATGTACAAAAAATACTTTAAATCCAAAAAGATTAATCACTATACTACTAACAATCCCGACATTAAGGCCAGTATTGTTGAACGATTTCAAAGAACACTAAAAATGAAAATGTGGCGTTATTTTACTCATAATAATACTTATAGATATATAGATGTTTTACAAGATTTAATATACTCCTATAATTACAACTTTCACTCTAGTATTAAGATGTGCCCATGTGATGTAAATTCCGACAATATTATGGCATTTTGGACTAATCTTTATGATAGACGGTCAAACAAACTTTCTTTAGAAAATCCTAAACCAAATTTCAATGTGGGTGATTATGTTCGAATAACTAAATATAAACATGTTTTCCAAAAAGGATATGAATCAAATTGGAGTGATGAAATATTTATTATATCTTCAATAATTGATAGATCTCCATGGGTTGTTTATACAATAACAGATTTACAAAATGAACCAATAGTTGGTACTTTTTATGAAAGGGAATTACAGAAAATCACTTACAACCCCACCTCACAATATAAAATAGATAAAATAATTGACACTCGTTACTCAGGTAACAGAAAAGAAGTATTAGTGAAGTGGAAAGGTTATCCAGATAAATTTAACAGTTGGATTTTAGCTTCTAGTTTAAAAGAAATATGAATAAAGAAAGTTTTTATTTAACTTTGCTCATCAATAGTTCAATGGAATACTTTCCTGATAACAAGACCACAAATTTTTCAACGAAATTACCAAAAACTATTAAATTAGAAGGTGAGTGGTCGGTTGGAGTTGTCGAGTTTCATTATCCATGTACCATGTTTACTGTTCAAAATCATGAAAATGTTATATACATTACAAAATCTATGTTAATGCCTAATGAAGATAAACCATCCACAGTGTACTACAAAAACATATTCCAGCTACCAACTATGATAACGTTGAGCATATTTTAAGAGTGTTAAATGGTATCGGAGAGAACTTGAAATTTCGCTATGATGAAATAACAAAATTTGTGTCTATTTCTGTTTTGGATAAAAATATAATATCCATAACATTATCACCCAAATTAAGTTTACAACTAGGTTATGAACCAAATAAAAATCTCCTAGAGAGAAATTTTGGAAAGTGTCCTGCAAATTTACACTTAGGGTTACCATCTCAACTCTTTCTATATTGCGACATTATCGATCCTCAGATTGTGGGTGATGTTATGACTCCTTTACTAAAAGTCATTTCATTAGATCCTACAAAATACATTTATGGTGCAAATAAAATGCACGTTTTCTCTCAACCTTACTACTTACCTGTTATGCGAAGAGAGTTGAACTAGTTATAAGATCCTGGAAATAGTTATAAGATCGAGCACAGGACAAAAAATACCATTCCAGTTTGGAACCGTGTGTATTAAACTACATTTCCGAAAATTATAATAATGAATTCTCTTCGTGATCATCATAAATGTCCATATGAAAATTATTATACACATCAAGCTGGGTCAGGAGTTGGAGTAATTTATAAGGGTTCACCATACCAACGTGGTCATGGTATTGACAGCTTCTTAGGGGGGTTATTTAGATCAGTTTTACCTTTACTTTCAAGTGGTGCTCGAGTGATTGGTAAGGAGTTCAAACGCGTTCTATGGAAGCCTCAATAAAAGATCGTCTAAAGCAAGTTAGTACGAATTTAAAACGAAAGGCTGATGAGAAAATTGATCAATTTAACATGACAGTATCTGGGTATAAAACTAAAAGAAAACGATTGACCTCGTTCATTCCACCATTAACTGCTAAAGTGAAAGCTGCGAAAAAACTTGGTCTAAAACCAAAAAATATCAAAGATATATTTTCAAATTAAATATGTCTTTCCTTCATAATCATTCTTGTGAGTGCGTTAAGTCAGAATTGGATTTGTTTGCACTACCGTCTACACAATCTAGCATTGAAAATGGATTGTGGATTCATTATAAACCAATTTTATCTCTTGCTGATGATGGACCTATCGAGTTTCAAGTTCCTGGGACAGGTGATGACTACATAGATTTGTCTCATACATTACTCCACATAAAGGCAAAAGTATTAAATCAAGATTCAACTAACTTGATATCTACTACAATAGTAGCACCTGTAAATAATTGGCTGCATTCACTTTTTAGTCAACTTGATGTTTATTTAAACCAGAAACTTGTATCACCACCAAATAATACCTGTGCTTATCGAGCATACATGGAAACCCTTTTAAAAACTATGCTCCTGCTGCTAAACAATCTCATCTTACTTGTAGTCTTTGGTATGATGATACAGCAGGAAAAATGGATTCTACGGATGGTAAAAACATAGGATTTGTTAAGAGACAGGAATTGATTAGTGAAAGTAAGGAAATAGAAATGATTGGTCATCTTCACGGTGACATTTTCAACCAAGATAAATATTTAATTAATGGTGTTGAAATGAGTGTTAAATTGGTTCGATCAAGAGAGAGTTTTAATTTAATTGCTGGGTCAAACGATGTAAAGTTTAAAGTTTGCATTACTGATGCAACTCTTATTGTTCGACGAGCACGAATTAATCTAAGTGTATTACTCGCACATCTAAAAGTTTTAGCTTCTACCACTGCTAAATATCCTATTACTCGAGCTGAAGTAAAAGTTTTAACAATTCCATCGGATGTTCAAGGAAAAACTCTTGATAATATATTTTTAGGGCAGGTACCCAAAAGATGTATAATTGGATTTGTGAACAATTCTGCATTTAATGGTTCCCTTACTAAAAATCCATTTAACTTTGAAAACTATGGTATTAATTCTTTCAGCTTATATATTGATGGTCAACAAATACCTTCAAAAGCTTTGCAACCATCTTTTAATAATAGTATATTTACATCAGTATATCATACTCTATTCTCGGGAACTGGTATTCACTTTCTTAACGAAGGAAATGGAATCTCTTGTGAATAGTATGCCAAAGGTTACTCTCATTCTATTTTACTTTTACTCTCAGTCTATTAGCATTTGACTTAACTCCTGATTTATCAGCCAACTCATCAGCTCATTTGAATCTCATAAAGCATGGTAGTGTAAGATTAGAAGTACGATTTGAATCCTCACTAATACAAACAATTAACTGTATAGTTTATTCTGAGTTTGATAATATTATTGAGATAGATAAAAACAGAAATGTTACTGTAGACTATAGTAGTTAAGGTTATAATATGTGTTGTGTGTTAGATTTTATGAGTTATGTGTAATGCATTTTGTGTGTATGTAACTATGTGAAACGTTATAAAATTAAATAAAACAAATTGTATGCAATATATTATTTTTTATTTCTTTATAAATATTCTATTTAATCTAATACAAAACTCTGTTCGAGTTTAAATTTTACATAAGCACACTGATTAAACCACTGAACATGCTGCTGCCAAGGATTATCATCATCTTCCCAATCTTTTAAACCACCACCACAATGGAAACACTTGGTCCTGTCTGAATGGCCAGTATAAAAGAAACCGGCTTCTGCAAGATCTTCAGGTTTCTGTCGCATAAGGAGAGGCCAGTTTTCGAAACTGAGTAACTGGCTAGATTTTGAACTGAAGAATGAATATTCAGCTCTTGAGTACTGCATATTCTTCTCGTTTTCTTCTCCACTCAGTGTTGTAGTTTTGTTATTCAATGATGTGTTCTGTACACGTATACCACACTCATCTCTTCCTTCTGCTCTTGTCTTCCTGTAATTTAAGTAAACATAATCACATTCACTAATGATCAGCTAATGACTGTCATTGTTAAAAAAGTATTTTTTAACTTTTTCACTTTCTGCTATTGCCTTTGTAATATTGTATACGAGGGCGTTTGTGTTGTCGTAGATGCTATCCTTATTAGTCTTTACGTAATATTTAATCCTCGTGGAAGCATGTTTCCAATGATCAGTGGTTGGAATCTTGGATAGCTTCTTCATATCGTACATTTCAATTTTGATGAGATGCGTCGCTTGGTCTCCGTCGTCAGAATTAGTAGAAATGTATGATACACCATCTCTAGCGGCTCGTGCTACGGTAGATGATAACAGCTTCCTCTTTTTTATTTTTGATTCAGCTTCAAAAAAATGATCAATCGATTGCGATTTTCTTTTTCCACCATCGCATGTGTTATTATTAATGACGATGTCATCACTCTCTTCTTGAGGGGAGAGTGGCAAGTAGTAATACTGTTTATAGGTATTTTCATCGAAGCTCAATGATTTCTGCAACAACACAGTTATCGTGTTAATATCAATTTGTTAACACTTAATCATAAAAGTTAAAAAAGCCAAAGTTACAGCCTATTAAAGTCCACTGCTGAACATAGGCCTCCTCTCATTTCTGAGAGGGTTTTAGGGCTAGGAAATGTTCGCTGCGCTGTCTCAATGCGTGTTGGCAAACTTCACATGCCTTCGAAATTTTCTCAGACGTGCAGGTTTCCTCACGATGTTTTCCTTCACCGCTGAGCACGTGGTAAATCCGCCGGCGGGGATCGAACCTGGGTCGCGTACTGTGAAATTTACATTTTGCGCTAACCATCTGAGCCACCACGGCTTAATCATATACACACACAATATTTAAATATAATTTGTTAACACTAAATCATACACACGTAAGAAAATAACAGAAAGAAAAGTAAGTTTGTCAATAGAATAAACACTTACATCCATGGCCTTTGATGCGTTGAAGTAACACAAATGTAGTATTGATAGATCCACTGCGGTCAAACGACCATACACTAACTCAATGACTGCAGTTGCTTGGTCTTATATAGTACCAGTAAGTGATAATTCTAATCTAAAGAATTTCTGCAGTGGAATTGATAATAAATTTACGCGTCAACGAGCTTATCTCACATTCTGTTGCTTATCTCAACATTCCTTCGTGCTTCCTGCCGTGTCTTGTTCAGTGTATTGATGACTCAAATACGTTTTGTATAACAAAAGAATGAATTTAATATTTGAACACTATAATTGATCATTCCTATGTTAGTCATTGAGTAGATTGGTACTGTAATAATCTACTAATAGCAGTAATATCATGGATACACTAGATGTACAACTCTTCTATAAAAAAAAACCCCTTTTCTATAAAAAAAAAAACAACATCTGAAAAAGATTCACCCCACTCTAGAAAATAATGTTTATGCTGCCAATAAACTGCCCATGTACACCCACGTACCAACGTATATAATATGCAATTTGGATACAGATGATAAACCAGGGTCACATTGGGTAGCTTTATATATCGATACGAATGACGTCGGTCAATATTTTGATTCATTCGGACGGGCACCTGTACGATATCGTCTAGAGTTTTTAAAAAGAAATTGTAAAAGATGGAACTGGAATGTTGATAGGATTCAGAATGAGTGGACTTCAGTTTGTGGCGAATATTGCTTAATGTATTTGCTATATAAGTTTCAGGGATGTTCAATGCATAGTTTTACGAGTATATTTACAGGGAACACATTGTACATCGATATTTTAGTGGATGAGATGTTTCGCTCCTATTTTATAGATAATAAGTAATAAGATTTTGTATTTTGTAAATAAAAATTTTAACAAAATTAGGTAATGTGTTTTATTGACGAGTCAGATTAGTGTAGATAGGAACAAAGGAGTATAATACAATAGCACCACGCTGAGGAAGAATAGATAATGACGGTATTCAATGCACAATAGATAAGTAGATAAGAACAATGGGGCACTAATGACGGTGGAGGCCCGCACCGGATATCAATTAGATAAGAGTTAATAGATCTGCACATCTCCGGAACCGTGCATCCTACGCAAAAATGGACCGCATATTCGTGATCAGAGCATGCCAAAACCTTTTTTTTTAAGATCGTGAGTCGACGAACGTCGTACTTGTACCCTTGTACCACTTCTGACTCAGTGAGCCAGAACTGGTACAACGTAACTACTAGCGACGATCTGCGCAAGGTGGCTGGTAGAAACTGGATGCGTGTAGCCGAAGATCGGGCTAAGTGGCGCACCTTGAGAGAGGCCTATGTCCAGCAGTGGACTGCCGCAGGCTGACGATGATTATGATGATGAATCAGTTGGACGCCCTCGGTAAAGGAGATAAAACGGCCGAGGGTTAAGAGAAAAGGGAAAGAAACCGGCGGACGATGCGAGCGGTGCCTACCGAGGAGATATTATTATGATTGTATAATTGCCTATGAACTGTTGTGGCTCTTTATTGTCTTATGTTTGCCACAAATGTTAAAAATAAATTTTGCATCAGTATCTTTTGTTGTTTATAAAAGTTAAAAGATATTCTTATATGAATTAAATGTTTTTACTCTGAATTGTCTTTTATTACGTAGGCGGCGTCTTACGACTATTAACATGAATGGGTCTGTTCGACCGGAAAAAGCCCACATTCTTAGAACAATCGCGTAAAATAGCAGCTGGTAAAGGTTTTGATTCTTATTAGGGCGTTCTTGTGCTCAGGGGTAGCAAAGCATTTGCATTAGAGTTATTAATTATAATTACTATCAACTGAGTATCTCATATCAGCGAAGCAAGTAATGCACATTAATTCCCAACGAGTGTAGTTCGATGCCCGGCCGTAAAGGCTGCCTCATGTGAAGTCTACAAAGTTGTCTCAACTTGAGATGTTCCTGTTTATGAGCCACCGCAGCTATTTACCATCAAGTGGCCGTGAGCTATGACACTTCTAACATTTTCAAGCGATATATATGTTACAGTTAAAATCCGGAGTTCGGACAGACGATTAAACCTAGGTGGGTTTAGCCAACTATAACTAGGTTAATTAAATTATAGGTATTCGATTTAATGATGATGTGCAATGTATACGGATATTACTTAATATATGCTTTCATATTTTGGCCGATTTAAAAGAATTTAACAGAAGTTATTATTCTTCGGACTTTATCCTGTATTCACCGCGTAAACTTAGGTTTACTAAGTCTCCGGACTTTACCCGTACATATTAAATATTAGCCATAATTAAATCGAATATACCAGAGTTTTCATACGTGGTAGAGCCACGCTGCAGCTATATTAGTTATAGAACGAATGGGTCGGCTTAACCGGGGCAGGACCACGCTCTCACAGAATACCAGCATAAAATAGCAGCTTAATGCTGCTGTGTTTAGTATGGTGAGTGCAGAAAACCGTACTCTTTTCACTGGAAACGAGGCATTCCATCTTAGTCCTCAGGGGTGACAACGCATCTGCTTTTTGATTCTTATTCGAGGATAAATAAAGATGTCTATGAGCCTCAGCATCTACTTACCTTCAGGTGTACTATGTGCTCGTTTGTCACCCTACCTAGGGCGTCCCTTCTCGACTTTGCCACTCACTTCTGCGATATAAATTTGTTTTGTCGTTCATTTCTCATAATTTTTTTTACACAATCAAACCGCCTAAGCATTTCTTTTAATTCTGGTCCCAACATCTTGTAAGTCATACTTTTCTCTAATAACATAATTTCTCACCCTGTTGCTCTGAGTCACCCCAATACATACTCCTTAATGACTGCATTTCTACAGCTTTTACTCTACTTTCGTGCTTTTTCTGCTTCACCCAACTTTCACTACCATACATTAAAGAAAAAAAACGCAGCTTTTTCATTTATGACATGTTCTGACGTCACACAATAGAGTGAAAAGATCCATTTACTCTGTGACCTGCATTCACTTGTCGTTGTCATGTCCACCATCCCTGCGGTACCCGCTTACGCTCCCAGTAAAACAGACCTGCCACCATCGTTCTCCAGCCCTTAGCATTTCTAGTGAAATTTTATCATGTTTACCTGCTTCATGATCTTTATTTCTTTCATTAATTCATCCAATACTTAACGCAGTACCTCCTCCCTCTTCTTTCGGAGATTCTGGTTCATTTACTTCAGATGGCCCTCACACATAAACACGAAACTGTTTAAACTTGAAACTTCGTCATTAATACAGCCATTGTCGCCTCGTACAGCCTGTTTTGACTATTCACAGGAGGCAGGTGGGTCTAGGAATTAGGTGGTTGATTAAAACGAACGCGAACTGTAATGTGAACTGTACCTCTGTCAATTAATATTTCATTAGGTTGAAAATACAGCTTTTTACACCCCACTGCCCAACATAGGCTTCCTTTCATTTTTGAGACGGTTGTAGAGCAATAATTTATAGTTCACCGCGCTGACTTTACCTACATGTCCTCGAAATACCTTATTTCTTAGACATCCAGGTTTCCACATAAAGTTTTCCTTCACCGCAAAAGTCGGTAAATCAATACTTTATTTTTTTTTAAATTACAATTAATTTTCTTCCCTACAACAAGAGAGGCTCATGTCCATATCTGGACTTTCACGGACCTATGCAGAAGAATATGGAAAACGTTTCCTTAAGCTTTTATGACCCTGATGTATTTCAGTTACAGTCCGTATTAAGAGACCTGGTAAAGTATGTTTTTCTTATTCAATATTTAATAACATTTCATTGCAGTAGTTCTTACTACAACCAGCAATGCGATCGATACAATTGATTGATATTACATTTACCGCACTGGCTAATTCGATCGACATTATCATTTTAGCGCTTCGGTAGTTAAACTAGCTCAAATTTGCGAAAGTTCCTGGGATTATTGGGAGCGATCCAAAACTTTTTAGTCCTAATAATATGTATTTTAGAATTTTTTATAAATCGAATCGAATTTAGAATTTTTATTTTCAAAATCAAACTTGTCCATTTTTATTGTATTTGTGACCGGTTTACAAATGATCATTGCGTACAATGTCAACAGAAAAATATTATAAAATTTATAAAAAATGCAAGTAACTTCTATTAGGAAATATCAAAACTAATTAATAAATAAAAGAAGATCTACAATCAGCCGCAATAGCTACCGCAAGGCCATGGTCTGTATATGTATGGATGTAGGAAGCAAACTGGGCGCCAAATCGCTACTAGTCAGTTGTTTTTGCACCATCGCGTCGTTCGTTTCGTTCTTATTCTAATTTCATACATAAACTCGAACAGTTTTTATTTTTATTTTTAGTGCTGCCAGTTATAAGGTGAAATGAATTAAGTATGACGTTTATTTGGTTTATCTGTGACAGTTTGTGCTCAGAATTATTTTGCCAAAACGAGGATCTATGATGGTGAATAACGAAACGATTTAAATGTTAGTGGTGTGTTTTTAATTTTCTCATATGTGAAAAATACCGACTAGTGACTTTTCTGGTTTTTAGTAAGATTCTGCTGAAAACTATTTTCATTTGCTTTTTTTTGGGCAAAGGTACAAAATCAACGATTTGTGATAAATCGCATGTATGAATGAATAACCACGATCATTCAGTGTCAATGTCAAATGCATTTTATTTTTAATACCTTACATTTGTACGCCGTGTTCGTGACATTATATCATTTAGAAGTCACAAAAATCTATAAAATTTTAGCGATATGACGATAAAACAAAAAGCTTTGGTCACTTATGTCTGCAGTGTTATTTTAATTGCATGTCCCACAATTTTCGTACAACTGTTGTAGTTAATTTTTTTATAGGACAAGTGTGATATACGAGCACACAGTCCACGTGATGGTAAGTGGTTACTGTGGCTCATAGATATCTACATCTATTTTCATCCGTGAGGACAAAGATGGAATTTTTTTATTCCGGTACCGTCGAGCTGCTATTTTACGCTGGTATTCTATGAGAGCACGGTCCTTTCCCGGTCGAGCCGAGCAGCCGAGACATTCGTGCTAAAACTATACTACTAATATAGCTGCAGCTCGGCTCTAACACGTAAAAAAATAAGTAATTTAATGACAGATGTTCTGCTCTGGTCGGTCATAAGCGAATCCGTTACTTACCCATGACATCCCATGGATGCAAAAACTGATGACAGTACGAAACTAAACCAGGAGATGGGCAGCAGCATCTTTCTGATAATAGCTCAATAATAATAAAACTGCAGATGCCAATCCATCGCCAAATAGGTATGCCCATTATGAAGAAATGTTAGCAGTGGAGTTTTGATTGATTGTATTGAAAAATTAAAAAAACGAGTCAAATAGAAAAAGCTAATTGACGAAAGAGGTTCTGGCTACAGATTGAAGGCAAAAAATTAACAAAAACTATGTGCCTTAATTCCAGGCAGGTGATGGGATGGCTCGTCACCATCGGGCTTGTCTTGCGGTCTATTGAAGAAGTCAGGGAAAAGGACAGCAGGAAAACATCGCAAGGAAACCTGCTTGTGTATTTTTTTAGCGTACCTAATATATTATTGTGACACACGATTGCACTGAGGCTCTTGGAAGAACCTATTTATATATTTATTTTATTTTCCATTACTTTATATTACGTAACATTGGTACGTTAAGATTACAATTACAATTATATAAGATTTCGTTAGATTATTAAAATTACAAATTAAAATACATCTCATTTAAATTATATTATTTTATATGTCAAGCAAATTAGAAAGTGAACATTTCATATATTCTGCTATATTGTAAAAAGCGTGATTCAAAAAGAATGTTTTTATTACTTGTCGAAACGCATGTAGTGGAAGTCTTATTATTTCTAGAGGCAATTTATTGTACATTTTAATTTTTATTGCAAAACCTTACTCGTACGCTTTGACTAATCTGGTTCTTGGAACAATTAATCTTTCGCGATTTCTCGAATTGTAGTTGTGTACGTGCATCTTCATTGGTAGTTCACTTTTTTTTGCTGGTGCACTTCCAGAAGCGAATTATAAATATATAACGACACGACATTCATGATTTAAGCTTTTTGGAAATAGGTCCTAACTGATGCCAGTTTGCAATCGATGTATAATTCTAATCGACCTTTTAGTGCTCTTTCAATTTGTGAAGCATTTCCCCATATCGTAATAGCGTAGCTAATAATTGAGTGGCAATATGCAAAATAGACGGATATAAGAGTTTTCCTGTCAACATACCTATAAAAAGAGTGTAAAGATGTCTTTTACACGTACGGTATGTGCTTTTTCGCGCAACATAATTGTAAAAAAAGACAAGTGTGCGAGTTGGACTAATGCCCTGATTTTTCAGAAGACCTGATTTTTGCATCTGCTCTGTTCTGAATCTGAAAACTTTATTTTTATTAGGGGTGCATTGTCATTGCTTATACTTGCAGCACTTAATTAGAACTTAATTCCCTGCTATTAATATTTATCGTCTATTATCGTCACTGCGTTGCTAGCGATACGTTTCAACAGTTCATTGTGGTGAAAATTTTAGAGCACCTCATTTTTAAACTTGGCACTTAATTAGTTGCTGGCGAGACACAACTTCGCAAGTAACTATGAAGCTTAGTGGATAGTTATTGTTTATAACTACCTTCACCGCTAGTTAGGTTGTCTATGTAATACTTAATTTTGAAGAAATGTACCCATCTACAAAAAATATAGAAAAAATCTAAAACATTAAAATACCATCAACTATAACTATACTGGTTGCTCGTTATGGCATGGCATAGTTTAGCGTGCCACATCACTCTCGTAAGTGGGCGGTACCCATCCATGAAGTACAACAATATCTGTATAACAATTTATTTAAAAAAAAAAATACGAATCTTCATAGGCGTAAGCTGTCATTCGCACCATGCTACAACGCAAAAACTATAGTACTTTTGACGTAAAGAATACCCTTCCAAATAGCTCTTTCCATTGCTCACTTTGAGCGATCTTTAGCGTCCTCCTCCCATACAGCCAGCATTGAAGGACTAGAACTCAGATTCATATGTCATCACTGCATACATGCACTTGTATCATATTCATTTCATGAGGATCATTAGGAATACGTAAACGTACGTACGTTCATCACATCATGAGGAATACGTAAGCACCATAATGCTACCCAGGCAATTGAAATCTGTCGATTGACCTCTTGGTAGAAGTTGTACTTACCTAGTCGGATAATTTTTCCTAGTAGTACTTCCAACAACTACTAGCATAGGTGGGATATGGCCGTTTTGATGGCCATCGTAGCATTACTGTACAAAAATTTCAGATCTTCGAAATCCCTACAGTCAACCTACACCCTACAAAACACTGTAGCACCACCCGTATTTCGACGAAATTAAAGGCTTTCTCAAAATACGCAAAACATAGTGGTAAATTGTACTCTTCGGTGTTTTGTACAATTTGCCGAAGAGTATATATGTGGCCTAAGGTACTAAAGCCTGAAAATCGTGAAGAGCGACGTGAGCGAGACGATTCTTAATTACCCTTGAAAACAGCGCGTCCGCTTTAAAAGGGAAAATTGTTTGTGGTTTTTCAATGGAGCGTTTTTTAATAAGAATAAGACCACCCTAACTCTGCTGTTTTATTTTTTCTTGGACTAACGTTGATTAAGACACAAGTGGTAAAATTAAAAAAAAAACTTGACTTCAATATAAATAAAATGAGAACATCATCAATGTAGTCGAAGTCAATTAAATGCCCATAATTAAGGATAATTCAAAAACTCCTGGTCAGATCTTGATCAAGTTTATATGTGACTATATGAGAAGCACCAGCTTTCAAATAACAAAAGAATCATCAAAATCGGTTCACCTAGAAAAAGTTCTGAGGTAACACATAAAAAATTCAGTCGAATTGGGAACCTCCTCCGTTTTTTGAAGTCGGTGTAAAAATGGATAAAATTGACTGTCGCTCTTCAAACCATTGTGCAGACGCTTTTGCTTTGGAAAGACCATGGTTTGCAAGTGGCACAAACCTTTTAAGAAAAGCAAAGACTCGCCCAAAAGATAACTTAGGTCGGGACGGCATGTCGAAGCAACCGCTGCAGGAAGTGTGAAAGAGGTAACAATTTGCAAAAATGGCTGGAGTATCATGATTGTCTTGGGATTTTCACTGTGAGCCACAAGGCGGGAGTCCAGAATACTCATACTGCACCCTTATTTTTAACAAAAATGAAGAAAACCATTAAAAAGTGTTACCTATATTTATACAAATACTACACGCAAACTAAACTACATGTAAAATTAGTTTAAATGATTTTGTTTGACTTATTTTTGAATTTCAACACAACTTAGTGGTTAACTTGTTAAGGGGAAATATAACCTCAAATGGCTCAGCGAGATCCTCCGTTATGCCGAAAATATTGCAGCATTAATTTTGAAATAAATTACCTAAACTATCGGCGTCCTGAAGCTTGTTTCCTGCCGCCCGGTTCCAAGCTTAAGGACGCCGATAGTTTCGGTAATTTCTTTTTACAGTGAAAATAATGGTAATTTAAGAAAAATAAAAAACAAGCCCTGCTTTATAGTTAGTTCAGTTAGTATGCAAAGTTTTATGATCTTATTTAAAGTATTTTATGAATAACAGCGGTTTATTGTTCAGTTTGGAGGTAACTTTGGATTTTTATTCTATCAAGAAAATTTTACGGAATCATGTTTTCGTCTAACATAGTACTTAACGTTAATCCTCAACTTACTACCATATATTTATTTTAAAAACAATGCTGCAATATTTTCGGTATACCGGAGGATCTTGCTAAGCTATTTGAGGTTATATTCCCCCTTAACAGTCTTCTTGCGTCGCTGTAGGGTCGCGGGTTTGAATCCCATATGAAACAGTCCTTGCGCAATCAACAACTAATTGTTCTGGGTCTTCTTGTGTGTTCTTGTGCAATTTATGTATGTAAGCCACCCCTACCATACAGGAAAAATTCCTTTAAGTATTTTTATTAAAAACTCAAAAGAACTACGGTTTTATTCAACTAAGCAAAATATATAAAGTAAGTTGCGTAAAATAAGCAAACTATACATGAAAATTCTACAAAGTTCGGGAACAACCAAGGATTCAATAATTCATTATCATAATTTCGTTTTCCCCGGCGATTATCTTTTATATGTAAACTTGGTGTGTTATAAATTCATAAACATGGGAACAGTCGCATTGCGTCAAGACGCGAAAATCAAATAATTTAGCAAAAATACATGTCTATTTTCGTCTGAAATAAGAACCTCGTATCAAATAATGATTTCTTATATTTACGCGAACACTATACACGATTAAAACTACTTTTACGGATTTTATCGCGTTTATTTTTACTTTTTATTTACTTTTATTTTTAATTCCCGACGTTTCGGGCGCTTTCCAGCACCCATGGTCACGGGGGACTGAGATGACTGACGTCCAGATGTCATTGTTAAACCCGGAGTACCTTCAGCTTTTTTAATTATTGTTTATGGTCCGATCTATGCAAAATGAACTGACTATGTCCTGAGGTCTTGCAGTGGTATGCTTGGGTTTAGTTTTAATTTTATTGATTATAGGATCTCAAGCAGGTGGTAGTACCCAGCCTCCTTCTCTATTGAAATTAGGATGTTTTTTTAATTTCAATAGCCTCACGTATCATCCTTGGTAGGAATCGGTGTTCTTTCGCTAGGATTTGTAGTCTATCAAATCTGATGTAATGGTTGGGTCCGTCTAGGATATGATCACAAACTGCAGACTTCCCCCGTATCAAGACCAGTACCAGATTTTATAAAAGTAAGTTGGCGTGAGGTGGGGGCGGAGTAGATCCATCACCCCATTTTTTGTTTTATTATCATTTTAACATGTATCAAACGTTAAAAAGGAACCTAAAATTTGCCGTTTTAGATTTCTCTTTTAGATAAAATTTTCCGCTTTGTTTGTATGAAGTGATATATTTGAAATATAATGAATCTATTCAACATAAAATTCACTATGTATTAACTATTAACACACTAATAATTTATCTTTTTTTAACCAAAGGTGACAAATGATTACACAGTCTAGTCAGTTATGGTAAGTGGATGCTGTGGCCCATATATATTTACATTTACCCTCGATTAAGAATCAAAATGCAGGTGCGTTGTCACCCATGAGGATCATGTTTTAAAAACCTGCTTGTGCCTTGTTTGCAGTAAAAAAGATCTCCGGCTCCCTACACTCACTATAAGAAACACATGCTGCTATTTCACGCTGGTATTCTGTGGCAGCTGCAGCACGGCTCTATCACGTTTATCTCTCTCTTTATGTATGATGTGTATTACATTCCCGTCATTGGATGACAGAAAAATTGTATAGTATTTAAATTAAATCTAATCCTATACCTTTAAACGAGCAATTCTTGTATATATATATCAAGATGTGTATCGTGCCAAATGGAAGTCCGTAGTCTCTGCCTACCCTTCTGGGTGACAGGCGTGAGTGTTCAACAGGCCTTGGTTCGCGTCCTGTCTTCGGTTTTGATTTTTTTCCTTTTTTTTCATGTTCCCTTCTTTTGTGAGAAAATTTATTATTTCGAGCCCTTTTTTTTGGTATTTTTTATAAAATACGAAAATTTTAATTAAACTTATTGCATTCGTGTTTTTTTTTTAATTAAAATAATCAGTTCAGTTTTTTCTATTATGTCAATAAGATCAAAAAATATTATTCATGTTTCATCAGTATGTAATTTATATTTAAATGTAATTTCAAAAAAAAAACCGAGCAAACCAAGAACCAAGAAAAAAGGTGCGTTGCCGGCCTTTTAAAAAACAGTACTTTCAGTCTTTTCTTGAAGGTCCCTAATATATCCCTTATCTTAATACAAAGTACGGCGCGGCGGCTCTACCACGTACCTATAACATTTACAAATAACATATAATGCGTCCAGCATCTACCGTGTTATACCAGTAGGGCAAGTCAATGGGTAGGTCAAGTACATATACTATATCATTGTAAATATCCTATTTTCTGCTGTTTTGATAAATACGGCGCCATAGATCAAACGTGCAACCCCGTCGATACTTCTTTTACGAATGCGCTTCGTCACGATTTAGAATTCAATTAAATGTAATGTAATCACTAGCTTCCAACTTAGATTCCCAATTAGATTTTCTAAAAATTGAATAATGTAATAAACACTTTAGTCCTCGGAGATGTTAACTAATATGTTCCCTTCTTTCTTTGTGGTTGAAAAAATATTAAGAAGGACGAACCAACTCCCTATATCTTACGACCGGCACTTATCAAACCATTAATAAAAATAAATTCAAGTTATATCCTCTTATTATTAACTACAATATTTTTTAAATAATCAACCATTTCCCCGTAGTGCAATATCAGAAATATTCGAACACATTATTCAGAGTATTTCAGTATATAGGACGACCTATTTCAGTCGGCGAGACAAGTTCTTTAATACGCAGACCGACGGACAAAACGTTCGTATTAAAATGTTGATGTCACGTGAGTTTGATGTGGGACAAAATTAAACTCTAATCCTCTGGCATTGAGTTGAACTTTGTAGGAATTTTGTTACAGCTATATTACGATGTAATAGGTAATAACTATTACATTTGATTTATGGACTGCGGAATTGCGCTCTCTGTTATTTATTCAAATCTTCACGGTTTTCTGCTGATTAATGTAGCTATATAAAAAAGGAAATTGGATGAAATAATTTAGCAGATTATATTGTGTTTATCCTATACCTTTAAACGAGCAATTCTTGTATATATATATATAATCGGAATCTCGGAAACTGCTCCAACGATTTTCATAAAATTTTGTGTGCAGGGAGTTTCGGGGGCAATAAATCGATCTAGCTAGGATTTATTTTTAGAAAATGTCTTTTTGTCCATGTTTTAGGCAATGAAAAACTGCTACAATATCGTTAGAATAAGAAGGTAAATTTTGACAGCTTGTTAATGATTACAAATAGCTACTAGCTAATTGGTATGTTGGGCGGTCACAAAATCGTAATACAATGGTTCGAGCCCAGACTGACCGACTTTTTTTTAATTTTTTTTTCAAGTTCCTTTCTTTTTTTGAGAAAATCTATTTTTTCAAGCCCCCTTTTTTTAGTATTTTTTTAAAAACAATTGAACTAATTGCACTTCATGATTTTTATTCAAATAACCAGTTCAGTTTTTTCTATTATGTCGCTAAGATCAAAAAATATTATTCGTAAGTATTTCATCAGTATGTAATTTGTATCTAAATATAATTTCCAAAACACACGAATTTAATAAAACCGAGCGACAAATACCGAGCAAAGCTCGGTAACCGGGTACTTTTATTTATGTCAGTAGTGGTAGCGTACCAGAATATAGGAGCGAATCTTGCTGATGACAACAGAAAATAACAAACTGCTTTTGCCAACCTTAGATCACCAACTCACCTGTGAAGCGTGGTAACTATGGTAAAATCTCCATTTGAGGCAAAATCTCACTTTTGATGAGCTGTGATGATGATAATAATGATTGCGTTTATTTTTAACAGATTTTTAAATTCGGAGGTTTCGAGTGCTTTCAGTACCACAGTACCAGGTGTCAGGTGACATAGGAAATAGCATGTACATTATTGGGTGACACATGAGCTAAAAGTTAAAGTAAGTAAAGTTACAGCCTATATACGTCCCACTGCTGGGAACAGGCCTCCCCTCATTTCTGTGGGGGTTTTAGGGCAAGGAAGTGTCCGCCGCGCTGCCCCAATGCGTGTTGGCGAACTTCACATATCTTCGAAATATTTTTTTTCTTATTCCTCAGACATGCAGGTTTCCTCACGATGTTTTCCTTCACCGCCGAGCACGTGGTAAATCAGCACTTAAAATTGCAATTAACAATTTCATTGGTGCCGGCGGGGTTCGAACCCGGGTTACTCGCGTTCTGTTATATTTACAGCGAGCGTTAACCATCTGAGCTACCACGGCTCTAAAACGTGTAGATTTCATGTAATTATAACAGATTATTAAGAAAATGGAACACAGTGTTTCCTTTACGAAGTTAAACAATAATGTTGTATTAAATTTTTTGCCGTTGTCATTATATTAAACTGAACTAAGACTAAGCAGGTTGCAGTTTGTAATAATATGTCATTTTATAAAATACCACGAAGCAAACACGAAGAAGTTTATTATTACTCAAAAACATACTATTCATACTTACAAGATATGCAATAATGTGGTAAAAATGGAGACGAACGTATTAAGGACATTTTTTTTTAATAGGATAGGGTGACAAACGAGCACACAGTACACCTGATGCTAAGTGGTTGCTGCGGCCCATAGATATCTACATCTATCCTCGATTACGAATCGAAATACAGATGCGTTGTCACCCGTGAGGACTAAGATGGAGTGCCTCGTTTCCATAAAAAAGGGTCTCCGGTTCTCTACACTCACCATACGAAACACATTAGCAGCATTAAGCTACTATTTGACGCTGGTTTTCTCTTAGAGCGTGATCCTTCCCCGGTCGAGCCGACCCATTTGTGCTAGAACTATACTATTAATATAACTACAGCATGGCTCTACCACGCAAAACATTAAACAAGTCTAAGACTTGTTCAATAAAATGTAAGTGGGATTCAAAAATTCCCTTTTTACCCATTACGGAACGGAGAAGATGTATGCGTTGTGTGTGAGAAGTCGTTTGTTTTTAGTGTGAGCGTACAAATGTTCCCTTTTTTCTCCAAAACGGTTTGACCGATTTAGATATGGTTTTCTGTCAAGAGTTTGTGATTCATCAGCAATACTTATTAGATAGGTGTTATGGTGCTAACTTGCCAGAGGGTGCTGTAATAAGTAATATAATTACAAACACAAGTAAATCCATCGCGGCTGACATTGCAATGTTCCCAATTGCAATACTCTGAATGATCTTTTTTACCGTCTGAAAAAAAATAGGGTGTAAACATGTGAACGGAGTAGAAGCCTATAGCACACCTATCTTTTACGTGGTAGAGCCACAATGCAGTTATATTAGTAGTATGGTTGTAGCACGAATGATTCGGCTCGACCGCGGAAGGACCGCGCTCTCACAGAATACCAGCGTCAAAAAGTAGCATAATGCTGCTGTGTTTCGTATGGTGAGTGTAGAGAACCAGAGACCCTCTTTTACTGGAAACGTGGCATTCCACCTAAGTCCTCACGGATGACAACGCATCTGCATTTTGATTCGTAATCGAGGATTGCTGTAGAATGTCTATGGGCCACAGCAACCACTTACCATCAAGTGGACTGTCTGCTCGCTTATCATCTATCCTATAAAAAAAAAGATATTTTACAAAAATTTAAAACAAAATTTTGAACGTTCAATTAAATACGCATTATTAAGGATAACTCAAAAACTACAGGTCAAACTTGAACAAATTTATATAGGACCACATAAGAAGTACCAGCTTTTAAATAAAAAAATAATCATCAAAATCGGTATCACCTAGAAAAACGATCTGAGGTAACACACATTAAAAAGAAATATAGTCGAATTGAGAACCTCCTCCTTTTTTGAAGTCGGTTGAAAAATAAACAGTATAAAGACCTATTTTGTGTAAAATTGAAAAGTTACTATGTCGTTTTTTGCTTGTGTATCGTTCCAAAATATATTTCAAAATTTAAGACATCAATATGATATAACGTTCAGTTACAAAATCGTAAGCCAGGCCAACTACTAATGTAATATTTTTAGTTAATACGAATATTTTTTGTATTTTTTTAACAACAATGAGGAAAACACCGTGTAGTGGTATATCATATCATCACTATATCCCATATCACCTCGTGGGTGTCTTGAGAGGCGAGGAAAGGAAATGCAATAGAAGATAGGCAATATATCTTCCTGATAACAAACAACCTAAAATAATAAAAATTGTTATCAACCCGCCTAAGAGGTAATCTATGGAAGAGGTCTATGTTTAGCAGTGGTCTTATATAGGCAGTTACGGTTGGACGGTGTTTCATGGTAAGGTCATGGGTAATTAATAGAAATAAAGAGTGGCAATCGCATAACAGGCATTTCACGTCTTTAATTTTCCTCATCGCCGGTGTTACTATTTTACATTTTTTTCTTTTTATAGAATAAGGGTTGCAAAAGAACACACACCTCAACTGATGGTAAGTGGATGCTGTGACCCATAAACAACTACGTCTATCCTCGATTATGAATTAAAATGCAGATGCGTTGCCACCCCTGAGAAGATAGAAAAAAGCAAGGCAAGGCAACAAATGTTGGTACCTATAATCATTTCGTACATTCATACATTCATAACGTGGTAGAGTCACGCTGCAGCTCAATTATAGTTGTATCACGAATGGCTCGACCGGGACAGCACCACGCTCTCACAGAACACCAGCGTAAAATAGCAGCGTAATGCTGCTGTGTTTCGTATGATGAGTGTAGAGAACCGGAGAGCCTTTTTACTAGAAGCGAGGATTTCCATCTTAGTCCTCAGGTGACAGCGCATCTACATTTTGATTCTTAATTGAGGATAAATGTGGATATCTATGGGCCACAGCTTCCACTTACCATCAGGTAGGCTGTGTGCTTGTCACCCTATAAAAAATTATGACATTGTGTTTGCAGATACAATGGCGCTACCTATGCTGAAGCGATGTTGCGGCTGCCTGTCTCTAGAGACCGGATGTCTCGTTCTCTGTATTGTATCGACTGTGAGTATAAATAGTAATCTGTGCGTTTTTGTTTACGTTCTCACGATATAATCGTAGAGTATTCCAACATTTGGATGAATGATTATAAAGGAATTTATTTTGTTAATCTTCTTGCAAAAAAACAAACAAAAGCACGAGTAGTGTATTTTGACTAAACCTAAATTTTTTGCTCCACAGAAATATGACAGCTGTCATTTAGTATACAAGCTATAGTTTATGCAAATGCAAATTTTAAGGATTTAACTTAACTGTATTCTTTCTACGAGCGATAATTAACTGGATTCTTTCTACGCGCGAGTGTTAAGTGTAAGTTTGAATTCGAAACTGCTTTTTAAACAAACCTAAGTATGTTTAAAACATCTGAAGTATCCAAAAATGACAGCTGTCATATTCATATGGAGCAAAAAATTAAGGTTTAGTTTGTTATTTGTTACACAACATTATTCGGTTTACATGCCAATAGCTGAACATGTTGAATTCGAATCTGAGTTTGCTAGATTTAGGTTTGATCTATGTTCTCTTTATCTGTCTAAAGGGCCATCTAGGCAGGTTAGATTAGGTTGGGTTAGGTATTTCAGTTCTCATTTACGACACAGCGCAGGAATGCACCAATTTATTTTGCACCAAAGTACATTCCTATGTCAAGACACCATATTTGCAACAAAGCTTAGAGGTTTTTTACAAGATAATAAAAGTACTATATCGAAAGGGATGTCTATTTGGTAGAAATCATGTAACTAAACTGAGTGATCTAAGAGGGAACACTTTGAATTTCTGAAATTAATTTAATAAAGATATTAATTTTGAGGGTAAACCTCAGCTAAAAGTAGTTTACAAGAAACCATTAAGGTACAATGTTGCATTGGAAGCAGAATACGGACATTCAATATAAAATTAGTTATATAATGGTATAACTTCGACGAAATTCCATATAAATGTATTAATGAAAGGATAAATCATTATATTTCCATTAACCTCCACTTTGTCATTAATTTCAACTTAAGAGCGGTACTCAGCAATATCAAGGACAAAAACGTTCTGACGGTACCTAAATCATAATAAAAACTACACTCTGTCGTAATCGGCATGCTGGATTTTCGTAAAGGCGAAGTTTGCCTCAAACAAGGGTTACACGCCTCCTTTGTTTGGATTTGGTTGCGTTTATCCATAGACTACACACATGTGGAAGTTTATCTCTTCAGGTACGTTCGTACAGTGCCTGATCTCTCTCCTGTTGTGGCGGATTACCATACCATCGGATAGTGAGAGTGAGGGTATAGAGGGTGCACCTGTGTTTGCGCATACTCGTGCACTTTATTACTGTTCCTAATCTCCGTTGTGACTCGTGACATAATCGGCCAGGAGGATATTGTTATTTTACGTTTGTTATATAGATGTTAAATTATACTGCCTAATTATTTTTACGCTGCTATCCGCACAAAAATAATTGCATGAGCAAAATTAAATTCGATTCAACCTTTTTTATTAACATGTGGTAAAATTAAAAATTTGTTTCGTTCCACATGTTTCGTTTGTGGCGCGACGACAGTGCCGCAACATCACCCCCTGCTCAGACCGGAGGTTGATATTGGACGAATGTGCAAGTGCAAGCAACGGATAGCCTTGTAGTCTGCGGTGCGTCGAGAAGAATGCAAGTTATCTGCAAGAGTGCCGTGAAGCAGAGGCGAGCAGTAAAGCTCAGAGCCGTGCCGAACATTGTAATGTAGAGAAGCTTGAAGGAACTGGAAGCATTATTTCAGTGCTACGATGAAGCTTGTGAAGCTAGATGGCTTGCGGGATATGAAGACTGCGGACAATATCTGCTCGGGAGCGAATGGAATTGTTTAGTATAGGCTCGAAGTTGTGTTTCCGAAGGTTGTTTGGTTGCATGTTCACATCACGTTGGTTAGTCACCATTGTGGTCTGGGAAGGAAAAGGGGAGATCTCCCACTGAGCAAGGTTTTCTGCCCGGCGAGCGGCCAATGTTCCTAGTGGTAGTTCAAAGCTATTCTATAAGCTAATAATACTGCTTTTTACTTCGGAACTTTGATAGCGTGATTTAGGCTTCGATGTGTTTCGCTTGTGGTGCGACGATAACGCCGCCACACCTTAATTTAGTTTAAAGCAGGGTAACACTCTAGTTATTTAAAAAAAATTAACAAAGATAATTATTATTTATTCCTACTTTATTCCTTACTAATCTAAGTATATCTTTCAGATGTCCTGCCTCGCGTATATCGTAGCGGGCGCCTGGAATCTGCCCAGGCATAGAGAGAGAGAACGGGAAGACAATCTTATTTCCATGACAATGGTGATGTTCTCTACACTATCTGTCATCAGCAATGCGGTGGCTCTAGGAGGAATAGGACTGGTAAGCACTTTTTATATATTTCTACACCGATAGATTAAAAAACTGGCACAGGCCTTACTATATTAGGGTTCCGCACATATTATTATCTACTATTTAACTTCCAATGCAACATTGTACCTTAATGGTTTCCTTGTAAACCACTTTTAGCTGAGGTTTACCCTCAAAATTAATGTCTTTATTAAATTGATTTCACTACTATTTAACTTTTTATGATTAGATATTTAGTTAAGTTAAAAAATGGTCGTATATTTCGATCACAGCTTATAAACTGCATTATTTATCAATGTTTTCAGTATTTTTTGTTTATCTATATATTATACTATATTTTCAAGGTACAGAATATAGGTTCAAAATATTCAGAAATGTAGAATTCCTAACTAGTAACTATATATATATATATATTTTTTTTTTTTTTTTTTTTTTTTTTGTATATTATTTGAAATGTATATATTTTTACATACAACGTATACATATACACTTACGCCTGATACCCAGAGGGGTATGCAGAGACTACGGACTTCCATTTAGCACGATGCTGTCACACATGCTTTCGTCGATTAGGGGTACTCTTAATCTGGCCCATCTTTAATATATCGCCAATTTGGTCGACAAACTTTTACCTAAGGCGTCTCTTCCCGACTCTACCGTCCACTTCCGCAACATACCTTTCTAGATGACCAACCACCACAGCATTCTTTTCTTAATCCTTGTCACAACATCATCTTGTAAACCAAACTTTTCTTATATCACACAATTTCTCACCCTATCATTCAGGTTAGGTTAGGCTAACATACTCCTTAATAAACGCATTTCTACAGCATTTATTCTACTCTCGTGCTACCTCTGTTACACTCACACCCAACTTTAACTACTATGGCTAGGCTCCAAACTAGGGCAAGCCCAAGATATGGTTTTGTTGTTTTTAGCAGTTTAATAAAAATACACCAATCTTGAGCTGTCTCCACTCTTTAGTTTCATATTCAGTGCTGACAAGGACGTGTTTAACAAAGCACACAGAAAGCATACTACCGCTAGATAGATTGTATGACATATGCAATTGCACACCTTCGGTGGTTTTGAAATGAGCCGTTTGGGTTTGCTTGAGATATTTACAAACAATACAATACATGAACAAAAGAAAAGCATGAAAAAAGTACAAACAAACTATGTACAAAGTTAAAAAAGGGACGCCTGGCAGATGTGAAACCTATAGATGTGAAATATATAGATGTGAAATATTTTGTTTAAGTTATATGCATAAAAGAACAGATTACGACAGGAATTAGATAGTTACAATGAGAAGATAAAGCTTTGCTAATTTTTTACCATAAAATAATGACTATTTATTATATAATTATTCATTTTCAATTTATAATAAACCGTACAAAATGATATTCAATTCATAATAAACCGTACAAAATGATATTTTTAAACTCATATGGTAATATAAATATTAAATTAGCCGATAGCGTATTTGTATCTAGCGTAATCTTTAGGTACCATCGTGAGAATCAACCAATTTTCGTTCGATGAAATGACTTTACCTATAGAATTAAGTAGATGGCGCTATTAAAATTTTATATACTGGAAATAACTAAAGGGAGTATTCTTTAAAAACCTCAATACATTCTTCTGTATTCTTTTGATTTATTACATTAAAATTTGGGCTTCACGTTAAAAAAAGATTGTAACACTTATTTCCTATAAAATTAAACCTAGGTGTCTCATATTTGATGCTGCCGTTCAAAATGATATTTATAATTCATATGGTAGTATAAATATTGAGTTATTAAGCCTTTAAATACGCCTAACTCAATTAAATTTTAATACTAAAGAGTCCTGTATCTATATTTAAAGTATCTTTTAATATAGGTACAGGACTCTTTAGTATTATATTATATTGAATATTAAATTCCATTTTTAAAGATTTTACCTTTTCCTCGCCGATTAGCATTTCAACACACTTATATTCATCACAATGAACACTATTATCCTCCCATTTTCACTGAAAATATTTGAAAAAACATAAATTTTTAACAAACACAACAAAAACAAACATAAACATTGAAATGTGAAGTGAACTTGCATACGAATGGCCCGCACTCCATTCGCTAGTCGCTAACGCACTCCTAAACAACTTCAGGGCAAAGCCACGCTTGTGGCTCAATAGTAATTGCTATATAAACATTTCGTAATTATGTATATTTCATTAGAGAACATTTTGCCACAGGTTAGAAAGAGAGCGATCGTCTTCACGAAAGCCCGGTAAAAAGCCCACACGTGCGAGGGAGACAACGAATCGCTCAATTCAACTCTCCTTATATGTATGACAGCATTATTCCTAAGGTTACGAGGTCGAACAGAGCGCGCGGGAAATTTGAAATAGTTTAAAACAGTTTACGAGTTATTTTATTACTTGATATTATTGATTGATTCAGCTTGATAAGGCAAGCCGGGCTTCTGGGCTTCTGTAGAGGCTTCGCCCCTGGTAGGGACTAACACAGCAATACGAATTGGGATGCTGTGGACCATATACATGTGAATATAGACACAACTATCCTCTATTAGGTATAGCGGATAGCTTGTTGTCCCTAAGGACCAGGAAAAAATACCTCATTACCAGTAAAAAGTGTCCTTACTATGCAGTTTTACTACTATTTTACGCTGGTATCTATATAATAGTAAGAAGTCCAGAAAATTTAAATACAAATATGTGTCATAAATATGTTAAATAAAATATAATAAAACATATCTAAATTGTTTACGTTTATACTGCCGCTGGACAAATTATGTCGGTTGTCAAATTATGTTGTTTGTTGACGTTCATGCTGTCTATGTATCAGAGTAAGTACAAGAGTATGTTATTAGTTATAAGGCCAATGTCAAACATTTAATAGTCTGTGGTTAAACAGTCGCACAGAGTTGAGTAATAGGATTAGTAACCTAGTTTGAAGTTGACGGCAAGGATAAACGGAAACGCACCATCATCCGATTTTCTCGTAGCGTAATGTTAAATTTTCTTGAAATTCCTATTTGTGTTCCACTTACAGGCGAAAATTCCTTGATATAAAAGAGTTTTTATTTTTATTTTTTTTTATTTTATTTATTTCTACCTCTGTCTTTACAGGCATTCCTAATACGACAGTGTAGGCACATAAAACTATCTAATTTAATAAGTACAGAATACAACTTATCAACTATATAACACAACACATATAATGTCGCTTTTGTGAATACACCCAAGGAACAGCAGAATAAATCTATACCCTGTGCTACTTTATTTAGAGTGTGCAGCACTCGGGTCAGTGGGGCCTCCTTTAAAAGGTAGGTGCGTGCGCGCGGTACCGCGAACAGCGGCGGCCGCTTCCGGCACACACAACTTAGCCATTCGCAATATCGCCTCGTTATACACTTTTCCACGCAGCAATTTAAACATATATGTTGCCAAACTTAACTCCCTCCTAACCTCCAGTTTGTTATACCCCACCATGCCTAGAACAAATAATGTTGGGTACATTAATGGGTAGAACGGATACACTCCATATAATTTTAAATAAAGAAATCGAATAAATTTATTTTGTATCCGTTCCACCATCAATTTGTACTTAGCTTCGTGCGGGCTCATGCATTACACTCCAGGTGACTTTTCACTAGTGCTTCAAACAAGGCCCGGAGCGCACCGAGATTTATAAATTCCCGCGACTGACGCAACACAAATCCTAAATTTCTATACGCCTTCTTGCAAATCTTATGAATGTGGTCCCTAAAATTGAGTTTTGAAGTAAAGTAAACACCAAGGTCTTTTACCTCGTTACCCGCTGCAAGGCTACTCCGTCTAAATTATATTTGTATGTGTGAGGCTGGCGTGAATATGTGAACGACATGACTGAGCATTTGGAAGTGTTAAAAAATAACTTATTCCTATGACTCCATTGTACTACTCTGTTAATATCTGCCTGAAGTTTGCCACAGTCAGCTGAGTCCTTAACTATTGACACCAATTTTAGGTCATCCGCAAATAGAAGACATGTTGATTGCCATACAACATCGGGTAAATCATTAATCATTAGGACAAATTTCAGGGGGCCTAAATTACTACCTTGACTCACTCCTGACCTGGTAAGGTATGGTTCTGACAATTGACCAGCCCAGTCTACAAATTGGCTCCTGTTTCTCATGTAACTGGCGAAAAATGACAATGTTTTCGGCGTACAACCCGCCTGCGCCAGTTTCTTGAGTAAGATATCATTGTCGACCGTGTCAAATGCTTACGGAAGTCAAGGTATGCGACATCCACCTGTGCTCCCGAATCCACTGCTGGTACCACTTCTGACATCAGACGAAGCAGATTACTGCCGGTGCTACGCGCCGGGTGAAATCCATGTTGCGCGTCCGAAAGTTGAGCGCTTACCTGCGTATATAGTGAGTGATGTAATGCTGACTCAAAAACCTTTGCCAGCGTACACAGAACTGCCACTGGTCTATAATCCGAAACTTTTGTACCACTACTGACTTTGGGTACCGGCACCACCCTGGTTAACTTCCATATATAAGGAAAAACTGCACTGTTGAGACAGATATTAAATATATGGAGAAACGGGGCCTCGAATGCCTCACGACAATCTCTAACAATATACGGAGGTATACCATCTGGACCTGTGGAGCGTTTGGGCTTAAGTTTGGTCAAAGCGCGGCGCACGTCGGCAAGGCTCAGCTCGTTGAGGTGCACACGATGCGCGTAACCGCCACCCGGCGCGCAAGCCGCGCTTGCCGCTGCCGCCACGTCTAACACGGCAGGTTCCAAGTTATACACCGAGTGAAAATATGCCGCTAGTTCATTTGCACATTCGCTCTCTGATAAGAAACGCCCATCCTTAATAATTTTTTTTTATTGATACCACCTCGTTTATTTTTCACGAGAGTCCAAAACCCCTTTGGATCTTTCACAAAACTATTCTGCGCTCGCTCCCGGTAAGTACTATGTATGAGCTTCATTAATTGCTTTTTTAACTCGCGCTCTACATTGCGAAAAAGCATGATAGTCATCTTTTGGTATAGCTACCCACTGGCCTTATATTTTTTATGTAACTTGTATTTAAGTTGTATTTATTTCGCGAATGGCCTCCATCGAATACCATTGTGGGTAGCTATACCTACTATTTGCTAACCTATGCTTTTTAACAGGAACACAGTTATTAAATATATTATTTATAGTACGATAGAAATAGTCTAGAGCAACCTCTAAATCAAAAATGGTGTATAGTTCACTCCAATCAATCACAGAAATACTACTGTATAACAAACTGAAGTTTGCCTTAGAAAAGTTCCATTGTTTCTGGTCACCTGAGCATTTGTTGCCAGCCTTTTATGTCAATTATCGAACTTTCGCCCAAAAAAAACACAACAGATGGTATAATATGATTGAAAATAATATTTCATTTTTAAAAGAGTACTTTTTACTGTTTAAAATGTGGTAGATTAACTTATACTTGTATTTTTTAAGAATTTTAGTATTCGAACCCCAAAATGGTAGGATACTATATTATATTGTAGGGTTTACAACCTTAGATACCTAAGGCACAGTCGTTACAATAGGCGTGCAAAATTAAACCACATGCATTACTCAAATTACTTACAAGTTACCATACAATAGTATCGCTTACATTATAACAATGGTGAATTTTATACAGTGAGATTTTTACAGCAACGCAATAAATTATAATTACGTAATATATGACCATTGTTCCCGCACACATAACAAACAAAAGATGGATGAACGACCATAATTAGACATAAGATATGGAGACAAAGACGACTAACGATAAGATTCGACGTGTAAATCCTAATTAATGTCTTCCAGACGGAATTTCGGTCACAGCGCGGCGGTCCATATTTGACTGAGATCAGCCATCTGCGCGGGACAGGATTATAGTGCCCTCAATCATGCATGATTCGTTCGTTTGAGCTGGTACACTTAAAAGTATTGATGGTTCATCCATCTGTTTTTGAATGTACCGGTACAACCAATCAAAAACAATTGACGGAACCTTTTTAACTCGTGATTGGTGTGAATTTTGAATGAGCCGAAAACCGGCCGAATCCCTAATGATCTGAATGAACAGGCAAATCGAATAGACAATGCATACTGCAGAGTATTAGTAGTATTTATTATTTAAGGGTTTTTTTAATTAAAATATTGTTACCTAAATTAAAAATTGTTTTACATTTTATTATACTTATTTGTTACATTTGTGAGTTAAAAATATCATTTCGTAGGGTTTACTAAAAATAACACTTCAAATGATTTCCAAAGTAAGAGTAAAGTAAAAGAAAAGTTTAATTTTGTAGCAAATAAATGTTATAATCCTTATTTTTAGAGGTTAAATTAATTAAATATTTAAAATATCTGATAACATTGAATAAAGTTATCAATCAAATCAATTGAATCACTTGAAGTTTTTGTGTTTACGCCATCTAGCGTCGATTGTACTTACCTTACGATTGTACACCTTAAAAGTCAATAAATTTTAGTTCGATAAAATTACTTATTACCCATAGCATGTAGTACATGACGCTATTACCAAGTCAAGAAAATTTTCGGTTCCCAATGGATTTCACACACTCACACGGTAGGTACTGGAGCCCGAAATGATCCATTTGAATGGTCGATCCGGATGTACCGGTACGCGTGACGACATGTACTAGAATGATTTGGTCACTAGAAATGAATGATTGACACATGTCTAGCCCGTGTGTATGCGCAAGCACAGGTGCACACTCCACTCCATGACAAATTTATGACGCCGTTAAGTCTTGTGGTCACAGCCACTTTGTCATAAAGCGATAGAGACAGCACGAGTCTTAACGGTGTCTTAATATTGAGTAGCATTTGAATATTTGGACTATTAGTCGGAGAGATGGCGACGAATTTTGGGAAGGTCCTTTTGGCTTTTGGCAAGTTGTAATTGTGAAAAAATATAATTTCGTCAATTGGCGAATCCAGTCCCGGAGAGCATTTGCGATTATTTCGTTACTGCGCGGCATGTAACATTTGCAAAAAAAAACCCAAAAAATATTGCACGGCACTGGTTTCGTGAGGATTTTTTGGCAATGCAGTAGCTTATGCTACGGAAATTTTAAGGCGAGCGCATAAGCGCTCGACCTTAAAATTTCCGCCTCGATCAGTCCAAGTTCCGTTACCTTTGGCACCAATGAAATTATCAGTTGCTATTTTAATTGTTTATTTGCCATGTGCTCGGCGATGGAGGAAACATGGTGACGAAAAGTAACCGTAAAACATATTTCGGAAACGTGTGAGGTCAATTCAAACGTGGATTCGAATCCCCCATCCAACTCCTGTCGCGATCCACTTGTAACACAAGCATTTTAAGCTTACCAGGAGTGGTTTAAGGGAATAGTAGTAATGTTAATATCATTGCTAGTATTAAAAACAACAACGAGGCCAACTCTTCCTTTTTTGATTAAAACTACTTTTACGGATTTTATCGCGTTTATTTTTACTTTTTATTTTAATAATAATAAAATCCGTATAAGTAGTTTTAATCATGTACAATGTTCGCGTAAATATAAGAAATCATTATGTCTTCCTTTTTTCTTTTCGTTCTTAACCTTTTTGAAAAATAAGAGGTGATCCCTGCTGTGGAAATGTATTTAATTTTATTTTTTCGTTAAATTTGTAATATCATAGTGGTATAAAGCTGTCTATGAATGAACGAATAAAATATTTATATTACGAATTTTGAAAAAAAAAAAGTATAATTTCGTTCATATTTTACAGCCTGATTCAGATGTATTAACCCCTAATTATTTTATGTAAAATGGTATTTTGTATGTATGTACACCCATATATACACCCTAAATATAAACCTAGATAAAAAATATTTTCGCATTTTCTTATTGACTTTAACACACAGCTTATCGCGGGTATGCCATAATAAAAATGGCTAATAAAAAAAATTCGCTTTACTCTAATTATTGTTGGCTGTTTATTGAATTTTTATTGTTAAGTTTGTTTGCTTTCTAAAGATATTATCACCGCGGTCGGATTGACTATAATCAACAATCGACCACGTGTCACAGAGTGCTATTTTGGTAGCACATTATGTGAGTCATGCGCGGCTATTTTGAGACATAGGCTATTTTGGTTACAGAATTCTAGACTTCAATCATATCTTAGCACTAATGCACTACGTCACTTTGACGAGAATCAGACTTTATGTAAATAGTTAAACTCGCAATTCTGTTTGCATTATCTGTAGAAAATAAATTATAAATGATCTCTACTGGCAGCAACTAGATACGTGAAGCCTATTTTGAGGCTTTCGTCTTCTGCATCATCATCGTCACATAATATACTCAAAGTTAGAAAGCGCCGAACAACCAACCAGAGATGACATGCCTAAGTGACACCGGGATGGCGAGAAGCTCGGCAGATGTCGACAGTGCCAACCTTTAGGATGTATCTCCGATGGTTGTTGGTCTTAATAACCAGATCCTGTATTGCAGAGACAAAACCCTCAGATTACCCGAAGAGGTCAGCAAAGCATAGCCGGTGTAGGGAGGCTACTGTGTCTACGAAAGGCTCATGAAGAGCTTTGTAGAACCTCCCGTGACCTCCCGTGGAGCTCCTTCTCCTTCTATACGGTCTCTCGGTCGGCAATGCTATGTACTGCGGGGTTTTGTTATTGCTCGTTGGCTAAGGAACTAAGGATATCCTTAAGGTAAGTCCTTTATCACAAGAAATGACGTCCTTATCAAATGGATCATCCGATCTCGCCAGGAAGTAATTAAGGAGGCTGCACACTTCGCGATTATGCATGGTAGCGCTCCTTAAAAGCCACGCCCACCATGCTTTCGCGGCAAGCACAACCTCATTACCGACAATCTCGGATGATGTACTCTACAGGACGTCATGGTAGTGCGGACTTTTCTATCCAGGGCGTTAAGTTCGGTCTGGGACCACCTGAGTATGCCAAAGGTGTATATGAGGACAGGCAAGACCCAACCGTTATATGCGTGTGTCTTATTCACACCGGACAAAAGGCTGTTAAGTACTTTGATCAAAAGTACATAAAACACGTTGCAAATTGACTGTTTCATACCAGCCTCATCGATACCGATGTTCTGTGACATACCTAGGTATCGGTATGTTCAACCTCGGAAAGGGTCTTTAAGTTGACGGACATAGGTAAGTCTATGCCCTCAGAGTTAGCAACCCCACGCCTTTCAACATGGAGAACCGCTCACCTATCCGTCCCCAGCTCCATTCTAATAGAATTGCTAAAATCACAAGTGATTAGCAACTTCACAAGATGGGAGCGACTGATAACTTGAGGTCATCCATATTTAAAAGGTGGGTCACTTTTGTACCTCCTTTTCAAAGCTGACATTCCCACCCGGAGCCCTCCAGTAAAGTACTAAGAGCATTCAAAGAGAGGCAGAACCAAATTGGAGTCAGAGAATCGTCCTGGAAGATACCCCTTCTTATCCTTATGCGGCTTCCGCAGCCGTCATCCGCTCGCCTAGGTGACACAAGATCGTTCTCTACTGCCCCATACACGTCTCGAGGAAGCCTCTAACTGAACAGTCAACCTTGTACAGCTCGAGGATCTTCTTTAGCCATGTATGGGGCACATAGATAAGTATGAAATATGAAAACCATTTGACTCTTCTATGGGGTACATAAGAAGAGTCAAATGGCTTTCTGTAGTTTATCCAGGCGGCGAAGTTCCGACGGTTGCGTTTCACCACTTTGCCAATGACCGCGTATTTGGTCGGTAGACACGTAATACGGCGGTATTTGCCCGAGTCTGTGGTATCCTGGTCCTTAGGAACCAAATAAGTGATCCCAGTAGTGAAGACGCTCGGGAGCGACTTCTGACGTAACACTCACCCACTGACTTGCCACAACTTCCGTCCAAGGATATATGGATTACGGACTCTGACCACAGGCCGCGACAGAATGCGACAGTGTTGGCCTGATCCAGTGATGGGCCCGTTCCACTTAACATTGGTCGCTCCAATGATTCATAGAGCCTCTTATAATCACTCTGGAAGAAACGAATCTGGTTGAACAGCGTCGACCTCTCGATATATCGCCAAATCTACTTTCCTCTCTCTGATTCAGATCGTCTATGCGCTCCGTCAGTTTTTGCGTTATATCCGGCTGGGATAAACTGACATTTGTCCCAGCAAACGCCATCTTGACGGTGTGCACATTCTTTGGCCTATAATTGCCTGACCTGAAGCAATGAGAGCCCTAGCCTTTGCGATACGTTCCTTAATTCTTATTCTCCAAGCTGTGATAGCGCTACTTTGTCCAGTAGTGCGTCCAGCCGCGGAAAGCTTGGCGTTTATAAAACGGCAGACTGCTAATGCAGCGCCAAAAAGAGTTGAGTCTGTCTCGCAAAAGTCCCGGCTGCCTTTCAAATAGGTGTCACCAGTATTGGGTTCAGAGCCCTCACTACAGTTCGATTCCGCTTGCTTAGGGCTATACGGGGAAGTTGCGGTCGATTTTTGAGAGGCGTACTGAGCGTTTCCACAGGCGCCTCTTTCAATTTATTCCCTTATTTGCTCTAGTTCTAGTTCCTGGGCGACAGTTCCATCATCGTTTAAATCAGCCACAACTGGGGTAGTCACGGCAGCATCCACATGTGCGGGTTGCTCTGCAAATTTGCACCGCATTCTCAGCCATTTTCATCTGATGAGGAAAAGCGTCACTTTGTAGCCGTTCAAGTTCGTTTGAGCGCAAGATATACCGAACCCGGTCTGCCAGGTTTTGCTCTGTGCCGGTTATAGATGGCTCCAGCTCAGTAAAAAGACGATGCATCCTTGCCCGATACATATAATAAATCTGTAGAAATGTCGTGTCTATAATTCTAGTATTTTCTGGTAAAAGCAAGTCGAGGGAACTAAAGCAAAATTCACATGAGTAGATAATTTATCTACTCGTGTGGCAAAATTAATGGTTTTTAGAATTTTTGTCTGTCTGTTTATCTGTCTATTTAAGATTCACGCAAAAACTACTTAGCACATTTCCAAAAAAATTATGTGTGTAGGTGGTTAGGGGCTCGGGGCAACTTATAGGTTACTATTTGTCCGATTACGGAACTTCTGAAAAGGAGAGTTAAGTATTTTCCTTTCTTTAGATGTTAATTTCTATTTTATGTCATCATTCATATAAAATAGAAATTAACATTTATTGAAATAAATAAAATATTTGTAAATAAAGTTTAATATTAGTTTTAACCGTAATAAACTGAACTACGCCGAAAATCTATTTATCACTTTTTCAAAACAGTGCTTTCTAACAAAAAATACAAAAAAAATAAAATACAAAAAGTAGGGACACTTTTTCTCCAGTTACTAATAAATTAAAAAATATAAATAAGTTACATTTATATGTTTGAATAATTAAATCCGTAATTGATTTGAAAATTCTAAAGTTAATTTTTTAGTTCTTTCATTATTTCATTTAAGTAGAAATAAATAAAGTTTACAGTACCTAATTGCTTAAATAGATAATATGAAAAATCATAAATAAAATTATGCATGTTTCTAAGTTTAATTTCTAATCTATAAAAAGTTTTTAGTTGGTCTCAATTTATTTATTTGTAAATAAACTGATACCAGATATTTTTTTTAATTGATCCACCAACATTTGTATTTTACATTCCTTACATGCTATTTAAATACAATGAAGCGATGAAGCGATAAGAACTAAAATGTACAAATAATTACAGGCGGATACAACATGCAAATAACTTTCTCAGCACTGTGTATATTACTAGGATAAAGAAAGAATTAAAAATTAAAAGAAATTATAACTAAATACAAATAAAAATATATAGCAGCGAAAAGGAAAGAACATAGTATTTTATAGAATGTTACAAAAGATGGTCTCTTAAGGTGTGACGGAGCTTGTTAGGTGGGTCGAAAAATATATCAATTTTATCTCTAAATTTGTTAACAAGTTTACTCATTCTAGCAATTGGAGAATTGGAGCCAAACACTGTTCTTCGATATGGTCTAGTCAATGGTGTAATCTTACGAGCGTAACGCGGGTAACGAAAGGGAACGCATATATTAAATTTACTTAAAATTTCAGGACAGTCAATAACACCACTAATAATTTTAGAAGCAAAAATCAAATCAATAATATCCCTGCGGTTTTCTAGAGAAATCATTTTGAAATTGATCAAATTATTTTCATATGATACACGCTTCTTATTACTTCTAAATCCGCTTGCGTATGACAAATGTCTTATAAATCTTTTATTTATTTATAAGTAAACTGATAAAAATTGCTATCATTAAAAAAAACTATTTTATAACGATTTTTATATATATATGTATTCGTCAGATCATAGAATTTATTATATCATGAATTAGTCAATTATTGCGTGATACGGCGGTATTTATAAAATTTAACAATGTTTGTTGACTATATCATGATATAGCTTTGATCAAATCGATGAATAGAGATTGGGTTATTAACAACTGAACACGACATTGCTATTACTAGATACTATTGTTGTATCATAAAATAATTTCTACTGTCCACATGATTTAAGATGATTATCAATTTAATCAAAATTACTAACAGAACCGTGTACAAAAATTAACTGTGTAATACGGCGTAGCAATATTTCACCAATTTCCTTTTCTATCAAGTCTACATAATTGATGGAATAATTTGTGATACCGTTGACGCAGCCTTTTTTACTTTTAATGAGACTTTTAATACAGTTTCTTATATATTAAGATAGCTTTCATATTTATTATTATAATTTTTGTGACAGTCCTGGTTTCACAGCTCAAATGAGTAAATGAGCAGCCTCTCGTAAGAAAGTATTTCGGAAATCATTTTTAGGTATAGGTATGAAAATTCGGTCATCCCGTGTTGGAGTCAACTCAGTTAACTACTTTTTGTCCTAAACCTCGCCGCGGCTTCTGCGGTAATGGGATGCATCTAGACTGCTATTTTTTTACTTTTAATAGGCTATCCACTACTGATCATTGGTTTCCTCCATTTTTTATCAATTAGACTGGATATTTGCAGTAGTATTCACGCTTGGCAAGCGGGTTGGCAACCACAGCTTTTTATTACTTTGCACTTTTATCGGATGCGATTATGCAGACACCCATCTCCTGTTTTATTTTCCCTTTGTCGTCTCTTACACCCGCGGGACGAAATGGGATAGTGGTTTCTTTCATATATTTTATTAATTTTAATATAATTCTATTCTCATTCATTAATTGTATTCCTCCCATAGATTGCCAAATAAGTTGGATATTTGCCGTAGTTGCCACGCTTGGCATGTGAGTTTCCAACTGCATAGTTTTTTATTTTGAGCTATGGCTATATCAAGAAGACGCTGTTGCCCATCTTCTGTATATTTCTACTCCCGTTCATGAATATAGTTCTTCTGAGACGTTCATTGTGAACAGAACTGCATAATGTAATTTTGAAGTACTTATATATACTTTCTTACATTACTGTACTTATATAACGTAAGAAATACTGACATGCATCTTATGGTGCCAATCAATATTCAATGGAGCCAATATTAATAAAGACCATGAATTTCAACATTATTTTGTCATAACTTTAATTATATATGAATAATATGTAAATAACGAATTTCGGATTCCTGGGCAATTTTCCCTTCATAAAGACAGATCGGAAGACATGCCCTATAAAAAGGTGCTAAACGTACGATATTAATGCAATTACGATAAACTCACTCAGTGTTTCTGTAGCATATTATATTGCCAAATTTCAATCATTTCCTACGTCCAATATAGACACAGATACCGAGGTATAGCTCTACAAATGATCCAGTTTTACTAATTTTAGTACGAAATAGTATTGTTGTATTATATTAGTATTGATGTTTCTAAATTCAAGCCCAAACGAAAAATATTGTAATAAGTAATATATAATAATATAGTGTATGTTTTATTGTATTATTGGTTATCCTAAATAAAAATAATCTTTGTATTCCAGAGGCGTCCCGGCTGCCTCCAGATGTCGGTGCTGTTCAATTCTGTTTTCATCTTCTGCATCTTCTTGGTGGCTGTGGTGACGTGTATATTCAGCAACGAGCTTAAACCTTTTCTAGACAATCCTGGCAATGTCGCTCTGATCGTGGTGATGTTCATCGTTGGAGCTGGTACTCTATTGAAATTTAATTAATTTAACTAAAGCATTTTACTTAGTGGTAACTGGAGAAATGGTTAAACCTTATTTTTTATAGGGTAAGGGTGAAAAACGAGCACACAGTCCACCTGATGGTAAGTGCATGCTGTGGCCCATAGACATCTACATTTTACTTGGATTAAGAATCAAAATGCAGATGCGTTCTCACCCGTGAGGACTAAGATGGAATGCCTCGATTCCAGTAAAACGGGTCTCCGGTTCTCTACACTCACCATACGAAACATAGCAGCATTATGCCGCTATTTTGTACTGGTATTGTGTGAGAGCGTGGTCCTTCACCGGTCGAGCCAACCAATTCATGCTACAACCATAATATAGCTAAAGCGTGACTCTACCACTTATAAAATTGTATCCTAAGTTCGAAACCCACGCAAAATTATTTAACAAGTGGTAAAGGCATCTCTGATCATCCGTCTGTAGTGACGGCATAAGAGAATAAACTACCACATATCATTTCGTTAGCTGTCTTAAGAGCCGACAGAGAGAAACAGAAATAGAAGCCAGGCAACTAGCATTTTGCCTGCAGCATTGCAGCATTTTGGCAGGTTAGCAAACTGCGGTTGCTAACCTGCCGGCTAAATGTTGCACGAATAGCAAAAATCCCCCCCCTCCCTATTTTCACAGTGCACTTTGACGTACTGTTATGATGATGAATGATGAAAGGCATTTAAATTAAACTAGTTTTTACAGATTATATCGCGTATATCAACTTATTTTATATTCCCGACGTTTCGAGCACTTTACAGCACCCATGGTCACGGGGGGGGGGGGTACTAAGGTATTCGACGTGCCTCAATGTCGTAGTTAACCACGACTACCTCCAGATTAAAGTTATTAATTTTTGTTCCGATCTACGCAGTATGTACTTATAATAATTTTAATCTGGTAGGTAGCCGTATTTAACTATGACATTAGGACGTCAAACACCTCAGTCTTCGCTGTGACCATGGGTGCTGTAAAGGGCTCGAAACGTCTGGAATATAAAATAAGTTAACATACGCGATATAATCCGTAAAATCCAGTTTTATTTAAATGTGTAGGGTTCGCGTAAACATAAAAAATCATTATGATGAAAGGCGTCTCTAGAAGTGACGATTTTTCTAAACATTTTTACTGGTACGAAGCATTTAATATTCGTCCTCAAGAGTTACAAAGTGTTCGTAATTTATTCTTAATAGAGGATAAATAATAAACAAGGGCCGTGTAGTGGCGGTGTAAGACTAACCACTACCCCATATCATCCTGTGGGTGTCGTAAGAGGGACAGAGGGAAACTAATCGGGAGATGCGAAGCACCGTCTTCCTAATAAAGACTATAAATAAAATAAAACTGTGGTTGTCAAACCGCTGGCCAAGCGTGGCAACTGTGGCGAATATCCCCTAGGAGGCAACCCATGGGGGAGGCCTATGTTCAACAGTGGACTTTAACAGGTTATAACGGGAACGGTAGAGGATAAATAACGAGCACTCACGTGGTAGAGCCACGCTGCGGCTATATTACTGTTGTAGCACGAAAGGATCGGCTCGACCTGGGTTTGACCACGCTCTCACAGAATACCAATGTAAAATGGCAGCTTAATGTGGATATGTTTCGTATGGTCAGTGTAGAGAACTGGGTACCATTTTTGCTGGAGACGAGGCATTCTATCTCAGTTCCTCAGGGGTGACAACGCATCAGTGATGAACCAATTTGTAAAAAGTTATAGGAGAGCAAGAAAACATTTATTATTCCCTAGAAATTGAGGTTCGCCCCTTTGCGGCGTCAGCAACGTATTTTTTAATTTAAGGTGATACCTCGAAAATTTGGTGGTTTTTCTATTTAACATATTTTTTTAAGCTTTATACTATACGATATTGGATTGCATAAAAGGAAAACACGATATCATGTAATTTTCTCGATGGAAAAAAATTGCAAAGTTGACTCTAATTATTTACATTTCTCGATGACACCACAATATTCTTACAAATAATGTCATGGAATTATTTTTAAAGCATAGTAAATAATCATATCTAAGTTCTCATAAACCAGTTTTTTAATCCATAACGTAGTTTTGTTAAAATAAATAAAAATGTTGTTTGGCTCTTACTTAGTTTTTTTTTCCGAGCGTTTACTTGGTATGGCTATCTCATAATTTACGTACTATGAAGTCATTGCATCACTTTCATTTTGACACTCCCGCAGTCGTTCGTTAGCTTCACCGACAAAGGAATAAGCCACGCCCCCAAAACTTCGAAACATTTTCAAGGTATCCTGTGAATTTTATCAAGTGTGGTCTCATTTTTATGAGACCACACTGGATAAATTTAAAATCGATCGTTATTACAGATCTAATGATATTATTGTTAAGTCGGTAGGAATGGTTTCAGTAGGTAAATTTAGTACATAATTGAAATCTGTTTTATTTTTAAAATAACATTATTCTTATAATTTTCACACAAACATGATCACAATATTTCAAATGTTTTATTTTGCTTTCTTTTCAGCGTATTCGCTCTACTACTTGGCTGTAGTCAACAGCTTATACAGGAAAATGAAAATGTCTTATAGCGAGACTGCGCTGCCTTTGTGAATAATGGATCCCTTATCGGAAAAAAGACTTTGGCCTAGTAATAAGTTGGTTTATGATAGATGGAAAGTTTTTCCATAAATTGGGGCATGAAATATAGCTATGTACATAGTACATCTTGGTTTATTTTTATTTTATCGCTAAAATTACGTGAAAAGAGTTTAAGAATAATATTTAGAAAATCCAAAAGTTCACGCCTCACACGTTTATTATGTTAACAATTAAAATTAAAAGAGATGAAAATAGTGACAATATATTTTACAAGAAAAAAAAACAGAGATTGTGATCGATTTTCGTTAATAACTTTTAAACTCCTTAGAATACTATATTTTAACTTACTACTTAGAATAATATACTATAAATCTCAATCTATTGCTTACATTTCTATTAAGGCGCTACTCATAGCGAACGACCTTGAGCGTTCAGTCCTATATAATCCACGCACTCTAAAATATATCGCGTAAGAAATACGCCCAACTTTTTGGAATTATTTCAATTAAAAAAGAAAAGCAAACTAAAGAAATTAAATAAAACGTGAATAATATCAATTTTTAAATGTAATTCTGAATATTTAAATGTAATCCTCAAATGAGAAATAGAGCGTTGCCTTTAGCAACAGATGCATGTAATCAATAATTCATTCATTCAGTCATTTTTTAAAAGTTGTTTTTTACAGTACATATAACACATAAAAAGAAATTACAACGTGGAATGTGATGATATGATATCGAACATTAATAATGTGCTTTTAGGTGTAGTTTATTTCTTATAACTAATGAGATAATAAGTCTCAGAAAAACGCACTACGCAAGGTTTTGATCGGGGTATCGCCTTAAGCTAGAAGACTTTCCTGGGCATAGGCCTCCGCTCATTTCTGAGAGGATATTTTAGTTATGTAAAGTTTATTAACGAGACATAATTTATTATTAAATATTTGGTAAATAAGACTTTTATTTAAGTATTTATTAATTTTTTGAAGTGAAAATTTCTTTAGGTAGGTACGTCGGCAACCTTGGGGATTGGGAAAGCATTGAACTTGCATGACCGTCACGCTCAGATACAAATATATGTAATATATAATAATCATTCCTTTTCATGTAAAACAGCACAATAAATGAAAATTTTATAATTATCTTAATATGTCGATAAAAATAATCTCTAATAAAAAATACTTCCTAAAAATATATTTATTAACAACCCAAAAATAATTTTTAAAAGTTTATGAAGCTAAGAAGTCTTTATTTCTGACGTACAGTCCTACGACTGACAGTTTTTTTTTAATTTTTTTCATTATTAATAATTTTAATTACTTTTAGTTTTCCACAGTTTAACAGAACAAATTTTCTTTTTAATTTTGTGCCTTATTATCAATGTTTTGTACATCTATAATAGGTATGCATATGCATTCACATGTATATTGTATATGTGAACATGACAATAATTTTTAAGACTTGTTTATGTACCTACATAAAATGTTGCTGTATCTTATAAATAAATAAATAAACTCAATATTCAGGGTTATTTTGCATTAACCACCCAAATTTGCAGAGAAGGTTCAGGGAAGTAGAAGGCAAATGGTAAAGAAAAATTAATCAAAAAAATCTCTAACATTCTGTCTTTTTTACGTTTTAAATGCTTTTTGCTTGATGCAAGCAGAACTTTTTTCCAAAGGATGCGGGCATGTGCCCTTCTCTATAATAAGTGTTTATGTTGACTTATTTCTGGTTTCTGTATATAAATTTAACGTAACAGAATTTTGTTACATTCAGGGTTATTTTGCAATAACCGACATATGCAGAGAAAATTCAGAATAAGTAATAGACTCAAAATGTGAAGAAAAATTTATAAAAAAAAGTCTCATACGTTCTGTCCTTTTTATCTTTTAAATTCAAAATGCGTGGTAATGCATTATTTCAACTTTTTTTACTGCGCACGCACACATTATTTTACAAATAAATCGATCGGTAGGCAAAAACGTTGCCAATAAATCACATTCAATTTGGAATATGTAATTTCAAATAAAAAGTAAAAGCCTTATTTACACGAATTTTCAAAACTACACAAAATAACGGTATATCGTTATTTACATATGAACTTAAGTTTATTTTACTACTCTTGGAAAAATAACCCCGTATAGTGTTGTCACAATAGCATATGATTTACTAGGTTCAAAGTGGAAACCGGGTGTTAATATTAGATCATAAAAAAAAGCTTTATATCTATTTAATTCATATAAGTAAATAAAAGTACCTATGTAACTTTTTATAAACTGCCAGTAAAATATTGTTGTAATAAACATACTTATTTGTCTTAATTATTATGGTATGACTTTTTTTAAATTCATCAGCAATCAGCATCAAAGTTGCGAAATGTATGGTAGGTAGTACGATCGTCAATACGCCTACGAAGGCAAATCAGAGGAGGAGGACCACAACGACTAGGTCCCTATAAGAATTACTAAAAGACTGGATTAAGCGAGCAAACTTGGTTTTTGTTCTCAAAAAACTTATACTTAATTTTTTTGTAACAAATGAATAAAGAAAATACATTGGCACAATTTTTAAATAAAGCGATTGCGTTTTATTATACCATACACGGATGCAAATGTAAACAATAAAATTATTTAAATTAAAATGTTTTATCTTTTAAATCAAAATTACCCTCGTTGAAACTTGTTTAATCTTTCAGAAAGAAAGTGACATAATATGTATATTATAACTAAAAGTATGTTATAATTTCTTTAAAACTTCAACTTAAAACTATTTTCTTCGTTCACGTTACCCGTAACAGGCTTTGTCAAATATTTAAAATATTCAAGTGTTAGCATAGCAATATGCTTCGAGAAGTGTACACAAAAATGTAAATTAAATTTTTATCTTCTAATAGCAAAACTACTATCTAACTTTATCGTGTTTAGAAAAAAACTTACAATAATTTAACTTTTAATAAAACGTACAAACCGACATAACACCTAGGTTATTGTCTTAATATTTACATAAAAATTTTCACCCCCTATTTTCCCACGCCCGAAATCAGGGACTTTTAAAAAAAAGTGGCAACACTGCTCTGACTCACGCAAAGTTATAAAATTGGTTACAGTTTCTTATTCTAGGTGCGATATCTACCTTTTTTTACTTCATCTGAGGGCAAATAAAATAACATTCTTTTATACACTTTAGATACATTCACATCTAGCGCACGCAAGCGGAGCGTCTCCGCGTGGACATGGGCTGGCATCGGCCAGAATGTTTTATCTGTGCTGGTGCGTGTCTATTCGTGTCTGTTGCAGTCGCGCGGCTAGTATGAATGAGATCGCATTTAAAAATTCAAATGCACTTTATAGTTTGCCTGATGGCGTCTGTTCATGCCGGGTGCGCGAGATGTTTTTTTTTAAATTTATTTATTCATACAAAGGTAAGTAAATTATTTTTATTATTCTCTCGCCAAACTGCAATCAGTTTGTCGACGAGTACACGCTCTTAAAACTATATATTATTATGCACCATCACCTACACAAATACAATTAATTACAAAAAAAAAAAACAAAAAGAAAAAAGTTTATAAGATAGTTATATCAAAGCTACCTACGACAATTTCATAATATTTAGAAATTATTAAACTAAAAAATAAATAACAACAGCAATTAACAAATCAAATAAATCAAACATAAAAAGCGATTAACAAAATTATGCAACAATACGTTATATGTGTTAAATATCTCTGTTAATAATGTCCTTTTCAGAGAGGATTATAATAAGTTTTTGCTTAATTTATTTTTATTTTTATTTGGAGGCGTTTCTCACATTTTATTTTGTTATAGATTCTGGGTACAATGGATTTATTCAAGCGCTGTCCATAATAGTTATTTGCACTATTTTTAGTTTTTTTCTACCTACGCGTGTTGTAGGTGTTAATAATAGGTACTTTATAGTGGTCAGTATAGTAATGTTCAATTGCTAAATATTTTAACCGTGTTTCAACATTGGTGTTGTTTTTTACAGCTTATCTTTTGAATTAATTAAAAAAATTATAATACGTATTTGTAGGCTTTTCAGTTGTTTTATATAAGTACTAAATGTACGGCCATACACAATAAGACCATAATTAATTAAAGACTCAATATCAATGCATATTAAACCACTAATAGAACATGTTTATTTACTACTTTTCGAATTTGTTAGAATTTGCCTAAAATGGACCTTAATTTTGAACATACTTCTTCAATGTTTCCAATTAAACTACTGTCTACCAACAATCCCAAATATTTGTAACTGTGTTTGTGAAAACTGTTATCTGTGCGCTGTCTGTCACTTTACGTGCTGGTAGATCTGAACGGAGCTTAAATATAAATAAAAAAAATAAGTTAATTTTAAATTTTTATAAGAGAGGTGGGGTTTTTTTTTTGAGGTTTATGTGGGGTGGGGGGGGTTATTAATTTTTTAATTTAAAAAAAAAAAAAAAATACCTAAAATTTTCTTTATAAAAAAATTTTTTTATTTTTTTTTTTTTTTTTATTTTATATTTTTTTTTTTTTATATATTTTTTATTTTTTTTTTTTTTTTTTTTTTTTTTTTTTTTTTTTTTTTTTTTTTTTTTTTTTATTTATAATTTTCTTATTTGGGGTTTTTTTTTTTTTTTTTTTTTTTTTTTTTTTCCTTTTTTTTTTTTTTTTTTTTTCGTTTGTGGATCTGTTTTGGTTTTTTTTGTATTTTTTTTTTTTTAATTTTTTTTTTTTTTTTTTTTTTTTTTTTTTTTTTTTTTTTTTTTTTTTTTTTTTTGTTTTTTTGTTTTTTTTTTTTTTTTTTTATTTTTATTTTTTTTTTTTTTTTTTTTTTTAATTTTCCGCCACTGCGCCTGATTGCCGTTCTTTCGGACGATGAGAGCAAGGCGCAATGCACAGTGCACCTGTGCGGACGGCTCGTCTCTGTTGTAAAGATTGACGTTTTACATTAACACTACTATAAAGCCTGCAATGATTCACTATTTCGATGATCTACTAAAGTATTTTATACAAGGTTTTGCTGTTAAATGTTAATGGTAGGACTTTTTATTCCGTCTTCTGTGGTGCCCATCGGAGGCAGATCCCAGCCATGGTTTTGTTCGCTCTTTTAAATTAGCATCACGCTATGAGCAGGCCTGGGCTGACACATCGACGTCTCGGGATGTAAACATCAGCGCCCTTAAGAAATAGCCCTTAATTCCGCCTCCAAGTCCTTCAAAAGAGTCATTGCCCAGGCAAAGTCAGAACACATCGGCAGAATTGGCGAGAAACTAGTTCGCCATCCTTCTGGAACCCATACATTCTGGTCTCTCGCCAAGGCTGTCTAAGGGAATTTTTGTCAGTCATTTCTTCCATCTATGCACAGGGAGGACGACTTCTTGGCCTATGCGCAAAGGAGAAAGCTGATCTGTTAGGCTCTCTCTTTGTGTCACACCGCTGACCGTCCCGCAGTGTGAGTGCTCCATGCCGAATTTGTGGCTTACACAGTGCTCGGTTCTTCCTGGACATCAACTAGCCGAGTGGATCTGATAGAGTCCCTCCTATTGTGCTGGAGACGTGTGCTCCGGAGTTATTTCGAATCTCCCTTCCTATGGGCTTCTCGAGAAATTGTGAAAATGGATCATCTGTTTCCTTGCTGATCGGAGCATCAAGGTCGTAGTAGACGGTGCTTTGATTACAAGCCTATTAACGCTGGTGTTCCACAAGGCTGCGTGCTATCATTAACGCTGTTTCTTCTGCATATCAATGACATGTTGCAAACTGGTAACATTAACTGCTATGCGGATGACGGCATTGGTGAAGCTTTATACACCGGCCATGCCAATATTTCTCGGGAAAACTTTGTCGAGTACCGGAACTACTTGGATCTGAAGTGGAGTCAAAAACTTGAGTAAAAGTTAGAAAGCGCAAGTTAGGCCTCACATGGAATACTGTTCTCATCTCTGGGCCGGGGCACCCCAGTGCCAGCAGTAGCGAAGCTAGGGCTCCAAACTAGGGCAAGCCCAAGATATGGTTTTGTTGTTTTTAGCAGTTTTATAAAAATACACCAATCTTAATCTGTCTCCACTCTTCAGTTTTATATTCAGTGTTGTGAAGGACGTGTTTAACAAAGCACACAGAAGACATACTACCGCTAGGTAGATTGTATGACATATCAGCAATTGCATACCTTCGGTGGCTTTGAAAAAAGCCGTTTGGGTTTGCTTGAGCGAAAAAAAGATATTTACATACAATAAAATACATGAACAAAAAAAGAAAAGCATGAACAAAGTACAAACAAACTATGTACAAAATTAACTTAACTTAACTTTTATTAAAATATAAAAGGAACGCCTGGCAGATGTGAAATATCGAAATCATTTTGTTTAATTTATATGCATATAGAATAACAGATTACGACAGGAATTAGATATGCTATAATGAAAAGATAAAGCATCACAATTTTTTTCCATAAAATAATGACTATTATGCAATTATTCATTTTCAATTTTAATAAACTGTACAAAATGATATTTTAACTCATAAGGTATAAATTTTGAATTGTTGTATTAGCCGGTAGTGTGTTTGTGCCATCTAGTGTATTCTTTACGTACCACCGTGAGATTCAATCAATTTTCGTTCGTTAAAATGACTTCACCTATAGAATTAGGTAGATGGCACTATTAAAATTTTATATACTGAAGGACTAAAGGAAATATTCTTAAAAAACCTCAATGTCAATGTCAACCTCAAAAAACATGTATTCATTTAATTTATTACATTAAAATTTAGGTTTCACATTAAAAAAAGATTGTAACAATTATTTGCTATAAAATCAAACATACCTATCTCATATTTTATGCCGCCGTTCAAAATGATATTTTTAACTCATAACGTAATATAAATATTGAATTATTAAACCTTTAAATATGCCTAGCTCAATTAAACTTTAATACTAAAGAGCCCTGTACCTATTAAAGTATGAAGAAATGTTTATTGGAATAAAAATTTATTTTTAAAGATTTTAACTTTTCCTCGCTGATCAGCTTTTTAACACGCTTCGATTCATCACAGGGGACGCTATTATCCTCCATCTTCGCTAAAAATCTTAAAAAAAGCAAATTCTCAATATTTATTCAAAAAACTCTCAATATTCATTCGCACAAGCTAAACACACAGAGTAAATAATCATTGAAATGTAAAGTGAACTTGCAAACGTATCGCTCTCGCTTCACTTTCATCAACTTCATATCAAAAGCCCAGCTTGACGCTCTATTCTATACTAAATTGCTATGTAAACAATTATAGTTATATTTCATTATAGAACATTTTGCCACAGGTTAGAAAGGGAGCGATCGTCTTCTCGAAAGCCCACGTGTGCGAGAGAGACGACTAATAGCTCAACTCTTTGCTTTAATTAATTTTCGCAGTCCATTGCGTGTTCGCTTTGAGACAGAGAGAACACGAATCAGTGTATTTCGAATTGAAAGCAATTTGCCAAGTGTTGACGTTACATAATAAGGCTACGAGGTCATGACCCGTGTAGAACAGAGGAGCACGCGGGAAATTTGAAATAGTTTGAAACAGTTTACGTGTTATTTTATTAGTTGATATTGTTAATTGAGCAGTTTGATAGGGCGAGCTCGGTCTGGGAGACTTTGCCACCGAGTGCCAGCTCCTTCCATTTGACTGCATCCAGCACAGAGTGGTTCAAATTGTTGAAGACCGAGTACTTTCTGATCGGCTCGATTCAGTGGCGCTGCATAGGTATGTTGCATCCTTTTGCATTTTCTAGCGCATCTACAACGGGGAGTGCTCTAAGGACTTGTTCAAATTAATTCAAACAGCCAAATTTCACGAACGCACATCGCGTCAAAATTCACGATACCATCCACATTATCTGGATGCTTGGCACTTCACCACTGTGCGTTTTACTAAGAGTTTTCGTTCTCGTACAATTTCTCTGTAGAAATTGTACGACTTTAGTGTCACCGGCGATTTTTCCGGGCCGATACGACTTAGGGACCTTCACGAAAAGAGCTTACTCCTTTCTAAAAAGCCGACAACGCACCTGCAATTCCCCTGGTGTTGCGGCTGTTTGCGGGCGGTGATGCTCACTTACCTTCAGGTGAGCCGCATGCTCGTTTGCCCTTTGTTCTTTATAAAAAAAATTACTTGCAAAAAATGTTAATAGATGTTCACGAGTAGCTCAGTGGCATTTTTACTAATTGGTAGGGCTTAGGTTGGTGCCCTCACCAATTTTTACGCCAAGCTATAGTGCACTCACTACAGTGTTTCGGTTTCACAAGTAAGAGAGCCATCGTAATTGAAGATTGTGGGCTATCTTTATCTTCAGACTTCGTAGGTGACAGCGTATCTTTAGTCTCAGACGCTGCAGAAGCCATTGAGCACCAGGTATAGACTGTTAGCTCACTTCTTACCCCCATACTGCAAAAAAGCTCCACACAACTAGACAACTCCATCTCACCAAATCACCGCCGAAAAATTGCCAGACCATTGATGTAAAGTAGATTCTAATGGCGCGAAGTGTCCTGTACTGCTTTCGCCAATTCAACTGACAAGTGTTGCGATTCACTTTAAAGAGGTAAATGTTATAGGCCGGTAATATAATGACAAAAATAAGTTTAAAAAAATATCAAAATAAAAATGGAGGCCAAGGTTTAATAAAACGATAACCCTACTTATTACAACTTCGTTTTATTTCCAATACCTGATGCATTTAACAAAGCGTTATTGTACAATGATCAGAAACTTCAAAACTTCTATAAAATTAACTTTAAGTTTACATTGTAAATTATTACAACATTTAAAGCGTTTATAATTGATCGATAGTTGTGCAAATATCTATTACAAGGGCCTATTCACTAAAATCTACTCCTAAAGTTATAAGCCACAAGATGTTCAAGTAGATCTTAGATTAGTTTAAAAAGTAAAGCAACTTCTAGTAGAATGACAAACTCTTCAAAACCATTATTTAGTAACTGAATAAATCCTTTTGGTCAGAACTTAGTGGAAAAGTTCAATTGCATTCAGCATAGGTAGCTAAACCGCATACAGTATAATGAAGTTTGAAGTTTGTTTATTATCGTGAAAATAATATCTTCTATGCTCACAGATTATGAATCTGCAGTAGAATTGATGATTGATAGTTTATGGTGGTGATCGTGATTGGCTTCACCTTGAAGTTTAATGTCTGGTTATGTTGTATTGTATCAGTATCAATTTTAAGGCAATTTATATATTAATATCCTATATTAGATTTAATTTTTTAATCATGTATGAATAAAATTATATCCGATATCCGGGTATCCGATAACCGTTACCATAAGCAAACGCTTCCTAACATAGTTACACCATCGCTCTGCAGTTTGGGTTTACTGACAAATTCACTCTGTGATGTCTATCGATAGATACTCGTAATACAGGGTTATTTTGCAATAACCGGCCAAATTTGCAGAAAAGGTTCACAATAAGAAATAAAGGCAAATGGTGGAGAAAAATTAATTGTAAAAAATCTCAAACATTCTGCCCTTTTACGAGTAATCTTTTGAATTCAAAATGCGTGGTAATGCACTATTTTAACTGATTTTCCTGCGTACGCACACATTTCGTAAGGGTCAGTAGACAAAAACGTTGTTGCCTATAGATCACATTCGATTTGGGATAATTACAAATAAAAGTAGAAGCCTTTTTTACTCGTACTTTTAAAAACTGCAATAACGATATATCATTATTTATATATTTGAACGTGAGTTTATAAATTTGGTTAGTCTTTGAAAAATAACCCTGTTTATCTTTGCCGTTCGTTCTTGTTCTTGAAACGAGGCGAGATTTTATTGCCTGTCGTAATTATTAAGTCATGATTTTATCTATCTCACATACATCCCGTTGCTATTTTTTTAATTCATTTAAAACACTCAAAATTATTTTTTATCTCTCAAACAATAACATAGAAAACAGAACTTACAACAGCCGGATAGAAAAGTGAATAGGCCCCTTTTATTTATAAACATATCTATATAAAACACCTCTAACAAATATCTATACGTATATAATTTGAGTACATGCTTGAGTAAAGGCAGAATAATAACATTTTATTCATATACGAGATAATTGAATTGATATAATATCTGATTTATATAATTTAAAAGGGATTTGTATATTACATTGAATACGATAAACAATTTTAGAAATTTGAACTATAGCGATTCATCGTTATATATAATTTCATTTTTAAAAATTATTCCATTTGATCATTACAATAATATATTATATGTGTAAAAAAATAAAAATGCCATCCAATTTTTAAATGGCGAGCAGTAGTTAACAAAATAAATATGTCGCTTTTTTTTTAAATGATGTGGAGGTAAATAATTTGGTAAAAACTTTTTTCGAAAAAAAAAATGACTACGTTAGCAAATTTGATGTTATTGAATGATTAGTAGAAATGAGGTAATAAACGAAAACACACAATCTAACTCTAAATCTAACGCCATGTGGATGCTATAGATCATAGAAACCTGCATGTATCATCGGATAGGAATCAAAGATATGATGTTTTTGATCCAAATGCAGATGCGTTGTCACCACTGTAACCATAACTAAAATCGAAAGCGGAGCTAGCTGTAAGAAGGGTATCTAGTCTGGGTCTCCATATATACGTTATTACACTCACCACACGAAACACAGCAGCATCACGATCACATCAACTCTGGGTAGACTATACCAAGAAGACACATGATATTATACGGGCTAATAATATTCTTAGACTTCTAGTAATGGGATTTAATCGCTGTTGTAGCACCTATGAAATGTACGTTAAAACCCGGGTTGACTCTTTTAATGCATAAACATAAACATAAACACTCACGCCTGTCACCCAGAGGGGTAGGCAGAGACTACGGACTTCCATTTGGCACAATCCTGACATACCTCTTTCGCCTCCTTTACATCCATATATCTACGCATACATGTTCGTCGGTTAAAGGGTACTTCTAACGTGGCCCCTTTTCAAAATATCGCCAATTTGGTCGATAAACTTTTTTCTAGGGCGTCCCTTCCCGACTCGGCCGTTCACATCTGCCATATAAATTTGCTTTGTCTCTCTTTCCTCATTCATTCTTTCTACATGACCAAACAACCGAAGCATTCCTTTCTTAATCCTGGTCACAACATCATCTTGCATACCACATTTATCTCTTATCATGCAATTTCTCACCCTGTCATTCAGATTCAACCCTAGCATACTCCTTAAAGACCGCATTTCTACAGCATTTATTCTACTTTCGTGCTTCTTCTGCCACACCCAGCTTTCACTACCATACATTAAAGTAGGGACTAACACAGCATTATGAATTACCATACGTGCTTTTTTTGACACATTCTGGTTCTTCATAATAGAGTGTAGTGCCCCATTCACTCTATTCCCTTTTAATGCAATCCATCGAAAAAGGATAGCATCGTTTAAGTCCACAGTTGACTTGTGTAGCAACTCCATTGTGCATAGTTTGGTACAGATGCTGGGTGAAAGTTGCTGGGTGACGATAGACTTTTGGAAATATTGCAACATGTCTATTTTTGCTATATTATATTATTGATTTTTTCTCGTAAATATGGATCTCTGTGTCTGCAATAAAGGATTATTATTATTATTGTTTGGGGTATCTATATAGTTTTCTCATCTGGTTGGGTTCTATAAATATATAATTATAAATTTAAATGAAAAGATAAAAATATATAAATACTTATCAAAAAAATAAAATAAATACAAAAAACACAAAAATAAATAAAGGTCCAGCCAGATGGAAGCCTTCGGCAGGGGAGACCAAACGGCCGAGGGTTAGGGGGAAAGGGAAGGAAACCGGCGGATGATGCGGGCGGTATCGCGGAGCACCGCCTTCTGCATTTGAGCCCGGAGCGGTCCGTCACGGAGTCCCAGTCGCCTCAGATGACCAGAGAGGCTGACTGGGATTATCCCATTCGCAGAGACGACTACAGGAATAATTTCGGTCGGCAGACCGAATGTATTATTACATATTATTAATATTTTACGTTGGTATTCTTCCACGCCATTCGTACTGCGGACGTAATACACCTACACGGAATGCATTCACGAAGGCTAACCTAAACCATTCGCGGTTAATTGAGTCTAGAGTCAAAGTCGCTAGGAAACTAAGTGTCCTTGCAACGGTGCGGCGGTATTTCACGCCGGCAGCTTCATACCAGTCCGATTGTGTCACATATGGGCTGGTGCTGCAAAATGCAACCTAGCATCGCTGGAGTCGGTGGAGATATTTGCTAAAAGGCTTATTGGTAACCGTGATTTGGTTAAAACTAATCTTGTCAGCCTCGGTCACAGTTGCAGAGTAACCAGCCTCTTGGTATTCTTACGATGTATTTCGGAGAGTGTGCGCAAAAATTACATGCCTCAATTCCTCCCTTCCTTATCCACCATCAGACAAACAGGCGGTTTGCGTGTCGTCACCTCTTTGTTATAGATATACCAAACAAACGAAATTTCTTTGATCTTTCGTATACAGAAAAGGAGTGGAACCATTTATCGGCGTCTGTCTTTCTACCCGATTACAATCTGGACGTCTTCGAGGCAAGAGTGAATAGGGTTTTTTTTACGCTGATACAGCGCCATTTACCATCTTGGGTTTCTTACCACTAGATGGGATTGCAATCAAGCATTGGCTTATATCCGTTTTTTTCCTTTTAACACGTACCGTATTTTGTTAAGTTATCATGATTATCCCTTCGATTATAGACCCTGCAAGTCGAACTCGTAAGCCTACCGCTTATATTCTTTGTCACCGGATTTTTTTTTTGCATTTTAACATAATTTTTTGAAGTGTTTGATTTTAACTACTTACAAATTGTTTTTTTTTTTTTTTGTTAAAAGCTTTAAAAAATAATTTATGACAAAGAATATACTAATAAAAACAAGTATAACTTTAAATATCTGGATCATCAAATTTGATAACAGTCGTTAGTTAAATTAATATGGAATTGTTTAAAAATATATTTTATAACTTATTTACTGTTGCCGAGAGGATGTCAAGTTACACAAATCTATGAGCTAATTAAAGCAAAGGACGTCTTATTGTCGTTTGTTTATCTGTTACATACACATGCTTATGATATACCTTTAATAAATTAAGCAACTATGGATATCCAGTATCTACTTTAAATACATTTTTGTCTACCTCTTGAATACACTTTGTTTTAGTACAATTTTAATCTAACGCAGATATTATATATTTAAAAATTACAAAACTCATTTTAAATTATATGAAATAATGTTATCAATTTCTTATTATAAAAAAGTAGTGGACCTCAGTTTAATGTTTTTAATACCATATAAATGATATATATGACATACCGTGGACATACTTACAAATACATAATAAAATTGCTGTATAATGTACTCAAAACAAATAAGTAATATTTTCTTAAGAATACTAACATTGTTCATGCAAAACATTTTTGTTTTGCGATGTGTAAAAGGATTAAAGCTACACATCGCACCTTTCCATTGATTTCACTTTAATTAAATAATGTCTGAAATCTTTAATGCAGCAATTACGCATTGACAAAATACACATTGATAACAAAACTTAAATCAATACAATTAAAGGTAAATAGGAAATGTCAGTGAAAATATTTTAAAAAATACCGTGCTAAGTGATAGTAGTTATTTACCATAAATTCGATATAGTAATCCGAAATATAAGAACTAATTAATTGGAAATTGTATATCATAGAATCAGACCATCAAATAAAGATAACAGAATACCGCGTAAGTACCTACATTTCAAGTGACACACATTTTTTTTCTTTACTTTTATCAGCTTCAGCCAGCCAGTATCCAGCAAATCCACTTGTGGACGCAGGTATGTGTGTGTGTTACGTGTAATATGCACCCAAAACGATTTTCTTGGTTGCAAACGATTTAGATGAAAGTGTGTGTGTGAATGCGTTTTCAATAAATTTACAATAACTTAAACAACTTGTACTTATACAAACACTGTCATAACGTATATGTCTTAAGTATAAGTATATAATTAAGTTTGTCATAAATATTGTTTACAGAAGAGTTGATCTCTCTTTTAATAATACGAAAATAATGTGTCAACATATTTAAGATAATAATCTGGAACAGAACTGTTTTATAAGTGTTTTTTGACGGTGACGGTGCTTCTATGAAATGCCGGATGGATCGAGAGTGAATGATAGGTTGCATCACTCAAGTGGAGTGTCATATCGATAATGGCAGAGTAAAATTGGTATTCGGGAAACCCCCACTCATTTGTGCAGTATAAAGTTCACTGGCACCGTGCGCAAGGGACTCCGTTTAAGTCATTCTACTTCTATGAACACTAAGACTGGTAGAAAGACAGTATCGTGGTCAGTGTGACCATTTGTGGCAGATTTCTGCCATTTCGGCAGATTCGGCACTTAAATTTGAACTCTGGCAGATTAAGCTGACGATTCAAAAAAGTGGCAGATTTTGGCAGATTTGAAAGAAATCTTTAATATTTATGAAATATATTTTGTATATTAGTATTTGTATTTGAAATACTTATAACTTTCGAAGTCTTATTTTTCTTTCTAGAAGTCTTTTTTTATTTAATTTATTTTTTAATATACATTTATATGGTAGGTTAGTAAAACATAATTTGTCAAGATAATACGGGTATTTGTCGTTTATTCAATTTTTATGGTAAGTCAAATGATTATGAACGGTAATTAATCAGATATAAGGTTTAATTTCTAATTAAAATAACTGATCGAGTTTCAAATCAGTGTTTCTTGTCTTGTCTATCTGATAATCTGATCTGCCACCTTATTCTCGTTTGAAGTTTAATGTGTGTAGTTGTGTCTTTATGATGAATAGAAAATTCGAGCGTTCGTACCAACCTGAGTGGGAGCAAGATTTTTTTTATTTTTTTTATTTATAGGATAGGATGACAAACAAGCACACAGTCCACCTGATGGTAAGTGGTTGCTGTGGCCCTTAGACATCTACATCTGTCCTCGATCACGAATCAAAATGCAGATGCGTTGTCATCCGTGAGGACTTAGGTGGAATGCCTCGTTTCCAGTAAAAAGGGTCTCCGGTTCTCCACACTCACCATACGAAATACAGCAGCATTAAGCTATTTCACGCTGGTATTCTGTGAGAGCGTGGTCCTTCCCCGGTCGAGCCGACCCATTCGACAACTATATATAGTACTAATAAAACTGCAGCATGGCTCTACTACGTAAAAAAAGATGGTTTGCTTTCGTCCTGGTTTTCCAGAGCTAAGGAGAATCTTGATATTGCATGTTGCAAAGTTTGCAATTGTAAATTAGTTACAAGATTAACTTTATCAAAGGAATTAAAAAAATGTTGTATCATCCCAAAAACATAAGAAGCATAATATGATTGGGTATAGCGGCCAATCATTGGTAAGTATTTTACAATAAATGTAAACATGTTTTTTTTATTCTTGTACTATTTTAATGGGCATTGTAAATTTAGATTAACAAATATTATTAAATTATTTCAGGTGCAACAGTTTTTAAGAGCTCTGCCTTAGAAGAGGAAGTCAAAAAAGCAGAATTTATTTTTTGTGCTATGTTAGTGGAACACCATTTACCGTTTCGATTAATGGATCATTTGAGCGAAATTATCTCAAAATGCTTTCATGAATCTGAAATTGCCAAGTCATTTTCTTGCAAGAGAACTAAAGCAGCAGCGGTAACCTACAATGTTTTAAGCCAGATCTAGAAGCGGAGATGCTTGCTGATTTAAAATCATGTGAAAACATAAAAAATCGTACACCAATATTTTCCTTGGCTATAGTTGAGACCACAGATGTCATAACCACATTAGCGCTTGCAGTTGTTACCTAATATTATTCCGAAAATAGCTTCAGGTAAAAACAAAATTTTCAACTTTGGTAGACTTGAATGGAGAATCAGCCCAAGCTTTGTTCGATGCACTTTCCGAGGCTTTAACTAATGCTAACCTTAATATTAAAGATGTAATTGGTTTCGGGGCTGACACTGGTACCATTATGTTTGGTGAACAAGGTGGTATTATGATATGTCTATCCCCACAAAAATAAGGAACAGGTTCTTAAACAAACATGTATCCGCTTTAATCACAATAAAATTAGGTATAAAAGAAAACGGAGGCTGTATCTCTTTTAAACCAACGAAAGAAATGATTAAAAAGATGTTGTTGAAATCAGTATATAACGAAAATGAAGAGTATGAAGCAAATGTTGAATAATAGTAGGTATCGTATAGTATAGTATTCTTACTATACTAATACTAAATAATAGTGTTGTAAAGTTCTTAAATGAAAAAAGTGAAATATTGTAGAATAAAGAATTTCCTTTGAATACGTAGTATTTTATTTATTCATACCCATCTCCGTGCATGCAAAATAATATGATGGCATATTTTTGGCATTTTCTGGAGTCGGTTCGGCAGATTTTGGCAGATTTTTTTCCAGTGTGTGGCAGATTTGCTATTTTTGAGATGGTCACACTGATCGTGGTTCCGTCCGATGTAGTACTTCTAATGCATGCAACGAAGATGGTGTTGCTTAGAGGTTGCTCTGTATCACAATAAGATAGATAGTGTTGTTGTTGTACAATAAGTAAATAAATAAATTGGGTATGGTGTGGGGGTCACTTGTAAGTGGTGTTCCGTCTGTCATCTTTTGATGGTCTGAGATCATAGACTAAAAATATTACTTTATAGCGACAAATGATTTGCTTGATATGCAGAAGTTCTTCTTCTAATACACATAATTTAGTTCATATAATAAATATAGAAAAGGGTTATCAAAATTTGTAAAATAAATATATATGACATTTTATTAAATTTATATATATTTTTAAATAAAATTAAATTTAAAATATTCTTTCAAATATGATGATGATTCCATTTAGTTTTTCGTTACACACGTACAATCGCAATCACAAAGGATATATGAATCTTACAATAATCCTGTTAATAAAAAATAATAGTGTCTGTAATTTTATAAAGTCTACTCTATTATGACATAACATGACTGTTATTTAATTTGATAAATTAAATTTTGGCATGAAGTAATTATTTTAATACTCTTGATATGAAAAATTAAATTTACTAAGAGATATTTCATGATATGTTACATTTTAATTTAAGCAACACACGGTATTTGCAGAGTGAACAGGAGTAGGAACTTATACAAGCGTCCTGCAATTACACAAAACGCGGGCTTCACCTACAGTAGTAACCTTAGAGTATAGATGAGCAAGCTATGCTTATGCATACTCTAAGGTAGTAGCAGAGAAAATAAAGCGATGTCCGTGTCCCGTGTCGTTACGTATGTAGTACTATTATTATTTATTCTGTGGCGATCGTTAGTACTAAATATTACATTATTTTCCTTGTCTGCTTCTGTAGGTTAACTGAGGTGGGCTCCGCGCTACAGTGCGTGCATTGCGAGACGTTTGTATGAAGCTTTCGCACGCTCACTCTGTTATTTGTGATTGAAAATTTACAAAAGTCATTATTAACTCTTCAACAATAATATAAAGAAACAATGATTAGTCCTAACCTATTCAATGGAAGACAAATGCTAATTAACATTAAATCAACGATATTGATTATAATTAGGGATGCATCCGATACCGATGACGAGGCCGATATATCGGCGATATTCGAAGTTTGTCGATATATCGGTATCGGCGATATTTTTATGGGAGATTCAACGAAACTTTTCAAATTTCGCGCTTAATGTAATGTAAAACGCGTGTGTCGTTTCGTCTATTTCCTTGCAAACGAGGCACGAACTACTACGTTTCCTTGTTTCCTTGTTTCCCCTGTCTACTCTGAGCTGTAATTGTCTCAAAGAAGAAGAAGAAGAGAGATATCTAAGGTCTTCTAATATATCGAGAAGCGCAGATCCGTTCGTTTTCTAGCGCAATGATGTCGTATATCAGACTTGACAAAAATGGCCCAGAAGTAGGTACTCTAGTTTCCAAATGAGTTCCGTCGCATCTGAGAGGCTATTTTCCACCGCAGGTTGTATTCAGATTTGCGAAATGGCTTTTCTCCGCAAAACTTAAGAATACTTACTTTATTTTTTAAACAAAAATCTATTAATGTTAATTTTAATTACTAAAACTATTAACTAATCTCAACCTTTCTATAGTTTTAAACGGTGTTATTTAGTTTGTCCTGTTATTTGTTCTTTTTATATTAATAAAAAAAATAACCTCACTCGTCTTTTATTTATTTTACCTTCATTTTTAAATTCAATACGTGTATCGGTATCGGTGTCGGTACCGCCGATATTTTTATAAGAGCATCGGTAGCGGTATCGTATCAGCAAAAAGGCGTATCGAGGCATTCCTAATTATAATATTATTAGAAACACAGAAGCGAATGCGCCATTTTTATTGATATGAGTTGAATACTCATATTTAGCTTGCATGGCATACATGCTCCCTTTCAGCGGTTAACATCACAACCTTTTTCTATTTAACTATCGAAAAATTATTTTTTATTATAATCCTAATATAAATAAACATTGTGCATAAAAAATAAGATAATAAAAGTTAGTAAAATGTTACCAAATGCATACTATAACAATTATTAAAGTCAATATTGTAATGAATATTGAATGATTAATAATAAAGAAGACTGATTCATCCATTTTATTGTAATTTCATTAGAATTTAAGAAGATTTTATGATAAATGATAAAGGCATTGTTTTACTTTAAAAAAAATCGTGTTATGCTAAGAGTGAAACATTAAGGGTGCCCGGCCTTTTTACCAAAATTTGTCCGGCTAAACTGGCTGGTCTGTCCGGGTTTTCGGTTTTAAGACCTGGCGACTCTATCCTAAATGATACAAGCCTACTGCTCAATTTAGTTAAACAAGTTGGTTTATTCTCAAAGCTAATGCGACAATCCAATAGTATGTAAACGTTTTATGTCGATGATTTGAAATTTTAAGATAGCGAAGACGATTTCAAAGTGTTTAGGTTTAACCTAAGCTACGAGTTTAGAAGATTCAAGATATTATAATAAGATACCGCAATTTATTTTTCAGTGACCAGATATACATACTTACAAAGGGTTTATTATTCTAAGGTTACACACAAAAAAAGCATCACTGTATGAACAGGTACCAGTGATGATGCAACAATTAATAGTATGGCGTATTCTAAATTGCATTTCTTAACCATAAAAACGAATAGTTCAGTTTTTAGTGTACGACTGTGAGCAAACAGTGAGTTTTGGCGGAATTTTATCAAATTGCTGCTCTTGTGTCATCGTTTAAATAATAGTTTGGAATGGAAATTTGGTTCTATTTTGTATTATGACTGCTTCAATGAGTTATTATTGGATCTATAAAACAAGTGCTCCAATGTGTCATAAAACTCGTGTTATTTTGCTGATTAGACGCATTGAGACTTGATTTGCGGACTGAAGCTCTCGGCGAAATTTCTCAAATACCGCGCAATGTGATGCATCACCATATATAGTAAATAACACAGTTTATTTTTATAGGATAATTTCTCATAACTTCACACTGGCTAAAGTTCAATACAAAAAACCCCATATGTAATTTTTGTAACCCCAATTGCTCTTTGCTGCACTAATCTGAATTCCATCCACATCATCTGGATGTCATAGAATCAATATAATTTTTTTAGAGATCTCATGATTTTTTACTCTGTTATATTCTATAAAAATGTATGCCAAGCAGTCAGTGTATTAATAATACTAAAAATGTACAGGGCAAAGTTTTCCTTTTATTTAAGTGAGGGATTTTGGAGCAAGGAAGAGTAATTTGTATAGCTCCATATAGTAATATAGTATTATGTATGTACAGTCAAACCTGGGTAAGTGAGAACTGGGTAAGTGAGAAAACTCTATAAGTGAGAGAAATAGCCAGGAACCGTCATTTTAAGCTCCCAAAATCTCTATTAGCGAGAAACAGAAACCTCTGTAAGAGAGAGTCTTTTTTCCCTCATGGACCTGCTAACGTGGGACTGCTACTTATCTATACCTCATAAGCGACAGCCGAGCTTATTTACTTATATTATTTAGGAGGAACTATAGCTACAATAAAAATACATACATACATACAATAACAAATGACAAAACAAATTACAAATTTAACATCTGTTATTTTATGACTCATTCTTAATTTTCGTGGAACTTCCTACCATTGTTTTTGTATTGTTTTCTCGTCAATATTGTACTTATTCTATTTCGTGGAACTAAATAACGTTGTTATTTTATTGCATTCTTTTCGAATGGACACGTGTGCCTGTGTACCGTCCTGTTTGTCGAACTTACTCAGTTTATAGTTAATCAATTGCGAAGGAAAGTTCTGTTCTGCATCATGTCAAAATGGAAAATGAAAGTACTGTCATTAAGTGATAAACTTAAAATAGTGACATGAAACGTAACATATACACACTATTAAAATATATATATATATATACATAAAATATCTTGCGCATATTATTCAACTAATTTTATCATATTACATATTTACTACATTCGTACTTGCTGTGACTTGTTATTGCTGCGTACCTGTATAAGAGAGAAACGCTACCCTTATAACTGCATTAGCGAGAACCTCGGGTTAGTTGAGAAACCTCTATAAGCGAGAATGAGATTGTGCTCCCTTGAACTCTCGCTTATCCAGTTTTGACTGTATATGGTGATACTGCCAACTTAACATTTAAACGTTTTTTTTTAAATTCCTTAAATAAGCAGGTCTCTCGCGATGTAAATCAACACTCAAATTGCTATTAATAATTTCATTGGATGACATCATGAGAAGTAATTACCACGTTTTCATTTACTACGACACAGGCATCGTGATATAATTACATTGTGTGGACAACTTTAAAAAAATATGTTTTTAAATACTTTTTTAATTCTTTTGTATGTTTGTCACGTTAAAGCAAATGATTCCTGGTGAAGTTCGATGTTCTATTGATCACTGTTTAATTACTCGATTGTTACGTCCCCTTTCAATTAATAATTATGAATGAAAAATTAATGAAAAAGGATTTTTCATTTCGTTTTACGTGTATAGCTTATTTATACGAGATTGATTTGTCTTTATATACTGTATAAAATATGTATCGACCTTGGACAAATCACAAAAAGGTCACAAATCATTTTCTCCCCTAAAACATTAAAATTACAGAGTGAATAATTTTGTATGAAAGTACAGATTTTGCTCTGTAGGTAGGTATGCTGTTAATTATAATTACGGGTATGTTCCAGTATACTGCCGAATACAAATGACGTCATCAATTGACGCCATATTGTGCCGCCGTCATATTGTGTCGGATATCCGGCCATATTAAAACAATTTTTAATTGTGTGACCGTTGAATGAAGCATGCCAGAATTTGTTTTTATTTATTCAAATACAAAAGTATACAGAAAAATTGCTGGTATTTCCATTAGAAGGATAAAATGATTTTGGAGCAAAAAATGATAAAATAATCACCAACACTTTTCCAATATGGCGCAAATGTATGACGTCATATACCGTCCTATATTTTGGAACGTATCACCAGTATGGCGTCGATTCACGACGTCATTTGCATTGGACAGTACACTGGGCTCTATTTTGGAATATACCCCTAGATAACATTCAAATAAACTTTGAGTAGGCATCAACTGTACTAATCAAATGAAAAAACAGTAAAAATCACATATTTGGAAACTACTTACGTTTCTAATATACTTTATATTGTATATTCCTATAATAATATATTGGTACATTCGCGAGTGTTGCCACAAAAGCGTGGTTCATCGTGCGTGTCTTTCTCTCGCGTAGTGTTAATTGGTACGGATGTTATTTATAGGACACCGTCTTCGTTGATCGATATCAGATAGCTCCGTATGACGACAATAAAGTAGAAGTTTTCAGCTGGAACAGAAAATTTAATATATTTGATACGAAATGTTTATCCAATGAGGTTTCTTACGTTAAATAGTTAACTTATAGCTAGTTAAAGTAAGAAGCACTCACAGTCACGACCTTTAGGTAAGTATGATTTTTTGTATGTTCCCCACGAGTCCGTTAACAATCTATAACTAGGCATGATCCTCTAATATAGATTTGTTGTAATCACTACACTTTGCAATCGAATTAATCTCGATATTAAACATCTGTATAGCATTAATACGAAATGACTCTACTGAAATATATCAGGAACGACATATCTTTCAGAAAATTCAGTCAGTTGACGGTCAAGACATCAACGAGATAAGTTGAGATGACGTTCACCATCTTCTTGGGTAGCCACCGCTCGGCGGATTGTATATGATTACTATAAATTTTTTCTTCATCATCAGCCCGAAAAAGTCTACAGTCCTTTTTCATTGTATGACGCCGACTTTAGGTGTGAATTGACAGCATTTCTATCTAGTGGTAGGAGCACTTACCAAGGAAAAGTATTTGGGCGATCACGTATCCAGCATCCATCTGGAATATTGTCTTCAGGAAAGCGATGATAAACAGCACCAAGAACACGATCCAGAAGATGCAGTACTTCTTCATGATTCCACATTTTTCCTTAAAGGTGTAAAATAAACAAATTATAAATTTCAACACTGGATATCACACCACTCTTGTTTCTCGGAGAGTCTCAAGGCCAGTCTCGACGGAGACAAGCCATCGGCGCAGGACAGGATTAAAGTGTCCAAGTGTATGCGCAAGCACAGGTGCATTCTCTATTCCTCCGCTCTCATAATCCGATGGGACGGTAATTCGGCACTACCGGAGAGAGATCAGGCGCAGGACCAACGGTTTACGTGCTTTCTGAGCCACAAACGTGAAATCACCGCCAATTTCCTAACTCCGCTGCAACTGAGAATTTCTTCGACCCGGGATTCATACCTGGGACGCCTCTTTTATTCGAAAATGTCATAAACTTGTTCATTAAATACCTTGCAAATAATTAAGGAGAAAGTTAATGATAGATGGAATGCCTCATAGCATGTTTTATGTAGTAGAGCCATGTTGCAGTTACAATAAGTAGTATAATTGTAGCACGAATGGGTCGGCTCGACCGGGGAAGGACCACGCTCTCACAGGATACCAGCGTAAAATAGTAGCTGCTGTATTCTGTATGGTGAGTGTACAGAACCGGAGACCCTTTTTACTGAAAACGAGGCATTCCATCTTAGTCCTCACGGGTGACAACGCATCTGCATTTTGATTCGTAATCGAGGATGGATGTAGATGTCTATGGGCCACAGCAACCACTTACCATCAGGTGAATTGTGTGCTCCTTTGTCACCCTATCCTATAAAAAAATGTAAGGCTCTCTATACTCCTGTAACACAGCGGTGCACGCACACACCACACACGCAAGTACACGCACGGTATAAAGGACATCCAGGATAATAACATTCTGTGAGGCACGCCATCTTAGTCCTGAGAGATGACAACGCATCTGTAACGTCATGCCTGGTCTGTAGTAACCACTAACCATCAGATGAATTTCAAGTACGTTGTTTTCTTCGTTTTTGTAAAAATAATGTAAGGGCAGGGCGCGGACCGTGAAATCAAAAAGGTCGTGGGTTCGAATCCGCCATTCGACTATTGGCGTAAATCAATCGTAACACAAGCAATTTAAGCTTACCACGAGTTGTTAAGGGTAATATTAGTAATGTTTATAGCATTGTTAATATTCTTTTTTTATTAAAAAAAATTATAACTACTATCTGTAAAATTATGTTAATAGCAAACTGCACTAGACTTCACTTTTTTGTAGAATATACGCTACACGCGTAACACAGCTGCAGCCTGCCTCAATTTTTTTAAGAATAAATTACAAAATGGTAAAATTTTAATGACACTGTTTGAGTTTTTGAATGCATTGGAGTGGAATGGAAACAGGGCGTTATGCCAGTGGTGACATATGGAACTGAGACGTTTTCCGTCACTGCCGGCCGTATGAAGAAGCTTAAGGTCGGTTAACGAGCTACGGAGAGGGCTATGTTTAGAATTCCTCTGAGTCAAAGAGTCTGTAACGAATCAGAGTAACGTATATAACGTAGAAATGGTCGGACATATATATATATATATATATATATATGTATATATGTATGCTAAGGACCGTGCTTTGTGGCATTACTTGAGAAATTCTCTATATTTAGCAGTGGATTCGTGAAGTTGTGAATGGCCGTACAGGTGATGATGATAAAATTGTGCATTGATATTACACAATCTGAATTACGTGATAGACCTAAGTTGCAGCTATATTATTGCTGCAGCACGATTGGGTCAGCTCGACCTGGGCTGGACCCACACTCTTACAGAATACCAGCGTAAAATAGCAGAGTAATGCAGAATAATGCTATGCTTCGTATGGTGAGTGTTTTTAAAAAGGGAGACCCTTTTCACTGGTAACGAGGCATTCCATCTTAGTCTTCAGGGGTTACAGCGCATCTGCATTTTGATTTTTAGATATATACAGATTGCCACAATATCCGCTTACAACCAGGTGTACTGTGTGCTCACTTGTCACCATTATTTTATAAAAAAAATCAAAAGCTGCACCCTTTAGATCAGCCTTACCTTATAAACAGCATAGGCGAAGACCAAATCGAGTAGAAACTTGATAAACAGCAGCACGACGAGAAGAATCACTATTGTATAGACGACAGACGTCATAGCGGCGTCGCTCTCATCTCGCCTCAGTTTCGACTCTGTCGTTTCCTTTATGCCAACTGCGAAAGTGATGAGGATCACCGCCATAACGAACGTTAGGATCTGAAAGGGTATTATTGCACATGTTTTATTAAAGTAAGTTGATTGCCTCGTTGTTCTAGTGGTCGTTAAAGTGTTTGCTAATCATGAAGTCCCGGGCTCGAATCCCGGGTCGGGCCAAAATCAGTTATTTGGATTTTCTGAGAAGAAATTCTCAGTACAAGCCCAGAGTCAGGAAGTTGTCGGTGTTTCACCCCCGTGCCTCGGAAAGCGCGTAAAGTTGTTGGTCCTGCGCCTTATCTCTCTCCGGTCGGGTCGAATTACCGTCCCATCTGATTATGAGACTGAGGAAATAAAAAGTTCACCTGTGCTTGCGTATACATTCGGGCACTTTAATCCTGTCCTACGAAGATTGCTTGTTTGGCACATTATTGAAGTAAGTATAGTTAGTAACGTTTTGGCGAGGCCACAGCGCACACAGCGGTGGACTTTTAATAGGGTATAACTGTAAGTAAGTTTCTAGCCAATCAACACCACCACTGAGCATATGCCTATCATTTCTGCGAAGGCTATGAAGCAGTATGTCCGCATTGTTGGTTCAATGCGTGTTCGCTATTTTGCATGTCCTACAAATAATATATTTCTGAAGCATGCCGGTTTCTCACGATGTTTTCCGCCTAATATGTAGTAAATTATCACTTAAAATTGCATTTAATAATTTAAATCCGGCGGGATTAGAGCCCGAGTGATCAGCTACTGTGAAATTTATTGCGGTTAGTCTCTGACGTACCAGCCCTTAAATAATAATTTCCGAATATTTTCTGAAGTTGGCAAATGTGCAAGACATATAAATATAGTGCAAGTGTACTCACAACTGAGGCGCTCATAACTGAGTCACAACTGAGTCACTCATATCTGAGTCACTCACAGCTGAGGCACTCGCAACTGAGTCGTTAGTGTAAATTAATTATGTTTTTATCTTAACGTGGACGGTTCGCACTAACATAGTGGGTATTTAAGACAGGTGTAAAGTAAATGGTTATAGTGCCATCTTTCACATAGATTATTTTAGCTTTTCCTTACGACACCCATGATCATTCGAGTACCATTGAAGCAATAATCTTATGGTATTATGCATTTGGCTCATCAACACAAGTGCTTTCGCACTGAGAGTCTATCATCGAATGTTAGAAGTAGAAGTCTAACATTGACCCTCCCCCTCTCACTGGTGATATGTCATGACATTCTGACTCGATCCCCTTAATCTATCCTAAAAAATTAGGTGATATTTAATGAGATCCTCCCTCTCTCCAACGTGAGATTGGATGAGATTCGGATCGATCCCCTCCTCATCCCCCAAAAAAAAACACCTCACGTAAATCATGGACGTCCCCATATGCCAGGCCTAGGGGTAAAATACCCAGACCGGCGACAGGAGCAACATGAAAGGTGCGAAACGACCTTGAAATACCTACGATATGAAACGGATTGATGGACTTTTTAAGCTACGACTGCTGTTTCTAATTGTTATCATATTTAATGGTACATCATATAAGTGTTGTGTTGTTTTAAAACCCCCACTGGTTTTCTTGCTGGTTGACAGAGATTTGTCCGAACCAGTGTTAAAACTTAAAATATTTTTCAATAAATACTTATCCTTGTAATCTATCTCTTATCAAAAATAAATATGGAAAGAGGTCGAAGTTTGGTATAAACGACTTTCGGGGATGTCGGCTTCGCTGATAAAAGAGGTGTGATCTGAACGGATGCTAGGCACCATGGCAGTTACTTAAAGCATAGGATCTATAGAAAGGTACAACTTTCTTGAAATTGTTATGGAACTTGGAGGAAGTAGTAATTCTATGCTCATTGCGGCCAGTTGCCGTCGATGTATTAACCGCAAAACCGCGCAGGACGAACACTGAGTTGAGTGTAATTATCATTGCACCGAGCATTGTGTCTTTGTATCTTATAAAATGTATAGCGCCCTTCCCACGAGTGCAAACGTCGAAAGTGTGGAAATTCTGAAATTGTTCCGAGAGTGCCAACCACGTGGCGTACCCGCTGTGAACGTGACACCCCAGGAGGAAGGTGAGGCAGCTCTCGCCAGGACAGTGTGTCCGATCTCTACTTCTTTGATCCCTTTGTTGTATGTATACAGTCCATAAAATATAGAAGAAACCCCTCGAGTTCCCGGCCGATCCACCATGTGTATGTCTTCCCCGCATGTCAATGTCACTGGCTTTTTTAGTGTTTTATCTAGTTTCAGACTCAAATAACTCAAGAACCATAATAATATTATCCATGAAAGTTGAGTTTCTATGTGTTCAAGCAGACCTCATTTGGACATGCAAAATTACAAATGTTTACATAATGATTTCTTATATTTACGCGAACACTACACATCATTGATTAAAACTACATTTACGGATTTTATAGCGTTAAATTTTAATTTTAATTATTTTTATTTGTAATTCCCAACGTTTCGGGTGCTTTCCAGCACCCATGGTCAGTAGTTTTAATCAATACAAATGTTTAGTTCTAATAGTTTTTGAGATTCAATGTGGAAATATTCACAATGCCGATGCGTCGCCATTTCCTTTTACACACCTGACAGTGTGTCAGCCAAGTAGGTATGCAAAAGCCGTAATACAGATAGAAAAAATAATATTCTATTCTATTCTATTGATACGCGTCTAAGACAACGTCTGGTACTTGGCACTAGCGCCATCTACTGTCGGGGACCAGAGCGAGGAGGGCTTCCTAGAAAATATCAGTCTTGACCTTTCCACCAACAGCGCCATCTAGTATCAGAAGAATTAAGCTTTCTAGAAGCTCCACACTCTAACTTTCTGCGCCTGGTCGTTCGGCGCCCGTATTTACTGGAATATTCTGGATTTTTCGAAATAAAGTGTTTTTTTTTTTGGAGCGAAATAAAGTGAATCAGTGTGATTAATTATTCGTGTTTTAAGTTTTAATTGGTGTTCGGTAATAAAAGTGTAAATTTTGGTAATTCAATCGGCAGTTTTTATTGTCACGAACCCAAAGCTCGTAACACTATTCTACAACAGGCCATAATATATGCCTAAGGTCATTTGATAACGAAACTTGATATAACATTATAAAATTAGCTATTTATTTAACCCATATACGTAATCTTTGCTACATTAGACAATGGCCTATTTAAAGTCATTCCTTGAACCCTAGTCTATTAATTTAACAGAACTGTTATAGCTGTATTTACAAGATCTAGGTATCTTAATACGTATTTGAATATATAACGTGATAGCCTGATAGTTAACAATTTAGATTAAATACAAAGCCGGTTTTTAACACTTACGGAATTCAGCACGCCCATAGTGATACATCCAGTCCTCAAGTTGAAAATAAAACAAAATTTGTCCAAAACCGGCAGCTCCATTCTCGCCTGAAATAATTTATATTTTATTATGTATGAGGTTGTAAAGTTATAATTAAACATTTAAGTAAGACATTATTTTTTACGAGTACAATCTGGAACGATTCCGGTGGGCTCTGACAAAATTTTATTATCTTTATTCATATAATTATATAATCATTCTCTACGTGTGTTTGTCAGTGAACTCCCTCTAAACGGCTAGCTCGATTTTGATGATAGTTTTTGTGTGAGTTTGAGTGGTTCTCTGAATGGCTTAGACTCACAACTATATCCGGTAGGTAGCGCTGCTGTCGAGTTTCAGAAATCATCCGTGTGAAGCCGGGAAGGATCGCTAGTCTTTATAAGTATAAAATCTTCCAGTATACATGTGTTCGTAATTCTTCTTTTCCTACGGCTTGATCGATTTTGATAAAACTTTTATAGGGTACCTACTTAGGTCGGTCGTAGGGCTTTTAGCTATGATTGAATCCGGTAGGTGGTGTCATTGTTGAAATTGAGAAAGTCAGTGTACCGGAAGAACCGGAGACCCTTTTTACTCGAAACGAGGCATTCCATCTTAGTCCTCACTGGTGACAACGCAAGTGCATTTTGATTCGTAATCGAGGGTAGATGTAGATATGTCTATGGGCCGCAGCAACCACTTACCATCAGGTGGGCTGTGTGCTCGTTTGTTACCCTATCCTATAAAAAACTGCCGAATTGAGTAATTCCTCCTTTTTTGAAGTCGGTTAATTAAGAGTATTTAACTATATAAATATACCCAGCTTATAAGCTGTGTTTTGTCTCCTATGGTGTTGAGTTAGAACGGCCCTTAATTCTGATATAATAAAAACGTGGATCTTTGAAATTCATTCATCCATCATCCAGCCTGTAAAACTCCATTGATGAACAAGGCTTGCCTCATAGATTGCCTAACAGGAGAGATTTTGCCACAGTTGCCACGCTTGGCAAGCGGGTTGACAACCGCAGTTTTTTTATTAAACATGTTATCAGGAACATGCAGCTGCCTGTCACCTGTTTCAATTCCCTCTGTCGCCTCTTACGACACCCACGGGACGATATGGGGCAGTGGGTATTCTTACACCGCCGCTACACGGTACTGATCTTATAAATATTATTTTACAGTATACGCTTTCGTGAAAGCAGAGTTACGCAGTGAACTTGCTGAGGAGTTATTTTTTTATTTATTAAGGTTTACCAATGTTTGATTACACTGTATTTAACAAAATGGCTTAAGAACTAACTTACATAGCCAAGTGTAACAATCCTTTAAGGTAAACACCACATGCATCGAGAAAGATTATAAATATGAATAAAAAGAAGTATAATTACCTAAAAATTAAAATAAGTATATGGTAAAAAAAAAACTATTATTAATTGTTGGTTTCAGAGCAGGCTAAAGCTAGAACTTTATTAATGTTGGCAAATGAGTCGGCGTGAATGTCAACTAAGTCACTATGTTCATTGACCAATTTGCACAACCTTGGAATTGGGGAGTTTGCACCTAAGACAGATTTCCTAAAAGGAGGGCAGAGTGGAGTAATGGGAGCGCGAGGAATTCTCAAAGGAACACGATATTATAACCAGTTTGGTTAATCTACGCTACGGTGTGCTTGACAGTGGAGTGACAATGTATCCACTACCCCGTGTCGTCCCGTGGGTATCGTAAGTTGTGACAGAGGGTAACAAACTAAGAGATGGGCAGCCTCTTCCTAATGATGTAATAAATAAAATAAAATATACTTTTATTCGTCATTACTGTTACCTTTACCGCCTATTTTCTTATATTGGTCAAACAAAAAGATCGATAAAAACCCGTGTGAAAGAACATATAGCTGACGTGAAGCACCGACGCTCCGGGAAGTCTGCAGTCTATGAACATGTTCAAGATCGTCCCCACCATTACATCAGATTTTATAAACCACAAATCCTCGCAAAAGAACACCGATCGCTCCTTGTAGAACCAAGGATGATACGTGAGGCTATTGAAATTAAAAAACATCCTAATTTCAATAGAGAAGATGGTTGGGTGCTGCCATCTGCTTGGGATCCTATAATTAACAAAATTAAACCCAAACCCAAGCATACCACCGCAAGGCTTCAAGATATTGTATGCTCGTTTTGCGTAAATTGGACCAAAAATTGATATTCAAAAACTGAAGGTAGCCGGGCTAACAATGACTTTGGGACGTCAAACATAACAGCCCCCCCCCCGGTGACCATGGGTGCTGTAAAGCACCCGAAACGTCGGGTATTAAAAATAAGTAAAAGTAATTAATTAAACGCGATAGAATCCGTAAATTTAGCTTTATTCAATAGGCCTACCTTATTGACTGCCTCATAGCGGGATATTTGCCATAGTTGCCACGCTTGACAAGTGGGTTGGCCACGGCAGTTTTTTATTTTTATTCATTATTAGGAAGACGTTGCTGCCCTATCTTTGAGAGAGTGAGACACTTCCAAGTAAAATTACACTTCATTGTGATACTTCCAGTAAAAAATATGCCTTTTTTTTTGTTAGACTGTGTACAATTATGTAGTTAACTTGCGCTCTCGGACCCCAAGTTACAGGATTATATATTTTGGGGTCCAACGGAACGTAGGCATTGTATAACTTGAACAATGTTTAGATGTTTAGCTCGCTGTTCTTGCTTACATTTGTTAAATCTACATGTCAATAAAATTTATTATTATTATCTCTGGCACCTCTTACAACTATGATATTTATTTATTTAAACTTCACACAATAAGAAGTAAATGTATAGGCGGATTTAATGCCTGTAGTATTCTCTACAAGTCAAACTCTTATTCGTCATTCATCGTCGTCATTAATTTTACACTCAATTAATTTAGATACGAAATCACTATTGACATTAGTATATTAGAAGAACATTCAATTTTGATTTTATTAAGCGTTAAATTTATTTTACTAATTATTTTTTGTTTTGTAATTTTTATTTCACAAATTTGTATCATCTATTTTCTTTAACAATAACCTTAAATGTTATAGACAATTTAGATATTTTGAATTTACATATATTTATATTCCTTTTTAACTTTCTTTCGAAATTATTTATGTATATTCATACTCACACAATAAGAGGCAGAACAGAAGCTTAAAATCATACTGGGTGTATTTATCTGGTTAATTACTCTTTTTTTATATATACTGGAGGACCTATTTTACCGTCTGGAAAAAATAGTGTATAACATGGAGTAGAAGACTACGGCACTGATATTTTTTTAATAACAAAAATTATTAAAATAAATAAAAGAATTAAAATCTATCGAAATTCAAATCATATCCACCTACTTTACGAACGGCAATAAAATAATAAAAGTAGGCATCCTTGACATTGTCACTTCGCAGGGTCACAGGCTCAAGGGCAAAGGGCCAAGTAATCGTTAAAATTTTTTTTTCAAACGTTTAATTAAAAAAATGTTTTTATTTTTTGTAAAATGTCAGTGCCATATAGGCAGCACTTCGGATGAAGGCTCTTCTCTGTTCTCTTCCTAATAACAGACCCCAAAAACTAAAGAAACCGCGATTGCCAGTTCAGCTGCCAAGCGTGGCAACTGTGGTAAATATCCCTATGAGGATGGTTATGAGGAGGATTATGTTCAGCAGTGGACTTTCGATAGGAATGAAAGAATGAAATTAATCAACGATTAAAAGAATCCCAAGTCAATTAGTAAACATTTATCATTATATAATATTTATCATTGTAGTGATATTGAATACTTTTTTCAAAAAACGTAAAACTAATATTTAATCAAATACATTTAAATTTACAATAACAGCACGGATGTAATAATAAAATAAAATTAATAATCGTTGACATAAATTAAATACACAAGCCCGACACAAAACAACTGTCATATTTGATTCAAAATCGGATACAAAAATTACTTTTAAAATAAAATAGAACATAAAGGATTAAAAATACATTTGTTGTACATTTGTTGTACATGTAATTGTTCAATTACTTCACTTTTATATTTAGTCAAGTTGTTTAATTGATGGATAACATTTATCTGACGTTTGAAAAATCGGTCCTAAATTAAATATCAATGCATTGCATTTTGATTCTTAATCGATAACTGATGCAGGTGTCCATAGGTCACAGCATCATTTCATCATAAGATGGACCGTGTGCTCTTTTGTCACTTTTATCTTAGCAAATTAAATTTAAATTAAATTATTTAGTTCGTCAATTATTAAAATTACATTTTATAATCAATGTTACGGGCATTATTTTGCTTACTAGAGGGGACTTCGATCACTGATCATAAAATGTAATTTTAATATTCGACGAAATAAATAATTTAATTTATTTAATATTTACAAAATGTGGAAATACTGTTTCCGATCATCAGTCTGTATTGGAGTTCATTATGATTGGCTTTTATTAATCAGTACCTGGATGCTTTACTCGGTTTTAATTTAAAAAAAAATATGTAATTACTTTAATTAAAATTTTTGTATTTTTAAAAAAATACTAAAAAATGGCTTCAAATAATAGATTTTGTCACAAAAGAAGGGAACTTGAAAAAAAAAAGGAAAAAAAAGTCGGACTGAAGACAGGACGCGAACCAAGGCATTACGATTTCGCGACCGCTCGATATCCACTTGAGCTATTACGATTATTAACACAGTGTCAACATTTACCTTCTTACATTGTAGCAGTTTTTCATTGCCTGAAAACACGGACAAAAAAGACATTTTCTAAAAATAAATCCTAACTAGATCGATTTATTGCCCCCGAAACTCCCTGGACACTAAATTTTATGAAAATCGTTGGAGCCGTTTCCGAGATTGCTCGTTTAAAGGTATAGGATTCGTCTTAAGCTACGTCAATCAATATTACACCGAGAGCAGTTATAGTTGACTTTGCAGAAGCACATTCCAAAATCTCCCACACACCCTTTAGGAAGGGGTTACTTACTGGCAGTTTGCCAAGCCCAAGCGTAGTACACATTCTACGACACTCTTATCCTACACATTACGACATGTACACACACAACACTAAATTCTTTAATCTTAACGTAATGGCAATTATTTAAAAAAATCAAATGAATTCAATTATTAACAATCACGCATAAAATTAATTATTAATTAGGTCTTACATACCATTTTAAAAATAATTGATCAAGTCACAACACAGATGAGTAAAGAACTGAGAAATCCTCACACGGGGCCCGCACTTACATGGAACATCTTAATATCCCCACATCCCCATTGTAACGAGTACTTCACTTTGTAAGGGCAAGTTTGATTGAAGTAAGAGAGATCGTTAAGGCGAAGGTATACACGAAATAAATTTTAATAAAAAAATACTTTAATAGAAATAGAAACATATACGTAGACATCTGCTAGCACGCTACTCCCTCACTCTTTTACTAGTCCGATGGAACGACCGGAGACACATCTGGTAGAGGACCAACGGCTTTACATGCTTTCTGAGGCACGGGTGTGAAATTGCGCCCTTCCTTTCTGCCAAGGAGGGGTCGCGTTCGTATACGGTTAGAATCTCTAGTCAGCATCGTTAAGCCAATTCGAGCTAAAAGGCGGTGTTTAGTGGGTATAAGTCTCCACATAACCACGCAACGGTTGCGTGGTATGCTATGAGCATCACCGCCTCCCTCCCCCTGTTTCCGAGACACAGAGGGTTGCGGACCAACGGCTTTTGCTTCGAGGCGCAAAAAAAGGGTGTGAAATAACGCCAACTTCCTGACTCTCACAAATTAACAAATTGGTAAAAATTACATTTCATGATTCAAACTCGAAAGCCAATTGAATACTTTACGTTAATTAATGTTATTTTATTCCTTAAAGGATTACATTTATTCCGAAGCGGTAAATTAATTGTTAAGTGTTTGGCTGTTGTGCTGCAGCCTCGGGTACACAAAATAGTACTTGTATGATCCACAAATAATTGATTTGGTCTGTATGTTTGCACATAAATTTGTGATTGTTAAACGCCGCCATAATACAAGAATTCCTTTTGTGGGAAATCCTTTTGTGGGAGCGGTGGTAAAATTTACGAATAAATAAAGAAAAAATAATTGAACGTTTAACGCCTTATTTAACGAATAATTCTAGTTACAACATTTTAAGTTATTTAAAAAATAATTCTAGTTACATTTTAAGTTATTTAAAAAATATTGACAAAACTGTTTTTCATTTAATATAAAAATATCTGAATACAAAAAATATACTTTTCAAACTTCGCCTTAACAGTGTAGGCTGCACCGACCTTGCGCAGAGAGGCTGTGCCGCCCAGATCGATAGTATTTGGGACACGAGCCTCTGCGAGGATTGCTAACTACATTCCAACAGCACCTACAACCCCCCCCCCTAAACATATGAACATGTCATCTGGACCAATCAATCGGTGACAAAAGTTTCACTGGAACATTTAAAGTACCCTAATAATGCTGAAAATTATGCTATCCATCTTTACCTATACATAATGTAATTATAAACAATAATATTTTTTTAAATATGCAAAGAGAAGCTAGTTACATATACCTACAGAGACCTTGCGAGCAATCAGGAAGTCACCTACTATACAGCACCACCTGCTAAGAAAAGAACACACGTGACTTAAGAATATACAACACAGTGCCATCAGAAAGTCACCTACCGTCTGCTAAGCAAAACACCAGCAAGTCTTTAAAGATGTGACTGAATTTACTTACGTGACGTAAGAATAATGAATAGTATAAAAACCAAGGTATAATTGTTAAGACAGCCCAGTAGTAATTAAGTTAGTTTGTAAGTTGACCAGTCTAGTATTTCTGTGTACTACTCACATCGTCACAGTAGTAACTTGTAAGTTAGAAAATAAAGTAATATAAGAAAAGTCTTCGTCTTTTACCACTTCAACCCTCTCTAAGCTGCCGCAAACGTAACTCAATCCAGAGCTGTTTTTTTTTTATAAAACTGAAGTAATAATCTTACAGCCCATTTGGCGGCAAATGCCAGCTGCAGTTGATCAAATGGATGGAGCTGACACTGGGGCCCAGACATGGGAACAGTATTCTATGTGAGACCGAACCTTTTTTCCTCGTACAACTTCTCTGTGGAATTGTTTACTACCGGCGATTTTTCCGGACCGATGCGACTTAGGGACCTTCAAGATAAGAGCTTACTCCTTTCGAAAAGGCCGCCAACGCATCTGCAATCCCCTGGCATTGCGGTTGTTCATGGGCGGCGGTAGTGACTTACCATCAGGTAAGCCGCATGCTCGTTTGCCCATTCTTCTATTAAAAAACCCGTGCATTGTAAAGTTGCAAGCGGTGTGCCGGCATGAAATACTGTTCCGCTCTGCTTAGCACGCCAAGCTTTTTAGAGGCTAATTTGGCCTTTTCTTTCCAGTGACCACGAAACTGCATGTAATTTGATATGTCGACGCCGAGGATTCCTATAGGTACTCACCGAGACAACAAGTAGAGTGCCCTAAAACTGAGAAAACACTACTAAAGGGTTCGTTTTAGCGGTAAACGCGCAAAGTTGTGTCTTCTAAGGAATGAACTGAACTACATTTAGTCGCCCCCAACCCGAGACTGCTCAGACACAAGTTTATTCCGGTACTTGGTAACGTTTTTTCGAGAAATATTGGCACGGCAATTGTATGGAGCATCACCAGTGCTGTCGTCCGCGTAGCAATGAATGTTACAACATATCATTAACTAGCGATCTCGGTTCGAGTTCGGTTATATCGCGCCCATGTGTGAAAAAGGGTCTGCTGGTACAACCCACAATTATAACTCGATTTGGGGATGTCCAGGGAGAGGAGTGCTTTACGTAATGTGTGAATTACACATCAGGCATAGAACACTCACACCGCGGGACAGACGGCGGTGTATTCCCCTCGTCATCGAGAGTCGAGTCGACTTTTTGCGTCTAAAAAGAGAGCCTAAAAGATCGACTTTCTTTGTTGTGGTGTGGGTCAGTGAGTCGTTCTCGCAGTGCAGAGGTGGTAGTTTGGTAGTGGTGGCTTACAGAAATCCTTGGCCAGCCTTGGCAAGAGACTAGAATGCACGGGTTCTTGAAGAAAGTCGAACTAATTTATGCTTACGCTCATACTTTGCTCACCAATAACTCTTTTGAAGGACTTGTAGGCGAATTTATACTTCTTTTTAAGCTTGCTCGTGTTTACATTTAGGGCCGCTCAAGCATCAGCCCAGGCCTGATAACACTCCTGCTTACTGCGTAATGTAGTTTTGCAATAGCGATCAAACCAAGGTTGAAATTTGGCTCCGATGGGTACCACAGATGATGGAATAAATAGTTCCATTCCCTATATCACCACTTCAGGACCATCACCACATCAGTGGCAGAGTCAGCAACAGCGCTGGGATCATCCGGCGAGGCGCAAATTCACCCCCATGGGTAGGATGCAAAGAATTCAAAGCATGCCATCCCAATCCACCGACCTGTAATGCCAAATACGGCAGCAGCGTGCAGAACGTAAACGCGAATGGAGCGTAAGTGGCCGCACACTCCGAATCTCTATTACCGGGGGTGCTGGTATCCTTCTGGAAGTAGAATTTTATTTTTAAATGTTACAGTAGGGGGAGGGGTTAATAATTATCTAAGCTGAAGATTATTGTTGATCTTAGAAGGCTGCAACCACACTGCAAAATATATACAAAGAAGAATGGACTAACAGAAGAAACATAAATTAGTAAAAACTTTTTTTGGGTACTTTTAGCTACTTTAGGTGCTTTTGGGATGGGGAAAAAGCACTGAACTCGTGTGACGTCACACTCAGATGCATAAAATTGATAAAAGTAGTGTTAAAAATCCAAATAATTAGATTATATAAAATTGTTATGTATTTATAAATTTGTTTATATTATATCTTTAAGTATATACATAATAATTATTATTCTTTTTCATGTGAAACAACGCAATAAAAAAATATTACTATACTAGCTGTGCCTGCGAATTTGTTCGCGTAGAATTAGTACTTTTGTTATGGTACATGACGATGATTTATTTGTACTTTTAATTATTGCGAAGATCTAGAAAGACACTAATCTGGATAAAAAATTCATTTGGTCACTCAATAAGACAAATTTACGAACGACCATATAGGTAACGTAGGTAACGTATAGAAGGACCGACAAACGAACGTAGCAAATTATATTACAAAACAAATGAAAAAGTAGGTATCCATAATATGTCTCGTCCTACAAACAAATGGAAAATAATACTAAACTGAACCTAGGAAAGTCTTTTGACCTTTAAGTACTAATCGGTGTGATCGGGTCCAAAATCAGTTGGGCTTTCTATCGAGAAATACTCAGTAGCAGCCCAGAGTCAGTAATTTAGCGGTGTTTTATCCCTGTGCTTCAGAAAACGCGTAAAGCCGTTTGTTTTTCGTCCAATCTCTTAATGTTTGTGTTGGACTATCATCTCATCGGTCTATGAGAGTGAGGGAATAGAAAATGCACCCAAGCTTGCGCATATCCTGTCCTGCGTTATTAAAGTATAATGTAGGTCCTCCTTTGGTACTTGCGTACGTATTATAAAGCATTATTATTCTTTACCGAAGGGTTCGTACACAATATCTCAATATCCTGCATAAATGAATAGTCTCTGTTGAGACAGGCCGGCATGATTTTAGCCAAAAGGGTATTATTGATGGATGGTTGCGCCAAACGCACATTTGATTTACTGTATTAGCTGGCTATATTTCCTTTCTCTTCACTTCCGCTTTCTTCCTACACGGACACGCCAATAGGAGGCTAGACACGGTGGCGTTATTTTGCGCGACCAATGAGACGCGCTGCTGAAAATGAAAGGTCGAAAACACGCCGCAGACACAGACCAGAGTTGTCGACGTGCTACCGCCGCTTAAGTAGTTGAAGCTCGACCTTGAATATGATAGCACCTCTGTGGCAGTAGGACCACAGAATAATTTCCTAGTATTTGCTTGCACAGTGCTATTCGTCGTGCACTATTGCAAATAAGTCGTCGTGGCTCCAACAGTTAACACCAGTGTTTGTCGACGCGCACCACCGCAGTTGCAACGTAGCGCCAACAATTTCGAGGCCTAAGTAGGTGGTAATCAGAAGATCAACGCCCAAATAAATGCCCTTTCCTATCTTGAGCTGTTCTCATTTGTTGTCCTTTGATATAGTAAATTAGGTCATAGCAGAGTGTATCGTCCAAATCCAGCCACGTGCCACGTCCGCCATCTTGTTTGGGTTATAGAGAACCACGCTAAATACAGTCCACTATCGAAATTATCATACCCAATGGTTTGAGACCCTTGCTTCCGGGAATCAAACCTGAGACCCTGTGGCCGCACCATTTTGTGGTTCCTTCGCTCCGGATACGAAGGGCAACCTATAGTTCATAAAAGATAGCTTGATCTCTGCGACAGCTGTCAGTAAAATCACGCCTATGAAGTCCTGAATTTCTTAGTAGTACAGACAATACCTGTCAATGTCATATTTATGGGCATGCCGACCTAATTAGTGCATGCCCATAAAGTATGACATTGACAGGTACTGTCTGTACTACTAAGAAATTCAGGACTTCATAGGCGTGATTTTACTGACAGCTGTCGCAGAGATCAAGCTATCTTTTATTAACCATAGACACCCCAACCCAGAATTCCTATCGCCCCACCAATGGGTATTTTGGAAATACATAAGTAAATAAAAAAAGAATTCAGCTCTCAAAACACTTAACACTTAAATATGATTATTTGTTAAAATATTAACATAAAGCATTTAAAATGTAGGAAATTTATTTTTAAAAATCATTTAATACCTATGGTGGTAAAAAAATCTTCTTTTAAATAATCGCTAACTTCATCTAGTTGCAAGTTGCAATAAAATTAACCTATAAACAATAATAAATAGAAAACTGTACGGTTTTCTATAACAATAATTCACCTGTTATGGTGTAGATATTTGTAGTTGTAAAATGTATATTATTCATAATTATCATAATTTTTTTACGAATTTACCCTACGTAAATAGAATAAAAGGAAGTTATTGTCCCAATTTCATGCTTCTACGTATACAAAATGTACACTTTTATTTTAAAACCGTTAGGTTATTTATTTTATTATTTTATAGCATTAAATACTTTTATCCGTACGAAACTGAAGACCCTCTTCTCCACTTATGATGTAGATGGCGCTGTTACAAATCAATTTTATTAGAAATAATTTTTGTAAATTTCTAAAAATAAGGATTGTAACTTTTATTTGCTGTAAAATTAAACTTTTATATATAATAAATAAAATAATTTGCCATGAAATATTTTTATTTCATTTTATTTGAAGGTTTCACTTCTATCGCGTGTGCACTGCACTCATGTTGTTTTATATTATAATATATCAAACGAGCTCACAGTCCACCTGATGGTAAGTAAGTGGATGCTGTGGCTCATAGACATCTACATATATTCCCGATAAAGAACTAAAATGCAGATGCGTTGTCACCCCTGAGGAGTAAGATGAAATGCCTCTTTTCTAGTAAAAAGGGTCTCCGATTCTCTACACTTACCATATGAAACACAGCAGCATTAATCTGTTTCTTGTGCTCTCCTGTAGCTACAGCGTAGCTCTACCACGTAAGAAATGAAATTAATTTTAAAGAACAACTACATTCATGGAGAGTGTAGTGTAGCCCTCACGAGTCACGACAGTATATATTAGTGTTAAGGTAGAATAAGTTTAGAGTAGTATAATTAAAGTCATAGCAAGAGTAACACGCCTCTTCTCATTTAACACCTTCCAATATAAGATGGCAACCCTGCCAGGATTAGAAGAGTGTGCGCAGGTATTTCAGGATTTTATTTCTCCGACGACGCCCGGCGAGTCTCTAACTCTTTGTTGTCGATATTCCATTAAAACAAAGTTCAGCAAGTGAGTGGAATTAGCCGTGTTTTCGGTCCGATTACAATTAGAGTGTCTTTAAGGTAACAGTATAATTAGTAACAGGGTTTTGTAAATCGAATTGTAAGACTAAGACAGTGCGATTTACCATTTAGAGTTGCCTTGTAATATGATAATTAGAAATAGATGTATGAAAATTCATGAATAAAAGAGCAATTAATTCGAAGATATTCTAAGGCTATCTAATAGGGCATTTAGCAAAGGCATAAAAAGAGTTATTATCTGCTATAAATAATAGAAATACTAGAACTAAAATACCTGATAAAATATAATAAAATAACAAAAGATATTCAATTATAGATTTAATTTAACTAACAGTAAAAGAATAAAATATTGCGTGTGTAATTACATTGCAATCACCGAAGCCAAATTCAACACACAAATATTGGCAACAGCCTTAATGATGATCTAGCATATCATCATCATCATCATTACAGCGCTTCACAAGTCCACTGCTGAACATAGGAATGCCACGTAGCACGATCTTTAGCCAATTGCATCCATCGATTTCCTGCATATCTTACCAGGTTGTCACTGGAGTGACACTGGAGCGAGATGGAATCTAGTGGCCACTTCGTTTACCGGTACGAGGATACCATTTGAGAACCTTTCTTCCCAAACGGTATGTCAGTTCTTTCTGCTGTATGGCCGGTCTATTGCCCCTTCTTTGCTTTATTATGCCCTGCAGTGGGCGATAAGGAGTTTATGATGAAGTAGTTTTGCACCTTTAAAGTATTTAGTTTCGTGCGTTTTTGCTCATGTTTACGTAGCTACGCCACTGTTCATAGCATGACTTCCTTGTTTTGTAACAATCCATAATGGACCGTTTACACGATGCCAAATATTGAGACAATCGATCAAGTCAATCCTTATTGACGTTATGTGAATAAACAAATCTACTAAGGCTAATGGATATTCCTTTTGTATTGATCAAACCACTCCATTCAATAAAAAACATTTTTACCTTTTTCGGTGCCGTTCCCTAGAACTTCAGATAATATATTTTTTTTGTACAAAAATGTGCATCGTCTTACCATATGTAAATGCGTTTTACCGTCCGAATGTACAATGATTAAAAGTGTAAAGTCTGATAACGACCTACCTTGTGTAAACGATCCATTAATTTTGTTTTGATTAAAATTAAAACAGCGAATACTTACTCGATGTCCGTGCGTCGGTGGTTTGGTTCTAGTCTTTTATTCAGTCTGCAATATGAACTTGTGGGGGGTGCTTGTTTTTGTCTCTGTGCTATGTGAAGCAACGTGTTCTTTACAAACAGGTGTGTTCCGAATCATTCATTGTAACAATGTGTAATAAGTGACGTAATAGAATAAACAACTTTGTAGCTAGTGACGTAATACAACAAAAGTTTATTGAACTTTGAAATTTTTCATAAACCATCTTGTTGTGAGTCACGTGAAACCATTTTACGTACGGTTTTTTACTTTAAAAGTCATTTTATATAAAATACGTAGCATATAGTTAATTTATTATAATTAATTTCTATTAGCAGTGATTTATTATATTGTGCAAAATATTTCAAGGAAACAACAATTAACATCAGATAAGGTGTAAGCATTTATCTTACTAGTGAGATAATTATCAATAGGTAATTTCTTGCTTTTAAAAAATCGTCTTTTTATTGTGCAATTACACACATTCCAAAAGTTAAATTACAATTATTGTAATAAATACTTTGTTTTCCTTTATGATATGATTTTCTTTATGAATTCCATTTTACGAACCATTGCTAGCCATAGGCCTCTAATATCATTTCAAGGCGTATTGGAGTGTCTTCGAAATAGTACGTTGTGAATAAGAGTTTAATGTTGAGCAAATATGGTGAAATCCTCCCTATGACGCAATCTTAAAGGGGGACCTATGTTCAGCAGTGGCTACTGACTAGGCTCTAGTGAACGAAAAATTAGGCTTGGGTAAAAAATATCGATCTATATATATATATATATATATATATATATATATATCGTCGATATTTTAATCGTGAATTATTATTATTCGGTATTCATTTTAGAGTATCGAATTCGTATTAATTTCAATATATTTTAAGATTAGATTTAAGATTAATCGAAAAACATTAAGCAACAAAAGCATTTATGTGCTGTTATAATTTTTCTTTTTTTTCGTCGTGCAACCGTCCAGTAATGAAATTTTGGGCCTTATCAAAACAGTATCGATATATATTGCTTAACGCGATATATATCGATACTGTTCGACACTGTCTAAAATATCGATACAATATATATCGATATATTTTTTCACTTGCCTATCACTACGAAAATTAATGAATAAAATTCTTATATATTAAACAGGTTTTTTTATGATGGCTAGTTACAACAGAACTGGAGGTTGCGGGTTCGAATTTATCATCAGCCCATGAACAATCGAATGGGTATCCATAGTTTTTCGTTGGTCTGAGTATTTTACGTTCATCATAGCGTCATCTATCAGCTTAATTTTACTTTTATCATTTTATCGTCAGATCAAAAACACTGGAATGATTTAGCGGAAAAAGAATTACATGAAGCTCTGCAAGTTAAATGGAATCTCGGGACAGCAAAAAATGTCATCGTTTTTGTCGGGGACGGCATGGGGCCTAATACTGTCACCGCTACTAGGATATACCAGGGGGGCGAGACGCATCGGATGTCGTTTGAAAAGTTCCCGCATGTTGGATTGCTTAAGGTTGGTTTTTAATTGAACTAGGGTGACAAACTAATACATAGTCCACCTAACTATCTCTAGATCTAACATCGATTAAGAATGAAGATGCAGATTCATAATGATTACTTACATTTACGCGAACACTACACATCTTAAAAAAACTAGTTTTTACGGATTTTATACCGTATATTAACTTATTTTGTATTCCCGACATTTGAGCACTTTACAGCACCCATGGTCACGTGGATGACTAAGGTGTTCGACGTCCGAATATCATAGTTAACCACGGCTACCTCCCGATAAAAATTATTAATTTTTGTACCAATCTATGCAGATTCGATTCCACCCCTGAGAACTAAGATAGAATCCCTCGTTTCCAGCAAAAAGGGTCTCTGGTTCTCTACACCCACCGTACGAAGCACAGCAGCATTGTTCTACCGTTTCACACTGCTACAATCGTGCTGCTATGTATTAATAGCGTAGCTAGAGCGTGGCTCTACCACGTGTACTTAAAATTAGATTTATATATTTAATATTGGTGACGAACATTTACACTTTATAGAAAGTGGATGCTGTGACCTTTTTGAACCAACCCAGGATTCGAACCCTGGGACCACACGATTAGCAGTCACGCTTACGAACACAAACCAACGGTGCAGTAGAATGTTATAATCAATTTTACAAGAGAAATGGACAATTCGAAGTATACCGGATCCAATCACTCTCTCTTCAACTCTCGTCGAAGAACACACTCTTCTCATTAAAAATAAAATAAAGCGTTTCATATTTATTTATTTATTTGGTTATATAGTTTTGATATGATACGATACTTGTTCCCTCGATTAAGAAACAAAATGCAGATGCGTTATCAACACCGAGGATTATGCCTCGTTATCGGTAAAAAGGGTCTTCGGTTCTCTACATACACCAAACGAAACACATCGCATTATACTGCTATTTTACGCTGAGCGATCGTAATAGATACTTTTCCGGTCTGCCGCATGCTACAGGTTAACTCTATCACGATATCTACATTATCGCCGTCACCTGTTCACTGTTCGACATTTCCTATGAATGAGAATGAGGTGTAATGAGGTGAATTGAGAATCCCAGCATCGACATCAATATTGTAATTTTTCTGATGAAGATACGTCGTCGTCTATTCAGACCAAACCAACAGATCTTCCTAAAATTACGCAATTAAAGTATATCAGTAATATAATATATAGTATTATAGTTTCTTATGACTTACGGATCTGAGACGTGGTCCTTCACTGCTGGCCGTATGAGGACGCTCAAGGTCGCTCAGCGAGCTATGGAGAGGGCTATGCTCGGAGTTTCTCTGCGTGATAGACTCAGAAATGACGATATCCGCAGTAAAACCAGAGTGACCGACATAGCCCAACGGATTAGTAAGCTGAAGTGGCAATGGGCCGGCCATATAGCTCGAAGAACCGATAACCGATGGGGAAGAAAGGTTCTCGAGTGGCAGCCTCGTACCGGTAGGCGTAGTGTAGGGCAACCCCCCACTAGATGGAGTGACGACCTGGTAAGATATGCAGGAAGTCGATGGATGCAGGTGGCTCAGGACCGTGCTTTGTGGCATTACTTGGGGGAGGCCTATGTTCAGCAGTGGACTTGTGAAGGGCTGTAATGATGATGATGATGATGATGATAGTATCTTTTACTAGGTCGTCACTGCAACTAGTGGGGGGTCGCCCTACAATCCGCTTACCAGTATCATTCGAGATTCTTCCCCATCGATTGTGAACCTTTGAAGTATATAGCCGGCTCATTACCACTTCAGCTAACTGATCCGTTGCTCTATGTTGGTCACTCTGGTTCTTTTCATTAACGACCTGGTAAGATATGCAAGAAGTCGACAGATCCAGGCTAAAAACCATGCATTGAAGCATTCATTAAGGGGAGTCTTATATTCAGCAGTACGCTTTTGAGGGACGGTATTGATGAATGTAAGATTTGAGTAAGTTGAAAATTATAGTATAGCAAATATGTACCTATATAGCATTTCTTAATGACCTTCCTCCTACATCCGCTGGAAGAGCGTGTGCTTGATCTTTATATCGAACGCTTCGCTCCGCACTACCCTCGGTCATTCTTCAGTACGCAACAGTCATCTAGCCTATGCTTAGAATTAACAGCACATCTGTGTTCCGATTTTTACTTGCTTTAACGTTTTTATTCATGTGCCTCGATATTTCTATTTCCAGACGTATTCCGCTGACAAAATGGTTCCAGATTCGGCGTGTTCGGCCACCGCGCTCTTCGGTGGGGTAAAATCAAACTTGGGTACTCTGGGCGTCGATGCGACAGTAACCCGCAACGACTGCCCAGCTTCACTAAATAAAGATGCCAGGCTCAATTCTTTGGCTGCTTTGGCATTAAACGCAGGAAAAAGTAGTGGTAAGTAACTAAAAGTAGCCAGAGCATTCCATCCTAGCACTCAGGGGTGACAACGCATCTGCATTTTGAATCTTAATCGAAAATAAATGTAGACTTCTATGGGCCTTAGCATCCACTTATCATCAGGTTACTTTGTGCTCGTGTGTCATCCATATTCTATATAGATAGAAAACCTCCAAAAAAGGTTCACATTTTAACTAAATTGACAAATAAATTTGTCTTTCTCTTCTCTCTTCTTTATCTGCTGGTAGAAGGCCGCTGATGGACATACGTGATAGAGTCACGTTGCAGCTGTATTATGGTTGCAGCATGAATGCGCATATAGTGAGTGTTGAGAACCGGTGACCCTTTTTATTGGAAACTAGGCATTCCATCTTAGTCCGTGGGGATGACAACGCATCTGCATTTTGAACTTAATTTAGTATAAATGTATGTGTCTATCGGGTCCACAGCATCCACTTACCGTCAGGTGGATTGTGTGCTCGTTTATCATCATTATTCTATAAAAAAAACATAGGCCGCGCTTATTGTAAGGAGGGTATTTGTTTAAATCGTCACTAGTTGCGCGGAAAACCATTCGTATTTTATTTTATTCGAGGGTAAGCTTGCCAAAGCGTTTTGTCCTTTCCAAAAAAAAACCTACCGTCCTATCGATACACCGGGGTGGTAGGGTGAGAGGGGAAAGAATATAGTTCTAGAATGTCACGTGATCTTCGCAACCGAAGTAATATAAACGCGCGCGCGGCCCACGCACGCCCTCTTTCCTTCGGCCGCCAGTTGGAACCACATCGCCTAGGACAGTCGTGTCCTAGAGGGCTTTGCCCACGCGCACCGCTAGTTCAACCGCATTGGCCTGAAGCAGTCGAGTTTCAGGAGTAACCGCCTCACCTCGTGTGAGATATAGTCGCGCACCGCTCTCTTCCATCGCATCACCGGACAGGAAAGCATCTCTGGGGCCCCAGAGAATCAGCCAGAAGTCGCACCGCAGCAACAAAGCGCCCAAGCCGCATCGAAGCAACACCCCGGTAAGTAACTTCCAGTTACAAGCCTGCTTGACATAATTGTGTTTATTAGTTAATCCGCTCCAATTTCATTTTCTCCTAGCGTGATCAAGCAGGGTTCCTTCTTAGACTTTGGCAAGCAATAGTTCGTGTAGGGAAGAGCGAGTGCATTGTCAGGAAAACCGTATGCTATAGTCGTCATTTTGTGGAGACGGAAGAAGCCATCCGCTTATACAGTCCATTTGGTGTAACATCTCGCGTAATAGGCTTAAGGCTCGATCGGGGAATTGGAATTCGGTAACCTTAGGCCCGTCGCTCAACCAGTCACACTAGGCAGATCGACTATCGCATTCACCAGAAGTCCTAACCTTTGACACTGTAGCTCATATCCATTCTTGGTATTTAACATCTGGCTTAAACAAGATGGAGTACTGCCATCTGTCGGCATAAGATTTATGTGACACATTTCATAATTACCTCTTACGTCATCCATGTGATGACATGGTATGATCGATTCTTTTTCGCCGCCACAACACTTTTACCACGTATTGGCCTGTTAATAATGTTGCGCTCCATAATTAATGCCACCAGCGCCATCTAGTATCGAGTAGCAGAACTAGGAGAGCTTTCTAGAGAATTCCACACCAGAACATTCTACATCTAGTCGGTCGGGACCGGTATGTGTTCGAACATTCTAGCTTTTTTAATAGAAAAGACCCTATAATGGTAAAAGTATTTAATTGGCAATTCAAGCGAATACTTCGAAGCGATATAACTGCGAACTAAAGTGATCAGTGTGATTAATTATTTATTAGTGTGCTTTAAGTTGTAACTGGTGTTTAGTAATTAAAGTGTCAATTTAGGTAATTCAATCGGAAGTTTTTATTGTCACGAAGCCCAAGCGAGTAGCTCAGAAGATACGCGATAATTGCGAGAAAACCGATATCGATCCTCACCGGTAGCAATGAAATTATAATTAGTTACCTATAGTCTGTTCTGTCTGCTTCGGCACGGTCGCCTTTGTGTGTTGGTGGAATTTGGCATTTTAAAACTAAGCGCCCTAGTGATAGGTTCCTACTTCCGTTAGTTAACTTATGTCTGTTATTTAGTCTTAAAATAATATTTTATGTTATTCTTAGAATAGAAAAACATTTATTAACTAACACGGTAAAAAATCATAAATTAAAAACAAAACCAATAAGTGTGCCTCCGGATATCGACACTATTTTAGCGGACAGATTATACATGTCTTGGCGCCAGCAACGTACACGCATCGACGATAAATAGTCATCTTGGTGTAACGTATGTATTGGCGTACCACAGGGAGGCGTTTTATTTCCTTCACTTTTTGTTTTACTCTATATTTTTTAATAGTTATATGAGTGAATTATTCACTGATAGTCTTGGTTCGTGATTTCAAATTACGATAAAATTATCGTTTTTTTATAGAATAAAAATAGCTGTTTTTTTTCTATCACTTTTACACGTTTCGAAGTAATATATGCACTTTTATTATTTCTTATCTTTATTTTCATACGGTACGATGTGATGATGTTACCGTGGCGGTATAGTGCCTTTGAAACAAACGTATGTGGCTGATGTACCACAGGGAGGAATTTTATCTCCTATACTTTTTTATTTTTATAAACTAAATGTCTAATCATTTAATTTCTTCTTACCACCTTTGTGCAAATGATCCACAAATGTATACAAAAGTTTGTCCTAACGGTTTTCTCAAAGCCCATTGCATTGAATGCACTGAGCCAGTAAACTAAAGTGGCAATGGACAGACCATGTGGCTCGAGAAACCGAAATTCGATGAGAAAGAATGGTTCTCGAGTGGCAGCCTCGTACTGGCAAGCGAGGTCTAGGGGGGCGTTCTCGTATTACGTGTATTACGTAACGCAATTTTTGAAGATTTTTGACCCTCTCCTCCTCCACGTAACGCGTACCCTCCTTCTCCTTCCCTAAACGTTACGTAACACCAAATTGACCATTTTTCCCTAAAAGTCATAATTTTGTTGCGCAAAGTATCGGAAAGTCGCTAAAAATACCTCGTTTAATAATTCGTTCGGTATTTTTTTATCGCGTTTGCGGTAATAATAAATAAAACAAGATATTTCTAAGCCAAAATATAATTCATTTCGTTTTATCTATTTATATTGTTATGTAATAAAAATCACACATAATACAATAAGCATTTACTTAAGTTTAAAATATGTTAAAATGGGCTCAAATTTGTTCTAATAAACTTTTACTACTAGTCTTACATTTTATTACGCAGTTTTCCTGATTGGCCCTGTCCTTACATACATTTTTGACTTCATCCACCATTGTTCTTCTCATGCATTCTCCTGTTTTACCTTTTTTTACTAATAAACTTTTTAAAAATAAAATAACATATTTATTTTAACCTTTGGCAATGCTATTAGAAACGGAAAGCTAACTGAAATAAAACATTTTAGTCAAAATAAATTCATATTCTTATCAAAAAATTTAAAATAAAATTAGCCACAATAATTCAAATAAGTAGGTATGTAAAATAAAACAATTCAATTGGAGTTACTCTTCTTCTGTCTACGGGTTTGCCAGCCACGCAGACTCTTTCATTACTGGCATCCGGAGAGCAGCCGAAGAGGGTTCCGGAAGTGTTAAACCACTTGCATCAACTTTGTCTTCGTCGAGCCAATCGGCATTCTCAGACATTATTTCACAGCGGCGCTGCCGTGCTGGCAGCAAGTCGCTGTGGCTGTACCCTACTTCCATGCCATGCACTTAACGACTTTTTATTTGTACGCACTCTTGTGCGATGTGAAATAGATCCCACAGGTTCAGGATTCGTCCGCACATTTAATCACTTGCAAGAATTATTGCGATTCACAGATGTGAGTGCTAAAACCACGCCATATCCTGTTCTGCTGGATCCTGCAAGCTATCTCCGGGCTTTCTATATTCTGCAATGTGATTCTAGTTCTACATAAACACTAACGACTACTGACAACAGCAATAAAATATAAATAACTTACATTACAGTCGAGGGATTCCCCGTAATACATAAACGAAAAGGGTTGCTAACTTGGAAGAACAAAAAAAATGACGTACAGTACAATCGAGAGATTTCCCATGAAACATAAACGAAAAGGGTTGCCAACTTGGGACACTTTAATTCCATAGTTTTTTAAATTAAATAAAAAACAATGTTACGCAACGCGTTGTTCGAGCCCCCCTTCCGCCCCTGTAACGAATCATAATGTTTTACAAGACCCCCCTCCCCCCAAATTGCGGTACGTAATACTTGAACAACCTCTAGGGCGTTCACCACACTGGATGGAGTTTTTTATAGAATAACGGTAACAAACGAGCATACAGTCCACCTGATGGTAAGTGGATACCTTATTAGCCCGTAGAAATAGATTTATCCTCAGTTAAGAATCAAAATGCAGATGTGTTGTCACCCCTGAGGTCTAAGATGGAATGCCTCTTATCCAATAAAATGGGCGCCGGTTACCTACACTCACCACACGAAACACAGCAGCATTAAGCTGATATTTTAAGCTGGTATTCTGTGAGAGCGCAGTCGAGTCGATCCATTCGTGCTACAACCACAACAAAGTTGCAACGTAGTTCTACCGCGTTTCGGAGTTTCTGACTGACGTATGACTAAAGACATGTAGAAAGTGGATTAATGCCGATGGCTCAGGACCGTGTTTGGGACGTTCTTTTGTTCTTGGAACTGCGCTGCATCGATTTCCTAAATCTTTTTAATATCGTTATTAGTGGGGTTAAATTATTCATACAAGTACAAGCCAAGCTTCGCTTATAGGGCTCGTTACAACAATGCGAGTGACACATGCAACGCCTGGACCAATATACGCTCACAGCGCTTCGAGAAGTTGGGAGTGTGAGGCCAGCATGCCAGTAAATGCTAAGCAGTGCAAGGATATCGCTCGACAGCTGGTTGAGGACTGGCCTGGAAGGGATCTTCATGTATGTAAAACTGCAGCTTATATAATGTATGGAAACCATGTGATTCCCGTCAAGTGCATTATCAGAATCGGTATTCAACTCGACAATAAAAACACGTTTTTGTTTGCAAAATTTATATGGTTTTATTACCTCTAACTGATCACACACATCGGTAATTCGGGTTCTTTGACATAACTCTTACTTCCCGGCCAATGCAAAGGTAATAAAACCAAATAGAATTTGCAAATAAAAACATTAAATATGTTTTTCAGTTGAGTTTTTTGAAGTAAAGTTATTTCTGTGCGTTTAAATACTGATTCTGATACTGACGCATTTAACGAGAACTACAGGATTTTTCGTCCGTAGAAAAAGTCCGTAAAAAAAAAACATTCGATCCCGGCACCGATGAATTGTGGGAACTAGTGAAGTGAAGCATCGTATATTCACATAGCATATTCAATATTCACGTCCGTGTCTAGGACATATAGCCAGTTCACGCCACCATTGACAATCACTAATATTTGGAATTTCGTAATTATATATAAATCAGTAATTCACAAACGTTTAAGGTAATGGAACACTCACTAAATCCATTTCATTTTATAGAGCCCCCAGCCCCACATAAATGGCTACATATTATACAGTGTAATTGAAATATTATAATATAATTGTCGCTAACTATCTACGTACGAGGGCGGCACTGAAAATTTCGGGAATCAAGGAAGTGACACAACATGACTATTAAAAAATATATTTATTGCTTTTCGAAGTATTCTCCGCGAAATTTGACACATTTTTCCATACGATGGAACCAATCATTGAAGCAACCATTCCATTCGGAAGTTGGGGTCTCCAAAATGGCAGTTTTGTAGGCGTCTACAGCTTCTTCAGGTGATGAAAATCTCTGTCCACGCAATTTATTCTTTATTTTAGGGAAAGTATAGAAATCGCTTAGGTCGGGGCTGTACGGCGGATGGTCTAATAATTCTATGTTTTCTTGCTCTAAAAACTTTTGTTCTGTGTGCGGTGTGAGAACTCGCATTGTCGTGATGGAGGATGATGCGGCGGTTGCAGTTCTCTTTACGGAGTTCAGAAACGACCTGTGGCAAACAAATGCTAGCATTGAAATAATACTAATTTTTACGGAATTTATCGCGTATATTTAACTTTTTTACCCGACGTTTCGAGAGCTTTACAGCACCCATGGTCACGGGAAGGACTGAGATGTTCAACGTCCAGCTGTCATAGTTAACCGCGGTTACCATAGATTAAAATTTAACTTTTGTTCCGATCTACACAGTATGAACTTATGGTATCATGGAGTCTTGCAGTTGTATGCTTTGGTTGGGATTTAATTTTATTTATTATAGGATCCCAAGCAGATGGTAGCACCCAGCCATCTTCTCTATTGAAATTAGGATGTTTTTTGATTTCAATAGCCTCGCGAATCATCCTTGGAAGGAATCGGTGTTCTTTAGCGAGGATTTGTGGTCTATCAAATCTGATGTAGTGACGGGGGCGATCCTGTACATGTTCACAGACTGCAGACTTCCCGGAGCGTCGATTCTTCACATCAGCTATATGTTCTTTGACGCGGGTTTTAATTGATCTTTTAGTTTGTCCTATGTAGGAGAGACCACATTCACAATCAATCTTGTACACTCCTGCATCTTGCAGAGGGACGTTACACTTGACTGATGGTAAAAACTGACCAATCTTCTTCGGCGGCTTGAAGTATGTTTTGATGGAAGCGCGCTTCAAGATGTAGCCAATCTTGTCAGTGACTCCTCTAACATATGGCAGTACAGCAGGTACACGCTCGACTGTGGCCGGCTTCACTCGTTCTCTGTGACGTAGGCGCGGGACCCGAAGCTTGTTGTCATGCAAAACTTGCTTGACATGTTGGAGCTCGGCAGCCAGGTGTTTACTGTCACAGATCCCTCGTGCTCTCTGAAACAAAGATTTACCCACGGTAGCTAACTGTGAAGGATGGTGGTGAGAATCACCGTTTAAATATCTATCTGTATGGGTCTTTTTTCTATACACAGTATGGCTCAAGATGTTATCAGGATTCCGAATTACTAACACAGCTAGAAAAGCTAAGGAATTGTTTGCCTCTAACTCCATTGTGAACTGAATTTTAGTATTTATAGAGTTAAGATGGTCTAAAAATGCAGATACTTTATCTAAAGGTAGAATTGTGAAAGTGTCGTCTATGTACCGCTTGTAGAATCTTGGATTTATGGGAGAAGTAAGCAGGGCTTTCTCCTCAAAGTCTTCCATGAATATGTCGGCGACAATGGGAGATACAGGTGAGCCCATCACCACACCATCTACTTGCTTGTAGAACTCCTCCTTCCACAATAGGTAGCCAGATGTAAGGCAGTGTCTGAGTAATACTGCATATTCTACGGGCATGTTGTTTTCTTCCAGCCTTCTAGTTACAATTGAGATGCAGTCTTCAACAGGTAAGCATGTAAACAATGACTGCACATCAAAACTGACCATAGTTTCATTGTCTGCCAGACGTAGTTCTTTAATCTCGCTGACAAAATGGTAGGAATCCTTTATGTGTGCTCTTGTATGTCCCCTGAGCGGTGAGAGTATTTTCGCTAAGTGTTGAGCCAATAGTTGATAATAATAATAAGTTGGTGAATCGATTTGGCTCACTATGGGGCGTAATGGAGCATTGGGTTTGTGTATTTTTGGTAACCCATACAACTTTGGTGATTTGGCGCACGTACCTAGTTCTACAAGCAAGTAGATGGTGTGGCGATGGGCTCACCTGTATCTCCCATTGTCGCCGACATATTCATGGAAGACTTTGAGGAGAAAGCCCTGCTTACTTCTCCCATAAATCCAAGATTCTACAAGCGGTACGTAGACGACACTTTCACAATTCTACCTTTAGATAAAGTATCTGCATTTTTAGACCATCTTAACTCTATAAATACTAAAATTCAGTTCACAATGGAGTTAGAGGCAAACAATTCCTTAGCTTTTCTAGATGTGTTAGTAATTCGGAATCCTGATAACACCTTGAGCCATACTGTGTATAGAAAAAAGACCCATACAGATAGATATTTAAACGGTGATTCTCACCACCATCCTTCACAGTTAGCTACCGTGGGTAAATCTTTGTTTCAGAGAGCACGAGGGATCTGTGACAGTAAACACCTGGCTGCCGAGCTCCAACATGTCAAGCAAGTTTTGCATGACAACAAGCTTCGGGTCCCGCGCCTACGTCACAGAGAACGAGTGAAGCCGGCCACAGTCGAGCGTGTACCTGCTGTACTGCCATATGTTAGAGGAGTCACTGACAAGATTGGCTACATCTTGAAGCGCGCTTCCATCAAAACATACTTCAAGCCGCCGAAGAAGATTGGTCAGTTTTTACCATCAGTCAAGTGTAACGTCCCTCTGCAAGATGCAGGAGTGTACAAGCTTGATTGTGAATGTGGTCTCTCCTACATAGGACAAACTAAAAGATCAATTAAAACCCGCGTCAAAGAACATATAGCTGATGTGAAGAATCGACGCTCCGGGAAGTCTGCAGTCTGTGAACATGTACAGGATCGCCCCCGTCACTACATCAGATTTGATAGACCACAAATCCTCGCTAAAGAACACCGATTCCTTCCAAGGATGATTCGCGAGGCTATTGAAATCAAAAAACATCCTAATTTCAATAGAGAAGATGGCTGGGTGCTACCATCTGCTTGGGATCCTATAATAAATAAAATTAAATCCCAACCCAAGCATACAACTGCAAGACTCCATGATACCATAAGTTCATACTGTGTAGATCGGAACAAAAGTTAAATTTTAATCTATGGTAACCGCGGTTAACTATGACAGCTGGACGTTGAACATCTCAGTCCTTCCCGTGACCATGGGTGCTGTAAAGCTCTCGAAACGTCGGGTAAAAAAGTTAAATATACGCGATAAATTCCGTAAAAATTAGTATTATTTCAATGTGTAGTGTTCGCGTAAATATAAGAAATCATTATGTAAATGCTAGCATACCATTCTGCATTAACCGTTTTTTGTCTAGACAAACGTGGCCACCATTTTTTTTTTTTTGCAATACTCCGTGAACGAACAATTTTTGTTGGCTTTAACTCATTTTCGAACACCCAAACTCGTGACTGGTTTTTTGTTTCGAGTTCGTACGCGTATATCCAGGATTCGTTACCTGATACGATGTTGTATACAGCATTTGAGGAGCCTGCGTGGAATCTTTCAAGAGTTCTGACGCACCAAGTAACGCGAGCCACTTTTTGCTCTTCACAGAGCGAATGCGCTATCCATCGGGAAAACAACTTTTTACACCTAAAATTGTTCATGCAAGGTTATTTGTATTTGACTCACGCCAATGTCTAAAGTTGCCTGAATTTCGCGGTATGTCAGATGTCGCTCTTCCTCAATCAGCTTACGCACAGTATCAACGTTTTCTTGGGTGACTGCAGTTTTTGGACGACCTTGACGGGGATCATCACTGAGCTTGACACGTCCACATTGAAATTCAGAAAACCAGCGATAAATTGTGGTTTTGGATGGGGCTTCATCACCAAATGCAGAAATCATCCGGTTAACACACTGTTTTTGTGTTAAACCACTTCGAAAGTCATAATAAATCATCGCTCTTGAATTTTCTTGAGTCAATTCCATTTTCTCAACGACTAAACAAGTTTGACAAAACCTTGTGACAAGACCGAGAATCTTTTTTTAAATAAATAAATGGTATTTGATTTTTAAAACCAAGGAGTTTTCAATTAAAAAGATTTTAATGCGACAGGAACAGTGGAAATATTCCATTCCCGATACTTTTAGTGCAGCCTGTGTATATACTCTACTCTAGTTCACACTACTATCTTCAATATTTTTTTTAGTTTTCTAAAATTAACATATTGGAACACTTAGATGATGTTACTCAAGAACCGTGGTAGCTCAGATGGTTAGCGCTCGCTGTAAATTTCACAGTACACGAGCAAACCGGGTTCGATCCCCGCCGGCACCAATGAAATTGTTAATTGCAATTTTAAGTCCTGATTTACCACGTGCTTGGCGGTGAACGAAAACACCGTGAGGAAACCTGCTCGTCTGAGAAAAAGAAAAAGAAAATTCGAAGACATGTGAAGTTCGCCAACACGCATTGGGGCAGCGCGGCGGACACTTCCTTGCCCTAATACCCTCTCAGAAACGAGAGGAGGCCAGTGCCCAGCAGTGGGACGTATATAGGCTTTAACTTTACTTTACTTTAGATAATGTTACTCAGTAACTGTTTGTGTGAATGTTCGTAGTAGAGGTTTATCTCTGTGGGTATTTTAGGTAAAATAGGCTTTAGTTCGAGGTCAGAAACGAGAAGAAATCTGTACCCTAGATGAGGTATATATGTTTATGTTTCTTTTTCAGATTTTTCTGAACAATTCTTTTAATGAACAATGACTAGGCGTCAGCAATTTTGTTTTTCCCGGAGTAGGCTGCTACTTCAATAACTACTTGTTATTTATTTTTAGGTAGTCCTTGGTGGTGGACGGCAAGTTTTGGTGTCAAACTCTACTGGAACTCAAGAAGACCCCGTCAGTTCTTGGTCATGTTACCGACAGGATGGGAGAGACTTAATAGATGCTTACAAAAAAGATAAAGAAACCAGAGGCCTGAGGTACAAAGTTGTGGCGAACACAAGAGAACTAGAAAATGTAGATGATAATGTTGAGTATCTCTTCGGTAAGTACAATTTTTAAGGCTTTTATTATATAACTATAATCGTTAGTGCATCTGCTAGTGATCGTGTAATTTCGTCTTCCTGTATTCTTGTTCGACCGTATAATATTGCTGATTTACCAGCCTAAGACCATACTAAATTTGATAGAATCAGGCGTTACTTTGCGGAAATCCATTATAATAAAAAATAAAAATATAAATTTCTTCGCAACCTTCCGCTAAACAAATACAATGATGTGTCTTATCTGGATTGAAGAGCACCTCCCGCCCTCCCTCAATTGCATGCACTAACTCCGTCACCACTAGTCCCAGGACCACTACTCGAAACACAACGAGGGCGGGAGGTGCTCTTCAATCCAGGTAAGACACATCATTGTATTTGTTTAGCGGAAGGTTGCGAAGAAATTTATATTTTTATTTTTTATCTTTAACTAAATTTGAAAAAATGTGTGTGTAATTGTGTACACACGTACGAAGTAAAACTTCTCTACATGCGGTCCCGATGGTGAAACGTTACAAGAAAACGTGACGTTTTTTTTATTTTTAATACCTTACCTAAATTTCCTCTACTCGTTGATAAGGAATATTCACTTCAAAAAGTAGTAATAAACATTATATTTATATATTTTATTTTTATTTTACTTATTATACATAATAAACATTAAGTAGTAGTAAAACACAGACAAAACGTTTTCTTTTCGTCGGTTTTAAATCAAACCGTTGGTATTCGTAAGTGGCGGGCATACTGATGTAAAAATTTAGCCATCGATTGATGTTTAACTATTCTTTTATACGAGTATTCTTTTATATAAGACTATCCGGCCTAGCAGATGTTGTTCTGCTCTTTCCAATGGTTGGCATGATGAGCTTAACTTCGAATTCACTTAAGAATGTATAGTTTATTAATAAATTAATAAAGATTATTTACATACCTATACAATATAAAATCTATAATGCCACTAATCAAGTTCAGATTTTGTGATTTTCTTTTATGATATATATATGTATAATATGGAAAATTTAAATAACTAGATTACAGTGCCACCTTTCGGGTCCTAGCATAGCTATGAAACACCGTTTCGACAAATAAATATATTGTGAGAATATTAGCCCGATCGGTCAAGTCGCATTAATCGTAGGAGTTACTCGATAACTAACAGATATGTAAAAAAACCCTGTCTGATCCGTTAGGGTGCTTTTAGTTATCATTCTAAAATTTTATTCTTACAATCCTTTTAAGAAAATAAATAATAAAACTAATCCACTAACAATAAAATAAAGTTTAATTAAATGAGAAAACTCACAAGGCAACACAATATACGGACAAAGATCGCGAACGACAGTGTTGTCAGATTTTAAAAATTAGCTACATTTTAAGCAAATTGTAGTACGACAGTGTTATCAGGTTTTAAAAATTTGCTACATTTTAAGCAAATTGTAGTACAAATCCTGTATTTTAAATAACAATACAATTTTTATATTCATTACTAATGTGATGATTTAATTTTTGTTATTGTAATTACGTTAACTATGTAACCTCTTCAGGTGGACCGGGATTTCTTTACATATTGTATGATTATTATTTATAAAGATTATTATTTTTATCTATAGTGTAAGATAAAAATGTGGCCAAATCACAGCATTAGATTTACATAAAGTAATAAACCATTGTGCAATTACCAGGTATATTTGCTAATGAACACATGAAATACGAATTTGAAAGAAACAAAGGCCCGGAAGGCCAACCTTCGATCTCCGATATGACGAAAGCGGCTATCAAAATATTGAAGAAGAACCCAAACGGATTTTTCCTAATGGTTAGTTTTTTGTCATTTAAAGAAAATAAATTTTCCCACTGCCTTTTACTTAAGTACGTTGCTCTCCAACAAAATATGTATTGTATTATATAAAACCGTTCGACTAATACGTCATCACTTAATTATCATGCTCTTAAGACATCTAAAATGTTTTTTTTTATTTAGTATAATTTTGATCCGTTGGTCTACGTCGGTTGCTCTGGTTCAGCTGCGGATATCATCATTGTGGATTCTATTAAGCAGAGAAAGATAGCGCTCTCCATAGATAGCTAAACTAAGATTCCTCATACGGCCAATACGAAAGTCAGTCAGTGAAAATAATTTTTATTCTCGCGTGTGTATGACAAATTACATTTACATATATTTGCTTATTATTACATGCATTTACATATATTTGCGCCGTTTACATAGCAGAAGACATATATCTATTTTATTGTACTCTGGGAGGGTTGATACTCGTAGTGAGAGCTCTCTTTGAAATAAGCTATGGTCCTATTGTGACATAAACATTGTGTTTGTAGTAGCAATAAGTACATATTTGTGATCAAAATTATTAGTTTGTAGTTGTGTAGTTGTAGTTTGTAAAAAATAGTTGTCTACATTATCGTATTAGATGATAAGTCTGTAAAGATAACTGTATAGTGGGAAATAAATAAATGTCTGATATGACTTTTGGTAGTGAATGATAAATAAATAAAGCTCGTGTGGCTAGAAACCAAAAAGCAAAACACTTATAAGTTTTGCAGGTAGAAGGTGGTAAGATAGATCTGGCACATCACCGTGGCCGTGCTAAGACGGCAATAGACGAAGCAGCTGCAATGGAACGTGCCGTAAAGATCGCTATCAACATGACTGATGAAGAGGACACGCTGATCATTGTCACCAGCGATCACACGCACACGCTAACCATTAACGGCTATCCAAAAAGGGGGTCCAGTATCTTTGGTAAGAAATTATGAACGCATCAACGTTTTTAAAATGAATATTTGAAAGCAAAATTAGCACAAGACCTATATACACATATAAATTCTAAATTACCATAAAAATAAAAGACAATATATTTAGGGATAGAGCAATTTAGGACGACGACGACATCCCGGAAGGGACCGGGGTAGACCTGAGAGTGGCGGTACGTAGGCTCAAGGCCAGGAATACCGCCCCAGGACCCGATGGCTTGCCTGGCAAAGCCTGGGTCCTGGCCTCGGAGGCTCTCAGGCCCCGACTGGAGGGGCTCCTAAGCGCATGCTTGGAGAGAGGCCAATTCCCGCTTCGTTGGAAGACGGGGGAAGCTGGTCCTCATTCGGAAGCCGGGGCGCCCTGCGGACTCTCCGTCCGCATACCGGCCCGTGGTGCTGCTCGACGAGGTGTGCAAGCTCTTTGAAAGAGTCATTGCAAACCGCCTCGCTGAGCACCTTGCGGGGACGGGGCCGGATCTTGCGGAACACCAGTTTGGTTTCCGCAAGAGGCGCTCTACGGTGGACGCCATCATGCGCGTGAGAGCCCTCACGACGGGGGATGCAGTGACCAGAGGGCGGGTTGTCTTGGCGGTGTCTCTAGACATCGCCAACGCCTTCAACTCCATGCCCTGGAGCTGTATTAGGGAGGCACTCCGGTATCACCGGGTGCCGACCTATCTCCGTCGTATAGTCGGGGACTACCTGACGGACAGGGCCGTCATCTACCCCGGTCGCAACGGTGAGTGGAACCGGCGAGAGATGTCGTGCGGTGTCCCACAGGGTTCGGTTCTGGGGCCACCTCTGTGGAACATCGGTTACGACTGGGTGCTGCGCGTCGACCTCCCTACCGGGTAGTTGGCTACGCTGACGACACGCTGGTACTGGCACAAGGGGGGTCGTACGAGGCGGCGGCGGAAAATATGACACGCGGGGTTGCGATAGTCGTTGAGAGGATTCGGCAACTGGGTCTCGAGGTGGCTCTGCACAAGTCCGAGGCCATGCACTTCCATGGTCCTCGGAACAGGCCACCACCGGGATCCTCAGTGATGGTAGGAGGGGTATCCATCGGCGTCGAGTCGACACTGAAGTACCTAGGACTCGTCCTCGACGGCCGATGGAACTTCGTTGAGCACTTCCGACGTTTGGCTCCCAAACTGGAACGGACCGGGGCTGCCTTCAGGCGGCTCCTGCCGAACCTGGGAGGGCCAAACGCCTCCTGCCGGAGGCTCTACGCGGGGATCGTGCGGTCCATGGCCCTTTACGGGGCCCCGGTGTGGGGCGCGTGGTTTGGCGCGGCTTGCCGTCCACCACCTGAACGTGCCCCAAAGGGTGATAGCCGTGAAAATGGTTCGCGGCTACCGCACGATCTCCCGCGAGGCGGCGAGCCTCCTTGCCGGATTGCCGCCATGGGATCTGGAGGCGATAGTCCTCGCGCGCCTGCACGAATGGCGTGCGGAGGCACAGTGCCGTGGGGAAACCCCGCTGCCGCGGCAAGTTGTCGCGCAGCGGACAGACTTCCGGCACGATCTCATGGCGACATGGAGACAGCGACTGTCGCAACCCCGTGCTGGGCACGCCACTATAGCGGCGATAAGACCCCTCTTTGAGGAGTGGCTTGAGAGACGCCACGGCATCCTCACCTTCCGCCTGACGCAGGTCCTCACCGGACACGGTGTGTTTGGGAGGTTCCTGCACCGAATCGGGCGGGAGGAAACGCCCGGGTGCTCCCACTGCGAGGATGGACCGGAGGACACGGTGGAACACACCGTGGAGGTGTGCCCTGCTTGGGCGGAGCACCGCCGTGTCCTCGTAGCGGCGATAGGCGGCGGCGACCTCTCGCGTCCGGCTCTGGTCGAAGCCATGGTCCGGAGCGAGACGGAATGGGATGCCGTCACCACCTTCTGCGAAGCAGTGATGCTAGCGAAGGAGGTGGCGGAGCGGGAGAAGGAGAGAGCAGCAGCTTTCCTCCCCGGCCGCCGCGGGAGACGCCCCGGGCGTCGGGGGCTACGTCGTGGCCCCCGGCCACCGTAGGCGCGGGCCTGTGGACGGCGAGCAATGGGTAGCTCGTCGTCCGTCCGTCTAATGACGACAGGCCGTGTCGACGGCGCGTTTTGTTCCACGCGCGCCTCAAAGAGCTGTCAACAGCGTGAAGGGGCCCGCAAGGGCCGACGCCTGCCGGGGCTGCGGGCTGTTCGAAAGAGATACCGCGGCTCCGGAACGTAAGGGCACTGAAGGAACACGGATGGTTTTTAGTCAGTAAAAGTCTGACACTCCCTTACGCTCCACCCAGAGCGAAAGGGGTCATTAGATGATTTTCCATCCGCAAAAAAAAAAAAAGGGATAGAGCAATTTGATTTCAAACGTATAGAGGCTTACTTAGTACGTTCCAAAAAATATAAAAACAAAAAGATTTTTTTATAATGAGTGAGCCTTTAAGTTAAAACGTAAGTTTTATTTTTATACTAGGAATTGTTGGAGAATCGCCCTTCGACCACGCTAACTACACAACTCTATCGTACGGTACCGGGGGACCTGGCTCTTTCCAATACTCAGTCGAGACTAAAGACAACGAAACTAGAGTGATACGAAGAGATCCTAGTATAGACGACACCGAGAGCTTCATGTATGAGCAGATTGCCGCCATTCCTTTGGATGAGAACAGTCACGGTGGTGGTGACGTCGCTATATACGCTAGAGGTAAGTTTTTTTTTAAAGCAATGACTAATATATTTAAGCACGTGACTGCCTGAAAGGGACAGAGAAATGCCATAAAAATATTATGGATCCTATAGATGGTGGTATTATCATCTTGTGCTGCTGTGATCCGGTCTGAAGGGTAGAGAGAGTCAGTTTAATTAGTCTGTGAGGCATTCCATCGTAGTCCTCAGAGGTGACAACGCATCTGTAGCCTAGCCTTGAAGTTGGCTGCAGTGTCCCTGGACTTCAGTAGCTACTATCAGGTGCACTGTAAGTTCGATTGCCACTTAAGTTTTATAACAAAGGGTATCGGTGTCAGTTATAAGCTGATATCTCTTTTATATCTTATATTAGAACCAAATTTTACGTATAATTTTACCGTGACTTTTCAGGCACCTTACATTTCCTATATTCACGAACGAACTGAGGTGTTTGACGTTCTGTTAACGAAGGCTACCTTCAACAAAAATGTTGGTCCGAACTACGCAGTAATGTAGAAGTGAAGCGTATTTATCGTAACAGATTAAAAAACAGGTATCTTAAAGTAGCAGACTGTAACTGTGACAAATAAATTGAAAGTACAGCTCCTGTTCCACGAGATAACAAGTTCACTAAGACAGTCACAAGTTTTTCTCTATGACAATTAACTTTGTTAGAATAAAATAAAAATGTTACTGTGACACCGTGTTACTCGTCACAAGCTCTTTCCTTTTCTCGCATAGGTTCAACACCTTAGTCAGAAAGAGAAGTACCTACCAAGACTGTATTTTTTTATGAAACTGGAACAGGCGGAACAGATATGCGATACCTGTTACAGCCCCTTGCTACAGTAATCTTGAAGTATAGTATGCTTAGATTTGGATTTAACTTTGTTAATGATGGGATCTCAAGCAGATTGTAACACCAGCCATCTTTTCTATTGAAATTAGGATTTTTATTAATTTCAATAGCCTTGCGAATCATTTACGGGAGAAATGGATGCTCTTTTGCGAGAATTTGTAGTATATTAAATCTGATATAATTGTTGGTACAATCCTGAATATGTTGACATAGGTACTGCAAACCTCCCGGTGTGTCGGTGTTTCACATCAGCGATAATGTTCTTTTACGCGGGTTTTTAATATTAAACGTGATAAAATTAGTTTTCTTCTATGTGTAGTATTCGCGTAAATCATTATCTTATTTCAGGTTAGAAAACATTATCATAATGAAAAAACATAACTCAGTTGCGGAGTGTTTTCCACTGGCGAACGATTCCTGTCAGTGACGCCATCGCATCGCACTGCTGATTGCGCTGTAATTATCCTAGTCTCCAACATTGTATCATTACCAAACTTCGATTTACCGGAATCTATTCATTATAGCCTATCAAATGTCAGATTAGTACTGTAAAAAGTTATAATAAATTAAATGTTTAATGATCTTTTTTGATTGACACCTGATGGTGATGCAGCCGCAGATGTTGAAGCGCACCGACTTAACAAAAGCCTATTCAATCTTGCCTTGAAGACTCCCACATTGTAATCGGATGGAAAGACAGATCCCAGCAACTTATTCCAGTCCTTTGCTATACGGTTCGAATGCGTGGTAGGTCGACAACGAAAGGGTGGAGATTTTAATGATCATTCCTTCGCAGGTCCTCACGCTCACCTGTTCCACAACGTTCACGAGCAGCACTATGTGTACCACGGCGTCGCCTATGCAGCCAAACTTGGACCATACTCAAACGCGTACTCAACACAAATCAGTCTTGGGGTGATATTTATGACGGTCTTAATACTATTTTTATAGTTGCAAGTGTACAAATTAATTTTAGCTAGATCAAATATTATACAGTGTTTGTTAATCTTGTGTAGTTTTTACGTTGTAGAGCCATATTTCAGCTATATTATAGTTGTAGCACAAATGGATCGACTCAACTAGGGTGGGACCACGCTTTCACATAATACAGGCTTATTGCTATCGTTTCCTATGGCGAGTGTAGAGAACCGGAGACCCTTTTTACTGTAAACAGGGCATTCCATTTTAGTCCTCAGGGGTGACAACGCATCTGCATTTTGATTATTAATAGAGGATGATAATAATGTCCTCCAGACCGAATTTCGGTCACGGCGGCCAGCATTAACGGAGACTAGCCATCGGCGCAGAACAGAATTATAGTGCCCAAGTGTATGCGCAAGGACAATTGCACTCTCTATTCCCTCACTCTCATAATCCGATAGGACGGCAAGCCGACACGACCGAAGAGAGATCAGGCGCAGGACCAACGGCTTTACGTGCTTTCTGAGGCACGGGAGTGAGACACCGCCAACTTCCTGACTCCGGACAACTACTGAGGACTTCTTGACAGATAAACTCGATAATCGATTTTTGGCCCGACCCGGGATTCGAACTCAGGACCTCATGATCAGCAGTTGCACTACTACAACCACTAGACTAACGAGGCAGCCAATAGAGGATAGATGTAGATGTTTATGGGCCACAGTATCCATTTACCATTATGTGCTGAGATTAGTGTGCTCGCTTGAAACCATAAAAACATGAATTGAAACCATAAACTATAAAAACATGTTAGCAATAATAATAACATAAAATAATGAAGTACGATTACTAAAGGTTTATTAACACGACTGCATCTATCTACACAATGTGAAGATCTTAGCGACAATATCAATAAAATGTTGCTCAAGTACAAAGTACGATTCCTTCTTACCTTGTGTTACGATATAGTGTAGGTTTAAAAAATAAACGAAATAATTTGCAGCTATAAGTACTTTATTGTCACAACACTGAGTATATTATAGACAGGTAATATTAGACATTAAATAACAAATACAAATTCATTTAAATAAATACATATATCAAAATATAATATCGCAAGGTCAATAAATAAGTGCAAAAAAATTCACTGCAATATGTCAATGTGTAGAATTTCTTTATTATTTTAATTATGGCAAGGTAGTTTGAAAAATGAGTAAATTAATTAGCTAGTTCCACGCGGAATTTAAATATTTTTATTGCAATATTTCGCAGAGACGGATAAAGAGGCTGAAATAGCAATAGGACGGCAAATAACCCAATGTGTTTAGAATCGATGGCGAGAGGTCCTTAAGTGGTATTCCTCGTAACGGCAAACGTAGTGTTAGGCGACCTCCGATGGAGTGACAGCCTGATGTAACATGCAGGACAGAACATGAAAGTATGTGACTCATAAGGTGGTGTAGGACTCAGCTGTGTTTTGTGGCAATCTATGGAGACGACGTATCTTCAGCAGAGGGCTTGTGATAGGCTGAAATGACGCTGAAGTCGTCAAGAACTGAGATACAATTAGCAAAATGATAATAATGATATAATAAGCGAAATATTTAAACTTCGTCTCGTTACTTCGTACCTTAAGTGCCGCCCTGAGGCACCGTGAAAAATACCGCTTTACCTATATCCTGCATTAATTGAGTAAAAATTAGGTTAAAGGACAAATATACAACTATTCATTGAAAAAGGATATTATTTAATTTTTTTAATAACTACACTAAATGTTAATAAAACAATTATTTACTGTATACTAGACTTCTAAACGTGAAGATCCAATCAGAACTCGATTTTGAAAAATTGGTATCAAACTAATAAATTACCAATTTGTTGAAAACCGTTTATTTTCAAAGCAGAAATATAAAAAAACTTTTGCCCACACTCCAAATTTTGCCGCCCTGGGCACTAGTACTTAGTGCCCCTAGTGTAAATATATCATTGCGTGCGATTTTTGACTCTCATAATTGCGTAAGCACATTTACAATATTTGGATAGTAAAGTCAACAAATTGCAGTGAAATTTAAAAGAACTATAATAATACTTAAGTATATTCATGGCGTCAAATGCGATGTGATGTTTTACACGCCGCCAACTGTACATTTACAATATTAAAAATATACTGTAAAATGAGGGAAAATTCCAGGCCTGCTGTATGTTGAAATCCACATTATAAAAAGTTTATTTTTAAAAAGCTAATTCTAACAAAAAAAAAAAACAAGATATCCATCAACAATTGGTACGGTAACCGACTTAAACTAGCCTGCACTGGTGAGAACCAGTTCCATCTGGTTTTGGCCCCTTTTCTGCTTCCATCAAATTTCTTCCGTTAACGACGCAAGTGCCTGTGCAAAACTACACCGACGAGGATGGCGCCAGCTAAAGCCAGGATCGCCCATTTTAACTTCAATCTGTAAAATAAATGTATGAATAATTAAATAAAAATGCAATATAAAAATTATCTTCGCCAGCCCGCCAAAGTCTACAACTGTATGTGCATTGCCGAAAACCTCAAACGTTACTCTATTTTAAGACATCGTTAAGTCTCGTGCTGTTTTTATCATATTAAGTCAAAGTGACTGAATCAATTAGACTTAACGACATCTTAAAATTGAGTAACTTTAGTATTTGGCCATATTAAAGGGAGACTGCTTAAATCGCGACAGACTTCTCGCACCTTTGACGCTCTTTCCTGTCGCCGGTCTGGGAGTAAATGAGATGGTATCCCATAGTCGCACTTGCACCTATATATAAGTCGAAATAGATTACTTTGCGGCTTACATCGCCACCCACAACTAAATCCGAAAACCAAATAGAATTATGAAGAAGCTATTGAATTATGTGGAAATTATTTCATACAATTTTTTAAGTCTAGATATACTTTTTTTAACATAACATTATAAATATTTAAAGTAGTTTATTGAATCTACTGGTTCGGAAATTTTTAAAGTAATACGAGTTTATACAAATCTATCCATGATGGTGCATTTTACAACTACCTACTTCAATATTACATTGTTGGATAAGAAGGAAAAATATTATACGATAATATCGACACATTCGACACGTTTTAAAGCTTTAATGAAAGATAAATAAAGCCGGCTATACATGTTGTCCGAGCGCAGGCGAGTACCAAAGTATAGACAGCCCATTTGCCTGGCCTCGCCATTGCTCGTCGTTGCTCGCCTAGCTGGCCGAGTGCAGGCGAGCGCCAACATGTATACGGTTCCTTTGGGGTGCCTTGCCACCACTCGGGATCGCTCTCCGCGGCCCGTCTCATTTCGGAACAGAACGGTTTTTCTGCACAAATCAAAGGCGCTCGCTTGTACTCTGCTAGACGTGTCCATATGTAGGTTGTGCGTGTGCATGTGTGTAAGTTAACCAACATGTAGGCTGCGGGCACGAAATTTGCGACGGTCGAACGATGGCGGTAGCGGGGCGGCACGGCACGGCGCGATGCGACAGCGAAGTAAACAAAAGCATAGTTTAATATGGCGAGGCGCACGAAACAGCCCTAGGTCGCTGCTCCGCTACCGCCATCGCCCGAACGTCACTAGTTTCATGCCCGCAGCCGTAGAATGTAGCACTCGCCTTGTATCAATTTGGCTGAAGAAAATTGTCTTACCCCGGAAATACATGTTGGCCAAGCCTCAGCCAACGCGAGCGTAGGCAAATTGATACAAGGCGAGTGCTATAGTCTACATGTTGTTCAAATACGAAAGAGATCAATTCCAAGGCAAATTGATACGTTCACGAGTTTTTGTGGAGCTATCTACATGTTGGCCGTAATTAGTCGTCATTGAGAATTTGTATGATATGGACGACGTAAAAGTTATTGCAGCTTCTGCTATTTATTTAATAAGTGCATAAAATTATTATGTCAGTGTACACCGCAGTAAAGTTACAAAACTTAATGATATCCTCGTTAGTATAGTGACATTGTCGAAATTATTTTAAAGTTGCAACTTAATTAAATCAATATCTCACCGGGACGGACGCCAAGCTGTATCTGACATGGGCGACTAACATGTGGACATGTGTGCATGCGAGCGCCTTTGATTTGTGCAGAAAAACCGACACTGTTCCGAAGTGGACGAGTCGTAGCGAGCGATCCCGAGTGGCGGCAACGCACGCCAAACGAACCGTATACACGTTGACGTTCGCCTGCACTCGGCCAACTAGGCGAGCGTCGACGAGCAATAGCGAGGCTGGACAAATGCGCTGTCTATACGTTGGAGCTCACCTTCGCTCGGCCAACATGTATAGCCGGCTTAACATTTGGACACGACTTGCCGAGTGTAGGCTTTTGATTTGTGCAGAAAAACCGACACAGTTCCGAAGTGGACGAGTCGCATCGAGCGATCCCGAGTGGCGGCAAGGCACGCCAAACGAACCGTATACACATTGGCGTTTGGCCTGCACTCGGCCAGCTAGGCGAGAGTCGACGAGCAATGGCGAGGCTGGACAAATGGCCTGTCTATATGTCGTTGGTGCTCGCCTTCGCTCGGCCAATATGTATAGCCGGCTTAAGTGCGTGGAATAGATTAGAGTAATAGAAAAGAATATACTATCAAGTGATACTTATTGAAGGTCATTTATGATGTTACCCCTGGTTTAGAAAAAATCTCTCTGCCCTGGAGAGAACCAGCAAGAAACCCAGCGCGGTTTCTTTTAAACCACAATTTATAATACAGCGTGGTTGCAAAGAAATTCCCTATCTTTATTCGGTTGTAGACTTTACCAGCTTTAGCCAAACTCATGTAATCATATGTAATGTTTTTCTTTATACGTTGAGAATTAGATAAAACATCATAAAATTACTCAAGGAAGATTGTTAATGTAAGAGAGTGCAAATTGCCTCTCGCTACGAAGTGTGGTAATCAATAGTGGAAGTGCAAAGGTGGTAGCGGAATATCAACGGACCTCATGGTGTTTTGAATCCAAAACCATTAAAACTGTCATTTAAAGTTGATGAAAACTGTATCAGTGGCAGATAGTAAAAGAACCGGTCGTCCTTCAACATCAATATCAGAAGAAAATATTCAAATTGTTCGAGAGAAGCCCGACAAGTCGACTCGTCAGGCAGCTCGTGAGAGTGGACTTACAGGGCACACTATGGTGACTGCCCTTAAGTCTATCAGCTTTCGTCCTTTGAAGTCACATTACTGTCAAGAAATAACTCCAGAGGACCGTGATCGCCGGATGGAATATGGAGAGATTATGCTTGGATGGTACAGAGATTGGTCAGAACTGTTTGATAACATTGTCTGAATCATGAAGTGATTTTATTATGTTTGGGGCTTTGTTAACAACATTCATAACTGTCATTATTGGGTAGATATTGACCAAAAAGTAACTGCGCAGAAAATGCAAAATCATACTAAGTTCACAAGTGTATGACATCAAGTCAAGTTATTGGCCCTTTTCTTTTGAGGGAAACAATGAATGAAGAGCTCTACCTCAACATGCCCGCAGTTTGGCCAGCTTTGTCAACGTTTGATAACATTGAAAATATGGTATTTATGCAAGATAGAGCTCCACCACACTTCGCATCGAATGTCCAACAATGGCTGGATAACCGATTCCGTAGGCGTTGGTTAGGTCGTCGTCGAACTCACGAATGACCTGCTCGTAGCCCTGACCTCACGCCTTTTCCTGTAGGGTTGGGCAAAGGATGAAGTCGATTGCTTAAAACCTCGCACTCTTGATGAACTGGGAGTGGGAATTCAACAAGTGCTAACAAATTAAACCCCAACACTTTTTGCAAAAGTCCATAGCAGTGTTTCCAAGACGTTAGCAAAAACTGGTAGCAAATAGAGGCGCTTATATTGAATTCTGACTTTTATTGATTTTTTTATCACTCACAGTTTTATTTCGTTAGTGGTTTGACAAATTAATGTAAAAAAAATCTTAAAACCAATTAAAGATAGGGAGTTTCTTTTCAATCAGCCTGTACTTTACACTATATACTACACTTAATGACACATTAGAAACGGCAGGTTAGCGATCACCTCGTTCTCAGGGTTTATCCAGTCATGTATTCTTTAATATTATAAGAATACTCTTATTAATAAAATTTCTAAACTTTTTGATAGACCTATAGACTAGAGATGACGCGAACACTCGCTATTATTCGGTTTTCGGCATTACTCGACATTTTCTTGTTTTTCGTCGAATACTGAATAATAGCTAGTATTGTTCGACATTCGGGAAATAGTTGTCTAAAATAAACGTTTAATGAACAAACAACTATACACTTAAATTTTTTTTCTTTTTAAGTTACACTATTTCAGTCTTTAGTTCAATTGAAAATTTTAATCAAGTATATCTTACTTAAATTAAGCACTTGGTCTCGTTACGAAAATTAAAGACCGTCGGCGACGTCACGTCAAGGAAACTTATCAATAATGACAAACCAATGACACAAGCGAAATAGGTTGAGCGGGAAATCCCCTACATTATTAAAAACTGGGTTATACAAAACGGGGTATTCCCGGTAAAATAGGTACAAGAAAAGTGCTGCCAGCATTTAAAAACGTTAAATCAGTATAATATGAACCAGATTTCTTTAACTTCATTGTTTTCTTTTCTCATAACTTTAGAAATTTTTTAGATTACAGTAACAAATAAATTATTGGTAAGTTCAAGACTACTACAAGCGTGGCATTATTATTTGATAACAATAAAATTATTTCGTAATGGTGATCATGATTTTAAATTTAACATAACTAAAATGTTGAACATTTAAATATAGGGTAGTATGTATTATGTAACTATACTAACACCAACTACAAATTAAAGAAAATATAAAAACCTTCTTGGAGGTGAAGACGATCTTCTTTGCGGACTTTAGAAGAAAAAAAAGAAAAATAAACATTATTTTTATAGTGCAGAAAAATTATATTCAACATTACAATCATTCGTTGTAATAAAGACAAGTACCTGTCGTCGCACGAAAAATTTCGACTCCCCCTATAAAGAGAAAATAAATATACTGAATAATATTTTTTTAATACTTATAAGAATGACAAACAACCCCAAACACCACCTCATTGTAGGTCATAACTGCCTTTTCTTTAGAATAAGCCTGACAAACGAGCACCTAATGGTAAGTGGTGCTGTGGCCCATAGACATACATTTATCCTCGATTAAGAATCAAAATATAGATGCGTTGGCATCCCTGAGGACAAAATGGAATGACTCGTTTGCGGTTAAATGGATCTCCGGTTCTCTCCACTCACCATACGAAATTAAGCATTAAGCTGCTTTTTTACTCTGGTAATCTGTGAGGGCGTGGTCTTTTCCCGGTCGAGCCGATCCATTCGTGCTACGTTTAGCGAGCCATTTCAAACAATGAAGCTACAGATGCGTTGTCATCCCTGAGGAATTACGCCTCATGTTTGAATTTATACTGGAGCTCTTACAGCAGCAGTAGCGGGTGTACAGCTGATTATGAGTAGATACGAAAGTGGTGCCAGCCCATACAGACCCCTAAGAAGAAAAGAGCTTTACCAACCTAAAAAATATGGAATTTACTACATAGTAAAAGTAATTAGTAAGTAATTTTAGTCGTGTCCCATGTCCAACAGTAGACTTTTAGGGGATGATGATGAAGTAGAAGAATAAAAATAGGATAGAAATAAAATGAAAGGAATTATCTAGAATTAGGAAATTTAAATAATAATAACCTGCTAAAACAGAGCCGTGATAACTCTATCACATTACGCGAGCAACCCGGGTTCGATCCCGACGGCACCAATGAAATTGTTGCAAATTTAAGTGCTGATTTATCACATGATGGAGTGAGAGTGACGACCTAACAGCTTACGAAATAGCAGCTTAAGGACCTATAATACCTCTAATGGCTTAGCAAGATCCACCGTTATGCCGAAAATATTGCAGCATTAACTTTAAAATAAATATATGGTAAAGTTGAGGAATAATGTTAAGTACTATGTTATACGAAAACACGATTCCGTAAAATTTACTCGATAGAAAAAACCCAAAGTTACCTCCAAACCGAACAATAAACCGTTGGTATTCACAAAATACTTTCAATTAGATCATGAAACTTTGCATACTAACCGAACTAACTATAAAGCAGTGCTTATGATTTTTATATTTTTTTTAATTACCATTATTTTCAATGCAAAAAAGAAATTACCTAAACTATCGGTGTCCTGGAGCTTGTTCCCTGCCGCCCGATCAGTCTCGCTTCGGCTTTCGAACGGGAAAGCTGCGTCGCTTACGATCAGAATACACATTACGCAGCAGGCAGGAAAATAGAAAATAACCGTAATAAAAATAAGAAGCGACTGGGTTGGCGTAAAGAAACAGGCGTAGATATGATAAACCTAATGAAATAAGTATCTAACGACCTATCTACTTACAGTAGTAGTGATTACAAACATGTCGGTATATAGCATACGACGCGCAGGGAAGTGGATGCGAAATCAGAATTTGAGCTGAAGTAGTATAGGTAATTAATGCGGCTGCATTTCGTATAGTGAGTGCAGAGTACCGGAAACCCTTTTTTTTTAGAAACGAGGCATTGGGTGCGTTTGGCAGAAAAACTAGCATTTTGTTTTTAATTTGTTTGTTTTGAAGTAGAGTTTTAAGTTGTTTGTGCATATTGTTTTAAGTAATTTAATGAATAAACTTTGCTATTCTCTATTGTAATTTTTTAATATGAATATTTAAAACTTATTTAAATTAGGTTAGACCCTATTGGAGGAACTTCCATCTATCGTAGTCCGCAGAGGTGACAACTGCAAACTGCATTTTGATTCTTAATCTTGATTAAAATGTAAATGTCTATGGGCCAAGCATCCACTTAACATTAGGTGGACTATAAAAAATGTATGTATATGGATTCTATAAAAAAAGATTATTTTAAAACTTTAAACAATACCTAATTTAGCGAATCTATTATCTAGACGTACGAAACAATTTCTTTATATTTTAAACTATTATATCTGTTGAACTACTTGATGAATATATTTATATGCTACCAACCACTGAAGGACTTTAGTATTTATTTGTAAAAACTCAAAACATAATTAAACACAACTATAAAATTTAACAATACTTAACAAGACGAATAAGGATACGATGTCGACTGTACTACCAAAAATCTTGATACTTTCCTCATACAAAAACGTGTGACTGTTGACGTAACCAATGAAACTCGATCCTACACAAAATAAATCTGCTTTCAGCAGCGTAATCATTAGATGGTACGTTCTGTACTGTCTCTATCCGAATTGAATTCTATTGAACATTTAAATATAGGCTAGTACAGTTATGTAACTACACTAACACCAACTACAAATTACTGAAAATATAAAAACCTTCTTGGAGGTGAAGACGACTTTCTATGCAGCCTTAAGAACAAAAAAAAAAGAAAAAAAATTACTTTCATTGTGCAGCAAAATTACAATCATTCGTTGTAATAAAGACAAGCACCTGTCGCTCGAAGAAAGTGTTCGACTTCCCCTATAAAGAGAAAATAAATATACTCAATAATATTTTTTAATACTATAAGAATGACAAACAACCCTAAAGACCACCTCATTTTAGGCCATTACCGCTTTCTTTCAGAATAAGGGTGACAAAAGAGTACCTAATTGGTAAGTGGATGCTGTGACCCATTGACACCTACTTTATTCTCGATTAAGAACCAAAATACAGATGCGTTGTCATCCCTGAAGACTAAGATGGAATGCTTCGTTTCCAGTAAAATGGATCTCCGGTTCTCTACACTCACCATACGAAATTAAGCATTAAGCTGCATTTTTACCCTGGTAGTCTGCGAGGGCGTGGTCTTTTTTCCGGTCGAGCCGACCCGTTCGTGCTAGTTTAGCCAGCTATTTCAAACAAAAAAAAAGCTACAGATGATACGTTGTCATCCCTGAGGACTAACGCCTCATAGCTTGAATTTTTACTGGCGCTCTTACAACAGCAGTAACGGGTGTACAGCATGAATAAATAAGAAAGAGGTGCCAGCCTTAAGAGCCTAAAGAGCCTTACCAACCTTTAAAATATAGAATTTACTACATTAGTAAAGGTATTTACTAAGTAATTTTTGTCATGCAGATTGAGGCAAACTCATTCCCAACAGTGGAGTTTTACTGATGTGATTTAGTTTTAAATTCGTACTCTGAATAGCAGGAAGGAACGACAACACACCGTTTTATTGCGAACAAAGCAAATTTGCTTTGTCATTTCCACGCAAACTACAAGCAATGGAATTTTCTAGAATTGTTGTTTCGTTGATAAGACGATGTGAAACATCATAATGCTTTCATAATATGATGAATTGATGAATGACTCGAACAAAGGAGTGGGCGATACAAATCGTATATAGATACAATATTTTTTTTGTTTATTGATCCACTAATATTTGTATCATTCCTTACATGCTAATTAAATGCAATAAACCGATAAGAACTATAATGTACGAATAATTACAGGCGGATACCACATGCAAATAACTATCTCAGCACTGTGTACCAATATTTCTAGAATAAAGATAAAAAATTGATAACGATATATATATATATATATTTTTTTATTTTTTTTGTACTAAAAATATATAAAAGCGGAAATAAAATAAAATGTTTTATAGATGATTAAAAAAGATGGTCTCTTAAAGTGCGACGGAGCTTCTTATGAAGTTCGAAAAATATATCAATTGTTTCGCTAAAATTGTTTCCAATTTTACTCATTCTGTTCTACGATCTAATATCTATATATCGGTACAATATCCGATAATTATATATCGGGCGACAGATTAACTATGTAATATATACCGCTGCAGTAGAGCTTACTTCAAAGAACATCTAACATCATACTCGAAAAAATAATAATAACGTAAAATATCTATGTTTTAATTATGATACACTAACAATCTACAAATAAAACTTAAGTTTGAACCTCTCAAGTGGAACTACAATCCTCTGTACCCTTCTTTCTGGTCTCGGTGAACATGGAAGTGTACACTCAGGTTTCGGCGAACTTGATCGACTGTCGTCAGAAACACTTATTTCAATATTCTGCTTAGAGATAGAAGCGTTATTGAATAAAGTGATATTTATTCGTATTCTATATCGATTTTTAACATTACCTACTCGATTCCTAAAATGGTCTTTTCTCTAAAAATTTACTTTGTAATTGTAAAATAAATTGCAAATAGTTACAATAAACAGGGAGCGCTATGATTAGCGGGGATATATTTTATGTCATATCACTTTTACTTTTATCTCTTTTTTAACTTCCCGCTAAGAAAATTTCCAAAAATAGAGAGGTTATTGGCTTCACCCCGATTTTCGAAAATCGAGTTTTCATCAGATCTCGACGTTTTGAGATCCCAGGAAGCTATTCTAATTTCACGTAGACGTCCGTACGGATGTACGTGTGAGTGTGTATGTAAACCTTTCATAACTTTTGAACGTCTTGATTGAGATGCGGCGTTATAAAGATCTCGATGTGGAATAGATTTGGTGATAATATGAACTGATTCGGACGAGTAGATTTTGAGAAACCTCAAAAATAAAAATTTGAAAATCTGTTTTTTTGGAATAACATTTAAACGGCTTTACCGATCGATTTCTAAAACTAATCAGCTCTTAACCTCAAAAAATGACGTCGAATGCCGTTTGGAAAATAAAAATCGGTTCATTCGTTCGTGAGATATCGAAGGAGAAAGAATTTGAAAAAAAGAACGTTTTTAGTGAAGTTTGCAGCGCTTTGCATTTGAAATTAGCGGGAAGTTCCAGGGAATACCCGCAGGGTAAATCAATTTTTTACCCTTTAATCTTACATGCAATACAGAATAACATTTTTTATTCGCTAAATTAGGTATTAATGTAAAATATGATGAATAAGGCAAAAATGAATTATATGCATATATGCAAGTTTAAGACCTCTACAAGACCCTGGCAAGTGTAGGGTGTATGCAAATTAAACCTATTTTAAGAACTTTTAATTAGTGATGAAACAATTATTACTTACCGATTTCGATTAGTGCGCTCAATTATCGAAGATTACGATAACGATTACGACAATTTTTGTTTTTAAATAAAAGAATTTGCTATTAGAGATAAATGAGTATAATATCTGCTTCGCTATCGGTCTGAATATTTGCGGACTGATATATACGGGGTGTGTATACTTTGCCACCTATCTAAGAAGCCTCTAACGATATTCAGAAGTCGACATATAGTGAATGTAGAGTACATTTAGTGTTTCCTCTGAGGACTAAGATGGAATGCTTCACAGCTCTAATTGTACTGGCTTCTTATACCCTTCAGACCAAAACACTGCAGTGCAGGCACTTTTATTTGGCGGCACCAATAACAATGTGGTACATACCCAGACAGACACCTACACAGAAATGCAGTCGATGTTTTATGAAAGATGTTTCAGAGAAAATGACCGAACCGCGGTCACGTAAACGTCTTGAAATGCCAAATTTGAGGCGACGTCTAAAAAGGAAAATAGTAAAAGTTTTGAATTAAACGCCTATTAGTGATGATACGCCTGGTCTGTAATATCCAAAAAAGATTATTTAGCTTCTGTGGTTTAAAAAAAGCGTCGAATGACGAGGTTCCAATGTATCAACTGTAAAAAATTCATGTGTAGGGACCACTGTGGCATGATGTGTCTGGCATGTTCGGAATAAATATATTTTTTTTAATATGTTTTAAATAAAAATTTTAAACAATACAATTATTTCTTTCTTTCTTTCATTACTAAAATCATAAATAACCTTACCTGAATGTGTTCATCTGTGAGACTAACTTTTATTAATAGTGAGTTACTCCTACATACTATGTTTATGAATCTAGGGTTAAGTTAATGCTTATATAAATTGTAATTGTTACACTACATTACATGAAACACTTAATTGTCATTTTTATCTGTCAATAATATATATTAAAGTTGGTAAGAATTACTTTGCCTAAATCCGCTCAATGAAAATTTGATATTCAGATGTAGGCAAATTTTCGCAAAGTAACGGCCGATTCAATTAATAATATATATTGTTAAGGTGATACCTCGAAAATTTGGTGGTTTTTCTATTTAAGATATTTTTCTAAGTTTTATAGATAACAAACCAAAATTTTGGTATATGATTTTTGACTATGTGACCTTGGATTGCATAAAAGGAAAACACGATATCGTGTAATTTTCTCGATAGAAAAAAATTGCAAAGTAAGCTCTTACTATTTACATTTTTCCATGACACCACAATATTCTTACGAATAAGTTCATGGAATAATTTTAAGGCATTAGTAGTAAATAATCATATCTAAGTTCTCATAAACCAGTTTTTTAATCCATAACGAAGTTTTGTTGAAGTAAATAAAAATGTTGCTTGGCGCTTACTTAGTTTTTTTCTGAGCGCTCGCTCGGTATAGCTATCTCATAATTTGCATATTATGAAGTCGCTGCACCACTTTCATTTTGTCACTCCCTCAGTCGTCCGTTAGCTTCACCGACAAAGGAATAAGCCACGCCCCCAAAACTACGATTCATTTTCAATGTTCGAAGTTTCATGTTCCAAAATGTTTCCAGTATACTGACGAATGCAAATGACGTCATTAATTGACGCCGTATTCCACCATATTCGATACAACGTATTATTATGACTCAATTGCATTGGCCAGTGTACTAGGTTGTATTTCGGAACATACCCAAGGTATCCTCTTAACTATGTATTTACAAAAAATGCTACAAATTATGATTTTAGTCATGTGCTAAGACTGTCATGTACTTTTTTGAATCAAAATGAAATGTTTACTACTACTATTATACAATTACAACTTACAATAAATAAATATATCCAGAATATTATACATCAAACTAATCAAAAATTAAGGACCTTCTTGAGGATCCATCGTATGTTCTCCATGTTTTTTCCTCTTTCACATTCTTCGATGAGTGTAAACAACAACTTGGCAAACTAAAGAATTCTTAATTAAAAATAATAATATAAAAGTAACTATAAAATTATTTAATTTATTTTAAAATAGCTGGAGCCTAATGATGAAGCATGAGCTTTGCTTGAAAGGAAAACATCAGACCTCCTTTCAAATTAGCAAGAGCGTCGCCAACGGTGGGCAGGGAGGGGCGGATGCCCCCTCCTAGAGAATCAATAAAATGTAACCAAATGCAAAGCAACCAGTCTTATTTATTGGACAGTCAAGATCTTGTAGAGCTTTTACACATTGGTATTTGTACTGTTATTATTACTTTTTTATTATAATTTTTTGTGGTAGAGGTAAGAGTTGCAACAGAAATGTAAAGCTTCATGTGCTCTTGTACCTAAACCTTCCTATTCTCTATAAGTCCTTGCAAGGATAAGTGTTATGAAATGACAGTTGTGCAGCTAATCTATTTTCATCATTATTTTTACTTGCATGAGAACATAAATAATTGATATAAACCAACAGATTCGCAAACTAAAGAATAACCCAGCAATTTCACTGAAAGAAATCATAACAGATGGGGAAGAAATGTGCGAAAGCACATTCAACAGCGAAATTATGTGATGATGATGATGATGAAAACAATTTTTTTTCATATTTTATTAATTTTGAACATTCATTCTTTTGTTATGAGCACTTATTTTTTTAAGCTATTGCATAGCTTTTATCGCGGGCTTTGAGCGCGGCGACCGAATCAAGAAATTCCGTAAGGAAAAAACCTAACACCCCAAAACCTAACATCGTCTAACGTCGTTTCAGTTCGGCAGACTTCGGCACGGTGTTTGTATGCGTGCGACTAGATGTACGCGAGTAGACTATAGTCCGTTCGCGTTAAGAAAATAGTGAGTCATCAGTGCAACTACAGGATAAAGGTGTATTCACAGTAGAGTAAAATTTCTCTTTTTTTTTCAAATATTTAATTAAGTTTAATGGAAACAAATTTTCTTAAAATTACTTAAATCACTAATCAGTATAGCTAGATTCTCCAGTTACATTAATTATGAAAGAATTTTGTTCTGCAAGTTCCATGATGTCATCCAAATTCCACATGCTATTTTGTTCGCGTATCACGTGGTCGCAGCACTTCTTCCAACGATTAGCGTATATTAATGCTATTGCGTCATCTAATAATTTTTTATGTCACTCATTTTGAACGTGGAGTTATTGGCACCAACATAATTTTTTATTTGGGCCCAAACAAATTCAATTGGATTAAGTTTGCAATGGTAAGGCGGTAGGTGAAGAATTGTAATGCCATCACTTTTGGCAGTCTCATCTATTAAATATTTATTATATTGTGGGGCGATTTCGGCAACTTTTTTTTTTTTTTTTTATAGAAGAGGGGGCAAACGAGCATGTGGCTCACCTGATGTTAAGTGACTACCGCCGCCCATGATCAACTGCAACACCAGGGGAATTGCAGACGCGTTGCCGGCCCTTTAGAAAGGAGTAAGCTCTTTTCTTGAAGGTCCCCAGGTCGTATCGGTCCGGAAAAATCGCTGGTGGTAAATTATTCCACAGAGAGGTTGTACGCGGAAGAAAACTCCTTTTGAAACGTACAGTGGTGGACCGCCAAGCATCCAGATGGTGTGGATGGTATCGGGACGTTTGCCGCGTAGTGCGTTCACGAAATTTGGCGGCTGGGATTAATCCGAACAATTCCTCAGAGCACTCTCCATGGTATATGCGAAAGAAAATGCAAAGGGATGCAACATCTCTTCGCAGTGCCAGAGAATCGAGCCGATCGGAAAGCACTCGGTCGTCGACGATTCGAGCCGCTCTGCGCTGGATGTGGTCAAGTGGAAGGAGCTGGTACTGGGGAGCCCCAGCCCAGAGATGGGAACAGTATTCCATGTGCGGCCGAACCTGCGCCTTGTAAAGTTGCAGGCGGTGTGCCGGCATGAAATACTGTCCCGCTCTGCTGAGCACGCCAAGCTTTTTTAGAGGCCAATTTGGCCTTCCCTTCCAAGTGACCACGAAACTGCACGTCACTCGATATGTCGACGCCGAGGATTCCGATACTGGCTGAGGCAACAAGGGGAGTGCCTTGAAACTGAGGGGATACGACAAAGGGGTTCTTTTTAGCGGTTAACGCGCAAACTTGTGTCTTCTGGGGGTTAAACTGGACTAGATTTAGTCGCCCCCAATCCGAGACTCTGTCCAGCAGAGACTCGACTTCAGACACAAGTTTGTCCCGGCACTCGGAGACGTTTTCCCGAGAAATATTGGCTCGGCCGGTGTAAAGAGCATCACCAGTGCTGTCATCTGCATAGCAATGAATGTTACGGGTCTGCAACATATCATTGATATGCAGAAGAAACAGCGTTGGCGATAGCACGCAGCCCTGTGGAACACCAGCATTAATAGGCTTGCAATCGGAGCTTGCACCGTCTACAACGACCTTGATGCTCCGATCTGCAAGAAAACTGGTGATCCAATCGCACAATTTCTCGGGAAGCCCATAGGAAGGGAGCTTCGAAAGAAGCGCTTTGTGCCAAACCCGATCGAAGGCCTTCGCAATGTCCAAACTAACGGCCAATGCCTCCCCCTTGGACTCTACTGCCTCCGCCCATCTGTGAGTTAGGTAGACCAGAAGATCACCAGCTGACCTACCACGGCGAAAACCGTATTGGCGGTCACTAATCAGCTGGTGATCCTCAAGGTACCTCATGAGCTGGCAGTTTACAATGGACTCCATTGTTTTGGAGAACAAGGAGGTGATGGCGATAGGCCGGTAGTTGGACGGGTCTGAGCGGTCGCCTTTTTTAGGGATCGGGTGGACGAAAGCCGTCTTCCATGATTTTGGGACTACGCCTAGGGAGTAGGAGTACCGGAAAAGACGCGTTAAAACCGGTGCCAACTCTGGAGCACACGTCCTCAGCACAATTGGGGGGATTCCATCAGGTCCACTCGACTTGTGGATGTCCAGGGAGAGGAGTGCTTTGCGAACCGAGCGCTGAGTGAACTGCACTTCCGGCATGGAGCACTCACACCGCGGGATGGTCGGCGGCGTACTCCCCCCGTCATCGAGAGTCGAGTTAGACGCAAAGAAAGAGCCTAGAAGATCGGCTTTCTCCTTTGCGGTGTGGGCCAGTGAGTCGTCCTCCCTGTGCAGAGATGGAAGAGATGGCTGACAGAAATTCCCCTGGACAGCCTTGGCGAGAGACCAGAATGTACGGGTTCCAGAAGGAAGACGAACTAGTTTCTCGCCAATTCTGCCTATGTGCTCTGACTTTGCCTTGGCAATGACTCTTTTGAAGGACCTAGAGGCGGAATTATACTTCTTTTTTAGAGCGCTGGTGTTTACATCCTTGGACGCTGATGCGTCAGCCCAGGCCTGGTAGCACTCCTGCTTATAGCATGATGCTATTTTACAGGAGCGACCAAACCATGGCTGAGATTTGCCTCCAATGCGCACCACAGAGGAAGGAATAAAAAGTTCCATACCCTGAAGTACATCAGCGACAGAATCCGCAACAACGTTGGGATCGTCCGGCGAGAAGCAAACCCGCCCCCCAAGGGTAGGATGCAAAGAAAGACCGCAACCCATCCCAATCGGCTGACCTATAGTGCCAAACACGGCGGCAGCCTGCAGAATGCAACCGCGATTTCAGCGTGAGTGGCACCACACTCCGGACAAGACAATGGTCCGAGGAGCCTAAAGGGGCGTCGACGGAAATCTGATATCCGTCCGGGTGAGAGGTCAGCAGAAGGTCCAACAGGGAAGGTGCATGATCCTCCACATCTGGAATCCGCGTAGGCGAAGTAACCAGTTGTGTCAGACCATATGACAAGGCAAAATCATGAACAGATCTCCCCGCATGATCGGTTAAACGTGAACCGAGCCATTCGGCGTGATGGGCGTTAAAGTCGCCGAGGATCACGATCTCTGCGGAGGGGATCTGCTGTAGCAACGAATCTGCAGCCATTTGGACGTGGTCGAAGAGTCGGTCTGTTTCGGCATTACCGCTGTGGGACCTATAGAGGCACCCGTAGATGCGCGGATGGTCGTCGCTGTCTACGCGTAGCCAAAGGATGGACAGGTCCGAACCTTCAAGTCTGCCGAGGCGTCGAGAACAGATGTCCTCTCTGACGTAAACGCAAACTCCAGCCCGAGGCACAAAGGAGTGTTCCAGTTTGTACCCCGGGTAGGAGAGATACGAGACATCAGCCGGAGAGGACACCTGCGTCTCGGTCAGAAAGAGCAGAGCCGGCCTCGCCGTCTCGAGATGGTAGTGGACGGCGTTTAGGTTGGAGTGAAGTCCCCTGATATTGCAGAAATTCACGGACAGCGTGGCAGGGGTCGCCTTGGTCTTGTTGCTCCGTTTGCCCCGAGCAGTTTTAGTCTTGAGCGGAATTTTGCCCCCCCCCAGAATACGCGGGGCAGCCTGAGCACCCACGCTCAGAAGTGGAAAAACATGGTCGTGGATGCTCAGCGAGGGATTCTCCAGGGGTGCTGGTACCCTCCTGGGGTAGTCTATCATTGAATTCCGCTACCATGTTGATGGGGGGGGGGGGGGGGTTTGGGCCTCCGGCCACCTGCACTCACCAGACGAAACGCGGAAGCAGAGCTTCCACTTCACGCCGGTATTCTGTGAGGTCGTGGTACCACCCCGGTTTGAGCCGGCCCATACGTGCGACAGCAAAGCTGCCGCGTGGCTCTACCACTGTTAAATTTTTCTTTTATTAATAATTCTTTAATAACTTTCATTAATAATTCTTTTTTTAAATAAGTCATGTGATCATGTCCATTCTCTTTCGACTAACAATGTTCTGCTATCTTGTTTATTGAAATCGAAACCAAACTCGTGCATTATTTTATGAAGTGTGGTACGTTTGAAAACAGGAATATCTTCGTCAGCTCGGCAAAGTGTCATAATTTTGTCCAATGTCGGGTAGTCGTTATTTAAATATGTTGAGTGAGGTTTTCTCCTTATTGCACATTTGTCTAGTTCATCTAATTTATCAACCGTCGACAGTCGAGTTCTTTTTGTCAAGGGTGATTTTAATGTGTTAGTATCCTTTTGTTCTTTAATAATTTTATAAGCAGTATTTTCGGACACATTCTCCACATCCCTCTCCACATTCGCATTTAAATCACACAGTTTAAAGAACTTATAAACATTGTAAATTACGCGTCTCTCTCCGCTATGGATTATTGATCCACTTTTATTCTTTCGAATAGGTGAGGTATTCATTTTCAAAATTTAATGTTGAACGAGTAACACGCAAAATACACAACCGTTTTGTTCCAAGGCCTGACTTCAACTGGTCACTGTAAACTCGACTTTCTAATTTCTTGCATTTTAATTGGCTGGGGGGCGTGGACAGGCCGCCGGACAACGATGACTCACTATTTTTTAACGCGAACGCACTATAGTTGCATGTATTGTAAGATAATAAAAATATTTGAAATAATATTAACTTCTCATTTATTCAATAAAAGAAAAGAAATTGTTTTGTTATCGGTCACCACGCTCAAAAAGTGTAACTTCAATTAATATCAAAGAAAAAAACTTGAATTAATATCAAAGAAAAAAAAACAAAGAAAAAACTGCATAAATAAAATAAATAATTATAACTGCATGGTAAACTGAACTATACGCACGATCGTACGACGCTGTCCACGTCAGCTCATGACGATTTTTTAATTTTATAAAAATTGAGAAAGTCACCGTCACAATTGTGAGTACTAGGACCGAAAGGGCTATGACAAAAAGCAGTGGAATTAAATTACAATAATTTTGACTCAGTTGGCATTCGCCGCCTAGCAACAAGCACGTGTTGCTAGGTTGCTAGCCAAAATTAAACGTACCTGTTTGTCACGTAAAAGTAAGTAAAAACTAATTGTCATTGCAATCATTCATTTGAAAAAAGCTAAATTCTCGATAAATTATGTTTTTATTCGTCCTTTCGCGTTTTTAGTTTGTCTTTGTCGACGTTACTTTTAGATGTCACAATCGTGAGGGTTCGGGCCCAAAGTTGGTCAGATTAGTGATTATTTATACTAATTATTTTATGTTAAAAACCCATAAAATAATTGGTATAAATATAATTATTTATACCAATTATTTTATGTTTTTGACTCTGATGCTATATTGAACCAACTCGCTGACTCGGATTTGGGCGAGGACTTTGTCGACGATAATGATTGGCATCCACCTGGTGAGCTACCTAGTTCTAGCTCGGATGACGAAGACGATCAAGAAGCAAGAGTTTCAACTGTAGCAAGTCCATCATTGTCGAATAAATGGACTCGCAGACGATTCGTCGGTAAACCCATGCCTACACTGATCTCGGAATCGACGGAAGAGGTAGTTACTCCCAGTGAATACTTTGATAGGTACTTTACTGAAGAAATTTACGAGTTATTAGTATTAACTGGTTCAACTGCTATTGAAGCCCAGCCATTACATAAGGTCCAGCGTTACGATAAAATTACAAAATCACACATCGAAGTAACTCGCCCCGATATTAAAAAAATACAACGAACACATGGGATGTCTAAACGTCAGCGACCAAATAATGGAGGTCTACAGATCATGGCATAAAACTCGCAAATGGCCAATTAAGTTAATAATGCATTTGTTTGACTTGGCCATGATGAACTCGTGGTACGAGTATCGCCAATCATGTGACAGAAATAAAGTTAAGAACTCTAATATCATGGATTTTCTGGACTTAAAAATATGCGTATCTGATTTTCTACTTAGCGGTTCAACGATAAAACGCACCCGAGAAGAATTTGAAGAAATGGCAGATGCCTTCAACATCCCACTATCAACCTGCACCTATTCCAAAGGTAGATAAACGTCTCGATGGGTATAACCATTGGTCCGTATGTGATTCCCTAAAAGCTCCTCGCTGTTGCCGAGTGACAAGCCGTTCAAAAGTAAGATACACAAAATGCAATGTTTATCTTTGTAGTACTAAAGATAATTTTTTCAAATATTTTTCTCAAGTCTATTCCTTCTAATTATAAACTGATGGTCTCGATTGTGTGCCTTGTTCCTAGTTCTCAGTTTTCTATTATATCTAATTACGCAAAAATATAGGTTAAAGAAGCGTTATATTTTTGTTGCTTATTAACAATAACAAATTAAGTTAATTTTGATTATAAAATAATTATTCCTAATTTTTACTTTTATTTGAATATTGTAATTACCCTCACGATCGTGAGGGTAGCTCTAATTGGGCCCGACGTAGTACGATCGTGAGTATCGTGGAAAACAGTTTTCCCATTTTCCTAGATTTTTTCTGACCCCATATTTGTAATGTACGCATGTTACTTGCCCTAAATCAGTTATGTAATATTCGTTAGGTAGCGCCGTCACGGCACGGGTCTGAAAGGGATAAGTTGATAAAAAATGTTATGTTTCCGCGGTTTTTTTACATAGAATAAGGGTGACAAACGAGCCCACAGTCCATGTGATGGCAAGTGGATGCTGTGGTCTATAGATATCCATTTCATCCACAATTAAGAATCAAAATGCAGATGCGTCGTCACACCTGAGGACTAAGATGGAAGGCCTTGTTTCCAGTAAAAAGGGTCTCCAGTTCTCTACACTTATCATATGAAACACAGCAGCATTAAGCTGCTATTTTAAGCCAGTATTGTGGTAGCGCAGTCCTTACCTGGTCAATCCAACCCATTCATGCTATAACCATAATACAGGTGCAGCTTGATGAAATGGATATAATGTAAACATGAATATTAAAATGGATATGAAAATTTGAAAGAGTATTATTTAAAACAAAATAATTTGTTGGTTTTATTAACATATGTGTTTGAGCTAAAGAATTTACTCCAAGCTTCTTTAAAATATTTCTTAAATTATTTTTTATTATAATAAATTTAAATATTGTATTTATGTTCTTGACATCAGAGTTAATGATAAATATAATAGATTCTGACTTGAAAATTACAAATATTATTTATATTTTGTAATTAATATTTAAATATTCTTTTTAAATTGGCATGCCACGATAAAATGGCTAAATGTGTGCTACCAACATAAAATATTTTGGCAGTGACATCTAATGATATATTTGGTTTGATATATTTATTTAAGATTACAAATTGAATAATCAAAAACCTTTCTTACCTAATTTCAGTGTCAGCCACATTATTCATAATTTCACCTTGAGGCAAGGTACCAATCATGTATTTCTCTAGTAAGGCCCTGCAATAAAAATTCCATAAGTTGTAGTGCATAATGTAATTGTTCTACTTGAGTATTATTATGGACATTCCCCTAAAGACATTTATTAATTAAATGAATGATAGGGTGTGAAATTGAGTGATAAGAAAAAAAAGTATGGTTTGGACATATAGAAAGAATGAATGAGAAAAAACACAAAGCAAATTTGTGCTACAAAAATTAGTAGCAAATTTGGCAAAGATTGTTCAAGATAAAAAAAAGTAAATCAACCAAATTGGCTGTATATTTAAAATAGGCCATCAAACACTTTTAATTGATTGTTAGTGATGCAACAAATATGAATACGAGTATTCGTATTCGCTGAATAGTAGATATTTACCGAATATTCGTATTCGGTGAATGCTAATCACGAATATTTAAAAACTTATATTTTTGTACGCATTTGAAAACGCGCGCCTTAGCCGCAACAATGGCTGCACAATGGCAGGGAGTTGTTACTCATTTTAACACTCAAACAACTGGAAGATTTTCAACAAGCTAACAATATACCGAAACATGTTTTGTTTCAAGATGTTGAAACTGGATGGGACTCAAGATATCAGAAGTTGAAGAGATTACATGAACAATGCATAGCCAATTCAAGATGTTTTACAATATCTACACAAATTGTCGTCATGTAAACACGAAGTTTTTATAATGTGAATGACTATCTAAATTTGACGTGATGTGACACAACAGTAGTTCTATGTTTTTAATTGCATTTTCAATTTTAATTATTTTTAAATTTGTATGTATTGGTAATTTGCAAACGATGACTATTTTATGATGAATATTTTAATTGACTTCGAAATTTTAATATAGTAATCTTAATTATAAAAAATGTATTTGCATGTTATCCATAGATGGCTGAAAAAGCTGAACTACACTTTACCTAAATCACCTAAATGTACCCTTTTTCAAAGGAAATAAATCTTCATTTCATTTCATTTCATTGTAATAACAGCAAGGCAATGGGCTCTTCTTATGAGCCAAATTATTGATATTCTGGACAAATAGCTAAGCAAAGAATCAACGACATTATCTCAAATACTCAATAATACCAAGTCTTAAATCTTGCCTCTGATCCATTGGCCTTTTATTTGGCGAGATGTCCATTTTCCAAGTCTAAAAAACTCATCCAAAAAGATTTTTAACTGAAACCATGTACAGTCGCCTCGGAAAGGCTTTTTTCAATGGCTGGGAACATCCAAACTGAAAAAAGAAATTGCCAAAAATCTACCAATTTTATGTTTTTTTTTTTTAATAAAAATTTGCCTGTTGTACATTTTTATTATTAGAACAATAGAAAATCATCAAATAAATTAGTTTTTCATTACCATGGCGAGATATTCGTATACATATTCATATTCACCGAATAGTATGTTTGATATTCATATTTGTAAAAGTAATATCCGTTGCATCACTAATAAGCATGTATGTCTAGATATATAAATAACAAAAGTGTATGAAATGTGAATCCAACATTTTCTTTTTCATACCAGCAAATAAAAAAATTAAAAATGTTGATAGATAGCACAAACCTAGCATCAGCACTGTGACCAACATCTTCAAAACTTTGAGTGCCATCTTGTCCAGCCACTTCTAGAAGGGAGTCTTCACCACCAGGGTGCTAAAAATGTAATGAGAATTTATATAACTCATTATTAATCTTATTCTAATTGTATTAAATATATGGTGTTTAGTTAAATTGTGTTTGTTTTTCTGTAAATTTGATTTTTGATGTTCAATTCAAAATGAGGAAAACATCACTTAATGATGGACACAGTTTGTTGGGAGAAACTATTTCATGGCGGACATGGCCATCTTGGCCTAAAAATTTAAACATGAGATTCCTGAACACAATCCTTAGTAATTTTTTCTCAATTTAAAGGGTACTATTTTGGTACAGTAAATAATTATCTGGAAGATGATGATAAATCGGCAGTATAGTATTCTAGGAAGACTTCAAACAACTAAAGAGAGTAAAAGACATAATTGATACATTTAGCTGTTCACTAATTAAGGAAATTCATTCAGTAACATGATTTTGAACGAATTTTTACTGGTGCAAAACTATTTTTTATACAAAATTGGTCAACTATTTTTTATACTGGAATTGTATGTGCAATGTCAAATAATATCTATAAAAAATTCTAATATGATAGAAATACTATATCTCCTACAAGACACTTTTATACATAATTTTTTACCTCTTCCAAAAAATTTGTTACGTCGTAAACATCATTGTGTATAACTATCCAAACACTTTTACTATCGCGGTGTTTTTTTACTTCTTCAATACTAATTTCTCTCACCATTGTATTTTAAATGCAATAAACTAGTCTAAATGTTTCACAAACTTATGAGACAGTTAAAATAAACCCTAGCAGTAGGAATTCATAGAAGTAGCTTTTATTAAGCGAAAATCTTCAAAAATTATTCTGTTGCTGCTGTGCTGCTATGCTGCCATAGGCATGTCGATCTAAAATCGATTAATCGAAAAATCGATTCTTTGGAGTAAAATTATCGATTTTTTAGATCTATTCGAAGCACCGCATCGATTCACTGAATCGATCCAAAAAACCTATTGAATCGGACTGATTCATTTGATTCAAGAACTAGCTAAAATTCCCAAACTGGCTGGGATAAGGTACCACAGTTTTTTAATTTTTTGCTCTTGGGGGACGCAAAAACAACCGGTCGTACTTGGTTGATAATTTGAAAGCAATATATATTTGAATAAATAAATGTTTACGAACGCATTCAACAATATCGAAAAGTTGTCATTTCATTTTCATTTCTAAAATTCTTAAGCCCACTTTCCACTAAGGGATATAATGTAATTTAATATTACATCTCGAGATATCAATTAATATCACTCACCGTACTTTTAAATAGAACCGTTTCCACTGAGGTGCAATATATATTAAATCCCAAACTATAAATATTTTTTCGATATTTTCATATTATATTTCACCTCCTGTACTATAATATAATATAATATTATAGCTGTGAACCTGTTTGAACTGTGAACTTGTGAATTTACTTTATTTATTATCAAAAACATAGATACTGTGAGCTGTAAGTACAGACAGAGTACTTTTTAAATACCTAGATACTGTAAATAAATATTATATGTTGAAGTTTATAGTAAGGAAATAACCAGTATTGTGTTCGTGTAGCATTCATTTCAATTTGATAAATAGTGAGTTATTACATTGAAACAGATTTATCAAGAAATTACGTTGCAGTTTGCACTTTTGTAAAAGTATTGTTGTTGTTTTTAGCCTAAAATGTCAAATAAAAGTGTTACGTGGAATCACTTTGTAAAAAAAAGGGATCGAGTGGAGCACGTGCGAACCACTCCTAACACAAGCGTTTCAAGTTTACCAAGAGTGTTTAAAAGGAATATTAGTAATGTTAATCAATAAGATTACTAATATTTTATTAAAAAAAATATTACAGTTTAGAAGTTAAAGAAAAAAAATGAAATTTCTTGAAATGCCATGTTTGAAAATGTCGCGATTAATCGAAAATCGATCTTTTATTCCTCGATTTAATCGATAATCGATTCAAGTACCTTCGATTCAAATCGATTCAGAGATCGATTTTTTAAGAGTGAATCGACATGCCTATGCTGCCAGCTGATGCTCCTTGCTCTTTGATTTTGACGTTGACATGTAGGGATCCGCAAAAAGTATCGATACCTGAGTAGTATCAATACTTTTAGTTCAATACCTTGTTTTTTTGTACTCGATACTTTTATTGAAGTATTTTACAAATTATCGATACTTACTTAGTTACTAGATACTTTTATCTCTTTACTTAACTCAAATCGTATTTTTAATTAAACCAAGCTGCCTGACAGACGCTAATGTCACTTTGTGAAATAACTTTCTTCTCTATGGTCAACCAAATCTACGTAGACAGAGAAACCTATAGACAAATTGACGCCTTTTTTCGCATTCGCACACGAAAAAGATAGATTTATGCATACGTCTTGCATAGAAATGAGATAGAGCGGTGTGATTGTTTGTCCCTTTCTCCGTGCCGGTTTTTTTGTTTAGCAAACTCTACAGTTTGCTAAACAATTATCTAAATGTGTTTAAAAGTCATAAAGATTATTGTTTAACCTATAAATTCGTTATCGTCATTTATCACTCGAGGCCACGCCTATCATTAGTCTATATGTTTCTCTGTCTACGCAAATCTAAGAAATACATTTTGACAGCTGTCACACTTATTGCACCAACAATGCCAACCAAAAAATGGAAACGTACAATATAAAAATAATAAAAATTGTGTAAAATTTTCAACAGATATACAAACTTATCTTTCAACATGACAATATTCCTACAAACTTGTTTTCAAACATTTTGATACTGTGGTTATAAAGATATAATATAGTTAAAATATGTAATGTACAATAAACTGTCAAACATATTTCACTACAACATGTTCTTTGACTATGCAAACGCTTTTTAATACATTGACAGAAAACAGTGTTTAAAACATGTGTTTTTTTGTGAAAATCGCGTCAGTGCAAACTCACGGTTAGCACGGCCTTGTATATGAGTTTTTTTCCTACACAAATTTACTTTGACAAAGTTAAAAAAAATAAACTTGTTTTATTCATGATTCATATCATTTAAGGAATTTTGAAAATAAAATTTAAATTAAACATATAATACATTAATATAATTAATGATTCGATTATTTGAATATTTTGCCAATCATTCGCATAACAATGAAAATTAATCATCCAAACACTACAGTAATATACACAGCGACATAATATCATTAAAACGACGTCAAGTAAAGAAAGTTAATACTGATTATTTTTTAATATTTTGCTTTGTTTGAAAAATTCAAATTTAAATTAGTGATAAAAAACTATACACGTTGTAATGAAATATAGATAACTTCAAAATTCTTCGGATTTACGTAAAAGGATTACGTAAATTTAAATCGTGTGAGTACGCTGATGCAAAGTTATTTCGGAATGATTAATGTGAAACGTCAAAAAGTGTTTCTTACGTAGACAGAGAAACCTATAGACAAATTGACGCCTTCTTTCGCATTCGCACACGAAAAAGATAGATTTATGTACACGTCTTGCATAGAAATGAGATAGAGTGGTGTGATTGTTTGTCCCTTTCTCCGTGCCAGTTTTTTTGTTTAGCAAACTCTACAGTTTGCTAAACTACTTTAACAGCCTAGTGATTTAAGGAGTTTACAAGTTGGTTTAAGTGAGAAAAAAGTGTTTTTGAGCTTAAGATTGGTGAATCTTGTTCAGTTCAGTTCTTAGAACAATTAAAATTTTTATCTAAATGTGTTTGAAAGTCATAAAGATTATTGTATAACCTAAAAATTCGTTATCGTCCTTTCTCACTCGAGGCCACGCCGATCATTAGTCTATAGGTTTCTCTGTCTACGATTTCTTAGATTTGGTTGACTATAGTCAATGAATAATGTTGCCAAATTCATTGTAATGGTGATGCGTTCAGTCAGTCAAGCCCACTTTCCATTATGGGACGAAATATAATTTATATTACATCTCGAGATATAAATTAATATAGGTCACCGTACTTTTAAATTGAACCGTTTACACTGACACGCGTCACTATCACACAAATCAAAGGTGCATATTTACACGCTCACGCACACATAGCATTTTTTTGAGGTTCTATTTCTTTTTTTTTATTGCGTAGTCTTTCTTACCCGTAATCTGTTTAAATTACAAATCCTTAAGGTTGTTAATGATGACCCAGATTTACCGATTTTTTCTTGGTGTAACTTGAGGAAAATTTTAAAACACTTAAATTTCAAATACGCCATAAAATCAAGAAAAACGTGCTAATAGATAGACGCGATATTATTTTGTGGCGCCAGCGATATCTTCAAAAAATTTAATATTATCGCAGGGAAAGAAGGTACATTTATTACCAAGATGAAACCTGGATCAACGAAGGTAATTAAAACTTTTTCTGTTTTATTTATCTATTTCAGTGTAGGTGTTGCATGCCACCGGTGAATTTAATGAGTAATAGGTATTTTTTATTCTCTCGAAGGCCATACACCGAAGAAGCAATGGATTGACCGGACTGTACAACCGTCCCGGCAGGCATTCTTAGAAGGGTTGACCACCAGCTTGAAAGAGCCTTCAGGAAAAGGCAAACGGCTAATTGCTTGCCATATAGGCGGGGAAGAAGGGCTTGTAAAAGATAGCTTACTTGTGTTTGAGGCTAAAAAAGGAAAAGAAGATTACTTAAATAGAAAAAATGTTTAATCTCGACCAAATGATCGATAGTGTCTCAGACAAATTTATAATAAATGTTACTGACAGTGACATCGATGATATTATTATATCTGATGACGATGAATAAAAAAATGTAATACTTAAGCATAGTTTTTTTTTATGAAATCCCTATGATGACATACACTATGGATAATTTTCGCACGATGAACTGACAACATGGGTGTACCTTAAAAAATCTTCACGTGATTTTTAAAACCTTCCGTTAAAAAAAATATTTTTTAAACATTCAGTCGTTTTTTTTATCAGTCAGTTATTTTGTTTTCCGTTCTGTTATTTAGTCACAGCACTATTTTTGTTTCATCCAAACCTGACAACCCAGTAAACGTCAGGCAGCTTCGTGTAATTAAAAATACGACTTTCGATAGTACTTCCTTTTCCATAGTATAGCGTCGTCCCTCTCGATGGAGTGAGGATTTGAGGGGAAAACCCTATTATAGTTGGAATAACGCATGTGTGATCAGGTGAATACATTTACACATTTAATAGCAATATCTCATAATTTTGATGAATGCATATTATATTTAATCAAATGATAACGCAAAATATTTGGATTTAAATGTGTTTTATTTGTGTATTTATGTTGTATGTTGTATGTATATGTTGTATGTGTATGTATATGTTGTATGTATGTATATGTTTATGTTGTATGTATATATGTGTGTTTAGGTAAAGTCTATCAACCATCAATAATTAGAGTATAAGGCTATTTTTGTTGAGAAATTTATCAATATTAGGAATTATTTTATGGCAATATTGACTGATTGGTCTTCGTCGTTGAAACGAAAAAGTTTATAAAGGTGAATTTTTTTTTAACTGCTGACTCCGGTGCACTACTTGATTTGATTCTTCAGAATGCCACCTCCTGGCGGACAACGGACAAAGTGATGTGCGGAAATATTGTAGCAAAGTCGATCAAAATTCAGCGAAATATAAAATTATGATTAAAACTACTTTTACGGATTTTGTCGCGTTTATTTTTATTTTTTACTTTTTATTTTTTAATTACATCAGATTTGATAGACCACAAATCCTCGCGAAAGAACACCGATTCCTACCAAGGATGATACGTGAGGCTATTGAAATTAAAAAACTTCCTAATTTCAATAGAGAAGGAGGCTGGGTACTATCACCTGCTTGGGATCCTATAATCAATAAAATTAAAACTAAACCCAAGCATACCACTGCAAGACCTCAGGACATAGTCAGTTCATTTTGCATAGATCGGACCATAAACAATAATTAAAAAAGCTGAAGGTACTCCGGGTTTAACAATGACATCGGGACGTCAGTCATCTCAGTCCCCCGTGACCATGGGTGCTGGAAAGCGCCCGAAACGTCGGGAATTAAAAAATAAAAAGTAAAAAATAAAAATAAACGCGACAAAATCCGTAAAAGTAGTTTTAATCATGTGCAATGTTCGCGTAAATATAAGAAATCATTAAATATAAAATTAGTTTAAAAGTTATGAAGTTTCGCAGAAAACTTAAAAAAAAACAGAGATAAGTAAAATTAATCAAATTGATAAGATCAATTAAGTCTGCTCTGACGAAAAATAGCCTGATAGATCCAAATAAAAGACGATGTTTGATTGGAAGTTATGATAAACAATTGTATTTTTGAAACAGCAATTCTGGATACTTACAGATTGAAAAATAATAATAATGGATTCATTGGATTTTGTCTGGTATATGAACGATATATCGCTTTGTACCAGTTTTCTCAATTAATTATGACCCAGAATTGCGATAATAAAATGTACCGATAAAGTTAATGAGGTTGTATCAGTAAACAACACATGTGTTTTGTATAGTTTTCCATGGGATTATGATTAGAAAAATGAAAAAAAAAACAAAATAAAGTATCGGCAATTCCGACTTAAGACAACAGATTGTACAGAAGACGGAAGAGTACAATCTGCCACTTTGCCTGGCGTATGTGTACTATGAGAAAGTCTTTGAGTCGAAATTTGGGTAGTGCTACAGTCCCTTCAGCGGCGCCAAGTTGACTATCGGTATATCGAAGTGCTGAAGTATTTTTACTGTAGGGCTACGATGGTTATCCTAGTACGGAACTGGAGTTCGAAACCTATCCAAATGCAAGAAGGTGTGGACAGGGTGACGATATATCCCCGAAACTCTTAATCACTGTATTGGAAGACGTTTTCAAGCTACTGGACTGGAAATGATACGGTATTAACATCAATGGCGAATACATAACTCACCTTCGATTTGCCGACGATATAGTCCTTATGGCAGAATCGCTGGAGGACCTAAACACTATGATCAATGACCTAAATAGTGTCTCTCAACGGATAGGTCTTAAGATGAACATGAACAAAACAAAAATCATGTTTAAGGTCCATCTCACACCTATTCCGGTAGTTGTTGGGAGCACCATGCTTGAAGTTGTTGATGAGTACGTTCACCTGGGACAAATAGTCTGACTAGGTAAGTCCAACTTTGAGCGAGAGGTCAATCTACGGTTTTCATCTCGGCTGGGCAGCGTTCGGGAAATTACGACACACCTTCTCGTCAGTTATACCTTAAACTCTGAAAACTAGATAGTAGATCCAGTGATGACTTACGGATCTGAGACGTGGTTCTTCACTGCTGGCCATATGAAGACGCTCAAGGTTGCTCAGTGAGCTTGGAGAGGGCTATACTCGGGGTTTCTCTGAGCGATAAACTCAGAAATGAGAATATCCGCAGTAGAACCAGAACGGATTAGTAAGCTGAAGTGGCAATGGGCCGGCCATATAGCTCGAAGAACCGATACACGATGGGGAAAAAAGGTTCTCGAGTGGCAGCCTCGTACCGGTAGGCGTAGTGTAGGGCGACCACCCTATATAACCCACACTAGATGGAGTGACGACCTGGTAAGAAATGCAGAAAGTCAATGGATGCAGGTAGGTCAGGATCGTGCTTTGTGGCATTCCTTGGGGGAGGCTTATGTTCAGCAGTATACTTGTGAAGGGCTGTAAACTGTAATGATGATGATGAATTCCGACTTATTTTCGTAGACTTATTGTTTTTGGTAAAGACAATACTAATGAGTTCATAATGGTTTTTATGAGAATTTATCCTAATAATTTATCAGATAATCCAAATCGGATGACGATGCAGATTGTATGGGGTTGATCAAAATACAGAATTTTCATTCAAGTACAGTTTATAACAGTTATTACGGATAAAGTTAATTGTTATAGTTTGTAGTAATATATAATAAATAAAAAATAACGCTGCTTATAACAAACTATGAGAACTTATTAGCATTATCTGGTAGGCTTTTTAATGTGCTATTCTATTAAAATGTTTCAGGTAATTTATAGAAGAAAAAGATCAGATTGAATGAACTTGATTCAAATACATTTTTATATCCATGTACTGTTTAAAAACAGTTTTACCTGTTTGATAAACTACTTTTCATGTCAGATTGCGATGTACAAGATTGGGGGTCCAGTTATTAGTTGTTAGTTCCTATATTTTGAATTAATATAAAATTGAATCATTATCGTGTATTTTCTTGTGATTTCTAATATTTTATAAATATTGCTCGATACCAAGAAGTATCGATACTTTTGAGTTGATACTTTTATCGGTATCGATACTTTTTATTCGATACTTAATATCGAGTAGGTATCGATAATTTTAAAAATTTGCGGAACCCTATGGACATGCGTAATTGCGTAGTAAGCATCACAATATTCATATTGTGCTGATCGTAGAGTAGATATGTGTTTTAACAGTGGTAGAGCCACGCGGCAGCTTTGCTGTTGCACGTATGGGCCGGCTCAAACCGGGGTGGTACCACGACCTCACAGAATACCGGCGTGAAGTGGAAGCTCTGCTTCCGCGTTTCGTCTGGTGAGTGCAGGTGGCCGGAGGCCCAAATCCCCCCCCCCCCCCCATCAACATGGTAGCGGAATTAAATAATGATCGACTACCCCAGGAGGGTACCAGCACCCCTGGAGAATCCCTCGCTGAGCATCCACGACCATGTTTCTCCACTTCTGAGCGTGGGTGCTCAGGCTGCCCCGCGTATTCTGGGGGGGGGGGGGCAAAATTCCGCTCAAGACTACAACTGCTCGGGGCAAACGGAGCAACAAGACCAAGGCGACCCCTGCCACGCTGTCCGTGAATTTCTGCAATATCAGGGGACTTCACTCTAACCTAAACGCCGTCCACTACCATCTCGAGACGGCGAGGCCGGCTCTGCTCTTTCTGACCGAGACGCAGGTGTCCTCTCCGGCTGATGTCTCGTATCTCTCCTACCCGGGGTACAAACTGGAACACTCCTTTGTGCCTCGGGCTGGAGTTTGCGTTTACGTCAGAGAGGACATCTGCTCTCGACGCCTCGGCAGACTTGAAGGTTCGGACCTGTCCATCCTTTGGCTACGCGTAGACAGCGACGACCATCCGCGCGTCTACGGGTGCCTCTATAGGTCCCATAGCGGTAATGCCGAAACAGACCGACTATTCGACCACGTCCAAATGGCTGCGGATTCGTTGCTACAGCAGATCCCCTCCGCAGAGATCGTGATCCTCGGCGACTTTAACGCCCATCACGCCGAATGGCTTGGTTCACGTTTAACCGATCGTGCGGGGAGATCTGTTCATGATTTTGCCTTGGCATATGGTCTGACACAACTGGTTACTTCGCCTACGCGGATTCCAGATGTGGAGGATCATGCACCTTCCCTGTTGGACCTTCTGCTGACCTCTCACCCGGACGGATTCATTTCCGTCGCGCCCCTTTAGGCTCCTCGGACCATTGTCTGGTCCGGAGTGTGGTGCCACTCACGCTGAAATCGCGGTTGCATTCTGCAGGCTGCCGCCGTGTTTGGCACTATAGGTCAGCCGATTGGGATGGGATGCGGTCTTTCTTTGCATCCTACCTTTGGGGGCGGGTTTGCTTCTCGCCGGAAGATCCCAACGTTGTTGCGGATTCTGTTGCTGATGTGGTACTTCAGGGTATGGAACTTTTTATTCCTTCCTCTGTGGTGCCCATTGGAGGCAAATCTCAGCCATGGTTTGGTCGCTCCTGTAAAATAGCATCATGCTATAAGCAGGAGTGCTACCAAGCCTGGGCTGATGCATCAGCGTCCCGGGATGTAAACACCAGCGCTCTAAAAAAGAAGTATAATTCCGCCTCTAGGTCCTTCAAAAGAGTCATTGCCAAGGCAAAGTCAGAGCACATAGGCAGAATTGGCGAGAAACTAGTTCGCCTTCCTTCTGGAACCCGTGCATTCTGGTCTCTCGCCAAGGCTGTCCAGGGGAATTTCTGTCAGCCATCTCTTCCATCTCTGCACAGGGAGGACGACTCATTGGCCCATATCGCAAAGGAGAAAGCCGATCTTCTAGGCTCTTTCTTTGCGTCTAACTCGACTCTCGATGACGGGGGGAGTACTCCGCCGACCTTCCCGCGGTGTCAGTGCTCCATGCCGGAAGTGCACTTCACACAGCGCTCGGTTCGCAAAGCACTCCTCTCCCTGGACATCCACAAGTCGAGTGGGCCTGACGGAATCCCCCCAATTGTGCTGAGGACGTGTGCTCCAGAGTTGGCACCGGTTTTAACGCGTCTTTTCCGGTACTCCTACTCCCTAGTCGTAGTCCCAAAATCATGGAAGACGGCTTACGTCCACCCGATCCCTAAAAAAGGCGACCGCTCTGACCCGTCCAACTACCGGCCAATCGCCATCACCTCCTTGTTCTCCAAAACAATGGAGTCCATTGTAAACTGCCAGCTCATGAGGTACCTTGAAGATCACCAGCTGATTAGTGACCGCCAATACGGTTTTCGCCGTGGTCGGTCAGCTGGTGATCTTCTGGTCTACCTAACTCACAGATGGGCGGGGGCAGTAGAGTTCAAGGGGGAGGCATTGGCCGTTAGTTTGGACATTGCGAAGGCCTTCGATCGGGTTTGGCACAAAGCGCTTCTTTCGAAGCTCCCTTCCTATGGGCTTCCCGAGAAATTGTGCGATTGGATCACCAGCTTTCTTGCGGATCGGAGCATCAAGGTCGTTGTAGACGGTGCAAGCTCCGATTGCAAGCCTATTAATGTTGGTGTTCCACAGGGCTGCGTGCTATCGCCAACGCTGTTTCTTCTGCATATCAATGACATGTTGCATACCCGTAACATTCATTGCTATGCAGATGACAGCACTGGTGATGCTCTTTACACCGGCCGAGCCAATATTTCTCGGGAAAACGTCTCCGAGTGCCGGGACAAACTTGTGTCTGAAGTCGAGTCTCTGCTGGACAGAGTCTCGGATTGGGGGCGACTAAATCTAGTCCAGTTTAACCCCCAGAAGACACAAGTTTGCGCGTTAACCGCTAAAAAGAACCCCTTTGTCGTATCCCCTCAGTTTCAAGGCACTCCCCTTGTTGCCTCAGCCAGTATCGGAATCCTCGGCGTCGACATATCGAGTGACGTGCAGTTTCGTGGTCACTTGGAAGGGAACGCCAAATTGGCCTCTAAAAAGCTTGGCGTGCTCAGCAGAGCGGGACAGTATTTCATGCCGGCACACCGCCTGCAACTTTACAAGGCGCAGGTTCGGCCGCACATGGAATACTGTTCCCATCTCTGGGCTGGGGCTCCCCAGTACCAGCTTCTTCCACTTGACCGCATCCAGCGCAGAGCGGCTCGAATCGTCGACGACCGAGTGCTTTCCGATCGGCTCGATTCACTGGCGCTGCGAAGAGATGTTGCATCTCTTTGCGTATTTTATCGCATCTATCACGGGGAGTGCTCTGAGGAATTGTTCGAGATTAATCCCAGCCGCCAAATTTCGTGAACGCACTACACGTCAAACGTCCCGATACCATCCACACCATCTGGATGCTTGGCGGTTCACCACTGTACGTTTCACAAGGAGTTTTCTTCCACGTACAACCTCTCTGTGGAATAGTTTACCACCGGCGATTTTTCCGGACCGATACGACCTGGGGACCTTCAAGAAAAGAGCTTACTCCTTTCTAAAGGGCCAGCAACGCACCCGCAATTCTCCTGGTGTTGCGGTTGATCATGGGCGGCGGTAGTCACTTAACATCAGGTGAGCCGCATGCTCGTTTGCCCCTTCTTCTATATAAAAATAAAAAAAATAAAAAAATGTGTCATTCATTCAATTCTAGTGACTGAAACATTCAAGTACTTTTCGTCACACGTACCGGTAGATTCGGATCGATCATTCAAATGGATCGTTTCGGTCTTCAGAGTAACAATGCTTTTAATTTTTAATAGCGCCATCTATTTTATTATATTAGTAATGTCTCTTAACGAACCGAATTGATTAACTCTCATGGTGGTACGTAGAAAACACGCTAGATGGCATAAACACAAAAAAATTATTATAAATCGGCAAATTATGAAATCATTAATTGTTATGAATGGATTGGACAAACATCATAATTTTATTCAATAATATCATATTTTATTTTATGTATTTAATAAATTTCTCTATTTATATTTTCATTCATAACAATACAATATTTCGTAATTTACCATCTAGCGTCTTTTCTACGTACCACCATAACAGTTAATTAATTTGGTTTGATAAAGCGACATTACTTATAAAATACAGTAGATGGCGCTATTACAAAGCAAAATTAAGAGTAGTCAGTCCTAAAAAGTCGTCAAATTTTTATAATAAATATTTTAAGAATATGCTTTAATTTAAACGCATGTAGACTTTAGGGTTGTATTATTCATCAGAAGTGATAAGAATTGTAAGCGTAGAAGTAAACTACATAAGAATTAAAAAAATCTACTCGAGAAGCCAGTCGCAAAATCTACATTTTCTTATTTTCTAATAAAGGATACACCGAATATCCCTTACAATCACCTACTTTCTGAGCCTAATTGGCAACTAGATAGAAATCACAAATTTTGTCGCTCCGATTACTTTAGATCTAGCCTAAATAACTAATAACCGCCTAACATGCTAACTGTGTACTAGACATGTGTTAAGAGGCCATATGCGTTTCGCGTCGAAAACTACATGTTTTAGGGTTTTTCCAAGGGCGATATCGTAACGATGTGAGGAGATTATTTGCCGAAAATTAGGGATTTAGAAAGATGAAGTCTTTATTTAGTACATATGCAGCAATGCAAAATCATAGTTTTTAATGACGGTTTTTTAGAGCGAAGACAATCCCTTCACAGCGTTTTACGAAAATATGCGTCAGAGTTATCTTTCAGGTTGAATAAAACCATTATTATAAGCTAAAATACTTTATTTTAAGCGTTAGTATAATGGAATATATAGTTTTTTAGTGTATAGCGAAACCTAAATTACGAATATATTTCGGTTTAATATTATAAAACAATATTATAAAATCACCAAAACTGTCTACTTCAATGTAATTTTTTTCTGTGTATTTAGTTATAAACATACCTATTTAAATTATTTTATCAAAATACATGTAATGTTAAATATCCCTAAAAAAAAGTTTTAGCTGGTTTTATTTTGTCATTTTTTTTTATATAATTATTTTAAAAATACTATAAATCATCACGCGCAGACGCCGTCCGATTCAGTACGCTCCGGGTAATCCCAACGACAGGACGTATCATTTTTTCTCACCGACACCGCGCGATCGCGTTGATACACCGATAGGGATATACTACACTATACTATAACTAGCTACCTATAGCACCATCAAGCATTTTAAACTATTGAGACTTTTTTAAGCGATATTTTTGGTAGTAAGTAATTTTAAAATATGTTTATGGTAATGGTAATATTTAAATAATAAATGATTTAATGGTAGCAAATTTACATTTCATACATATTTTTTTGGAAATGGGTAATAAACATATGCAATTCGGCTCTAGTAAAAATACAAAATCATTGGCTTTCACCTTTGGCTCCGTGGCGGAGTGACTTGGTAATGAGTTGTAGCGCTGAGCGCCGCGGGTTCGAATCCCAGACGGAACAAAAATTTCTGTAACCTACAAATAATTGTTCCGGGTCTGTATGTTTGTCCTTGTGAAATTAATGTATTTAAACTGCCTCCACGGTGTACTTATGAAAAATTTCTAGTGTGGAGATAACGTTATGATTGAACAAATACGTAAAAAAGATATGAGCCGTGCTTGAGTTGAGTAGCTCAAGGACGAAGTGTTCGCCATAAACGCGAGCAATCCGGGTTCGATCCCCGCCGACACTAATGAAATTGTTAGTTTGATGAATTATGTTTACATTATGAAACAGAATAAAAGTTTATCAAATGATATATATTTTATATAGTATATTTTTAATTAGAACATATTTTATGATATACTCAATAGGGTGAAAATGTAAAGCCGACTTCAATGTACTAAAAGAATTAAAAAAAATCAACATATTAGCCTCCAATTTCTATTTTCTATATACTACATTATGTGGAAATTATTTTTTTATTCTTTTAGGTCTAATAATATAAAAATGATTCGTGCAACTAAAGCCAACTTTCCACTATGGGATATAATATAATTTATATTACATCTCGATATATAAATTAATATCGCTCACCGTACTTTTAAATGGAACCGTTTACACTGAGATATAATATATATATATTATATATATATTATTACATCCCAAACTATAAATATTTTTTCGATCGACCGAGCGATATTTTCATATTATATTTCATCTCCTGTACCCCACACACCCTTCCGCGCCTCCGCTACGTCCTCAGATCATCCAATGACGAACGCACACTGGTTAAAAGATATACCTCACAGTGTGAAGGGCAATCGTGGGATATAATTTATATTTCGGGATATAATATGTATTATATCCCATAGTGGAAAGCCAGCTTAAAACAACTAGCGTCGAACTCGCCCTGACACGCACACAGAGATAACATTGTAGTGTGCGTCAATATTACGCCGTTCCAAAGCGATCACGTAGATTTCGACTTGGACATATTTTAATATGCGCTCTTAATCATGTTAGGATACTATTATTGCGTAACTATTATTGTTAGATTAATGTTAGGTTAATAACTATTATATTATTGTTTATAACAGAATTACTCGATTTAACTTTATATTATAATTACTATTAGTTGTTAACATTAATGATTACGGATAATTGATAGAATAATATAATTTTACCGGAAGAATAATGTTATGCTTTCTGTAAAAGAGTGGGGCGGAAATGATGCCGCCCCACCCTGCTAACGAGTGCGAAAGGTTGATTAGTAAATGGAAAGTGGCATTCATAGATAATACCTATATACCAGAGATGGCATTGGCTCAACTCGAGTCGTCGCAGCAAGACGTGAAGTTAAGTCGAATTGTGTATAAGTTTAAATTGTAAAGTGATCCAAAGTGTAATAGTTTTAATCTACCGTTTTGTTTTCTACCTGAACTCGGAATAGTATTGTAGAAAGTGTAATATTTGGAATCAACCCTTTTATTTTCTACCTGATCTTGAAATAGTACAACAGATCAGAAGTGGGATAAACAAGATTCATCTTTAATTATATTGCCTCATGCACAGCTCGAATAATGTACGTACTTATTCGTGTATATAAATTGATATTTCGCATATTTTCCTACGAAGTATAACTGTAATTGTTGATTTTAAAGTTTGATGGGGTTGGAATTTAGAATCGTTTGGCAGGAATTTGGGGGAGTAAGGTGTTTTATTTGGTAGACATTTGGTCCCCGATTATAATACCACTCACATTAAAAGGTAATGCACCGTTATCGAAAAAATAAATAAAAACTATTATAACCGTAAATATGTAAAGTATGGAAAAGTGATACTTTTTTATTATTAACTGAATTTACGGCTCTGGGTTCTAGACTTTCTGAGAAAAAATTATACGATATTGCTGTGAAAGCTGGATAGCATACAGAATTTTGTGTCTGTGGCGGGAGCAAAGGCAACCTGACTATAGATATCTGATCTTATCGAATCTGTACTAAAATTAAATCAGCACGCCCCGAATCCACGTAGTCTTGTCTGCCCTACTGCTAAAGTGTTTTTGTAAAGCCGTAGGTGCGGAGGGAGAGCAGCCCCCACCCGTCGTAGCAAATCGCAGGCACCTGTGCGAGCCGTTGTGTGATTATTATTGTATTATATATTATGTTTATAATTTAAAGTAATTATAAAAGCTAATATTTTGGTATTTTGTTGAGTGCAAGAGCGAGCGAAGCGAGTGGGACTTAGGGCACCCCGACTCGGACAGGTTAGGTTAGAAGGGGATGGCGGGGTCGAGTGAGCGAGTGAAGCGAGCGAATAGACCCCGCCATTCCCTTCGTGGTTATTTGTTTGTAAATCACTCAGAAGTAGGAGCCCCGCGAAGCGGGACTCCGTAGACCGGCCTTCCCTCAACTGCGCTATGTGGTGCTTCCCTCCTCCAACTCTCTCTCCCCATAAATAAGGATTATAGTCAAAAACATTACAAAAACATAACCTCAATACCTACACTACGCATACCTCGTACCGGTAGGCGTAGTGTAGGGCGACCCCCCACTAGATGGAGTGACGACCTGGTAAGATATGCAGGAAGTCGATGGATGCAGGTGGCTCAGGACCGTGCTTTGCGGCATTACTTGGGGGAGGCCTATGTTCAGCAGTGGACTTGTGAAGGGCTGTAATGATGATGATGAACCTCAACATTAGATTTTTAAAAATTTTTAAATAAAACTAAGCATGTCCGGCAGGATGTGGAAGTGGGGGGCGACACTACAACTCCCCCCGCCTCCCTCTCCACAACCTCCCATCCCCTTAATTCATTTTGAGTTATGATTTTGAGGTTAGTTCTATGGGATTTTCTTTTTGATTTTTCTCCAGAACGTTGCGTTACATTTTAATGGGAGTAATATTATTATAATCGGGGACCAAACTTCAACTAAATAAAACACCTTAATCCCCCAAATTGCTGCCAAATGATTCTAAATTTCAACCGTTTGATGAATAATGAAATTAGACCATTTATATGATTAGTTTTTTTTTATTATTATTCTACCGTCTTTTTTTCGTATAAGTCGTGAAAATTAAAAACGTAATACTGATAATAAAACTCTGTTTCGTTTGATAATACACGACATTATAAAAACGAAATAAATTTGTCAATGTTATAACTATTGCAGTATGATGAATCTGTACCAATAATAAATATAACTAACAATCTAAAACAAAAATAACCTAACAATGATGAATGATTCGTTTGTTTGAGCTAGTACACTTAAAAGTATCCCTAAACTAAAAACAATTCATTCAGATCATTCGGCTTTCGGTCGGTTTTCGACTCATTCACAATTCACACCAATCACGAGTTAAAAGGTTCAATCGATTGAGTGTTTGTTGTTGCACCGGAACATTCAAAATCAGATGAATGAACCATCAATACTTTTAAGTGTACCAGCTCAAACGAACGAATCATTCATAATTGGCACATGTCTGAAACAATCTCTGTCTACGGTACTGACTTTAGTGTTGCCAAAAACTAAACTAGCTCTCCAACAGATTAAACTTCTAAAACCATCGAAAAGCAATAAGAAAAAGTGACCCCAAAGCCCTAGACCATAGATTTATTATAAACTGCCGTTAAGGGAAATAAATACTACCTCAAATGGCTTAGCAAGATCCTCCGTTATGCCGAAAATATTGCAGCATTAATTTTGAAATAAATATATGGTAAAGTTGAGGATTAATGTTATGGATTATGTTAAACGAAAACACGATTCCGTAAAATTTTCTCGATGGAAAAAAAATCCCATGTTACCTCCAAACTGAACCATAAACCGCTGGTATTCATAAAATACTTTAAATTAGATCATGAAACTTTGCATACTAACTGAATTTACTATAAAGCAGGGCTTATGTTTTTTATTTTTTTTTAATTACCATTATTTTCACTGTAAAAAGAAAATACCTAAATTGTCGGCTTTTTGAAGGTTGTTTCCTGCCGCCCAATCTGTCCAGCTTCGGCTTTTGAGCGGGAAAGCTGTGTCGCTTACAATCAGAATACATTTTACGTAACATTACAAAGTAAAATTAAAATGGGAAATAACCGTAATAAAAATAAGAAGCGACTGGGTTGGCGTAAATAAACAGTCATAAATATGATATGATACTTACGTATTTGTGATTACATGTCGGTACATAGCATACGACGCGCGGGGAAGTGGGGGCGAAATCATAATTTGAGCTGAGTTACTATAGCCCATACATGCACAGACCGCGGCCCGCGGCCCGCATGCGGCTCGCCGGTCGAATACTGGTGGCCCGCCGACAGCAAAAATAATACTCTCGTACATTCGAGAAATATTGAATTATATTCCAGAATAAAACAAAAAAAAAATATGTTCAAAAAGTAATTTGAATCTCGCGCACGCGCTCTTAAATGCGCTTATCGGTGCGCCGTGCATGCGTCGATAACAGCGGTCGGTAATGTTCGTGCTGATCTCGGTTAAATTCGTTTTCTTGAGGAACCGCCGGGTGGCTTTCAGAATTAAGAGGAGGCCTGTGCCAAGGAGTAGGACGTATATATTTTCCCTTTTTATAGAAGAGGGGGCAAACGAGCATACGGCTCATCTGATAGTACGTGATTACCTCCCCCCAATAACAAGTGCAACGCCAGGGGAATTGCAGATACGTTGCCGATCTTTTAAATAGAAGGAGGCTCTTTTCTTGAAGGTCTCTAAGTAGTATCGGTCCGAAAAATTGAGGAAAAAACTTCTTTAAAATCGCACAGTGTTGGTCCGTCAGTCATTCAAATAGTATGGATGGTATCGCGATTTTGTCGCGATGTGCGATGGTGAAATTGTGTGGCTGGAATCACTTCGGACAATTCATCAGAGCGTTCCCCGTGGTAAATGCGATGAAATACGCAAAGAGATGCAACATCTCGTCGCAGTGGCAGTGAATCAAGCCGATCGGAAAGAGATTGATATGCAGAAGAAACAGCGTTGGTGACAGCACGCAGCCTTGTAGAGCAACAGCGTTTATGGGTTTGTAATCGGAGCATGCATAATCTCCTACGACTTTGATACTCCAATCTGCAAGAAAACTGGTCCTTCAAAATCACCAGCTGACCGAGACAGACAGAAACCATAATAGCGGTCACTAATAAGCCGGTGATCCTTAAGGTACCTTATGAGCTAGCAGTTAATAATGGATTCCATTATTTTTTAGAACAACGACGTGATGGCCATAGGCCTGTAGTTAGATGGAACTGAGCGGTCACCTTTTTAGGGATCGGGTGCACTAAAGCGGTTTTACATGATTTGGGACTACGCCTAGGGAGTAGGAGTACCAGAAAAGATGCGTTAAAACCGGTGCCAACTCTGAAGCACACGTCTTTGATACAATACAAGGGATACCATCAGGCCCACTCAACTTATTGACGTCTAGGTAGAGAAGTGCTCGGTGCACCGAGCGCTGTGTAAAGAGACTTCCTGTATGGAACACTCACATCACTGGATAATCGGCGGTGTGCAGCCCCCGCCATAAAGAGTTGATTTGGATGCAAAGAGAGTCCACCGGATCGGCCTTGTCCTTTGTGGCATGGGCCAATGAGACGTCCTCCCTGTGCAAAGATGGGAGAGATAGCTGACAGAAGTTCCCTTGGATAGCCTTGGTGAGAGATAGGAATGCACGTGTTCTCGCAGGAAGTTAAACTAGTTTCTCGCCAATTCTGCCGATTTGCTCTGACTTTGCCTTGGCAATGACCTGGGGGCGGAAACTTACTTCTTTTTAAGAGCGCTGGTATTTGCTGGCACTCCTGCTTATGGCGTAATGGAATTTTGCAAGAGCGACCAAACCATGGCTGGGTTCTGCCCTCGGTAGGTACCACAGACGATGAAATTAAATGTTTCATTCCCTGTAGCACTATGTGATGACCCATCATTATTATCAATAATTAAATTCAATATAAGGGGCGTCAAAAATAATCTTAAAAGATACATTAAACAATAAAATTACATTAATAAGCATAAAGTTAATACAAATACATTTCAGACATTAGACAGATTATTATAATAAATTAAAGGCAAAATATTGTCTTTTAAAATAAATAAATTTATTAAAAAACGTGTAAAAATATTTAAAATACGATAATCAATAGATATACAAGTCGTAAAATATTATAAAAATAAAGATAAATAACATTTATAAGATAATTAGAAAATTGGATAAAAATTGTCTAAAAGTCGTGGAGGGAGTTCGTATATAAAAGAAAATTTTCCTAAATTGTGCAGGGCCTTCATGTATAGATGGCTTGTATGGAGGAGCTGCCGGAGACGCATACCAAAGGTTGTATGGGGTGGTCGGGTGCCAGACTGCTTGAAGTACTGTAGCTCAATGACTAGTCCTATATTAGGGATTTATGATAGTAAGATCTAATATACTAAAGCATTATTACAGAAGGCCTCCATGATGCATTAGCAATATGATACTAGAGTTATGGGTTGAAGTCCCATATATTAAAGACCAAATCCCAAATATATAATAGTAAGGTCTATGATACAGAAGCAATACTATAGAAGGTATCTATGATAAATTGGCATTACAATAGTAGGGTTGTGGGTTGAAGTCTTATATATTTTAATGACTTATGATAGTGAGGTCTATGATACAAAAGCAATACTAAAGAAGGTCTCTATCTCTATGATGAATTAGCATTACAAAAGTAGATTTGTGGGTTGAAGTCCTATATATTAAAGACATAATATAATAGTAAGGTCTATGATACAAAAGCATTATTATAGAAGGTCTCCTTGATGCATAAGCATTATATGGGGTGGTCGGGTGACCGACTGCTCTTAGTACTGTAGCAAAATGACTATTCCTATATAAGGAACTTGAAAAGGATTGTCCTAGACATATTATCTTAGTGCCGGTGGTAAGCGGGTATGTTGTAGCAATACGGCTTTCCCGTGGACATCGCACACCCACACCGTTTGTGGGTAGCATCGTAGCGCATAGCGATGCGTCGTCTATCTTTCGGATTGGGATGAGCGTGTTTGGTAGCACTTTTAAGTGTAACAGGCATACTCAACTTCATGTCTTAGTGCTAATAGCACTATGATACGTGGAGTTTTGTTCACTAGCATCTTAGTAGCGTGCTACTATGATACGTTGGTGTTATTTTTTAGTTAACAACAATACAAATTTTGTTACCAAAGTTAATAGGGATCATGTGGGTGTGTTATGAGGGAGCGCCATCCGTATGATAGTTGCATTGATGCTTACTGCTACTTGCGGTATTGCGTCTTGTGATGGAACTGCGGGTGTGCTGCGCCTGATTCGACGCACTCTCTTGTAGTTCTGATCGATGGAGGTATGCGGGTGGTGATGTCTGCTGGGATATATGGGGGACCTTGGGATGGTGTAAGCCAGACGATAGTAGCTTATTGATGCTTGTTGCATTCTGCAGCATTGCATCTCTGCGATAGTTGTTTGGTTGGATGCTATTCTCAATGGCGCCCTCTGCGTCTTGATTTGACTCACACCTAAGTAGCTTTGTCCAAGTCGGGTCCCTTCATTACGGAGCTGCAGACTGTCTGACCTCCATGATGTTTTATATAACAACATAATAATATATCTCTGTAACTTTCCCACTTTTGAATGATTGAAGGCAACTTGTTGGTGGGTGAGACAAACATGATCGAAAATGCATTTACTCAACGTCAGTGACACAAACCCTTACTGATGGCGAATTATTACACTTATCTTATAACTGTCTTTTGCTTATATCTGTCGTTGTATCGGTTGGTTGAGCATATGTGTCGACATCATGCGGGTGGTAGCTGGAGGGAGAATCTGAGGAGACTCTCAAGGCTGCTGTCGAAAGCCACACAACGTGGGACCCCATTCCCTTGAGGTGAGATGTAGACTCATGATAAGCTCTGCAGCTAGTAGACGTGCTGATCATGCAATTGGTGGTGATGCCATACACTTACAACACGTTTGCAGGAGTGGCAGTCTGGCAGGTGGTGGCGCTCACTGAGGGTTAACGGCTAGTGTGCCTATTTGCCTAAACCATGTGACGTACATTCACTGTGTCTGGATTCTTTCGTATTCTGTATGGCGTTTACACTCATTGACATGCGCGACTTGGGTCGATGTTTGTGCTTACGCACTACCAAGGGGCCAAGCCCTCTTTTACTGTTTCGCCAGTTATTTTGCTGTGGACTACGGTCCAGTTCCCGAATTAGCGTTCCCTTCGAGGGAAGTGCATCAAAATGGTTGGCGCTCACCGTGGAGCTGTCTGTCTCCCCTAAATTTTTTTAAATTAATGTAGGAGAGCGAAGCCCTTGTATTGGGTATTTTGTATAAATATATTGTGAGCCTTTTCCAAGCAGGAAGGGATAAATAATGTTACGAGCTTGAGGTTCGTGACAATAAAAATTGCCGATAGAATTACCAAAATTAACACTTTAATTCACTTTACACTAATTAAAACTTAAAAGATACTAATAATTAGTCACACTGATTCACTTTATTTCGCTCCGAAGCTTCGCTTGTCTCGCCAAATTAAATACTGCCCCGATCGCGGCATGCAACGGGTTTAAATACACTTTTACACCGGAACATCCAGAATATTCACGTAGATACGGGCGCCAACCGACCAGGCGCAGAAAGTTCGAGTGTGGGGCTTCAAGAAATCTTAATTCTTCTGTTCGATACTAGATGGCGCTGTTGGTCGAAAGTCAAGATTGACATTTTCTAGGAAGCCCTCCTCGCTCTGGTCCCTGACGCTAGATGGCGCTATTGCCGGGTACATGATGTCAACTTAGGCGCGCAACAATAATAATTAATTAATAATGTAAACATGATACAAGTGGAATAGGGACGTTTTGTGTTCTTAACCTTTCTGGCAGAAGGAAGGTACATGATCTTCCACGTCTGAGATCCACGTAGGTGAGGTAACCAGTTGTGTCATACCATATGCCAAAGCAAAGCCATAAACAGATCTACCCGCGTGATCGGTAAAACGTGAACCAACCCATTAAGCGTGATGGGCGTTAAAATCACAAATTATATCGATTTCTGTGGTTTAAACCGGTTGTAGCACGGAGTCTGCAGCCATTTGGACGTGTTTGATAAATCGGTATGTCGGCATTAGCTGTATGGGACCTATAGAGGTACCAGTAGACGTGGGGATGGTCGTCGCTGCCTATGTGCAGCCATAGGATAGACAGGCGTCGAAAACAGATGTCCTCTGACTTACACGCAAACTCCAGTCTGGGTCACAAAGGAGTGTTCTAATTTATACGCCGGGTAGAAGAGATATGAAGTATCAGCCGGAGAGGACACCTGTATTTCGGTTAGAAAGAGCAAGGCCGGCATCACCGTTTTCAGATTGTAGTGAACGGCGTTAAGGTTTGGATGAAGTCCCCTGATGTTGCTTGAAATTGACGGATAGTGTGGCACGGGGTGCCTTTATCTTATTTCTCCGTTTGACCCGAGCAGGTTTAGTCTCGTGCGGAATTTCAATTAATTTAAAATTTGCAGACGAAATATGAATTAGAGGTGGCAATCACAATAAAACTTGGAAGAAATTTTAATAGTTTTGACTTACCTCTTTTTAAGTTCAAATTGTTGAACGGAAAGTCAATTAAAATAATTAATCAATTAAAGAAAGGATAGTCAATTAAAATAAAGTAAATGGTTTATTTTTTAGATTCATTCTGATAGATTAGTTAACTATCGATCATTATTGCAACTGATTTTGACTACTATTTAGTACCTTTTCATTTCTATTTTCTTGTACAAAATAACAGATAAGTTATAGTGAGTTACCCAATTAGGTACATTTATTAATTTCAATACCTATCATTTTCGTAGTAACGAACTGCTTGTTACGTCAGAATACAATTGATTGTCTAATTGTGTTAAAAAATGATAACTAACATCTAAATTCCATTTGAAGACCAGTCGTAGGTATAACTAAAGTTATAAAATAAAAGTTGGGAATGTCATAATGGTTTAACGATCTCTGGTTACAAGGACCAAGGACACACAAACTACGCTGTACGCATTTGTTTTGGCGGGAATTGATTATTAATTTTAGTTTTTTAAGACAGTTCTGTGTCTTCGTGCGCGTGAGCAGTTCAGTTATTTTGTGTATTAAATTCTTGTTGTTATTACTTTTATTGTTTCTTGTTTTGTTCTAAAATGCCTAACGCATACGTTTATAGTGCTCGTGAATACGGCAACATGCTAATGTGCCTTGGTGAATTTACCGAGAAAAATTTCCGACCGCTCCACCCAACTGACTCTCGTCTGATAACAGCAGCCAGTGAGTGTTGGTAGTATGACTAGTGTGTCATACTGTACAGTTCACAAAGTGTGAAAGCGTAACCGAATGCGACCATACAAAGTGCAAGCTTTAGTTCCAGGCGATCACGACCGCCGACGAGTTTTTTTGCCGTTGGCTATTAGACCGGCAACAACGTGTACCTGGTTTCACTGAGCACGTATTCTGGATGGACGAGTCCACATTTACCAGAAACGGCCTGAACCGAAGAAATACTCACATGTATTGCGAGGTTAACCCTCACGCTATTCGACAAACCGGTCACCAAACCCGATGGTCAGTTAACGTATGGGCAGGTTTACTAGGACCAGTATTTCTGTCACAGCGACTTAACGGACAACGATACCTAAACTTTATACATGAACAGTATGTTGACATTTTGGACGACTTATCGTTGTCTGAATATCGCCGCACATGGTTCCAGCAAGATGGTGCGCCTCTACATGTCGTGAGGTTCGTCCGTGAGCGCCTCACCGAGCTATTTCATAATCACTGGATCGGCAGACTAGAACCGCACACTTGGCCACCTCGCTCACCTGATCTCACCCCGTTAGACTCTTTCTGTGGGGATATGTGAAAAAAGGGTTTTTTATTGTGAGTGTGATAGTGCTTACGAAATGCGCCAAAGGAGCGTGGATATTTTCGACAAACTACGTGTCGATTGTGTCGAAGACCCCACGATGATGTCCCGCCTGCAAGAGGAGACGCATCACCGAGCCCAAATCTGCCTCGAAATGAATGGGGCACAATTTTAACCACATCTCATAAAGCCATAGAGGATTTTGATCGGTAAGCTGTTTAATACCTTTCTTCTTTAAATAATTTAGTTCTGAACTGATGTGAATAGGTACGTAACTAAATTTATCAATATAATAAACAGTGGTGTGTAGTGTAGGTAACACGATAATAAAAAAGCATGACTATCCTTATTAAAATTTCGTTTGAGTAAATTTTTCATTAGTGGGGAATCCAACTAGGTATTTGATTTATTTAACCTGTGAATTTCAATTAAAGTGGCTAGGTAGAGATTAGCACAGTAGCAAAACAGTAGATTAAGTAGATAAGTTGGGTATTTAGACAAGTGTTGTAAATTATTAGGTACAGGTGCAATGTGGGCTGCGTGTCGGCGTTAAGCGTTGTACGTTTATTGACCCTTTATCAGCTGATTTCAGGTATTGAAGTTTCATTAATTTTTTTATGTTTAGGTATTTTCGTGACCTTTTTTTTATAAAATTATCGTTTTATTTAGCTGTACTAACATGATAGAGCGTGAATGAAGCTTATTAAACGTTGTAAAAATGATTAGTTTTTCATCGGGATCAATTTTATTTTCTTTCTCATCATGAAATATATCCTTAATACTATCATCTGTCTTCGTTTTCGTGAGCGTTTCAAAAATACCCTTATATATATGCTCATATGTATAATATACACTTGTATTAATTTTCTACAAATATCAAAACATGAACTTTAAAATGAATTTACAATTTTATTCACTTTAAACGTAGAATATTTAATAGGTTGAACAAATTAATAATCATAAAATTTTTCAAAACTAAATACAATTTCGAAAAATAACTAGCTATGAGAGAAAGAAAGAAAGAAATTGTGCACGCGCACTGCTCTCTCTTGCTTATATCCCCCACTCTACTCCCGTTCGCCTCGCCCGATCACATTTTTTGTAACGCTTTCGTCACGCGTTCTCCTGCTTATTTCCCAAGTCAAGCATCCGTAAAGAAGTTTTACTTCAAAAAGTTTAGTTACAGAAAAAAAGGCTTGAAATTCCCGCGAAAAAAGTTTCATATCTGTCCAATGTGCCCACTGTGGCGCTAGAAGTACCTACTAGACGCGTGTTTCATTTTTGTAGTTTGTAGATGGCGTTCTTCTCTCGGTAGAGTAGAGAGCATAGATAAATAAATATGTAGCAGTTAGCAGATAGCGAGTAATTATGTTCTGTTCTGTGTTGTATACTCTTTGATCATTTGATGCTGTCTACGATGTTGACATTTGACAAATGACAATAACATAAAGGTACAGTACATTTGATTGCATTTGATAATGATTGATTCTTGTACGTAGGTACATAGTGTTCTCTGGTCTACGTTTGTACATAACCTAATCAAAAATCATTTTTAATAATAATATTTCAATAATAAATAATAAAATAAATACCCACAGCAATCAGTAATTGTAGTAAATGAACCGTGATAAATGGCTGAAAATATAGATTTTAATGATATCCTTGAAAATATATTTTTAAGTGAAAACACCCAATGCAAGGAAAGTTACAACGAAGGTTATAGGACTGGTTGTGATGCAGGAAACCCCGAGGGCTTTCATTTAGGATATCACAGGGGAGCTGAAATTGGCAGAGAATTAGGTATGAAATAAAAGTTTTAAATTTTATATACTTAAGGTAACATTTGATGACGATGGTTACAAAGTACAAACCTACCTGCTTTCCTTCCTTCCATTTTCTCTAAATCAGTGTCCTGAATTATTCAATTTAGTTTTTTTTTGTTTATTGCAAAAACGACTTGTTTTCAATTTATTAAGTATGATTTTTCTTGCTTTAATTTCTTTCATTTTGCTGTGTATAAAAAAGCCCTTAATGCTATATATCGTTTAGCGAGCAAGAAAAAGAATTATGCTCAGAGCTTTTTTGATGGATAAATTTGTTATGAAGAACACTGCCAGAGAACCAAGGTCTCTTAACAGCCATTCATGTTTGTTAACCAAAATGGATATGGAATAATTAGAGTAGATGTTTTATTGAGATGGTGGCTAGGTGTAAACTCAATGCAAAATTTGTAAGCCCCTGAATAAATGGGATTGTTCAAATGCTTTCTAGAAGAAAATATTGTCATATTATAAGATTCACCTTGATGTTATATATGCTAAAAATATAAAAAAAAGGAAGGAAAGGAAGAAAATACCTACCTTGTTTGATTTAACTTGTAATAATAACAATGTCCACCTAGCTAATATCATTAATGACCTTGGTAATTACAGCTTTAATTAAAAACTTATGCCTAAGTTAAATTTTTAATACCAGATACTAAAACATTAGCATTCTTAGTAATTTTTTTGCAATTACAGGATACTATTTTGGTATAGTGAATAACTATCTAGAAGATGATGATAAATCTGATGTAAAGCATTCCGAGAAGACTATCAAACAACTAAAGAGAGTAAAAGAACTTATTGACACATTTCCTCGCACAAACTCTGAGCAGCATGACATACTAGCTTCCCTGGAGATTATTAGAGCACAATATAAAAAGGCTTGTGCTATGTTGAAAATATCTTCAAATAATCCATATGCTGTTAATTTTTCTTTTTAATGGTAATTACATGTTTATACTAACCTCTGTTCTTAGGTATCAATTCTTATATTCTTGTGATAGACTCTAATGATGATGATGATGATACAGTCCCTTTGAAATAATTTTTTTGAAACAGAAGATAGAATTTCACATCAGATATGGGTTTATTATTTCTGAAACGTCAGTATTGAACTTTATTTTTGTTGTCATAAATATTTTTATTTTAAGACTCATAAGTTAATTGTTTGTTAAATTTTATTATATTTTTTACCTTATATATTTTTTTTATTTTATAGCCATGGAATCATCAATAACAAAAATTCACCACCATTTGGATAGAATTTTAAAGTATTTAAATCCTCTGTTGCCTCTAGCAAACTGTCATATGGTAGAATTTTTCACTGAGAGTCACTGGGATGAGTTGCTACCAAAAACTTTAAGACAAATGTTATATGAATGGGATCTAAACTTTGCCATAGAGAAATTCTGGACTTATACGTCAGACCAAACTAATAATGGTGAGAGTTGATTTTATGCTCCTAAATACCAAAACTGTACAGGCACAATTCTAGCGGCTCTAAGCTAGATAAAGTTGTTATATATTCTTACAAAACTGTTATATAATATACTTAATACTGAAACCGTTGCCGTAACAGCCTATCAGAAATATGGACTATATTGCCTCAAAGAGGAGATATTTGCTATAGTTGCCACTCTAAGAAAGCGGGTTGGCAACTGCAACTCTTTGATTTTATTTAGCTTTATCAGACAGATGCTTTTACCCATTTTGTGGTTCAACTTCTCTCTATTGCTTTTTATGACACGTAATGTAATGGGATATACTTATACCACCACTATATGTTAGATCAATTTATATTACTAAAATGTTTTATTTTTCATTTCGATGTTTTTTTCAGACAGATGTGAACTTCGCCAATGGATTCATAAGGCACAATCGCACTGTCTGACTGTAAACAATGATTACTGTCTTTCAATTGAACAGCTCCAAAACCATATCAATAGTTGGGGAGGAATTATAAGGCCAGAAATTAAGGTCCAAGAGTTTATGACTAGCAAGAAGAGTTACGAGGTGACAATTTATATATTTGTTTTATATAAAATAATGCATGCAAGTATAATAATTATTAATGACAGACTGTAAAGCATTTTATCTCAATCCTCAAGTATGATAACACTTCTATAGACTTCTTTATTTGAAGTCAATGTAGAGTGTTTAGGGATCTGTACCCTAAAAGAAAATTAAAAACCCTACAGGAACTCTGATAAGATTTCCAATTTTCTTTTCAATTGTCATTTGGTCAGTCTGTCTGTTAGCCTCAGGAACAGGGTGTGATATCAAGTAAATATCAAATACTAAGGTCTGTGGTCATTTGGAAGTATAAAAGTTCAAACTTGTAAGTCAATGCAATTAAAAGATATGACCATTTTTATCACATATTTTGCTACATGCAAAGTCACTTATCAAAACTAATAAGTTACAGTATTGCAAATGTCATCCAATTGCAAATGTAGTAACCTACATTTGCTATTGGAGCATTGATCATCTTGTAGATTGATATATGGAAGAATGTTATTTTCACTGCAAAGTTAGGTTCGTAACTTACTTCTTCATTAGAACAAAGTTGAGTGTGAGGGTAAGCACCCTACCTATAATTCTTGGGATGGAAGAACTATCTTTATCCATAATTAAGTTTATGCGAAACTCTCAGGGCACTAGCCAAACTCACACTTGTTCAGTCATGACATGTTGGTAGGTTTTTATTTTCTGTGCAGTTGCATGTGCATATTCAACAGTTTTACCAAGTTATCAATCAATCAATCAATATATTGTTCATTGTACACCAATATACATTAAAACAAAACAAAATGAAATTATGTATATATATATATATAAATAGATAGATAGGTAGATAGATAGATAGATAGATAGATAGATAGATAGAAAGTACAACATATGGTTCGGTATGGTATGCTCTGGAAGCAATTACTACACTAAGTTATAATTTTTATCTTTAAAAATACAGAGTGCTTCAAAAAAATGTATACACACTTTAAACTATTGTAGTTTTTCCGCTCTACAAGGCTAATGTTATATTTCTTCGCCAGGTGCCAGCATAATAGTCCCTCTATGTTATATTATCAGTTGGAATTTGTAATATCAACATGGGGGACGTACGTTTGAGTTTTGAAGAACGTAAGCAGGTTATTACGTGATACGGGATACGTGAACCGGGATTTATGGGTAGCATCATTTGGTCGGATGAAGCCCAATTCAAACTTAATGGAACTGTCAATAGGCACAATTGTGTTTACTGGGGTGAAGAAAATCCTCACATTACAATTGAAAAAGCTGTAAATTTGCCTGGTATAAATGTGTGGTGCGGTTTGTCTTCAAGGGGACTCATTGGACCTTTTCGATTTGAAGGCACTGTAACTGGTATTAATTACCCAACAATGCTTGCTGATTCCATATTTCCTGCCATTCGTGCATTATACGGTAATGATGATTTTTATTTTCAACAAGATGGTGCTCCGCCGCACTATCACAGGGACGTACGAGCTTACCTGGATCAAAATTTGTCGGGCCAGTGGATAGGACGCAGGGGGCCAATCGAGTTTCCAGCACGCTCTCCAGACCTTACACCACTGGATTTCTTCTTGTGGGGCACAGTAAAAGATGAGGTGTACAAACGTAAACCACGTAACCTAGACATTCTTTGGAATGAGATTCAAGCAGTGTGTAGAGAAATCTCATTGGACGTTTTGATACGATGTACAGAATCTGTGGTGACTCGTACTCAGAATTGTATTGATGCTGCAGATCACCAATTTGAACAGTATTAACATTTGTTATTTATGTTTCATTTACATTGGACTTTCAGCTTTCTATTTTCCTGAAATTTAACTTTGTAGAACGGTAAATAAATTTTCTATGGAAGTTCAAAGTGTGTACACATTTTTTTGAAGCACTCGGTATATTCTGTTTGATCCTTTTAGGTACAAGCTATGTCCAGTTTGGTTGCATCACTTTATAATGTGACTGGGTCCACTCATTGTCTAGAGGCTGGTGGGGGACAAGGTCATCTGCTTGTTGCACTTACACTTGGATACGGCATACCTAGTCTTACTGTAGACTGCGATGAGATAGCTATAAAGAATGCTGCCAAGAGAGTCAAAATTATTCAGGTACCTTAGATTCTTGTAAGTTAAGCAATACTAGAATTTCACTAGGAACTATTTGTTTACAAATCATGGTCATTAATGAAAACACAAATCAACATTTTATAATGGAATAGTAATGTTCTCATGTGAGTGTCAATGGAGACTAGTCATCTACGCACGATGGTTTAGTGTAAGAGTGTATGCGCAAGCGTAGGTGTATTTTCTATTCCCTCACCCTCATAGTCCGATGAGACGGCAATTCGCCAATCTGGCAACACACCTGCAAGTCCTGGTGTTGCAGTTGTTCGTGGGTGGCGGTCGACACTTACAATCAGATCAAGAGCAGGGCCAACGGCTCTACGTGCTCTCTGAGACACAGGATTCAAATAGAAAAACCCAATATCTAATTTTGACCTAGGATTCAAATCTGAATTCGAATTCAATTCGGTTTCAGAACCTCATCATTTGCAACTGCAGATCATGAGATTCTGAAACCTCATGATCTGCAGTTGCGCTAATGACCTTTAAGCCAACGATTTAGACATTACGATGCGATTCAAATAAGAATAGGAACGTCAATGACCTCTAATGACCGTGATCTGTCAACTGTCATTTAAAAAGTACAGCTTGCAAAGAAAACAAATTTTTCATTTTCATATTTTTATTTAACTGAGTCTTAGTATTACCAAATCTATTGAAGTCATAATTAGTTTTAAAAATAATTTACATTTTAAAAATTGTTCAACATTAAGAAAACCAATTTGAGAGCCTAATACTAGAAGCAATTGCTTCAATTACCAGTGACGATTTGAAGAAAGAATTATGTCACGTCAAACGAATCGGCAATGAATACTGGCTAGGGGAGATATTTTAAGGCGATGAAAATTTCTGTTTTTGAGGATAAATTCTAACAGTGGTAGAGCCACATGCTGTGGCACATATGGGCCGGCTCAAACCGGGGTGGTACCACGACCTCACAGAAGACCGGCGTGAAGTAGAAGCTTTGCTTCTGCATTTCGTGTGGTGAGTGCAGGTGGCCGGAGGCCCAATTCCCCACCCCCTTAACATGGTAGCGGAGTTAAATATAACACTATCCCAAGAGGGTACCAGCACCACCATGGATGCTCACCACGCCCAAACTCCCCTACTCTTCCTGAGCGTGGGTGCTCAGGCTGCCCCTCGTATTCTGGGGGGTGCGAAATTCCGCTCGAGACTAAACCTGCTCTGGGCAAACAGAGCAATAAGTCAAAGGGGTGGCGTGATTTCTGCTACATCAGCGGACTTCATTCAAACCTTAACGCCGTCCACTACCATCTGGAAACGGAAAAGCCGGCCTTTCTCTTTCTAACCGAGACACAGGTGTCCTCTCCGGCTGACACTTCATATCTCTCGTACCCGGGGTACAGATTAGAACACTTTTTTGTGCCCCGGGCTGGAGTTTGCGTGTACTTCAGAGAGGACATCTGTTTTCGACGCCTCGGCAGCCTTGAAGGTCAGCGACAACCATCCCCGCGTCTATGGGTGCCTATATAGGTCCCATAGCGGTAATGCCGACACTGGCCATGCCGCAAAGGACAAAGCCGATCTACTCGGCTCTCTATTTGCGTCCAACTCGACTCTTGATGACGGGGGGAACACACCGCCGACCTTCCCGTTGTGTGAGTGCTCCATGCAGTATGTGCTGTTAAACCAACGCTCGGTGCGCAGAGCACTCCTCTCCCTGGACATCAACAAGTCGAGTGGGTCTGATGGCGTCCCTCCTCCTATTATGCTGAAGACGTGTGCTCCGGAGTTGGCACCGGTCTAAACGCGTCTTTTCCGGTACTCCTACTCCCTAGGCGTAGTCCCGAAATCATGGAAGACAGCCTTCGTGCACCCGATCCCTAAAAAAGGTAACCGCTCTGATCCGTCCAACTATAGGCCTATGTCCATCGCCTCCTTGTTCTCTAAAATAATGAATTCCATTATTAACAGCCAGCTCATGCGGTACCTTGAGGATCACCAGCTAATTAGTGCCCGCCAGTACGGTTTCCGTCGCGGTCGCTCGTAGTAGGCAGTAGAGTTTCAGGTCTAACTTATAAATCGACGGAAGAAGTAGAGTCCAAGGGGTAGGCGTTGGCCGTTAGTTTGGACATAGCGAAGGCCTTCGATCGGGTTTGGTACAAAGCGCTTCTTACGAAACTTCCTTCCTATGGGCTTCTCGAGAAATTGTGGATCACCAGTTTTCATGCTGATCGAAGCATCAAGGTAGACGGTGTATGCTCCGATTACAAGCCCTTTAACGCTGGTGTTCCACAAGACTGCGTGCTATCACCAACACTGTTTCTTCTGCATATCAATGACATGTTGCAAATCGGTAGCATTCATTGCTATGCAGACGACAGTACTGGTGATGCTTTATACACCAGCCGTGCTAATATTTCTCGGGAAAACCTAGCTGAGTACCGGGACAAACTTGTGTCTGAAGTCGAGACTTCGTTGAACAAAATCTCGGACTGGGGGCGACTAAATCTGGTCCAGTTTAATCCCCAGAAGACACAAGTTTGCGCGTTTACCGCTAAAAAGAACCCCTTCGTTGTATCTCCTCAGTTTCAAGCATTCTCCTTGTTGCCTCCGCCAGTATAGGAAATCTCGGCGTCGACATATCGAGTGACGTGCAGTTTCGTGGTCACTTGGAAGAGAAGGCCAAATTGGTCTCTAAAACGCTTGGCGTGCTCAGCAGGGCGAGACAGTATTTCATGCTGGCTCACCGCCTGCAACTTTAAAAGGCGCAGGTTCGGCCGCACATAGAATACTGTTCCCATCTCTGGGCCGGGTCTCGCCAGTGCCAGCTTCTTCCATTTGTTCGCATCCAGCGCAGAGCAGATCGAATTGTCGGCGACCGAGCTCTTTCCTATCGGCTTGACTCACTGGCACTGCGAAGAGATTATTTTATTAGAGAGTATTTTATCGCATCTACCACGGGGAGTGCTCTGAGGAATTGTTCGGACCAATTTCAGCCGCACAGTTTCACCATCGCACATCGCGACAAAACTAGCGATACCATCCATACCATCTGGATGACTGGCGGTCCACCACTAAGCGATTTAAAAGAAGTTTTCTTCTTCGCACAACTTCCTTGTGGAACTAACTACCACCAGAGATTTTTCCTGACCGATACGACTTAGGGACCTTCAGGAAGAGAGCCTATTCCTTTTTAAAAGGCCGGCAACGCATCTGCAATCCCCCTGGTGTTGCAGCTGTTCATGGGCGGCGGTTAATCACTTACTTACTATGCTCGTTTGCCCCCTCTCCTATAAAAAAAATGCCTACTCAGACAGTGATGCAGAGATAAGCAGAATTTAAATACTAGGTTCCGATAAAAAGTTTTTGTTTCAAGTTTTTTTTAAGTAAATATTATTATAATATATAGGTATTTGTAAATCCATATTATTTCAAAAATATCTGTTTTGCTCACCCTACCTAACTGGTTAGAATTGACAGCTAAAAGACATCACAATATGGCGCCAGTTCAGTCCTATTCTTATTTGAATCTCATAGTCAACATGAAAACTTTTTTCCATTTATTCACAAATATTAGCTAAATAGTAACATTTACTTTAATAAATTAATAGAATGTGTGTAGAAGTGTTTTCCATTATATGGTAACGACCGGGATTTAGAATTCAGTGTTGTATAAAAGATATGTTTATTGCAGAAACAATGGAGGGCAATTGCCAAGAAAATAACTAATGGCACAGAAGAGTGCATCACTGAGAATATGAGCTGCGACATTCATCGCTTTGCCAGCGCTTTTGTAACAACGAAAACTGATATATCGACAATTATAAGGAACGCATTTCCTGATTGTGATAAAGATGTGAAAATTCTGTTGACAGGTATGTTACTCTAGTCTATCTAAGTGGTGACTAAAGTTTACAGGGTTTGGAATGAAACACTTCAATAATTACGTTAGACAAACACACAGTTCAGTGATGAGAAGCAGCTTCAGTGGTCCATCTGATTGTTATGTGCTACAGCAGCCCATTGTTACCTGTTGCCGACACTAAACTAAACTCTTAGGACTACATTAAAACCAAATGTCCATAGTCATGTGCTGATTGGACGAATAGTTAATATTTATTCATCTGTCAATCGGATGGAAGTGTCTATTATATTAGATTAAGCTATTTGCGTCTAATAAAATATTACACCAATCTTGCAATATCTGTGACAGTAGGTTAAGTTGCGGCCCAAGGGCCACCTCGTAGCCGCGTACATATTGATATAATCATTAACCATAAATAAATTGGAATGTAATAATGAAAGAATTGAACTTTTTAATTTTAAAAATTATCTGAGCAATAAGTATTTTTTATTTGTATGTCATATTTCGAAGTACTGGCTTCTCATCAATTTTGAACCCCACTATGGAATATGTTATCTATAAATAGACAAATAAAAATAATTTAGTCGTCCGATCCGTCCGTCGTCAACTATGTAGTATGGTCCAATTTAAAATGACTTAAAGACTTTATAAAGGGTTATTTTTCAAAGAGCAGCCAAGTTTTAAACTTAATTTTAAATATACAAATAATGATATACCGCTATTGCAGTTTGTGAAAATACGAGTAAATAGGGCATCTACTTTCATTAGAAACTATCCCAAATTGAATGTAATTTACGGGCAACAACATTTTTGCCCAACGATCGACCCTTATGGATTATGTGTGTGTGCAGTGAAATCAGGTAAAATAATGCATTACTACGCATTTTTAACTTAGAAGATAAAAAGGACATAATATTTGAGATTTTTTTAAATAATTTTTCTTTCCCAGGTGCCTATATTTCTTATTTTAAACCTTCTCCTCACATTTGGCCAGTTATTGCAAAATAACCCTGGGTTATTTAAAATATACTGGGTTTCCATTGATTGATGCCTCATATTTTGGGCCAAAATCAGTTATTGGGTTTTTCTGTCAAGAAAATTATTAGTAGCACCCGTGAGTCAGGAAGTTGGCAGTGTCTCACCCCCGTGCCTCGAAAAGCACGCAAATCCGTTGGTCCTGCGCCTGATCTCCGGTCGGGTTGGATAACCGTCCCATGGGACTGTGACAGTGAGGGAATAGAGAGTGCACTTGTGCTTGCGCATACACTCGGGTTCTTTTGAAACTGGCCACCGTGAATGATTCCCGGTGTGGAAGACATTATACTGTCTTCCACGCCGGGAATCATTCACGGCGAGAATCTATATATTAAAAATATAAAATATACAGTAATGGTAATAACAGGTCATGGTGGTCTGGATAAGCTAGGCGAACTGCTTTTTTGCATGGCGAAATATCTACCCATCCTCGTCTTGACGGAGCAAGGACAGGTTATGTCAGACTCGCACCGACTAAAACCTTATATGCCGTCTTGGCCGCATAATTGGCGGAACCACGGAAATGCTTCCGCATACATCCGCGGCCGCCCCATGGCAGGCATCCCCTCGGGAATGGAGAAATCCTCCCCTTTGTCTCTTTTCAGGTAAGGCGCACCAGAACAATAAGTGCGCCTTCATCCACAGTTTCAAACTTTACCTGCATACAATGGATCCGTCCGAGTCCGATACGCGGAGTCCATTGGTTTTTTTCAAAATTGTCAAAATAAATATGGTAAAAGTCCCCATCCAACTACTGTCTGTTAGCTTGTAAATTTGGTATATGTAAATTTTGGTGTTTGTCATAAATCAGTATCATATATATATATATATATATATATATATATATATATATATATATATATATATATATATATTTTTTTTATTTTAATATATATATCGAATGATTTAATTATATTAGGATCGGATGAATGATAAAATATTTTCTCCAGGACTCCATACATGTGGAAACTTGGGACCTGATTCCCTCAAGATCTTCAAGTCCCAACCGTCGACCACAGGCTTATTCAATGTCCCTTGTTGCTACCACCTCCTCACCGAGGAAGTAGATGCTGGTCTTTTTGACGTGTTCCAAAGAGATTATGGTTGTGGCCAAGCATCAGAACATGGTTTCCCTATGTCCGAATATTTGAGAGGTTTGTCAATCTTTAAAGTTTTTTGTTTGTATATAAGTATTACGCAAATGCCATATGAAAAAGCTTAAAGCACGGCTCCGTCACTTGCTTAAGGTTTCGCGTTATATATCTACCGGCTAGCGTACTCCCGAGAGTGCAAGTATCAGTGGTGGAGTGAAGGAATTTAATTGTTAACTACTATAATAAACAATTAAAATAAAATATGTGACACATTTATTAAATAAATAAAATTAACCATAATAATTAAAATTATCATAATATCTGGTCATCTGGTCAGAAAAAAAATACAAACACAATTCCAAATTGAATATGTATCTGGTGTCTGGCTACTACAAACTGCTTGGAATTCTGTAATTACTAAAATTAAATCGAAACTCAAGCATAATTTATTGTGAAATCATTCTGTGTAGATTAAACTAAAATTAGACTTCTAAGCACTAAAGAGTATAAAATTTCCACATAGCTTCAAATTTTTGGTTGCCTATAACGAAACGTCGGTCATGTGTAATAATAATCACTTTTTTTATAGAATAGGGTGACAAACGATCACACAGTTCACCTGATGGTAAGTGGTTGCTGTGGCCCAGGGACATTTACATCTGTCCTCGATTACGAAACAAAATGCAGATACGTTGTCACCCGTGAGGACTTAGGTGGAATGTCTCGTTTCCAGTAAAAAGGGTCTCCGGTTCTCTACACTCACCATCAAACCCATCACCAAACACAGAAGCATTAAGCTACTATTTCACGCTGGTATTCTGTGAGAGCGTGGTCCTCCCCGGTCGAGGCGACCCATTCGTGCTACAACTCAGTGGCGAAGCTAGGGCTTCAAACTAGGGCAAGCCCAAAATATGGTTTTGTTGTTTTTAGCAGTTTAATAAAAATACACCAATCTTGAGCTGTCTCCACTCTTTAGTTTCATATTCAGTGCTGACAAGGACGTGTTTAACAAAGCACGCAGAAAGCATACTACCGCTAGATAGATTGTATGACATAATATGCAATTGCACACCTTCGGTGGTTTTGAAAAGAGCCGTTTGGGTTTGCTTGAGATATTTACAAACAATACAATACATGAACAAAAGAAAAGCATGAACAAAGTACAAACAAACTATGTACAAAGTTAAAAAAGGGACGCCTGGCAGATGTGAAATCTCGAAATTATATTTTGTTTAAGTTATATGCATAAAAGAACAGATTACGACAGGAATTAGATAGTTATAATGAGAAGATAAAGCTTTGCTAATTTTTTACCATAAAGTAATGACTATTTATTATAATTATAATTATTCATTTTCAATTCATAATAAACCGTACAAAATGATATTTTTAAACTCATATTATGGTAACATAAATTAGCCGATAGCGTATTTGTACCATCTAGCGTAATCTTTAGGTACCATCGTGAGAATCAACCAATTTTCGTTCGATAAAATGACTTTACCTATAGAATTAAGTAGATGGCGCTATTAAAATTTTATATACTGGAAATAACTAAAGGGAGTATTCTTTAAAAATCTCAATACATTCTTCTGTATTCTTTTGATTTATTTCATTAAAATTTGGGCTTCACGTTAAAAAAAGGATTGTAACACTTATTTCCTATAAAATTAAACCTAGGTGTCTCATATTTTATGCTGGTTTTCAAATTGATATTTTTAATTCGTATGGTAATAATATAAATATTGAGTTATTAAACCTTTAAATACGCCTAAGTTAATTAAACTTTAATATTAAAGAGTCCTGTACCTATATTTAAAGTATGAAGAAATGTTTACTGAATATTAAATTTCATTTTTAAACATCTTACCTTTTCCTCGCCGATTAGCACTTCAACACACTTATATTCATCACAATGAACACTATTATCCTCCCATTTTCACTGAAAATCTTTAAAAAAAGCATAAATTTTAAACTCGCAATGTGCCATCGCAACATCCATCGCAACGTGCCATCATTATGACAGCGCGCGTACCAGGTTTGCATAGCTTGTCTAGTTACGTGATTATTCTGAAAAGCTACACTTTTGAATTTAAAGTTACGAAGTGACAATTTTTAATTAATCTACAATAAATTATCAAATAACATAAGATATTTCCGATTAGTATTTATTTGATGTTTAGAATTCACTTTTGTTCATTAAAAGATATGTGTTTTATTTATAAAACTGTATTAAAGGGTTCCAGATTGATTTTTAATAATGGCGTAAGTATAATACTAACATATACAATAAGTGTAATACTACTGCTACTGAGAATTTTGTGACGGAAAAACCCAATAAATGATTCTTGACCCGACTCGGGTTTCGAACTTGGGACCACATGATCAGCAATTGCGTTTACTGCCATTAGACCAAGAATGCAGTTAAAAGTGTTAGAACTATTAAAAATAATTTTAAAGGCGTCCCGCTCTGAGGAAAAAATTAATGGTCACTAAAAAGCCGGGGTTTTTAGCTCCATACTAATTGCTATTTATACAATCGTAGTTATACTTCATTATAGAACATTTTGCCACAGGTTAGAACGAAAGCGATCGCCCGAAGCCCGGTAAAAAGCCCACGCGTGCGAGGGAGAAAACCAATCGCTCAATTCAACTCTCCTTATATGTATGACAGCAGTATTCGTAAGGCTACGAGGTCTCACAGAGTGCGCGGGAAATTTGAAATAGTTTGAAACAGTTTACGAGTTATTTTATTACTTAATATAATTGATTGATTCATCTTAATGAGGCAAGCCGGGCTTTTGGGCTTGTATAGAAGCTTCGCCACTGCTACAACTATACTATTAATATAACTGCAGCATGGCTCAACCACGTAAAAAACGTAATATATAATCATAATTTATTACTTTGAATGCATTGAGGTAGCATTTATTCCGTCTTAGCACCGACTACGTTTGCCAGATGGTCGGGATTCGTCTGGATTCTCACGACATTTCAAATGATCTCCAGACTCCCGACGAAACTCAAAATCTCCAGACAAATAGCTTCTCTTCACATCACAGCTGCCTTTGATTTAATAAAAGCTGAGTTAATAATTAGACTGAACTTTGAAGTGAATCGTTTGAATTTTAAATCTACAAAATACTAATAAAGGATCCAAATTTGTGGGCTCTAGTAAAGTACATGAGGCTACCTAAAAATTGAGTGTACTTAAATTATTTATGTGTCAACAGTGTTAAGTCTTACAAGAACACCAACCCCAAAATCGCGACATTTTCGAATTTTGTCCGGATATTTTGGTCTTGCGATCTGTCTTTCCTATCACCGACTGTGCTAAGACGTACAAGAATTAAGGCGCCAACTTCAACTATTTTATTATTATGAGTTCTTCGAAGTCAGTTATTAATTTAGTTTTATTTCTTTTTACACCCCACTGAATGGGTAAAGGAATATTTTCTTACTAGTTAAATTACTTTTTCTTCAAATTTATATGGGAACATCGCTGAAGTATATTAAATTTAAAAAAAAGAAAAATTTAAATCGGTTTACAATTGAAGGAAATGTCGCGTAACATACAAAAAACCGTGGCGGGAAAGGACAGCGTTGAGAGAGTTCAGGAGACTAAAAATAAAAAAAACTGCGGTTACCAACCGACAACAGAAACAGAAACTTTTTTATTCAATATAGATTGTAAACAATACTTATTGAAATTCACTTTTTTCATTTACCACTGATTCGCAAAAAACACCTCTGTCCTGGGAAGAACCAGCAAGAAACCCAGCGGGACAATTTTTTTTTTCAAATAATAGGTTACAATCATGTATGTTACAATTAACAATACAAAAAAAAATTGAAATAGCTTGGTAGCAATCACCCTTACCAGGGGTTTTTATCATCCATAAATTCCTTAATATTATAATAACCCTTTTTTAAAACTTAGTTTATAAAGTATTTGAACCTTGTGTATGTCAAATTTTGTATATTTTCTGAGATTTTGTTGTAAAAGCATATACACCGACCCAAGAATGAATTGCTGACTCAGTGGAGTTGAGTAACTGGTATCCCCCTATGAAGCGATCTATGCTATAGGAGGCCTTTGTTCAGCAGTTGATTTTATAGGCGATAACGGTAACGGTATACAAAAAACGTATAATCAAATTGGGAACGCTCAAAAACTAAAATTCGAAGGCTGAAGAATGAAAAGGTCAATCCTGAACTACCGCGTGTTGATCAAACCTTTTACACCAGCCTGTGAAATTTCACTACTGGACATTGACCTCTCACTATACGGAGAGGATTTGCCTTAATCATTATTGATCGACGGCTCCATTTCGCAGTGGTTTAGTAATGACTTGCAGCGCTAAGGGCTGCGAGTTCGAATTCGGACGGAACACAAGTATTTGTATCAATACAAATAATTGTTCCGGTACTGGATGTTCGCCCTTGTGAAATTTATTTATGTAAACTGTCCCTCGATACAAGAGAAAATCCTAGTGTGGATGTAACGTTTTTATACTTGGTACAGTCACGCTACAGCTATATTATAGTTGTAGTACGAATTGGTCGGCTCAACCAGGGAAGGACCACGCTCTCACAGAATACCAGCGTAAAATATCGGCTTAATACTGCTGCGTTTTATATGGTGAGTGTAGAGATCCGGAGACCTTGACCTTTACTAGAAACGAGGCATTCCATCTTCGTACTCAGGGGTGACAACGCAACTGCGTTTTGATTCTTTATCGAGGATAAATGTATATGTCTATGCGCCACAGCATCTACTTACCATCAGGTGGACTGTATGCTCATTTGACATCCTTATACTATTAAAAAAGAAGAAAAGATATTTTATTGTGATTTATTGTATTGTAGACACGTATAAATTTTATTTCTTTCTTCCTAACTATTCATCATGCTTAGCCGGTGAATTAACTATCGCAATACTAGACGTCTAGCACATTTGTCCTAGCGTTTATAGTATTTTTCACGTGCTAGCCACGCTGCAGTTTTACGTAGCTGCAGCACGAATATACCCTTTTTACTGGTAACGAGGCATTCCATCGTAGTCCTCAGGGGTGACAACGCATCTGAATTTTGATTCTTAACCAGTGATAGCTTTGTTGTCTATGGGCTACAGCATCTTCTCACTATGAGGTGGACTGTGTGCTCGTTTGTCACCCATATTCTATAAAAAATATGAGTATCGGCTGCGACAAAATCTTTTTGATAAAACCAGCCTTGAAGATCATAATAATAATGTTACGCGCTCAGCGTCATACACTAGCGCCATCTAGTGTCAGAAACGAGAGCGAGGGGAGCTTTGTAGAAAATGACATCACAAATTTATCAACCGACAGCGCCATCCGAAGAACTAAGTTTCTAGAAAATCTACACTCGCACACTCGTCCCTTTGCGCGCATTTACTTGAATATTCCGGATGCTTCTTTGCTAATTTAAATAAATAGGCGCTGCAAGATGCGATCGAGGCAGTGTTGATTTGGCGAGACAAGCGAAGCTTCGGAGCGGAATAAAGTGAATTAGTGTGTTTAATTATTAGTGTTTTAAGTTTTAATTTGTGTAAAGTAAATTAAAGTGTTAATTTAGGTAATTTTATCGGCAATTTTTATTCTCACGAACCTCAAGCTCGTAACAATAATAATGTTGTTTCAGGTTATAACCTGGGACGGAACGCTAGAATGCTCGCCGCTCAGTCTATAGACAGGGTCGTGTCTCGGAAACAATTGCCGTCAAAGAGTTTGCTGTATAGAGCCCTGTTTCAGGTATAAATATTTTGTGTCAAATTACTTTTTTAAATGATAGAAGGATTTTAAATGTACCATGTGATTTTTATTTAGTAAGAGAATAGTGGGAGCACCTGTGCCTGTGCGCAAGCACACACTTCAGCACTGATATTCTGTCCTGCGCATGACTAATCTCCGTTGAGACTGGCCGTCGTTTTTTTTTTTATAGAAGAGGAGGCACACGAGCATACGGTTCACCTGATGTTAAGTGATTACCGCCACCCATGAACAACTGCAACACCAGGGGAACTGCAGGTGCTTTGCCGGCCCTTTAGAAAGGAGTAAGCTCTTTTCTTGAAGGTCCCCAGGTCGTATCGGTCCGTAAAAATCGCCGGTGGTAAATTATACCACAGAGAGGCCGTAACCGAAATTCGTTTTTTTTTTCATTAAGTAATATGCGGTTAACGAGAGAAACTCAATCAGGAGATGGGTGGTAGCATTTTCCTGTTGGGAGGTTTTCAATGCATCTGCCAAATGTGGCAACCATGGCATATTCGCCTCTATGAGGCAATCTATAGAGGAAGCCTATGTTCACCAGTGGATAATGTAGACTATAATAAACGAATTAATATGCGAGATGGCTTACTTCGTGGTATGGCCCCTTTTCGGCCTAGAAGTTCGTCTGGGTTGATACCAGACCTTTTCCTGCCACCAAAATGCAGTTCTTGCTCTGTGTCAACGTGTCTCGGTCTGTAGGATATAGAGAACCAATATAATTACATGCTGTGATGCATTCCATTTTAATCCTTTAAGGTGCAAACGCATCTGTAACCTTCTATGTTTGAAATTGGCTGCAGGTGTACATAGACTGCAGTAGCCATGCCGTAGGTATTACTATATTTTTTACTAAACGAGCACACAGTCCACCTGATGGTAAGTGGTTGCTGTGACCCATAGACATCTACATCTAGCCTCGATTACGAATCAAGATGCAGATGCGTTGTCACCCGTGAGGACTAAGATATAATGCCTCGTTTCCAGTAAAAACGGTATCCGGTTCTCTACACTCACCATAGCAACATTAAGCTACTATTTTACACTGGGACAGTGGTACTGTAACTTTAGTAAAAAAAAAGTTATACCGTCATCTATCGGAGTCTCTATCTTACTGGCATTTCTCATAGTCTCCTCTAAAAATCCACACGAGTGGATATGGGGGTGATACATTTTCTAACACAGCCTACACTTAACCCAGGGTATGAGTTAATTCTCCAAGGAATAAATTCTTTTACAGGTGATTGTGAAGAGACATCTGCCAGGGTTCGCTTTAACCGATGGGAGACTGAAGCGGTTAGCTTCAAATTGTGATGACTTCAACGAATATTTCAAGATGGCGGACAGCGTGCTCGCATTGGGTCTGTTTGACAAATTGTCTGACAGTTATTTGAAAGAAGTGTCTAAAGATTTGAACTGTCAATGGAAACAAGTTGTTTTATTTTATTTGTTAAGGTTATGTTTGGCGCAGGTGATTGAGAGCGTTTTGTTGTTAGATAGATTGCTGTATTTATTAGAAAACGGGTTTAAAAAGGCTTATATAGTGAAATTGTTTGATCCTGTGCTGTCACCTCGGTGTCATAGTATTGTGGCAGTTAGGTAGCGGTTAATATTTGAAAAATATTTTTATATTTACACAATAAATATATTTGTCAACTTTAACCTTGTTTTTTTTTTTGACGTGAATACGTTTTTTAATTTGCTTCCGTAGCAGAACACAACATAGAAAACAGATGATAACAAAATAGGGGATACAGTTTGATGTTGCAGCTAGATATCCATCGTTTACGTATAAAATTTAATTTCACCACTTGACAGTAGTATGATGATGATGATAACCATAGGTTCAAATATATAAATAATGATATACCGTTATTGTAGTATTTGAAAATACGAGTAAACTAACAACGGAACCGGCGTTGCCCGGGTCAAAATACATCACACACTTAATGGGTATAAAATCAGTTTTTCTATCTTGTATATGTACACAAATCTTTGTACTTACCATTAAATATTCGTTGTATATAGTGTATACGAAATCGACTGATTAATTCACTTATTAAAATTAATTATGAATCAATTTTGAAAGTAGTATGTTGAAATAAAAATTATATTTTGTTAAATATATTGGGGCACGCAGCCCGCTAAGTCGAGCAAAAAAGCGGCACGGCAGTACCATCTTTTCTCGAAGCAATTCAGGCCATTTTCGACCCCCTATAACTTCGTAGTCAATTAATCTAGAAGCCTGACTTTTCAGTAACCGAGTAAGCATTGTATAAACATGGTATATTTCAAATTTCATTCAATTTGAACCAGTAGTTTAAGAATTGTAACAAGTCAAAGTTTCTTAATTTTGTCACTCACTGACTGACCGATCATCAAAACTCTAAGGCACTTCTAGCAGACATAGAAGCTTCAAATTTAGAATACAATTAGTATGTAGTGTATAAATCAAGGAAAAACTAAAATATTTTTCAATTTCGGTCCAGTTTTCTAGATACACCAACTGCATTAATAACTTTGTAATCCCATATAAATATATAGAATTACAAAGTTAAATTTGCAGTGAATGAATCAGTGTACTTGTATATGTATTACAGGTGTACATAGGTACGTTTTTGGTACTCAAGAAGTAGAAGGTACCGGAAAGGTAAAAAATTAGGACTATCTTACATACAAAAAGAAATGAGATGCCATTAAAAACATAACTTGTAAAAAAACCGAGTCTCGCAACTCAGTTCTTCTACTGTAAAAAATTGTGAGATGCATGTAATACCAAGTCGGTTAATTTATTCAGTTCCTACTTAAGACTCCTTATGTTTTAAGTTATTACGTCATTAGCTAACCTAACAACATTTTATAGTGACCATATCAATTTTAAAAGTCTTTTATATTTTAAATATATAGATTGACTTGGCAATCGCACTAAGCAATCTAATTTAATATAATATGTATTTCTTGTGAGATACATTGTGGTTTCATGCGATGGCCAAGTCAATCTATATATTTAACATAAAAGACTTTTAACATTGATATGGTCACTATATGTTGGTTAGCTAATGACGTAATAACTTAAAACATAAGGAGTCTTAAGTTAAATCACCATTCCTCCCATTACATCGGTATTGCTGCGCAAATCCTGGAGCGTTCGATTTAGTGCTTCTACAGCTTTTTTATTCTACTTTTTTATTGTACTTTCGACCCACACTAAAAGTTTGCATTGTCGTAGCATTATACCTCGTGCACTATTTTTGCTAAAGTTGCAGATCGGCGATTCTTCCTGGGCTAGGTTTAGAGGGAGTTTTAAAACAGAATGTGCAGTGCGGCCCCCGCTTAGCAGCGTGGCGGCTATACCGGAGTAAGCTACGGCCACAGCAATGTTTTTATCTTTCCGTACTTGCGCTAATAATAAATTTAACAAAAATGTCTTCCCAATTCCTCCAGGGGCATCTAAAAAGAAAAGTGCACCATTTCCAGATTCAATTTGTCCTAATACTTTGTCAAAAACTCGTTTTTGTTCGGGAAGCAAGGGGGTTACAAATTCGGCTACTTGCTGCTGCAAAGCTGGTATATCGTAGTTTGTTTCACGTATAATTTAATCACTTAGTTCATTTTCGGTTGTTCGCTGAGGGCTTATCATTCCAAAGTCGCTTAATTTTTTGCCTACCATTGCCATTACTTTATCTTCAATTTTTCCAAGTGCTTCATTATAAATGTGTTCATTGTATGTCATGTTCGCGTGTGTCTGCTGTAACCTTCACAAAATATCTTCCGCCATGTACTCTTTATATTTGTCCCACAATTCATGTGCATTAGATAGCCCGCAAGATGATATGAGAGTTGCATAAAGATCCCTAATTTTGGCTGGTGACTGGCACTGCAGAGCTTTCTCCATGATTTGATCCCAGTAATTATCGTTTTCTAAAAGATGCAGAGCTTCACATGCTTCTCTATAAGTTGCGCATTCCTGACCGTTGACAGTTTTAAGGTCTTTATATCTTGTAGGACCCCGAACATGGTGCAGCAGCAATCGTAAACAGAAACATTCAAAATTAGTTACATGGACGGTATACACACAACCAAGGGCATCTGATGACTTTACACCGGGCCAATTTGCAACAGGCGCGCCTTGAATACGGCGTTTCCACTCCTTTCTAGATGTGTACCAAGTATAATAGCGGAGGACTTCAGAATATAACAACGTTTTTGCAAAGAGGTCGGTTTGACAAAGTTGAAAGAAGGCTGTTAGTGTAGTTTTTGGCGGTGATGCAATTCTTTCTTGGAAATTTCTTTCGGTGAAATATACACGCTCTCCATTTTCTAAGTGCACAGCAAGGTGAGAAGCTGTTGGGTGCCTTTGGTGTAAAGGGAAGCCAAGGAGACGCCACGCTGTCTCGTTACTGCTGACATAACGCCCTGCTTGAAAGGTCTGTACTTCATTAACGGGATTTGCCTCACTTTCACTCCTGAGATTAAATATTGCTTGGTCGCTTCCTTTATTTATGTACTTACAGATATACTTGATTGCGCGGACAGAGCTACATGCTTCTACATTAATGTGGGCATTAAACATTTTACATAGAATGGGCGAATACGGGACAATCCAGGTGTTATCTAAGGTTTCGAACGCTCCAGAGCGAGATTTGATTGTAACTTTCCTGCCACCATCTTCGGGAGCTCTGCGTCTGTATAAAGGGTAGCCATTGTCATTGTGCACTGTTTCTTTTAATAGCTGTTTAGGGAATTTCTTTGTACATTTTCCTTCTTTTATACATGGCGATATTGAATTTCGTGCTCCACATGGACCGTGAATCATATTTCGGACGATGGTATCATACAATTCTTTATCTTGCTCAGGATCTCTCAGGAATCTCGGCGCTTATTATGTCGTCTATTTGGCTGGGCCGCAACTTCTCTTTAAGCCGTATTAGAATGTGGGCATGCGGTAATCCTCTTTTTTGCCATTCAATTGAATACATGAAGCACTGCACCTCTCCGAAAATTTTCCCTTTGTTAATTACATACATTAATTTTTGTACTTTTAATCTAAATACTCTAGCAACTAAATCGTGTCTGTCAGTACTTTTTTGGCCCGGCATTAGCTCCTCGGTTATTTCTTTCATTATGGGATTGCAAGTAAAAGTAACAAAAAGATCAGGTCTTCCGTAAGTTCGTACATAGGCGAATGCGTCTTGTGTGTACTTATGTAGGTAGCGGGGACTGTTAACGAATGATGAGGGCAGAATTACCATTTTACCTAAATCTCTGGGGTTTACATTGGCGTCGCTGGAAACTGCATCTTGTAAATGTATATAATTCTCAACGCGCAGCTTTTTTTGATTTAAAGATATATAACGGAGACGTTCACTTTCTACCTTCACATACAACATGTCTACCAAAAATTGATGAAATAATGGTCTACACCGGGCTAAGAGATTAAAATCATTTTCTCGCAACATCATATGTTACGCATAAAAATCCATACATGATACTTTTTTGTTCGGAGTAGGCTCCTTTGTGACCGGGTTAATGAGTGGAAATTAAAAATGATAACCCTCTTGTCCTTTGCAATAAATCAATGTGTATTACAGAGCGTCATAAAACTTGTGTGTGTCGGCTACCCGTTGCAACGTATCATCACGTGCTCGCAAGACAATGTCTCGTGAAGAAAATTGATCACCACTAATTACGGCTGCTATATCGTTTATCAAAGGTGCATTGTAGCGCCTTTCATTCTCTCCTCGAGGGCTCCGATCTGCGTGAATGACGACTTTATAATCCTCTTCAGGTAGGTTTTCTAAATCAGTTTTAAATGTTTTAATCTTTGAATTTTGAACACTGTGTCTCTCTCAACTTCCTGGTTATATTGGCAGCGACGGTCTACCTCAATTTCTTCGTCACCCATAAAATATACTTGTAAAAATTTATGCTGTTCGTTTTCAGCTGGAAAAAGTGAACCTATTCTATGATAAATTTGCCCTTGCACCCTAAATGTAAGCGAAAATCCCGGCATTATTATTTCCCGGTCAACTCCGAAGGACGTCAATTGAAAGCATGAGTTATATTTCCGGATCCTGTTTAAAAAGCGCCGTGACTCATTAGCATCATATAAAAAGAGAGTTTTCAAAGGTTCTTCTGGTTCCCCAAGTAACGGAAGAGACACTTTGCCATTGGAACAGCACATGCCTGCGGTCTCATCTTTCAATTTTAAAGCGCTGCAAAATCGACACGCCTTGTCCATCAGTCCGATAACAACTAACCTGTGATTTTTATAATCAATCAACGGATCATAATTGAATGCTGCGTCATTAAGAACCGACCAATTGTTTCTTTGAAAATTTTGTCGAAGCTGAACGCTTGGAGCTGTGCATTTGCATCTCTTCGCGCCTGTGTCTATTCTGATGTTTCAGATGCCCTTATAGTAGATTGACGTTCAGCTTGCTCAATGAGTCTGTGTTGAGTTTCATCAGGTGTTTCCGCGGCTCTTAAGGCGGCCTGACGTTCCGCTTGTTCGAATAGCCTTTGCTGACTTTGAGCAGGTGTTTCAGTGGCTCTTAAAGTAGATTGACGCTCTGCCTGTTCAAGACGCCTTTGCTGACTTTGATCAGGTGTTTCAGTAGCTCTTAAAGTAGCTTGACGCTCTGCCTGTTCAAGACGCCTTTGCTGACTTTGAGCAGGTGTTTCAGTGGCTCTTAAAGTAGATTGTCGCTCTGCCTGTTCAAGACGCCTTTGCTGACTTTGATCAGGTGTTTCAGTAGCTTTTAAAGTAGCTTGACGCTCTGCCTGTTCAAGATGCCTTTTGCTGACTTTGAGCAGGTGTTTCAGTAGCTCTTAAAGTAGCTTGACGCTCTGCCTGTTCAAGACGCCTTCGCTGACTTTGAGAAGGTGTTTCAGAAGCTCTTAAAGTAGCTTGACGCTCTGCCTGTTCAAGACGCCTTTCCTGACTTTGAGAAGGTGTTTCGGAAGCTCTTAAAGCAGCCTGACGCTCCGTCTGTTCAAGACGCCTTTGTTGACGTTGAGAAGGTGTCTCAGATGCTCTAAAAGCAGCCTGACGCTCTGCTTGTTCTTGCCTTCTCAGTCTAGCATCTTCTTAAGATTCTAGCGATCGAGCTAATCTTTTCGCTTGTCTTTGAGAAGATACTCTTGAAAGGCTGGACTTACGTTTGCGAGGCATTATGAAGTAACAAAAAACCTTTTTTTGTTACTTCATAATGCCTCGTTTATAAAAAAACGTTAAAATATCTAAAAAGAATTAAATTTCCTTTTAAATATTTTTTTAAAAGCAAATTCAAAATATCTAAAAGGAATAAATATTCCTTTTAAATATTTTTTATAATCAAAACAACAAAACCAATTCAAGACACAACACGAATCCGAAAAGGATAGCCAAAAAAGTCGAATCATCTTAAACCAAATCACAAAACAAATCGCAGAAAACCGAAATCGAAAGCAGTAGTCAATATAAATACAACCAACGAAAAAAAAAGTTAGTGTATAGGTACCGTATACACTATCTATACTATTAATATTCCTTTGAAATATTGTTAAACAACCTAAAACAACGAAAACCAATTCATGATTCTAAATAAACAAAATCCAAAATCAAAGTCAGAGTCCAAATATGTATAAAGGAATACCAACCAAATCAACAAAACCGATCCAAGAAAATACAATATAAATCCATTCAACCTTAACCAAATCACAAAGCAAATAACAAACAACCGAAATTGAAAGCAGGTAGTCGAATAAGCTACGAAATAGAAACAATTTAAGCTTATAGGTACCCTATGCACTATAAGTTGACGCGCGGCTCAACGGCGGGAGTTAAGTACATGTCAGGAAACATTTCGTTACCGCGTTTTAAAAACCTAGTAACGACATCTAGCGGAATAAATTTAAACTAAGTATACGTTAGTTAATAAGAACTCTCAAAAAATATTTCTCTTATAATTTTGCACAATTTTTTTATTGTAATACCGATTCATTCATAACCACATATATGAACTGTATTCATTTCCGTTCAATAAATATTACTAAGGTTTATTAATAAGGCTTACTAAGAACTGTTTCTACCACAGTTAAGTAATAGTTAAGGGTAAAAGCGTGACAGGTGGTGATAGTATTTCTGATCCATACTTATATTCACACCTGTAACCCTTGCGGAGTAGGCAGAGCATCAACGGATTACTTAATATCGTCTGCGAGGTTATCGCCTATTCTGTGAATTACAATGCACCAAAACGTTTGAAGAAAATCAGCTGGTGAATTTTATGTTTTTTGCGTGACAGATCCATACATTTTTTATCTTAATTTTGGTAAAAAGACATAATAATCCAGATATTCTGAACTTCTGTGTTCGTCCATCGTACCGTCGTCCGTCTTGTAGAATCAAGGTGACGCCACCTAGCTGAATTTAATTTTGCAACATATTCGATTTTCCTACGGGAATGATATGTTTTTCCGCTGAAATAGTCACCGAACTATCCCCATACCAAAATTCATGCCATGCCGCCGCTCTGTTGCGACGTGAAAGAAGGACAAACTTTTGCAACATATTCTATTTTCCCATGGGAATGAGGCTGTAGAGTGACATAGGCTACTTTTTTCCGCGGAAAAACATCTCATTTCCGTGGTAAAATAGAATATTTCCCACGGGAACGGGAATGAGATGTTTTTCCGCGGAAAAAAGTAGCCCATGTCACTCTACATCCACCGAACTATCCCCATACCAATATTAATCCCATGCCGACGCTCTGTTGCGACGTAAAAGAGGAACAAACTTTTGCAACATATTCTATTTTCCCACGGGAATGAGATGTTTTTCCGCGGAAAAAAGTAACCTATGTCACTCTACAGCCACCGAACTATCCCCATACAAAAATCATGCCATGCCGACGCTCTGTTGCGACGTGAAAGAAGGACAAACAAACAAACACACTTTCGCATTTATAATATTAGTATGAATTTTTTGTTTACAACACTTGATTATATAGTACATTTGTTATTTTATTATTTGGACTGTAAATGAACAATCTTCGAGCTGACCCAACTCTTGAGCATGCGATTGATTGATGCACGATTCTCTCAAATTAACGCCACAATATTGGCATGTTGGGCCCTGTGCTTTATTGATGGTATAAGCCTACTATATATATATTGTAGTATGTATATATTAATTGATAAGACTTCTACTTTTATTTTAAATTATCCCAAATTGAATGTGATTTATGGGCAACAACGTTTTTGTCTACGGATCGACCCTTACGAATGTGTGCGTGCGCAGTAAAATCACTTAAAATAATGTATTAGCACGCATTTTGAATTGAATTATTTTTTAAATTAATTTTTCTTCACCATTTGGGTATATTACTTATTCTGACCTCTGCAAATTTGGAAGGTTATTGCAAAATAATGCTGTATAATATCTTATACTAACAAAGAAAAGTAGTCGGAAGTGATGTGATTTCAAGTGAAATCATGTTCAGCCTCTATACGCACTCACGCACCCATCTTCCTTTGTTTATCAGCCTGTGAAAGTTTACTTCATGACGCTTACATATTGATGACAAGATGATGAAGATTGACAAAATGATGCGGTGACCAGGATTAAGAAAGGAATGCTTCGGTGGTTTAGTCGTGTAGTAAGAATGAATGAGGAAAGACTAACAAAGCAAATATATGTTGCAGAAGTGAATGGAAGAGCCGGAAAGGGACGTCCTAGGCGAAAGTTTATCGACCAAATTGGCGATATACTAAAAATGGGCCAACTTAAGAGTACCCTTAATCGGCGTGCATGTATGCGTAGGTATATGGATGTGGAGGAAGCGAGAGAGGTATGTCATGATCGTGCTAAATGGAAGTCTGTGGTCTCTGCCTACCCCTCTGGGTGACAGGCGTGAGTGTTTATGTTATGTTATGCTTACATATTCACCTAAAACACTTAAACCCATACATGACAGGGTGCCCTGTGGTTATAATTATTTATTATTATAAATTTTATATTTGCGCTGTAAAACATCGGGAATAAACAATTTGGAATGAAACTCATTACGACACTTACCAGTAAGGGCAGAACAATGTCAGCCCGACCAGCTATAGCATTATAATAGATATAAAATCCATCCAAAAGTGAAATAAATACACGAAAATAAACTACCTTTTTGATTTTTTATTAATTTATTGTTAAATAGATACAACACGTATGAAAATCCGTAAAGTGACTATATTTTTAAACTAGCTTTGGTCATATCATTGATTCTGTGCTTTGCTGAAAATATTTGGTTGTAGATAAACTTCTGAGGCAAGATAAGATATATAAACAATTGACGATTTTAGCACGTATTGGTTAATTTTTAAGTTCTTACAAAATAACTGGGAAATGCTTATGGTTTATGGATAGATATTTCAACATTTTTAATTTTAGTTATAAAACAATTCATTTAAAATATACCTAAGTTATATACGCAAAGTAACTTAGTGTTAAATAAAAACTATATTTCATTATAAATATTTTTTAATACGATAAGGCTGACAAACCAGTACACAGTCCACCTGATGGTAATCTACTTACCGCTTTAGCCCATAGACGTCTGTCTACATTTAACCTTGATTAAGAATCAAAATGCAGATGCGTTGTCACCCTTGTGGACAAAGATGGAATGCCTCGATTCCAGTAATGTTTATCCAATAACACAATAATATTAAGTTTTGTAATGTTTTAGGAGAAAATTGCGTCATGAAGATCCTTTAAAATGGTTTACATTGTTTATAATAACAAGTCAATCGGCAAATAAAATATATTGTGCTTTTTAAAACAGACTAAAAATTATAAAACTTTTTCTTCTGTTTTTCTTTTTTTTTCATATTCTTACATTGTCATCCGATTCTGAGCTATGTTCAAAATTACGAGTATCCAGCTCACCGGGAATTTGTATCAATTACTAAATTTGACCAGAGACGAAAGCGAGTTAATTAAAACGTGGTAATATAGACTGACAAAAATTCAGCTTATTGTAAGGAATAATTTAATCTCTACATAGTATGAAACAAAGTCGTTTCCCACCGTCTGTGTACGCTTAGATCTTTTAAACCACGCACCGAATTTTGATGCGATTTTATATATATATATATATATATATATATATATATATATATATATATATATATATATATATATATATATATATATATATATATATATATATATGCATATTATAGTAGAGAAAAGGCGAGAATTTAAAGATTTGCCGTAGGTAACGCTGTTGTCATGATCGTAAAATCAGCCGTCAAATTTCGTAAGTCGCTTTATTAGTTTTTTGACATTGGAATGTTATATTGTGAACAAAAGTAACGTCAGCGGATCCTTTTCCTGAAGTGTAAAATATCTGGCGCACTCTTATTTTTAGGCGGTACAAACGGTCTTATAACCTACAAACAACCTATTACGTGATGATTCTCTTAAAAATATCCTTGACGACTTTAACAAAAGCGTCCCGTTTAAGTAAGTGTTTTGGTCAATTAGTTGATTTTTGAGGAAATCAAAATGCATATGAGGTCCTCATCGTCTTCATTCTTCAATTCCCATTTGACGTCGACTTTCACTGTCGGGTACGATTTCAAAACTGGCAGCGTCGCCACGTAACTCGCTTTTTGACCGGCCTGGAAAATATCAGATAATTCTTATTTTTTTGAACCAGTTTTTTGAACCTATGTAAATCTACTGAAATGTAAATATTTTTTTATTTTTTTAATTTGTTTAAAAAGAATATTAACAATGGTATAAACATTACTAATATTCCCTTACGACTACTGTCGCTATATATTATTTTTATATTAGGTCGTGTTGAGAACACATTTTATAAAGTTGTTTTTATATCTTATAAAATACACTAAATTGAACAATTCAAGTGGTTCGGCTTCATCGGCAAGTACCTGCCGAGACATTTTCGAAGTTGGACATGCGTTGCTGTAAAATTAAATAGGGTTCGATCCCTGCCGGCACCAATAAAATTGTTAATTGCAATTTGAAGTGCTGATTTACCACGTGCTCGACGGTGAAGGAAAACAACATGAGGAAACCTGCATGTCGGAAAATAAGAAAAAAATAAATATTTCGAAGACTTGTGAAGTTCGCCAACACACATTGGGGCAGCGCGGCGGACACTTCCTTGCTACGAAAATGAACGTCGAGCCACCTAAGTCTTGAGCAAAATTGTGGTATATGATCAAACTTGCGCAGGCCAAAAATATATACGAGGTAGAGCCACGCTGCAACTAAATTATGATTGTAGCACGAATGGGTCAGCTCGACCGGGGTAGGAGCACGCCCTCACATAATACCAGCGTAAAATAGCAGCTTAGTACTGCTGTGTTTCGTATGGTGAGTGTAGATATCCAGATACCCTTTTTACTGGAAACGAGGCATTCCATCTTAGCCCTCAGGGGTGACAAAACGCATCTGTATTTTGATTCTTAATCGAGCATAAATGTTGATGTCTATGGGTCACAGCATCCACTTACCATCAGGTGGACTGTGTGCCCGTTTGTCACCCTTATTCTATAAAAAATATATATAGCGTATGCACAGATTAAGCAGACGGTCGAGTTTGCTATGCAGTTCTTCAGCTATATCTGGATAAGCAATTCCACTTTATTCGACATTATCCTGATGAAGTCCCGACGTCATTCTAAATGAAATTAGAATGGATGCATCTTAAAAATGGCCAGGATGAGGGGCAGAATTACAACAGATCTATTGCAAGTAAGTGAAGAATCAGTTCTTAATGTCTTTCAGGTAGATTTAAAAAAGACTACAACGCCCTTATGAAGAACTACATCTGATTTCTCTTCTAAATTTCATCTACATGCTGTTTTCGAAAGTCGTCACTATATATAATATCGTCTTGATCGCAGACTTCAGGACTTCTAGTCTCTCGAATACGCTGATTTGAAACTTAGCACTATGTTCAGATTAACTACATAGTGTCTGCCAACGGTTAGGTTTAAAATGCTTAAGTTGTCTGAAAAAGATGTGTTCATGTCCCAATTTTATTACGCTCACAATTACTCAAGAACTAGCGATGCCCCTTCGCTTCGCACGGGTGATTCTCGACAATCTGGACAACATCTGGATCTCCGCAACAGCGCCATATTTCGGATCCAATTGTGACTCTAAACCATCCATAAATTTTTTTGTGGATGGTTTAGAGTACACACAAAAAAATTCATTAAAATCTTTCGAGCCGTTTTCGAGTTATAGGGAGACTAACGGACAGGAATTTATTTTTATATCATCATCATCATCATTACAGACCTTCACAAGTCCACTACTGTACATAGGAATGCCACAAAGCACGGTCCTGAGCTACCTACATCCATCGACTTCCTGCAAGTATTTCCAGGTCGTCACTATATCTAGTGGGGGACTACACTTCGCCTGCCGGCACGAGGCTGCCATTCGAGAACCGTTTTCCCCCATTTTATATACAGAGATAATATTATGTCTGAAACATTGTGTTCGAGTAAACGAATTCGTAAACAAATATCGTAATAATTTTTATATTTTCACGAATACTTAACATTGATAAAACTAATTTTACGGATTTTATGGCGTTTAATATAAATTAATCGCTATGAAAATCGTAAAATTAGTTTATACAATAAAAACTTACAACTACTTCATCTGTGCGAAACCATGCGGAAGGGTATATATTTTGTAAGTTATTTACTTTGTCTTTATTTAAATTTTTAATTATTTTGATATAAATGGTAAAATGTAAACAATTTAGTTCGCAAAGTGTTTCCGGTGTCTTTTTCAATAGGAGTAGAAATTACTAGACAAAACCAACTTTGACCAAGCGGTGAACCGACGAATCGAACTCGACTTGGTCGTCCAGTAAATCTCAAAACAAATTTGCGTTTTGCCAGCGATGATCGATGGAGCAGAGACATGGTTTCCTTACTTTTGGACAAATCAGAAAACGTAAAGTCGTTCTGCAAGCTATGGGGATGGCTGTGCTCGAAATTACTTTGCATAACAGAATCCGTACTGAAGATGTTCGCAGCAAAACCAAAGATAACGATATCGTCCAATGTTTAAGTAAAGAGTGCATAATGGACCATGCATAGCTCGAAGAACCGACTACCTATGGAAAAGGAAGGTTTCCGAGTGGCAGCCTGCTGGTAAACGGAGCGAGGTGGCCCCGCTCCAAATGGAAATCGAACGACCTGGTAAAACAAGTAGGATTTTGAAGTCACCCAAATGAGTCAAGACCGTAACAGTCATTGGGGGAGGGCCTATGTTCAGCCGTGGACTTGTGACGGGTTGTAATGACAATTCAAATACAATTAATTGAAAATATTTAATCGTCGCTAGGGACCTTGCCCTGACCAAAAGTCATCTTGCCCACAATAAATCGAGGTCTTGCTCCGCCCTATAGATAATAATATATATTTCTTGTAAAACAAACAAACCTTCAAAGGGCATGTGAGTCCGTTGTTTTTACAGCCGTCGGGCTGTGGCAGCGGGAACGGCACTGGCAGGTTCATGATCACACCGTGTACTTCTGTTTCAATGGCTTTCACGTCCTTTGCTGAAATTATTAAGTTATCAGTTTAGTAAGTTAGTGAAATGAAATGAACACGCTTTATTTTACGACATAAGAAATTATATTAACAATTGTAAAGTTAAAGTAAAGTTACAGCCTATATACGTCCCATTGCTGGGCTCAGGCCTCCCCTCATTTCTGAGAGGGTTTAGGGCAAGGAAGTGTCCGCCGCGCTGCCCAAATGCGTGTTGACGAACTTCACATGTCTTCGAAATATTTTTTTTTTCTTATTCCTCAGACATGCAGGTTTCCTCACGATGTTTTCCTTCACCGCCGAGCACGTGGTAAATCAACACTTAAAATTGCAATTAACAATTTCATTGGTGCCGGCGGGGATCGAACCCGGGTTACTCGCGTTCTGTTATATTTACAGCGAGCGTTAACCACTGAGCTACCACGGCATTAACAATTGACGAAAATGTAATATTACATTTTTAACAATTGACGAAAATGTAATATATGTACACACAAAAATATAAGTACTTTAAAAAAGTGATATTTTTATTCTGTAAATACAAGTCACAGGCATGAAGCAGGTAGTATTCTGTGAGAACGCGGTTCTTCCCCGATCGAGCCGACCCATTTATGCTACAAGTATAATGTAGCTGCATCATGGTTTTACCATGTAAAAAATCATCAATTAATCACAAAAGAGTAAAGAAGAAAAATATTCCATTTAACCGATCCAAGTGAGCCTAAGATACGTAGGTATGTTAGGAGGGGTTCCTTACAGCGGTCGAAGAGCTGATTCTGCCTTTTTATATTATTTTATAAAACGCTACGTCCACACTAGGATTCTGTGGCCTGAGGGTAGTTTACATACATAAATTGCACGTAGAGGAACATCCCGATCCGGATGTTTTTTGTAGGCCGTACAAATTCCGCACGGGATTTGAACCCGCGGCCCTCAGCGCAACAACTCAATGCTAAACCACTGCATGGAAGATTTTCTTTTATTAAGAAATTGCTGAATCACTACTTAGTTATTACTAACAAGGCGTGAAGTCGAGGCTTATTGTGACGTTAGTGTTTTTTCTGAGCACGCATTCCTTGGCTGTTTCCGCGCATCCGCTCACCCCCACCATTTCGAGGGTCGCTAATTTTGAACCTGAAAATAAATTAATATCGTTTTAATGCTTTTAAAACACATAAAATATTATTTTTTTCAATTTTCTACAGCCTATCAAAAGCCCTCGTGTAGTGGCGGTGTAAGAATACCCACTACCCCAGATCGTCCCGAGGGTATCGTAAGATAAGAAGCGACAGAGGGAAAACAGGAGATGGGGAGCAGCATCTTACTGATAACAACTCAAAGCCAATCCGCCTGCCAAGTCTAGCAACTTGGCAAAATTCCCCCTACGTAGTGGTCTAAGGGGAAGGCCTATGTTCAGCTTTTTTTGGACTTTTATAGGCTGTAATAGTAGTATCAAAGTACACTACTACACATAGGCTTCACGACACAATCCAGCGAAGATGGCTATAGTCTCTAAATGACTCAATGTATGATGCTCGAAACTGCGCAAATCGAGTGATTACTCACTATTAAAATTGTTTATGTTTGCATTGTTGTACGATCGCATTCCAATTTGGATTTCGCTGCTATTAACTTAGAGTTGTGTTTCGAATAAATCATGCTGTGAAGTTTACGTGTACATTGTTTGTCTTGTCCGTTTATAGATAGTTTGTATTCAACGACAAACGAATCTATACTCCACATACAACGATTTAAAATATAGAATCCGACAACAATCCTATTGGATATTTGTCAGGTGGCTAAGAGTGAATGCCTTATTACCAGCATCAAGTCACTTTGATTCGATCATTACTCTTGCTCATCTTTTATACATACTAGCTTATACCACCTCGCTTCACAGGTTGTTTGATGATATTTTATTGCGGAACCTACATCTAAAATATCAAGAAATTTTTCTTTGATGGTACTGTCGTATATTCCGTTCTTAGTGAGCGTCTACATTGCGAAATGAGTAACTATACTAAATTTCAAGTTAATCGGGTGTATAGTTTTAGGCATACAATGCACGCTCATGCAGGTTGTCAGTTTTACAACAATCACGGTTGTGATTGACGAATAAACTGCCGTGTAATGCGGTGATTGACGCGTGCATGAGCGCGTAATGTACGCCTATCAGTCACCATCCGTTTTTATTAATCATGATTGATGGAATTGATTGACGCCTGCGTGAGCGTGTAATATTAGAGATCTCGTGATCAGTCATTCAGTATCAGTAAGTGATATTTCGCTTAAGGTTTTTTTTTTACGATCAATTTGTTATAAATGAATATACGTGCATAATGAAATATAAGAAAAATCGTTGCGAATTATCATAATAAATATACAAATTTGCGGATAGCTACATTTTGAAAAAAAAATATCGTATTAATTTTTTTCCATTTTTAATTATGTTTCACAATACATCAAATCTAAATGCATTTAATGCATTGGTAATAGTGAGAGATTAATTTCTATTTTGATTGACTAGTAACATGCATATTTTCCTTAATAAAATTTATAATTTTTTATCAGAAGTTTAACAACCGATGCCTTCCTTACGGTGATGCTCTAGGCCAATATCTAGCCTAATTATAATTCCATCCCCTTCATCAATGCCAACGTGGTGTTTCTCAAGTCGAGTTGACAGACCCCCGAACGTAAAAGCTTTTGCACCAGGGCCGGGGACAATTCTTTATCATAAAAACTAGTGAAATAAAATAAACTATTTTTACTAACCACAGATTAGACAGTTGCCTATAAATAAATTTAAACGTGCAATATTTTCTTGGCTCTTGGATATGTGTTTTTATTCTGTTAACGATTTCATAGATTATAAATTTATAAATTATACATAAATGAATGCTCCCAATATTGTATTAATAATAATAATAATATATATCTACAATTGATAATTCCTATATAATGTTATAAATGTATAAATTTGTCTAAATAAGTACTATAAAGTGTTAAATATTATTCTAATTGTAATATTTCTACACCGGATACGGTAGTATATGTGAATCATTCTATAATTTCAACATCTGTAATTACCATATACTAAGAAATAAACGATATTCTATTTTTGATTGTGATTCGACCCATTATAATACAGACAGCGTTGCTCTAACATGTAGGTATAATATAGATATTTTTTATTTGGTGTAGTTCAAAAATGTTACGTGAAATAGTAATGTATTATACATATGTATATATAACGTTGTACAACAAGTGCGTGCTGCCAGTGATGACCTACGGAACCGACTCGAAGTCGCTCAGCGAGCTGTGGAGAGGGCTATGCTCGGAGTTTCTCTGCGTGATAAACTTAGAAATGAGGATCTTCGCAGTAGAACCAGAGTGACCGACATAGCCCAACGGATTAGTAAGCTGAAGTGGCAATGGGCCGGCCATGTAGCTCGAAGAACCGACTACCGTTGGGGAAAAAAGGTTCTCGAGTGGCAGCCTCGTACCGGTAGGCGAAGTGTAGGGCGACCCCCTACTAGATGGAGTGACGACCTGGTAAGACATGCAGGATGGATGATGTCGATGGATGCAGGTAGCTCAGGACCGTGCTTTGTGGCATACCTTGGGGGAGGCCTATGTTCAGCAGTAGACTTGTGAAGGGCTGTAATGATGATGATGATGACATATAACGTCCTCCAGACCGGATTTCGGTCACGGCGGCCAGTCTCAACGGAGATTAGCCATCGGCGCAGGACAGGATTATAGTGCCCAAGTGTATGCGCAAACACAGGTGCACTCTTTATTCCCTCACCCTCATAATTCGATGGGACGGTTTCCGACATAACCGGAGAGAGATCGGGCGCAGGACCAACAGCTTTACGCACTTTCCGAGGCACGGGGGTTAGACACGTGCCTAACCCCCTAACTTCTGCGACAAATGTGACCAGCCCATTGCCACTTCGGCCTGCAAATACGGAAAGCTACGTCGATGACCTTGATTCACCGGTGGATTTCTTCGTTACGAATCTTATACACCAGAGAAACTCCAAGCGTAGCTCTTTCCATCGCCCTCTGGGTGACTTTGAGTTTGTGGAGTAGTCGTAGCGTTAGTGTCCACGTTTCGGCACCTTAAGTGAGTACTGGCAGGATTTTTTTTAAATTAGTTTAACCTTAACGCATGGTTGTTTGCGTTAAGGTTACACGCATTCGGTTATTTTTAAAATAATGTTACATTGTCTCCGAGGTCAGTTAAGCTATTTAGATGGTTTATTTTATTTATTTAAATAATTGGATTGGATTTGAATAATTGTATTACGTGGTAAAGCCACGCTGCAGCTATATTATGGTTGTAACTCGAATGGGTCGTCTTTACCGGGGTACAGGATAGCAGCTTAAAATAGCAGCTTAATGCTGCTGGTCGTATCGTGAGTGTAGAGAACCGGAGACCCGTTTTACTGGAGTCGAGGTATTCCATATTATTTCCCAGGGGTAACAACGCGTCTGCATTTTGATTCTTAATCGAGGTTAAATGTAGATGTCCATGGGCCACAGCATCCACTTACCATCAGGTGAACTGTGTGCTCATTTGTCACCCGTATTCTATAAAAAATAATTTTATTGTACTTATAGGTTAGCTTTTTGGAATAGCTCAATTATATATTTATAATTGTGATTATTATATTTATATTACCCGGGATATCATCGGAATAGTGTCGGATAAGACTTGCTCTTGGATCGTTATTCACACTTGCGTGTGGCTCCAACGATGATGATGATGATGAATTGTATATTTAAGTAGCCGTAATGTTTTCACAAAGAAGAGATAAATGAAATAACCTATTTAAATAAAGATTCAAAAAGTTAGTAGGTACCTATGTACTGCGTGGTATCTACTTCTTATTTATTAAAAGTGAAACTTAAGGGGAAATATAACCTCAAATGGCTTAGCAAGATCCTCCGTTATGCCGAAAGTATTGCAGCATTAATTTTGAAATAAATATATGGTAAAGTTGAGGATTAATGTTAAGGTTTATGTTAGACGAAAACACGATTCCGTAAAATTTTCTCGATAGAAAAAAAATCCAAAGTTACCTCCAAACTGAACAATAGACCGCTGTTATTCATAAAATACTTTAAATAAGATCATGAAACTTTGCATACTAACTGAACTAACCATAAAGCAGTGCTTATGTTATTTACTTTTTTTTAAAATATCATTATTTTCACTGTAAAAAGAAATTACCTAAACTATCGGCGCGTAAGCTTGGTTCCTGTCGCTCCGTTAGTATTGCTCCGGCTTTTGAAGGGAGAAGTTGTGTCGCTTACGATCAGAAAACACATTACGCAACAGGAAGACGTAAAATTAAAATGGGAAATAACCGTTATAAAAATAAGAAGCGAGTGGGTTGGCGTTAAGAAACAGGCATATATATGATAAACATAATGAAATAAGTATCTAACGACCTATCTACTTAGAGTATTAGTGATTACAAACATGTCGGTACATAGCATACGACGCGCGGGGAAGTGGGGGCGAAATTAGAATTTGAGCTGACTTACTCTCACATCTTAAGGTGAAACCTACGGACTGTTCCCAGCCATTCTCCCGCAAGATGGCGCTGAAGGCAACATTTTTAGTTTATTTGGATTTTTGTGTAATTGGAAAATTATTAAGTCGTAGAAGTAGACTTAGCGGTTATCGGATATTACATTTTATTGGAATCGGTCATATCATTGCCTCAAAATCCACCCAATTCGACATTTTAATTATAACATCTGTCATTGAATATAGTGTCGTTTACACACACAGACGTATCCCTACGTTTACGAAGCTAGAACACTAGACGGCGTGTATGTAAAAAAACATGTTTTTAATTTTTGTGTATGTGCAGATTGGGTAGGTAGAACTACAAAACGCTATGTACAATTGTTATAAAAATAAAATTTGTATTTGTTGGCGTAAACTACTATTTAAATGATTTATAACTTTGGGAAATAAATTATGTCAACATTGATTACAATATAACGCAGTTTTATTTTATTACATTACACTATTGAATTTTTATTTTAAGACTATACAGACTGTACATCTACATCAAATCAGTTTGTTATTAAATTTAAAATGCATTGATTGATCACGTTTACCATGTTTTCCCCCATAACTATAAAATTTTGGAATGTAGGTAATCATCTTCTTATATAATAAAAACTAATTGCTGGCCGTTAGTCTCGCAAAAACTCGAAAATGGCTGGACCTATTTTGATGATCTTTTTTGTGTATTTCAGTTGTTGAATGGTTAAAAATTTCTATTGGACCCGGTAGAGGGCGCTGTTGTGGAGATCCAGAAATCATCTGTGCGAAGCAGGGCGGAACGCTAGTTATATATAATTAGCAATCTACTTTGCATGCATAAGATATAAATCAAACCTCATATGCTGTTAATTACGAATCAGATTGCTCTATGCACAAAATTTCATTTAACTTTTTTGTTAGTATGTCCGTTTATGCTTGGCTACTTCGAAGCTATTAGGTAATACCTAATTGGTATATTTGAAAACACGTTTTTCTATTTCATCTATAATACCTACACAGTAGGGTTTGGGAATTCTCGACAATTTCAAAGTCCCGGGACACGAGATAAGCAACAATCAAAGTCCCGGGAATTCCCGGGACTTCGAGACTTAAGAAAAATTTTTTTTAAGAGAGCTAAGCCTTTTTTGAAGAATTTTAATTGGGTTATTTCCTTATGAAACATATTAAAAAGGCATTGTTTTTGTAAAAATCAACATTTATCAAACAGAAAATGAAATCTTAATAAGTTTAAAGTTAATTTCAGTCTTAATAATTGCTTTGTTTATTTCTTTTAATCACACACAAATTCAACCTCCACATACGTAAAGTTGTTCTTATTTACTAAGTGCTCGGCGCTAATCAAACCCATTGCGAGGAAACCTATAAATGAGTGGAGCAACGGGCAGCATAGAGAACTCTCTTTTTCCCTAAAACCGCCACTTTTAAACAGATAAATCTTGTTGTTATAAAACGAACTTAATTGAAAATCATACCAATTTTAATAACGTCAAACAACAACAACTACACATTTATTGTGTTGTGTACTCAGTAGTTATGTAGAAGACCGAGTAATTACTCATTAAACCAACAGATGGTGCCAGGCTCCTTCAATTATTTGAAAATAAAAATGATTACATAACAATTTCGACAATCTTGTCTCGTCTCAAGTCTCGACCTAAAAGTCCCGAGACTCGAGACAACTAAAATTACGAAAAGTCCCGGGACTTCAAGACACGAGACGTCTCGGGACGCAAACCCTACTACACAGTGATTATAATTATATTCTTTGTTCATCTATTATTCTCAAAAATTATTACAGTTTTTATAATATTTTTTACTTCAATAAATTAAAGAAGATAACAATCATTGATGTAATGGCTATTTTTGTAATTTTATGTGGTGTTAATTACAATTTAATTTTTTATTATCACCATTATTTGATAGATAAAATAAATTTAGGTATTTGAATTACTTGTAAGTAAACTTAGTTCGGAATCTTCATAACCATCATTATCATCATCACAGTCCATTACAAGTCCACTGCTGAACATAGGCCTCCCCCATATCAAAGGACGCTCCACCTGTATCTGTCGCCTGCATGATCCATTTACTAGATGGCCCAACACTTCGCTTACAAGTGGGAAACTGCCACTTGATTAACTTTCTTCCCCGTCGGTTGTCGGTGGAAGTTGTTCAGAATTTTACGATTATCCACCTGATGTAGTACACTATCTCGATAAGAAACAAAACGCAGAATGCATTATCGCTCCTAAGGACTAAAACACTGTTACCAGAAAACATAGCTGGTATCTGGTTCCCTACATTCACCATACAAAACACGCTGCTGGTTTTCTCCGATCGAGCCGACCCATTCGTGCTACAACCATAATATAACTGCAGCGTGGCTCCACCACGTATAAAATGTAATTATGTAATAAAATAACAGAACTATTCGTTACCTATAATCTATGAAATAATCTACAATTAATAAACGTACACATACGCTACGCGCGCTATTGATTCAATACCCAAAGCGTGACGGTAGACCTTTTTTCATCACGTAACGTCAGTTCTTTATAAAATATATTAATCTACGATAAGGCGTATCTTTACTACGATTATATTATTCCTAACTAAATCAGATAAGTGTTGTGTTTTATTTGATGGTAAGCTGATAATGTGGTCTGTACACACCTTTATCCATTCTCAATGATGCGCGAAACGATCTAGACCCCACAGTATAGACTAGTTAGTTGTAGAACCAGGCTTTTGCTGACCTGCATAGCATAGCATCATAATACTGCTGTGGTTCGTAGTGTGAGTGTCGAGAACCCGATCCGGACCAACACATCTACTTAGAAAATTATTTTGGCATATTGGAGTGGTATATTTTTTTATAGGATAATGTGTCACCGTTATACATTATCAACGAGCACACAATCCACCTGATGGTAAGTGGTTCTCATCTACATTTATCCTTGATTAAGGCCCGGTTTACATTTTGAGAAGTGACAAGTGCGAGTGACAATGACAAGTGACAAATGACAAGTGCTTAGTGCGTGTGAACAGGCAGTGACAAGTGCGAGTGACAAGTGACAAGTGCGAAATGAAAAGTAACAAGTGAATAGCGGCCTGCTCTATTCTCTGACAAGTATCCCTGCCCCGCGCTAACCTTGCTTTCCCCTCAGTCACCCACCGCCGCCCCCCGTTCTAGCGGTGACGTCAGAACATACACGTGTTGGTTATAATAGTTATTAAATAAAATATTTTTGTTATAATATATATTGTATACATACTCGTATTTATAATAATTTTGTTTTATTACGAAGTGGTCAGATAGCAATAACATTAAATTTGTCAAGGAATTATTGAAACACGAATGTTTATACAATATTAAATCGCTGAATTAAAAAAAATAAAATGATGCGAGACGCTGCTATGTCGTATATGCTATGAAGAAAATTAAAGACTCCTGTAGGTCAGGGCTGGAGCCATCAGAGTTTATTAATAATAATTTTTTTAAATTTTCTTGAATTTAAAAGAGATAATTATTAATAAAAATTAATGTTGTATAATTATTTTAAATAATTAATTGGAAATGAGATGTTAATCGTTTTTAAATATATTATTTTCGGGCCTAAATTTTTTTCCTTATTATAGCTTTAAGACACATTTTTCTCACTTAAGCTATTTTAGGAAATTGGTGTGCACCAATATCTTTGCAATAAGGCACTTCACACATCTTTTTAATCAAAAAAAAAGGTAAAATTATATGATGAGAAACCAGTTTTAAACTTTAAAGCTGTGCTAGCGCCTCTTTGACAATTACCAAGCCAATTTCACACTCGAAGATTTCACATAATAATGACATCCAATTGCCACATGTGTGAACACCAACTTGCTACTTGTCACTTGTCATTTGTCACTTATCATTGCCGCTCGCACTTGTCACTTCTCAAAATGTAAACCGGGCTTTAGAATCAAAACGCAGATGCGTTGTCACTCGTGATGATTAAGGGGAAATATAATGTCAAATGGCTTAGCAAGATCCTTCGTTATGCCGAAAATATTGCAGCATTAATTTTGAAATAAATATATGGTAAAGTTGAGGATTAATGTTAGTGATTATGTTAGACGAAAACACGATTTCGTAAAATTTTCTCGATAGAAAAAAAAATCCAAAGTTACCTCCAAAATAAACAATAAACCGCTGTTATTCATAAAATACTTTAAATAAGATCATGAAACCTTGCATACTAACTGAACTAACTATAAAGCAGTGCTTATGTTATTTACTTTTTTTAAAATACTATTATTTTCACTGTAAAAAAGAAATTACCTAAAATATCGGCGTCTTGAGCTTGATTCCAGTTGCCCCGTTAGTATCGCTTAGGCTTTTGAAGGGAGAAGTTGTGTCGCTTACGATCAGAATATACATTACGCAACAGTACGACGTAAAATTAAAATGGGAAATAACCGTGATAAAAATAAGAAGCGGCTGGCTTGGCTTTAAGAAACAGGCATAAATATGATAAACCTAATGAAATAAGTGTCTAACGACCTTTCTACTTACAGTATTAGTGATTACAAATATTTCGGTACATAGCATACGACGCGCGGGGGAAGTGGGGGCGAAATTAGAATTTGAGCTGACTTACTCTAACCTCTTAAGGTGGAATGCCTCGTTTCAAGTAAAAAGGGTTTGCTGTTCTCTACACTTACCAATTCGCAGAGAGCCTTGTCCTTCCCGAGCCGACTCATTCATGCTTTAACTATAGTACTAATATAACTGCAGCATGGCTCTACCAATAGCACTTACTTTGTTCTTAAATGTAAGGATGTAATTACTTCTTTATTAAAAATAATTCTCTAGTAGTACTAGTTTTGTTTAATTACCACTGGTTCTGAATAAACCTCTGTCCTGCGAAGAATCAGCAAGAAACCCAACGGAACTTTAAAAAGAAATAACAGCTTGCACTCATGTTTGTTACATAATTAATCAACACAAAACAAATGAGAAGCAGCTTGGTAGCAATCACTTCATTCCCAGGGGTTATTATCATCGATAAATTCCTTAATATTATATACAATTTTATGCAAATTTAGTTTTATAAAGTTTTAGAACATTGAGCACGTCAAATTTTGTATCTTTTCTGGGATTTTGTTGTTAAAGCGTACATCGCCCCAAGAATGAATGAATGTGAGTTCCTAGTGTTTACAGAATGAGTATAACTTATTTATGTAAAACTACTTTTATTTTTGTGTACGTACATTACATTTTCATAAATGTATTGAGAGGCCAAATAATTTTAATAATTTTAAAGGTTAATTCCCCTAAATTTTTGTTTTGAGCGACTCTTTAAGTTTTAAATCATAGAATGCTCTTATGGCCCTCTTCTCTAAAACAACTACAATTTCAGTGTCAGTCGCGTGTCCCCATAGCAAAATACCATACGACACTATGCTATGAAAATAGCTAAAGCAAAAAAAAACCTAATTTTTTTACAGCATATGCTGCAGAACTAAGTCTGCTTGCTAGTTTTGATATATGGGGGCCATTTGAATTTTTGGGGCCCATTGAAGCACCGCGTCTTGTGATATTTCCATAAAAATGGTGGTATCGACAAGACAGCTCCTCCCCATTTAAAATTACATTTGTATTAATAGTGCCATTTAAATGCAAATTATTAACATTAAACCAATTCAGTAATTTAGATATAGCGCTATTTACTTCGTCATATTTTAGTAACTGTAGCTTTAAACTGAAAATTAATGAAATGTCATCAGCAAATAATACTGTATCATTTAATATCTATATTTATTATAGATAGTAGGGAATAACCAATTAAAACTTAAGTTATTAATGTATACAAGAAACAGAAAGGGGCCGAGAATTGAGCTCTGGGCACGCTCATTTGTACTATCGACCCGGAAGAGATACTATTAATGACAACTTTTTGCGTTTGTTACTTAAATATGAAATAATTAATTTAAGAGCATCACTTCTTACACTGTAGTGTTAAACTGGTTAATATTTCAGGGTGAATATAATCGAAAGCTTTGGATAGGTCACAGAATATACCCAAAGCATCCTGTGAATAATCTCCCATGCATTGAAGATATATTTAATCATCTCAACACCAGCATCAGTTGTCGAGCGACCTCTTGTGAAACCGTATTGATTTTTATGAAGTAAATTATTTACATTCATTTTTTTTTACATTTGATAAAGAACTTTTTTTTCAAAAACTTTACTAAGTGTTGGCAGTACAAGGCCAGGTCCTAAATTGGCGGGGTGCAATGTACTACCCGATTTCAACAAAAGTTTTACTCTACTATGCATTATTAAATCAAGAAGCACGCCAGATTCGATACTAGTATTAAAAATAATAGCAAGCTGAGGTGATTTGCGGTTTCCTTAACATCACTCGCTTTACAATATTTTACAATATTTTTTGATGATACTTTATGAAATGTAAAATTATTTGTACACGCATTTTGTTTAAGTAATGATTCTGCGACGGCAGGAGAAGAGTTCGATGACTTTTGAAGCTGAAGTTGCAATGGACCGATCACATAGCTCAAAGAACCGAAAATCGGTGGGAAGAAAGGTTCTTGAGTGGTAGCCCCGTACCCGTCGGCGAAGAACCAGAGTGACCGACGTAGCCCAACGGATTAGTAAGCTGAAGTGGCAATGGGCCGGCCATATAGCTCGAAGAACCGACTACCGTTGGGGAAAAAAGGTTCTCGAGTGGCAGCCTCGTACCGGTAGGCGAAGTGTAGGGCGACCCCCTACTAGATGGAGTGACGACCTGGTAAGACATGCAGGAAGTCGATGGATGCAGGTCGCTCAGGACCGTGCTTTGTGGCATTCAACTGGGAAGGCATATGTTCAGCAGTAGACTTGTGAAGGGTTGTAATGATGATGAATGATGAATACACGTGTCAATATTTTCAAACGTGTTAATGTGTAGAAATAGCAATCCAACAAGAAATAAGATATCAAAATCCGTTCAACCATTTAAGCTTGAAGAGTTAATTATAGAATTACACTCTACATCTTTTTTAAAAGAGTCGTAAATTCATCTGGGATATAAAGTAGTAAGTAGTAGTAAAGTAGGTTACTCTCCGGCCTGCAAACTATCTTTATGCAAAAGATCATGTCATTTCGTTGCTCCGTTGCTATATGATAGAAGGACAAAAACAAACCAACAAAGATTTTCGCATTTATAATATATTAGTAAAGAGTACCCGGATGACCGAGCTTTCCTCGGTTTTTGTTTTTGAAATTACATTTATATACAGATTACATACTGATGAAGCATAAATAATATTTTTTGATCTTATTGACATAATAGAAAAAACTGAACTGGTTATTTGAATAAAAATGATGAGTGCAATTAGTTTAATTAAAATTTTCGTATTTTTAAAAAATACTAAAAAAGGGCTCGAAATAATAGATTTTCTCACAAAAGAAGATAACTTGAAAAAAAAGGAAAAAAATCGGACCGAAGACAGGACGCGAACCAAGGCACTACAATTTCGCGACCTCCATATCGCGATATCCACTTGAGCTATTACGATTATTAACACAGTGTCAAAATTTACCTTCTTATATTGAAGCAGTTTTTCATTGCCTGAAAACACGGACAAAAAAGACATTTTCTAAAAATAAATCCCAGCTAGATCTATTTATTGCCCCCGAAACTCCCTGGACACTAAATTTTATGAAAATTGTTGGAGCCGTTTCCGAGATTCCGATTATATATATATATATTCAAAACTAATAAAAAAATTAACTAATTAAAATTTAATAAAACGTAAGTGGTTTGGATGAATTATGTATGAATGAGTTAGACTTGGAGAATGTATGGCAAAATGTTAAGAAAGGTTTAGTAGATGCAGCTACCGAAGTATGTGGTGTTAGTAAAAGAACGAATGAAAGGAAAAATAATACGTTATGGTGGGATGATGAGATACGTACGGAAGTTGAAGCAAAGAAGAGAGCATGGCTAGATTTACTAGCAACTAAGGCTGGTAACTCTAGCGGTACGAATGATGATTTTGAAAGAAAAAAGGCAGTCTTTAGACATCTAAATAAAAGAGTAAAAGAATGGATATCGGATAACTTCCAGGCAAATATTAAAATGTTCTGGAAACTCGTAAAAACTGCCAGGGGAAGTTCAAAACAGCCTATAATGAATGCTATAAGAGATGAGAATGGCTATATTCTAAATGATGAAGTTTTGAGTTTAAAGAGATGGAAGGAATATTTTGAAAGCATGTTTATGAGTGAGGAGACAACGTATGAACTGAATGAAATAGGAACTCCGAAAGAAGAGGAAGGAGGTAGCGAGATAAGTATAGATGAAATAATGAAAGCAATGAAAAGCATGAAAGCAGGTAAGGCTGCCGGATATGATAGAGTTTCACTCGAAATGCTAAGGGCTGTTGAGGAAGTGGTGGCAGGCCTGCTGCACACCTTGTTTAATTTATGCTGGGAACTGAATCGGGTACCGGGAGACTGGTGCAACGCCGTGATAGTCCCAGTATATAAGGGAAAAGGGTCGCAGCAGGACTGTAAAAACTACCGCGGTATCAGCCTTCTTAGCATCGTGGGAAAACTGTATGCCAAGGTACTAATTGAAAGGGTCATGAAAGAAACCGATGGAAAAATTTGGGATGTGCAAGCGGGATTTAGAAAGGGAATGGGATGTGCAGATCAAGTCTTCTCCATGCGCATGATCGCGGAGAAGTTTTTGGCCAAAAACCAAAAGGTTTTTTGTGCGTTCATGGACTTGGAGAAGGCCTATGACAGAGTGGATAGGAATGTGCTATGGCAAACACTGAACTCATTTGGGTTGAGCGCTGGCTTGATACGGGCATTGGAATCTCTTTATAGGGACTCTAGTGCTTGTGTTAGGATCAACGGGGTCTACTCGGACTGGTTTGGCATCCATAAAGGTGTCAGACAGGGCTGTGTGGCTTCCCCGTGGTTGTTCAACCTATTTATGGACAGTTGTTTGCAAAATTTGAAAGTTGAATGAAAAAAGTTGAATGCGGATTAAGAATGGGTGAGTTAACCATCAAATGCCTTTTGTACGCCGATGATCAAGTAATTCTTGCGTCGTCGGCGGCTGAGTTGCAAATGATGGTTACATTAATGAACAGATCATTAAAAGAAAGGGGTATGAAAGTGAACGCAAGTAAGACGAAAATTGTGGTTATTGAAAGAGATGAAAGTAAAACGATATGTGAAATAAGAATAGATGGGGAGTTGATCGAGCAAGTAGATGAGTTTGTATATTTGGGTTGCGTATTTAGCAGGGATGGGAGATATGATAAGGATATAGAACGACGAGTGAACACAAGAAACAGAGTAAATGGGGCCCTACGCTCTATTGTGAAGAGTCAAAACGTGTCAAAAAAGGCACGTATGGCAATTCACAATGCTGTGTTGGTCCCTACTTTAACGTATGGTAGTGAAAGTTGGGTGTGGCAGAAGAATACATATATATATATATATATATATATATATATATATATATATATATATATATATATATATATATATATGTATGTATGTATATATAAGAATTGCTCGTTGAAAGGTACAGGATATTTGCACGTGTCTATAGATTAACCTACTTTTAGTGATCAATTAAACTAAAATTTTCTCCTGTATCGTGGGGGTACTTTAAGTACATACATAAATTTGACGAGGACAAACAATTAGACGCGGAAAAATAATAATATATATAAACAGTTGTTCCGTACTGAATTTTGAACCCGCGGGCCTCAGCGCTTCAACTCATTCCTAAGCAGCTGCACTACGGAGCCTTCAAATTACTAATATTTGATACCTAAGTGTTTGTATTTTCGAAAATTATTTCATTAATTCGGGGATGTAATGTTAATTTTTATACATTATATATAATATTTTTGTGATTAAAAAAGATTTATTTGTCCATCATGTTATAATTTACTCGGTCTCTATTATATACATACATTGCCAAGGTAACATAATATATAAAAACGGTTAACAATAGATAAAAATGTTTTGTACATTGCCTTGACGGATCTGTATAAATTGTATAGAATGACTAGGTCTTTACTAGGTATTCTATATAATGACTGAAATAAATACTAAGTAAGTTTTTATTTACAAAATAATAATTATCAACAAACAGACAACTTTATAAAAATAAAGTGTTCCAAACAACAGATAATAAAGCCAAGCGCAAAATGTGATATATACATAAATTAACGTTTATGTTTGCGGACTATTTAAACATTTTCTAATATTTAATATATTAATGGTACGGTGGTGGACAGTAAACTAGACAACATTCACCGCCGTCATTATAATTAAGAGCTATGTAGGTATGTCGCACTGGCTGCTATCGAATATAAAATAAAACTTGTAATATAATATGTTCATCACAACTAAAAATAAATTATTACTTTTTTTAAAATTATAATGATAAAACAAAATTTAAGGACAAATTTTAAGATAAATAAGATAAACAAAATTTTATGGGTCCCTTAAATGAACCCTAAAGGAGAGCGATGCATTGCAAGTTCCTTTTCAAGGTAATAAAATCATCGTGTTTTAGTTATTGACAATTGAACCCTAAAAAGAGTACAAAGCAAAGCTAAAATAACAGATAAAACATTTAATATAAATACCGCAATCCGAGTAGAACTTGGCTTGAGCACTGGCCAGCAGCACAACGACGGTGATGAAGAATAGCATTTTGATGTTTTAAAAGTCTACTATGGTTTGTTTGATGATGTATTTTCGCGCGCTAGCGTTGTAACCACTCGCGCGTCAGTAATGAACTGATCAACTGATGGTCTGAACGAATGGATGGACTGTGTATTACGACCTTTATTAGTATTTATAATGCGCTTGCGCAGGTCAAAGATTAAACTTGATAGATGGTCATTGACTCGTTTAATTCCTACTTATTTAAATTTGACATAGAAAACGTGATAATTATAACAGCTTGTACAAGTATGGCCTGTATTTATTTATATACATGTTATTTCATTTTCATTAAATTTGTCATAATAAAAGTAAATCGCTTATAATTAATTCGAGTTATGGGGGAACTATTCATAAGTAAAGTAAAATGGTTGTGCCTATACTTGTATAAATAAATCTGATTGGTTTACGAATAATATAAACAATTGTATAGTATATACATGTATACACTTAAAAATAATATAAACTACTCGATCGTGTTGAGTCCAAAAAACGTCAAAATACTGAATTTTTTAGTTTGTAATTTAAAGTGTTATATAGTAAAATATTCATTCATTCATTCGTTCCATTCTATCGAAGTCCACTGCTGAACAGATGCCTCCTTACAGGATGGATGGTTGCCCATTTTGGCAGGCGGGTTGACGACTGTTGTTTCTTTATTGTCTGTTTGCTATTACGAAGATGCTGCTGCTCATCTCCTCGTTTATTGTCCTCTGTCGTCTCTTACGACAAACAGGATGGTATGGGATAGTTGATATTCTTACACCGCGACCATTAAACGGTCGCGGTCGGTACAATATGGTCGATGCAAATGTCGATTCTCAATTGTCGTTTATTCTTTAACCAGACCGGAAGATCTTTGTGCAAATTGTGCGAATGCTTCAGGAAAATTGGATGCGCGTGCCTCGAATATCCAAAGCTGTTAAGTATTAGTTTTATAGTAAACAATGTTGGTTTCCACATTAATCATTGCTAATCGCGACAAAGAATATGTTTAATAAATAATTTCACTTTATTTGTTATTTTTAATGAGTCTACTATTTTATCGAAAGTGTGCTCGTTATGTATGAAACTTGTTGATTTTTACATAAATTTGATAACATAACTAAATTCATGTATCTAGTATTTTCAATGGTATAACGATTAATTATTAACGGTAGCTTATAGATATTACAATTAGAAGTTATATTATTGTATGACTAGTTGTTCCCCGCAACTTCGTACGTGTGTTACTTAGGGTTTTAACTTTTTTGGCGTGACCCTAATTCTTTTTTCTAAAATAAAAATAGCCTAAGTTACTCCTTATAACATCAGCTATCTGCCAGTGAAAGTCCCGTCAAAATCGGTCCAGCCGAAACAAACAGACAGACAGACAGACAAAAATTTTAGAAATTGTATTTTTGTTAATAGTACCGTATATACCTACTTTCATGTGCATTTAGAAACATCTGTTATTTTGGCGTTACAAATAGACACTTAAATTTTATTTATTTGTATAGATTGCGATTCCATTATAATAAGTCATGGCAGTAACAATAAGTACTACTAATTATATCTTCAATATTTATGGGGCTGGGTAATTTATTGTGGAACATATTTCAGTTAATAAGTCTCCTTGATTTCTTGGGGTCACAGGGGGCAAATAACAAGGCAAAAAACAAGGGGCCTACCACTTCCCATATTACAAAAAATTATCTACGGTTATAGAGCAAGCGATGCATTCCAACGAACTTCAGACTGTACGGAACAGAATTTATAAATGTTACCTTTTGGTAACATTTATAATCTCGATAGCGTGATTCAGGCTTCGGTTCGGTTTGCTTGTCAATATCGATACGCCAGTGTCGCTACATGCTTATAGAGTTTCCTTAATAACTTCACTGCCCGTTGTCCACATGAACAATGGCACAAATAAATACGAGTACTTATTGAGACTATAGTTTTTTATTTGTAGTTAATTTTGAGAACCCGGGTATATAACGGTATACTCCGTCAGCAACTTGGACCACTCGCACAGGAAGGAAGCGTTTAACGTTCATCCGTCGTCTCGCCGATTGTTACGATATCTTGACGAATCTGAAGGACGCCGACTAATATTATATAACTACCTAACATCAAAAAACTATGTGTTTTAATTGTTCAATCTAAATCTTTACGAGAATCCATCAATTAATTTATTTATAATTTGAAGAATTGAGACAGAGAGAGAGCGAGAGAGAGAGAGAGAGGGAGAAAGAGCTGCTATTCTCACAAAATACCAGCGTAAAAAATACGGTTGACCTTACAGGCCATCCCTGCAGCTTCCTGTTCAAATTTCACCTGTTACGTTTTTGAGCTACTCGAGCTTTTTAATTTTAATGCGGTTTGCGGCAATCGACGCAGTTTTTTTTGAGCTTAACAAAAACAATCGCAAAAACATTGATATGACAAAATTTTTTTAAGTTATTAAAAAAAAAACCACTATTTCGAGATTTTTTTTCAACAACGATAACTCGAACGAATCAATAAATTTTGATGCAGTTTACAGCAATCGACGTTGGTGTTAGTAGTAGAAGAGCTGATTAAATTATAGAATTGTTTAAAAGTAGGGTGTCGAAGTGATTCAGAGAAATAAACTTTTTGAAAATTAAAAAAACTCGATCTTTTGAGGTTTTCTCAGAATCTACCGTGCCGAGTCGGTCTAAATTCACAAAACAAATCTAAGTTATACACACACAAAAAGGAATGCAGGAAGGCCTATGTTCAGCAGTAGACTTGTGACTTGTGAGGGCTGTAATGACGATGACAATAATGCATCTTAGTCCTCCCGGGTCACAAAGCGTTCGGCATTTTTTTACCGGGAAGGACCAGGTTCTCACAGAATAACTGCGTAAAATAGTAGCTTAATGCTGTTGTGTTTCGTATGGTGAGTGTAGAGAGCCGGAGATCCTTTTTACTGGAAACGAGGTATTCCATCTTAGTCCTCACGGGTGATAACACATCTGAATTTTGATTCGTAATCGAGGACAGATATAGATGTCTATGGGCCACAGCAACCATTTACCATCGGATGGACTGTATGTTCGTTTGTCACCCTATCCTATAGTAAAAAACAAAGTTGGATGACATATTGACGGTGTATGCATCAATAATATATGCTACGCAGACGACATGAGCTTGCTGAGCCCGTCAATCGGTGCATTGAAGATACGGATAAGGGTATTTGAGTCTTACGCCGAGACCCACGGGCTAAAGTGCAACACAAAGAAAGGTGAAATAATGATTTTTTCAAGGCAGTCAGAGAGTGCTACTCACTACGAAATGTCACACCCTGTGGTTGTAGTCTGAATAGAGTTGAGAAATTTAAGTACTTGGGCCACTAGGTCACTGAAAACCTAACTGATAATACTGATATAAAGTGGGTGCGCAGATCGTTGGCTGTCCGATGTAATATGTTGGCTCGCGGGTTAGAACGCTGCACAAAACAGGTTAAGGTTAAGCTTTTCGAAGCATATTGTCAGTCCTACATGATACACGCAGCCTGTAGGCGAACTATACACGGAGGGCATACAATGATCTGCGCGTCCAATACAATAATGCGTTGAGAATTAGGTTGGGTTGCCTCGGTATTATAGCGCCTCTGACATGTTTGCAGAGAGATCTCGACGGTTCCAGGTCCTAGGAAGCTATTCTGGCTATTTTTGCGAATATCCGTATCCGCATGTGTGAGTTTGTGCTTGTTTGTATGTGTGCGTGTGTGTGTGTGTGTGCGTGCGTGTGTGTGTGTGTGTGTGTGTGTGTGTGTGTGTGTGTGTGTGTGTGTGTGCGTGCGTGCGTTGTGTGCGTATGTGCGTGCTGCGTGTGTGCGTGTGTGTGGCGTGTGTGTGCGCGAGTGTGTGTGCGCGTATGTATGTGCGCGCGCGGAGTGTGTGTGTGTGTTTATGTGTGTGTGTGTGCGTGTGTGTGTGCGTGAGTGTGTGCGCGTACGTGTGTGCGTGTGCGTGTGCGTGTGTGCGTGTGCGTGTACGTGTGCGTGTGCGTGTGCGTGTGCGTGTGCGTGTGCGTGTGCGTGTACGCGTGCACATGCACGTGTGTGCGCGCGCGCGCGCGTGTGTGTGTGTGTGTATAACTTAGATTTGTTTTGTGAATTTAGACCGACTCGGCACGGTAGATTCTGAGAAAACCTCAAAAGATCGAGTTTTTTTATTTTCAAAAAGTTTATTTCTCTGAATCACATCGACACCCTACTTTTAAACAATTCTATAATTTAATCAGCTCTTCTACTACTAACACCAACGTCGATTGCTGTAAATTGCATCAAAATTTATTGATTCGTTCGAGTTATCGTTGTTGAAAAAAAATCTCGAAATAGTGGTTTTTTTTAGTAACTTAAAAAAAATTTCGTCATATCAATGTTTTTGCGATTGTTTTTGTTAAGCTCAAAAAAACTGCGTCGATTGCCGCAAACCGCATCAAAATTAAAAAGCTCGAGTAGCTCAAAAACGTAACAGGTGAAATTTGAACAGGAAGCTGCAGGGATGGCCTGTAAGGTCAACCGTATTTTTTTACGCTGGTATTTTGTGAGAATAGCAGCTCTTTCTCCCTCTCTCTCTCTCTCTCTCGCTCTCTCTCTGTCTCAATTCTTCAAATTATAAATAAATTAATTGATGGATTCTCGTAAAGATTTAGATTGAATAATTAAAACAATAGTTTTTTGATGTTAGGTAGTTATATTAGTCGGCGTCCTTCAGATTCGTCAAGATATCGTAACAATCGGCGAGACGACGGATGAATGTTAAACGCTTCCTTCCTGTACGAGTGGTCCAAGTTGCTGACGGAGTATACCGTTATATACCCGGGTTCTCAAAATTAACTACAAATAAAAAACTGTAGTCTCAATAAGTACTCGTATTTATTTGTGCCATTGTTCATGTGGACAACGGGCAGTGAAGTTATTAAGGAAACTCTATAAGCATGTAGCGACACTGTCGTATCGACATTGACGAGCAAACCGAAGGGAATGGGCCACAGCAACCATTTACCTATCAGGTAGACTGTGTGCTCGTTTGTCATCCTTATCCTATAAAAATTAAAATAAAATAAAAAGAATGAAATGAAACATATGTGTAAAAGGTTAATTTTATTTATTCCCTTGTCCATTTAATCTTATGTGCAAATTCATTGATGAAAAAGGTGACTTAATTCATAAATAATTCCGCGAACGTTCTCGCAAAGTGATAATATGGTGACCATGCCCCTCACTCGCGATGATTCAGATTCCTAACGACAATCTACTTAGTTAATTCTTGTTTGCGATAGTGGAATTATTATACTTTTTGAATGACCATACGACTATTTAGTTAATTAACAAAATACTCACGGCTGGTGAAATTTGTTCTATTTTGTAGGAATAAAGCTTGAGACATTAGCATTAGTGTGTTTGTAAGCAAAATGAGATGGTTTGTTGTTGATTTTGAAGAACTGTTAATTGCAGGTGTCCTGGGAGTGCAGTAGTAACAGGTAGGACCTTTGACGTGAGAAAAACCTAGAACGATACCATCTGTAAACAACACTTCTTCAAGAAAAGAGCTTACTTCTTACTAACGGGCCGGCAACGCACCTGCAATTCCCCTGGTGTTGCGGTTGTTCATGGGCGGCGGTAGTCACTTAACATCAGGTGAACACCGTATGCTCGTTTACCCCCTGTTCTATAAAAAAAAAACAACAACAACAACAACACATACATTATTCTTTTCATTTTTTACGTGGTAGGATTTCAATTGTGCCTGGAAATTAATGTTCGTGTGCCAGGTGCCATTCTCATACCTATTCCTGCCACCAAATAGCAATCTTTGCACGTATAGTTACAGCCAGTTTAATTACAGGTTATGAGGCATTCCATCCTAGTCCTCAAAGGTGACAATACGTCTGTAGCCTTTTTTCGTTTGAAGATGCAGGTGTCCATGGAGTCTAGTAACCATTTAACATCAGGTGGACTGTTAATTGATTTGTAAGTTCAGTTTTATATTTATAAAAAAAAAACTAAATTGAAGTAGAAAATAAGAAAAATTATGAAACTTATACGTGTGAACTTCAAAACTTTTTTAGGTGAAGATATGTTTGTAAAACTTATGTTTATGTATTATGTTTAAATATCTTTGATCATCAGATAATTTAAAAAAAACACGCTTTAACGCGCCGCTTTGACTCCGTAAGAATTTCGTAGAATTGACTAAGCAAAAAGCAGTGGGTAGACCACGCGACAAGCTACCTTGAATATTGCAAGTCATGAGATGAAGCCGAGAAAAATCTCTTAAAAGCATTCATAGGCATAAGATTATAGGTCTCCCATATAGATTGTCTCGTATGGGGGATTTTGCTATAGTTGTCACGCGTAGCAGGTGAGTTTTACAGTCGCAATGCCCAGAAATATTGATCCATTTGGATTATACATGCGGTTTTCTGTTCTGAGTAATATAAAATTATTGGAACCGCCAGCAAAAAGCGGACAGAATGACCAGACAACGTGTGGCTCAGAAAGAGTTCGTTCCAACAGTCTTATAGACTGGTAGTAATTTAAGAACACGTAAAGCGTGTAAGTTTCCTACCACTTCCCATATTACAAAAAATTATCTACGGTTATAGAGCAAGCGATGCATTCCAACGAACTTCAGACTGTACGGAACAGAATTTATAAATGTTACCTTTTGGTAACATCGCATTATAATCTCGATAGCGTGATTCAGGCTTCGGTTCGGTTTGCTTGTCAATGTCGATACGACAGTGTCGCTACATGCTTATAGAGTTCACAAATAAATACGAGTACTTATTGAGACTATATCAACATTCATTGAAATTCATTACTGTTTTTTAAAAAATCATCCAAACTAGGTGGCCTGATTTGTTTTGAGTACTGGAGTTTTTTTTATTTGTAGTTAATTTTGAGAACCCGGGTATATAACGGTATACTCCGTCAGCAACTTGGACCACTCGCACAGGAAGGAAGCGTTTAACGTTCATCCGTCGCCGGCTCGCCGATTGTTACGATATCTTGACGAATCTGAAGGACTCCGACTAATATTATATAACTACCTAACATCAAAAAACTATGTGTTTTAATTATTCAATCTAAATCTTTACGAGAATCCATCAATTAATTTATTTATAATTTGAAGAATTGAGACAGAGAGAGAGAGAGAGAGAGAGAGAGAGGGAGAAAGAGCTGCTATTCTCACAAAATACCAGCGTAAAAAAATACGGTTGACCTTACAGGCCATCCCTGCAGCTTCCTGTTCAAATTTCACCTGTTACGTTTCTGAGCTACTCGAGCTTTTTAATTTTGATGCGGTTTGCGGCAATCGACGCAGTTTTTTTGAGCTTAGCAAAAATAATCGCAAAAACATTGATATGACGAAATTTTTTTAAGTTATTAAAAAAAACCACTATTTCGATATTTATTTCAACAACGATAACTCGAACGAATCAATAAATTTTGATGCAGTTTACAGCAATCGACGTTGATGTTAGTAGTAGAAGAGCTGATTAAATTATAGAATTGTTTAAAAGTAGGGTGTCGAAGTGATTCAGAGTAATAAACTTTTTGAAAATTAAAAAAAACTCGATATTTTGAGGTTTTCTCAGAATCTACCGTGCCGAGTCGGTCTAAATTCACAAAACAAATCTAAGTTATACACACACACACACACACACACACACACACACACACACACACGCGCACACGCACACGCACACACACACACACGCACACGCACACGCACACGCACACGCGCACGCGCACACACTCACGCACACACACACGCACATACATACGCGCACACACACTCGCGCACACACACGCACACGCACGCACACACGCAGCACGCACATACGCACACAACGCACACACACACACACACACACACACACACACACACACACACACACACACACACACACACACACAGCACACATACAAACAAGCACAAACTCACACATGCGGATACGGATATTCGCAAAAATAGCCAGAATAGCTTCCTAGGACCTGGAACCGTCGAGATCTCTCTGCAAACATGTCAGAGGCGCTATAATACCGAGGCAACCCAACCTAATTCTCAACGCATTATTGTATTGGACGCGCAGATCATTGTATGCCCTCCGTGTATAGTTCGCCTACAGGCTGCGTGTATCATATAGGCATGACAATATTCTTTGAAAAGCTTAACCTTAACCTGTTTTGTGCAGCGTTCTAACCCGCGAGCCAACATATTACATCGGACAGCCAACGATCTGCGCACCCACTTTATATCAGTATTATCAGTTAGGTTTTCAGTGACCTAGTGACCCAAGTACTTAAATTTCTCAACTCTATTCAGACTACAACCACAGGGTGTGACATTTCGTAGTGAGTAGCACTCTCTGACTGCCTTGAAAAAATCATTATTTCACCTTTTATTTGTGTTGCACTTTAGGCCGTGGGTCTCGGCGTAAGACTCAAATACCCTTATCCGTGTCTTCAATGCACCGATTGACGGGCTCAGCAAGCTCATGTCGTCTGCGTAGCATATATTATTGATGCATACACCGTCAATATGTCATCCAACTTTGTTTTTTTTATAGGATAGGGTGACAAACGAACACACAGTCCATCCTATGGTAAATGGTTGCTGTGGCCCATAGACATCTGTATCTGTCCTCGATTACGAATCAAAATTTAGATGTGTTATCACCCGTGAGGACTAAGATGGAATGCCTCGTTTCCAGTAAAAAGGGTCTCCGGTTCTCTACACTCAACATACGAAACACAGCAGCATTAAGCTATTTTACGCTGTTATTCTGTGAGAGTGTGGTCCATCCCGGTTAATGGGGTTATTAAGCTCGTCGATCAGTTAATTCATATGTATGTAGGTTGAAGAGATGAGGAGAAGTCAATCCACCCTGTCTTACTCCACACTCCAAAAAGCACCATTTTTAGTTTTTGGCCCATCTCACACAATTTTTCTAATTACTGTACCAATATTTCAATAGAGATATAATTTCTTGGAACAAACTGGTGTCATGTTGTAGCTTTTTCCACAGTACATTATACGAAATCATATCAAATGCTTTTGATAGGTCCAAATAACAGGCATGGTGTTTTTCTTGCTGTATAATATCCTACTGTCCGTTTGAGGCATAATATAGCTCTTTCGGTTGAGAGTTTAGGCCTAAAGACAAATTATGAATCGTTAAGGTTAAAGTGCTTACTCAATTGTTTGTCAAGCAGACTGTCCAGAACTTCAGCAATAACAGTGGCTAGTGAAATTATATAGATATATCTGAAGAGTCACCAGTTTTGTTTTTATGATAGGTACAACAATTTAAAAAAAATAAGGGAGATAGCCATGAGCAACACACAAGTTAAAAAACAAAGAAAGCACTCTTGGTAGGTGTACTCCAGCATGCTGAAAGTGCTCGATGCTGAGGTTATCGTGACCCGGAGATTTTGCTGGCGTCATTTTTTTAATTACGGAAGTGACGTCTTTCAAAATAAACCTAATACTCTACTCCAAGACATGGCCCTCCATAGCTTGCACCTGTGATGGCGCTAATCCTAACGGTGACCCTACTCACTCCAATCTGATGAAAATGAAAATCTTGTATCAAGGAAATCTCAACTCCTCATCTCATCTTTCATACCTGACCATACTCGCACAGAATACCAGCGTGGAACCGTGGATTAATGCTACTGTGTTGCGTATGATGAGTGTATAGCACCGGGGACCCTTTTTTATTGCTAAAGAGACCTTTCATCTCAGTAGATATAGGTGATACGGATCTGAATTACGATTCTTAACCGAAGAAAGATGTAGGTTGTACATATGAGTCCCAGCCTTCACTTACCCATGCACTTGTATTTTTCAAAGAGTAGCCAATTTTTAAACTTATATATATAAATAATAATATGCCATTATTACATTTTTTTAATACGAGTAAATAAGGCATCTACTTTTATTTGAAAGTACCCGGATGACCGAGCTTTGCTCGGTTTTTATTTAAGATACATTTAGATACAAATTTCATGAATAATATTTTTTGATCCTATTGACATTATAGGAAAAACTGAACTGATTATTTGAATAAAAAATGATGAGTGCAATTAGTTTAATTAAAATTTTCGTAGTTTTAAAAAATACTAAAAAAAGGGCTTGAAATAATAGATTTTCTCACAAAAGAAGGGAACTTGAAAAAAAAGGAAAAAAAGTCAGACCCAAGACGGGACGCGATTCAAGGCATTATGATTTCACGACCGCTCGATATCCACTTGAACTATTACGATCATTAACAAAGTGTCAAAATTTACCTTCTTATATTGAAGCAGTTTTTCATTGCCTGAAAACACGGACAAAAAAGACTTTTTCTAAAAATAAATCCTAGCTAGATCTATTTATTGCCCCCGAAACTCCCTGGACAATAAATTTTATGAAAATCGTTGGAGCCGTTTCCGAGATTCCGATTATATATATATATATATATATATATATATATATGATATATACATACATATATATACAAGTAATTGCTCGTTTAAAGGTATAGGATTATCCCAAATTGAATATGATTTATGGGCAAGAACATTTTTGCCTATCAATTGATCCTGACGAATGTGTGCGTGTTGCACAGACAGAATTCTTGAGATTGCTTTAATTAATTTTTCTTTATCATTTCTCTATATTACTTTCTCTGTAAATTTGGCCGGTTATTGCAAAATAATCCTATATAAAGAACAAGCTCCGTGGTTAAAACAGTAATTTCAAAAACCCGACAGCGTTAGAAAGTTTACTGAAAGAAAATCTCTAAAATAGATATTATAATAATAATAATGTCCACCAGACCGAATTTCGGTCACGGCGGTCTGCCTAAACGGAGGCTAGCCATCGGCGTAGACAGGATTATAGTGCCCAAGTGTATGCGCAAGCAGAGGTGCACTCTATACTCCCTAAGTCTAACTGTCACTCCTACAGTTAAAACGAGTCTAACAATACCTCTCATGTTAAAATCCATCAAGCCGTTTAGGCTAGAACGTGCCAAAGAAATAGACATACATACACATACAACTTAATCTCGAAAAACAGTACCCTCTTTCTGGGGCATTCGGGTAAACATACACGATTTTGAAACGAAAAAACTATGCCATATATGTATGATATAGGTACCTGAATTTCATCATTCCTTACGTTATATACGTTCACATTTCAATTTTGTGAGAAGTAAGAACGTAAACGTTACCAAATGGGCAGTTACGTTAATCTCGGACAGTAGTTAAACACGCGGCTTATGAACTGTCGTATAGTTATTCTATTTCACGATGAAGTTTTCGCTTTGATTGTAGTAGTAACGTGTACCGACAGGCGCGTTTGTGTGTGCAACTGCGATTCGTTCGACTCGTGATCGTGACTGAGCGCTTCTGACTCCTGAGGCCTACGCACACTAACACAATGTGTATGTGTGTATGTGCACAATGTGTATGTGTGTATGTGCACGGCTAACCACAACCAAAGTCAAATCTTCATCGTGAAATAGAATAACTATAACGTGTTAAGTGCAATTAAAACGTTATGTTAATCATAATGTTTACGTCAATACGACCACGATTATGGCTTATAATATTACCTATGAGAATATACTGTCTTGTTTATGAACCGTGGTAGTTTAGGAGCTTAGCGTTCGCCACAAATTTCATTATACGAATGCAATCAGAGTTCGATCCAAATCGCCCATATTATAACTATTATATGTACATATAGCATTAAGTACGGATTTAACTGATAAAATTTTAAAGAATAGATGATTAATAACAATAATATTCCCTCGGAGTAAGGTGATTGCACCATGCTGTTTCTAAATGTTTTCATATTTACAACATATTTCAATGTAAATTATTGTCAAAAAAAGTCCCACTAGGTTTCTTCTTGGTTCTTTCCAGGACGTTCTTTTCCTAAAAAGTGGTAAAAGCATAAATAACTTTCAATAAATATTTTTGTAATCTATATTGAATAATTATAACATTTGTAGCAACTAAAAAGGTATCATAGTTATGGTAAATATTATGTTTTTTTTTTTAGTAAAATCAAAAGACTAACGAACTTACAGTCTACCTGATGCAGCATGCAGCAGCCCATGGACAACTTCGAATACTGCTACAGATGCACTGTCATTTGTCACTTCAGAGTACTAAAATTAAATGATTCACAGATCATTATACTGCAGAAAAATGAGAGGCGACAAAGAGAAACAAAGCGGGAGTTGAGCAGGAACTACTTTCCAATAATCCTTTCTATATAACAAGCTCAACAAGTCACTAAAGGTATATAGTCTAAGTTATAAGAACTGTAATATAAGTGTAAGGGAATTTCTAAATAAATTAAATTACGAAGACACAGAGAAGTTGTTAGAAATTCTAAAATAGTTTGTATTAATTGTGGAAAACAATTAATTGTTATTTTGTTATTTAGTTATTTTATTTATTATATAATATAGTTTAATTATTTAAATATCTAGTGTCCTACATTATTAAACCCATTGTGTAAGTGATGTCTGAAACACAGGTACTCAACCTAGTTCAGGCAGGTAGCTAATATTATAAATTTGACTTTTTTTATTTTTCTTTTGTATATTCTACATTATTAAGCTACACATAGTTTTAATTTTATCATAGTATGTTATTTTTGTTGTTGTGACTTATTGTTACTTTATTTAATTGTAATCATATTTATTCCTGTATGTAAACATGTGTAATTGGAAATGAAATCAATATTTATTATTATTATTATTATTAATAACATCTAGAAAAAAATCTGTAGTTGCCAACCCACATGATAACTATGGCTAGTATCCCCTTAGGAAGTAATATTTGATCGACTGTACTTACAACGATGATGATAAACTTTTACCTAATTTTTTTGTCTGCCCAAACGGGTTCCTAGGCAATATAAAAAAAAGTCTTACCACCTAATGAGTCTTACGACAAAATTCGTGATACCATCCATACCATCTAGATAACTGGCGGTCCGTCACTGTGCGATTTAAAAGAAGTTTTCTTCCTCGCACAACTTCCTTGTGGAATCGGCTACCACCAGAGATTTCCGTACTGATACGACATAGGGACCTTCAAGAAAAGAGACTATTTCTTTTTAAAAGGCCGGCAACGCCTGGTGTTCTCTCCTTTAAAAAAAGTCACTCATTTATCCTTGAGAGGCGTAATAAACGGTTTTCTATATGCGCATCATGCACTCATGAACACAACAAATTAGATAACAGTTTATCTTCATCGTCATTATTAAAGCCGTCAAAGATTACTTCATAACGGGATACTAGCCACAGTTACCACGCGGGTAAGCAACGACATATTTTATTCTTCAAGTCTTATTAGAAAGACACTGCCGCCAATCCCTTTTTGTTTCCCTGTGTCACCTCCTCCGACATCCACGGGACGATATGGGGAGTGGATATTTTTACACGTCACTACAGAGTACAAAAATTATCGTTTGTCAATATCGACGACGACGAATTCGGTGGATAATTGAAGCGTTTAGTGGGTCAATTGTCCTCAATTTCCTTTCAATAGCCGATAGTCGGACCGCGGCTTCCTGGTCGAGACAATCTTCCAATCAATAGATTGATAGTGTATTGGGTAGTAAGTATCGTTTTACCAAAGCATTTGTGGGAACATAGCAAATGTTTTTTTTTTACGTGATAGACTCACGCTGCAGCTATATTATGGCTGTAGCACGAATGGGTCGGTTCGATCGAGGACCACGCTCTCACAGAATGCTGGTATCCTAGTAAAATAGCAGCTTATTGCAGCTGTGTTTTGTATGGCGAATGTAGAGAACCGGTGAACCGGTTTTACTGGAAACGAGGCATTCTGTCTCAGTCTTCAGGGGTGAAAACGCATCTGATTTTCTATCTTAATCGACGATTATGTAGATGTCTGTGAGCCGCGGCATCCACTTACCCTTTTTTGTTTGTGGATTGTGGATGTGGACCCTTTGATTCTTGTAAACCATTTTTAAATAGTTAAAACTTATGACACTGTGTTTTATGTACGTGTATGAAATTGGAACGTTAGTAAAGAAAAATCCACATTTATTTCAAAGATGTATTGATAATTATCGATTTACGAACTACAACACAGCATAGCAATCAGAATCGGACCCTCTTCCAACCCTTAATCTCCCAGTACGGCCGGTCACCGCGGGAGAGTTCGACCAAAACCCCCCAAGAACCACTATCAAAATGAAAAATACCGTCTACATTTGCACCCTCAATGTAAGATCTCTATCTTCTGACCAAAAATATATTGAGCTCAAAGCTGCGCTAGAAGATATTAAGCATGATATAATAGGTTTGAGCGAAGTTCGCCGCCTAGGAGAAAAGACAATCGAAGACGACGAATACGTCTTCTACTACATTGGCCAAACAAAAGGACTATATGGAGTAGGTTTTTTAGTAAGAAAGAAGCACAAAGATAACATCATAAAATTTACTGGAATATCCGAAAGAGTGTGCGTACTGGAAATCAAAATGGAAAACTTGTTTTTTGCAGTAATCCAAGTGCACGCTCCCACTGAAAACTCATCACATGAAGAAATAGACAATTTTTACGAGGACTTAGCGAAAGCTCATGATTCCACACCTACTGAGTACGTATTTTCTATAGGTGATTTCAATGCTCAAATCGGAATTCCAAAAAAGTACGAACGTTCCGCTACAGGAGAGTATAGTTACGGCATTAGAAGCGCTCGAGGCACGAGACTGATTCAATACGAGCAAGAGTACAACCTGAAAATTTTAAATGCAATGTTCAAACTAAAACCAAAAAACCGCTGGACATGGATCTCTCCAGATAAAAACACAAGAAATGAAATTGACTATATCATGACCACGAAACACCACATGATCTCCAAATATGAAGTACTACCATCTTTCTCTTTTGGATCAGACCACAGACTACTAAGAGCAACAATACACCTAAATTCAACAAAAAAAAGTAGGCGCAATTTCTCAAATACATCTACTAAGCTAAAAACTCTAGCAGAGCAGGAATTGTACCTTACAAACCTTCACCGCTTTATACCAGAAATTATAAATAATCAAAAAAATTATAATGCGGAGGAATACTATCAACAAATCATGCACTATATCAAGATAAGTCTAAAAAATATAAAAGGAACACATAAGAATAAAATCCTATCCGCGAAAGCGCTAGAACTCATGAAAGAAAGAAGCGAACTACAAAATAGGCCCCAATTAAGCGTAGCTGATAAAGAAAAACTAAAAACTTTGTACAAACTTACCAACAAAGAAATAAAAAGGTGTTACGATACCTACAGAACAACAACCATACAAAGACACCTCAATAATACTAGATCTGCCAAAAAAGCTTATAAAGAGCTAAATCAAGCCAAAACATGGGTTCCTTTTCTCAAGTCGGGCAACAACAATTGCAAATCTCGCACAGAAATCATAAATGCTGCTACTGACTTCTACGCTAATCTATACAAACATTCAGACACACAAAATCAAAAAATGGTTTCCTATAGCTACATAGAAACCTCTCCGACACACCAGTTTACAGAAAATGAAATATTGAAACAAATAATGAGACTAAAACCAGAAAAAAGCCCAGGACCGGATGGAATCACCAACGAATGTATCAAGGTTGCGAAGACTCTACTACTGACACCAATCACTATCCTATGGAATAAAATACTTGATGAAGAAGCTGTGCCACATCAATGGATGACATCGGAAATTATACTAATATATAAAAAAGGTGACCCAGCTGATATAGGCAACTATCGTCCTATAAGCCTAATGCCTTATTTTTATAAACTTTTTGCCTCCTGTCTACTGGAAAGGATAGCCCCAGCCATTGATGCTCACCAACCGATCGAACAAGCCGGTTTCAGAAAAGTTTTCAGCACGATTGATCATATCCAAGTGGTTGACCAGGTGATAGAAAAATATTCAGAATTTAATAAACCCCTGTATTTAGCTTTCATAGACTACAAAAAAGCCTTTGATTCAATTTCACACGAGAGCATCTGGGAATCGCTGGAGGCAATAAACACAAATAAAAAGTATATCAATATCTTAAAAAATATTTATTCTAACAGCACAAGTAGAGTAAAACTAGACAGAGTAGGCGAAGAAATCAACATAAAGAGAGGTGTCCGGCAAGGAGACCCGATCTCACCAAAATTATTCATAGCCATCTTACAAAACGTAATGGGAGAGCTGCCATGGTTCAATCATGGTATTAATATAAATGGAAATTTTTTAAGTTATCTCAGATTTGCCGATGACATAATTTTATTTTCGGAGACCTCTCACCAAATAAACAAAATGGTAAATGAATTAAACCAGGCTAGTATAAAAGCTGGTTTAGAAATGAATCTGGAAAAAACTAAAATTATGTCTAACCGTAGTGCAATGCCCGTTTTAGTAAATAACACACCTCTCGAGTTTATTAACCAATACATATACTTAGGAAAACAAATCTCCTTTAGTAAGGATAGAAATACTGAGGAACTTAACCGAAGAGTGGCGATTACCTGGAACAAGTTCTGGCACCACAAAGAAATACTAAAATCGCAACTTCCGCTACCGACCAAGAAAATAGTTATGGATACTGGTCTTCTACCGTGCCTCACCTATGGATGCCAAACTTGGACTTTCGATCTCAAAACCAGGAACAAAATTCAGACTACCCAGAGAAGAATGGAAAGAAGTTGCCTAGGTATAAAATTGAAGGATAAGGTAAAGAACGTAAACATTCGAAAGAAGACCAAAATATGCGATGCCCTAACTTTTGCAATGAAGTCTAAATGGAAATGGGCGGGTCACGTAGCCCGTTATAAGGACGATAGATGGACTCTACGGGCAGTAAAGTGGTCTGGGCCAAAAGGCACCAGATCAAGAGGTCGACCAAAGGCCAGATGGGCCGATGAAATTGTAGCGTGCGCGGGTGATAGTTGGCTAGACAGAGCTATTGACAAAGAAGGGTGGCATACCTTGGGGGAGGCTTTTACCCGAACGGGGTCCATGCGTTAAATAAATAGGTAGTGTGATAATTAAAGTAAATAATAATTTAAAAAAAAATTAAACTAATTACTATATATATATATATATATATATATATATATATATATATATATATATATATATATATATATATATATATGTGTATGTATATACATACGTACATAAACACTCACGCCTGTCACCCAGAGGGGTAGGCAGAGACTACCGACTTCCATTTGGCACGATCCTGACATACCTCTTTCGCCTCCTTTACATCCATATATCTACGCATACATGCTCGTCGGTTAAGGGTACTTCTAACGTGGCCCATTTTCAAAATATCGCCAATTTGGTCGATAAACTTTTTCCTAGGGCGTCCCTTCCCGACTCGGCCATTCACATCTGCCATATAAATTTGCTTTGTCACTCTTTCCTCATTCATTCTTTCTACGTGACCAAACCACCGAAGCATTCCTTTCTTAATCCTGGTCACAACATCATCTTGCATACCACATTTATCTCTTATCACGCAATTTCTCACCCTGTCATTCAGATTACACCCTAGCATATTCCTTAAAGACCGCATTTGTACAGCATTTATTCTACTTTCGTGCTTCTTCTGCCACACCCAGCTTTCACTACCATACATTATAGTAGTACATATGTATGTATATATATATGTATATATATATATATATATATATATATATATATATATATATATATATGTATATGTATATATATATATATGTATATGTATATATATATATATATATATATATATATATATATATATATAACTTAAGTTAAGAAATGTATCGTTTAATATGTACTATGCATGGAATTAAATAAAGCTTTATTATTATTATTATGGGGTATCTATATAGTTTTCTCATCTGGTTGGGTTCTATAAATATATAATTATAAATGAGAATGAAAAAATAAATATACATAAATATCAATAACATAAAATAAATATAAAAGTACATAAATAAATAAAAGCCCAACCAGATGGAGGCCCTCGGCAGGGGAGACCAAACGGCCGAGGGTTAGGGGGGAAAGGGAAAGAAACCGGCGGACGATGCGGGCGGTATCGAGGAGCACCGCCTTCTGCATTTGAACCTGGAGCGGTCCGCCACGTAGTCCCAGCCGCCTCAGATGACCCGAGAGGCTGACTGGGATTAGCCCGTTTGCAGAGACGACTACAGGAATAATTTCGGTCGGCAGACCACCCCACATGTCGGTCACCTCGTGAGCCAGGTCCAGATATTTTGTTTGCTTGTCTGTTTCGGCTTTCACGAGGTTCTCGTCATACGGAATGGTAATGTCGACCAAAAATATCCTTGACTGTGCCCGGTCCATCAGCACAATATCAGGCTTATTCGCAAGAATAGTCCTGTCTGTGATGATGTCCCGGTCCCAATAGAGCCTGGCGCGATCATTTTCGAGCACGGCTTCCGGCAAGTACTTGTAGTACGGCAATTTCCGGTCCACGAGACCGTATTTCAGAGCGAGCTCCTGGTGTATAATTCTGGCTACTAGGTTGTGCCTGTGCAAGTACTCAGAGTTAGAAAGCGCCGAACAACCGGAGATAACATGCCTAAGTGACTCACCGGGATGGCGACAAGCTCGACAGATGTCGACGGTGCCATCCTTTAGGATGTATCTCCGATAGTTGTTGGTCTTAATAACCTGATCCTGTATTGCACAGACAAAACCCTCGGTTTCCCCGAAGAGATCACCAAAGCGTAGCCAGTGGAGGGAGGCTACTGTGTCTACGAAAGGCTCATGTAGAGCCTTGTAGAACCACCCGTGGAGCTCCTTCTCCTTCCATACGGTCTCTCGGTCGGAAATGCTCTGCACTGCCGGGTCTTGCCGTTGCTCGTTGGCTAAGGATAGAGGGGTAAGTCCTTTATCACAAGAAATGACGTCCGTATAGAATGGATCATCCGATCTCTCCAGGAAGTAATCACGGACGCTGCACACTTCGCGATTATGCATGGTGAGCGCGCTCAAGAAGCCACGACCACCATGCTTCCGCGACAAGTACAACCTCATTACCGACGATCTCGGATGATGCATCCTATGGGACGTCATGGTAGTGCGGACTTTTCTATCCAGGGCGTTAAGTTCAGTCTGAGTCCACCTGAGTATGCCAAAGGTATACATGAGGACAGGCATGACCCAGCCGTTATATGCGTGTGCCTTATTCACACCGGACAAAAGGCTGTTAAGCACTTTGGTCAAGCGTGCATAAAACACGTCGCAAACTGACTGTTTCATACCAGTCTCATCGATACCGATGTTTTGTGACATACCCAGGTATCGGTATGTTTCAGCCTCGGAAAGGGTCCTTAAGTTGACGGGCATAGATAAGTCTACGCCCTCAGAGTTAGCAACCCTTCCCCTTTCAACATGGAGGACCGCACACTTATCCGTCCCAAGCTCCATTCCAATGGAATTGCTAAATTCACAAGTGATGTTTAGCAATTCCATAAGATGGGAGCGACTGGAGGCGAATAACTTGAGGTCATCCATATAGAAAAGGTGGGTCACTTTTGTCCCTCCTCTCCGTAGCTGAAATCCCCTCCCGGAGCCCTCCAGTAAGGTACTGAAAGGGTTCAGAGAGAGGCAGAACCAGATTGGACTCAGACAATCGCCCTGGAAGATACCCCTTCTTATCCTTATGTGGTTCTCCGCAGCCATCATCCGCTCGCCCAGATGACAAAGGATCGTACTCCACTGCCCCATACACTGCTCAAGGAAGTCTCTAACTGTACAGTCTATCTTGTACAGCTCGAGGACTCTCTTTAGCCATGTATGGGGCACCGAGTCGAATGCCTTTCTGTAGTCTATCCAGGCGGCGGAGAAGTTCCGACGGTTGCGTTTCACCACTTTGCCAATGACCGCGTCAATGAGGAGTGGTTCCTTGGTTCCACGACCACCGCCCCGACATCCATTTTGAGCGCGCGACATCACCTGATTTGAGTCCAGGTGACAAGTGATTCTCGCGCTCAAAATGGATGTTAGTGTCTTGTATATGGTCGGTAGACACGTGATGGGGCGGTATTTGCTCGGGTCTGTGGTACCCTGGTCTTTAGGAACCAAATGAGTGATCCCAGTAGTGAAGAGGCTTGGGAGCGACTTCTGGTTGAGAGCCTCTTGAAACTGTCGGGCAAGCACAGAGTGACACACCATGAACCCCTTCAGCCAGTAGTGATGCAGCCCGTCAAGCCCCGGACTTTTCCAGTTCGGGGCCCTAAGGACCGCCTCAGCTACGTCATCCGGCGTTATGATGACGGGGTCCATGGGCGTAATACCCGCACACTGACTCGCCACAACTTCCGTCCAAGGGCCCTCGCTGTGGTTTACGGGCTCTGACCACAGGCCGCGCCAGAATGCTACAGTGTCGGCCTGATTCGGTGCTGGACCCGTTCCACTTACCATTGGTCGCTCCAATGATTCATAGAGCCTCTTCTGATCACTCTGGAAGAGACGATTCTGGTTGAACCGTGTCGACCTCTCGGTATATCGCCGAATCCGTTTTCCCCAAGCAGCGATTCTCTGCTTCAGATCGTCGATGCGCTCCGTTTTAGTTTTTGCGTTATATCTGGCTGGGACAAACTGACATGTCCCTGTAAACGCCATCCTGACGGTGCGCACAATTCTTGGCCTGTTATTGCCTGATCTGAAGCATATCAGTCTGCCGATGAGAGCACTAGCCTTTGCGATACGTTCCTCAATTCTTCTTCTCCATGCTGGGATAGCGCTACTTTGTCCAGTAGCGCGTCCAGCCGTGGAAACCTTGGCGCCTATGATACGGCAGACTGCCAGCGCGGCGCCAAAAAGAATTGAGTCCGTCTCGCAAAGGTCCCGGCTGGCTTCCAAATAGGTCACCAGCATTGGGTTCAGAGCCCTCACGACAGCCCGATTCCGCTTGCTTAGGGCTATGCGGGGAAGTCGCGGTCGATTTTCGTTTCCACAATCGCCTCTTCCAATGTACTCCTCATATGCTCTAATTTCAGTTCCTGGGCGACTGTTCCATCATCGTTTGAATCAACCACAACTGGGGTATTCACGGCGGCATCCACGTTTGCGGGTTGCTCTACCATTTGTGGCGCCGCATCCTCAGCCGTAGCATTCGCATCCGACGAGGGAACAGCCTCACGTCGTAGCCGTTCGAGTTCGGCGACATCAAATATATTTGAGCGCAAGATATACCGAACTCGGTCTGCCAGGTTTTGCTCTGTGACGGTTAAAGATGGCTCCAGCTCAGCAAAAAGACGATGCATCCTAGCCCGATACGCCAAACATCCAGTTTCTCCCCCTTTCGCCCCAAAATACGCCCGCAATGCGTTGCTGTTCATCTGGGTTGTCCAACGCATGCGGCGTACTCCACCAGAGGCGGGTGCCGATTGCTGGGCCCGCGAAGACCCTGCCGACACCAAGCCAGCTGGTGGGGATGATGGATGCGAGGGGCTGCTGGGTGGTCGTGCAGCACCTCGCGCTCGGCTGGCGGTTCGCATGCTGCCGCGTCCAGCGCCAGCTCCAGACGCGCCCTGGCGACCTCCAGGCAGCGGCCCTTTGCGCGTTCTTCCGTATTCCATCATCCATAGTGGTGGGCGTCATTTAGCGGGAGACGCCCAGACCCGGCGCCGTTTCATGGTGAGGCCATGTGCACAAGCGGGCCTTTGCACCTTCAATTTTTGCCGAGGCACGGCACTAACACCTCTTGGCAAGGTGCTGACTGACTGCGCTGACGTAGCGGTTTTGTCACATAACCGTTACGTCAGCGGGCGATGGGGTCGTCACTTCCCTACGCCTTACTATTATTATTATTATTATTATTGATAATTATACATACGCATAGAGATGTTACAAGACTAAATTTACGAAAATGTAAAACTGTCTTTTATCAGAAGAGTTGTCCCAATATGTGTATAAAAGTATACATATAATAAAATACCCAATTATATTCTAAAATTGCCATTTAACTTTTTTCAAAAAACATTGAAGCAATGGCTTATTAAAAATTGTTTTTATTCCCTAGATGAATTTTATTGTTATAGACAAAAGTGATATTCCATTGACTAAACTTGATGACTATTGACATATACACCTTAACTTGACGATATTTTTTATTTTTTTATTTTTATTTTATTTTGGCATTAAGACTGGATCTAATTTTGTATTATTTCTTGTTTAATACCATCAGGTGTTTTTTTTAAACTGAATTGACAAACAATCTTACAGCTTACAGTCCACCTGATGATCAGTGGTTCATGGATACCTGCAGCCAACATCCAACAAAGAAGGCTACAGATGTAATTATACTGGCTCTGTACCCTTCAGGTCGGCGTACACCAGTACAGGCACTGCTATTTGCCGACGGAAATAGTTATGAAGGTACCTAAGGAACCTAGCCTAGCTTAGGTTTCCTAAAAATACGATTTTCACAATGCAATGTTATATACATAGAATACTATAATACCCAATAGAATGGCTGTCAACCTTATTTTATACTAGGATTTGCGTCGCCGGGAGCCCACATACAAGCAATTACGCCGTAATATCAGTTAATCACAACTACAAACCCGATTCACTGTGTTGACAGACGGATTTCAATACATATTTATTTATAAATAGCGTGCAATTTGCCATTTTCTAAATAATTTGCATGCGAGGAAACGATTGTAACGTCAAAACACATCTCGTGTTGACATTTTATACGTGTGAATTGACGTGTTAGTGGCATTTTAGTGGCTACACGGGTTCCGCGCACTCCCCCGTTCTATTATGTATGTATTATTGTATTCTATGGTTATATACGAGATAATAGCACAAATGGGTCGGCTCGACCGGGGAATGACACACACTCTCACAGAAAACCAGCGTAAAATAGTAGCTTAATGCTACTGTGTTTCTTATGGTGAGTGTAGAGGACCGGAGAGTCTTTTTACTGGAAAAGACGCATTCCATCATCATCATAGTATATCTCATATCTTCATACTGCATTCTGTGTGAATTCATTTTTCTAATCATGAGACGCAACCACTTAATGGTGGGTGTGCTCACTTGTCACCCTATCTTATAAAAACAATATCTTAAAACTTTATGCGAGCAGTTCTTGTGCTGTTTAAACTAGCTTATAAGTATGTGATATTTATTTGAAAAACGATCACGTCGACGAACATCTAATCATAATATAATCTTTTCCTCTTCCTCATTTGTCAAATTAAATTGAAACTGTTTACGGACAACGACTACTTAATTAATTTTATAATTAGGATAATGATATAATAATTTAGTTAAGTTATTTAAAAAAATCTTATATTAATTTTAATATTTATATTTATCAGTCATGAGTACCTAAACAATGGTTTATTAAATACTTTTTTTCAAAGACTTGTAACTGTCTGCTATGAAAATCAATAATTTTCAAAAAAAGAACTCTTTCGAAACACGGTTCACGGTATTAGAATTTAGCCATTATTTTAGCCATTGTCATTAGATTTCATGTAAATATTAATTATAAAAAAAATTTGAGATAACTTTAAACTAATGTACTATGTGTATTTAAACTAATGATCGATTCCAAAATCTAAAACTGGCCGAGTGCGTGTCTTGCCACGCAACGCACAGTAAGGGGTTCCGTAGTTGTCCGTCACAATACGTGGGCTTTCGTGATAATGAGCATAATAAACATTGAGTTATAATGTACTACGTACTAGAGAAGCTATTCCAAACAAAAATTGTGCGCTACTTCTATGTCTTCGCGCATGCGCGGTAATAGTAGAGTCGCGCATGCGCAGTTGGTATAAACGCGCTTTGCGCTTGCGCGGTCAGTTTTTGTTATTATAGATTATACGTAAGTAGAATGGTCAGTATGTAATAATTGTTTATTTATATTGTATTGTTAATTATATCGAGTACTTACAATTTTTTAAATTGTTTTTTATTTTGTATATGTGCTAATTTAATATAATATTACATAATATTATGTCAGAATTACATTTTGATGATATTGTTATCTGAATATTTTAAAAGGTATCTATGTCAAATATAAAAAAACGTACTAAATGTATGTTTAACAAAACTTATTAACATAAAATTTAAATTACAAATATATTTATTTAAATTAGAATCATAAATGTTGTAAATAATCGTTCATAAATGCTGGGCACGCGAGAGTTAAAAATGGACGAATTTATTCCACTTTGACTTTGAAGTGGAAACCTAAAAATAAAATAAAAGAATAATAAGCAGATTTAAACATGAAAAATTTAGCTTAATTATAATAACTTATATGTTTCTACAAAAAAAAATGTGTAGTATAATAATATATTCGTCCTAAACTTAAGTACCCACAGAAATGTCGCATCTGAACATATTAATTTCATAATCTATATTCAATGATACGAGATGGCGTCTTAGGAATAATTTGCTTTATTATTAATTTATAATACTTTTTTTATTGAATAAGTATCTTATTAACCGATGAAAAGTAATTCCCTGGTTTTTACTGACATTTCTTAAATTATTTGTGCAATATCTAAGTACACAAGACGGCATATTTTTATCAAGAGATTTTTTTTTAAATCAACACAACACGTGACAACTCTACAAGCGCCTAGCGAGTGACTGATTAAAGTGCAGTGCATGCACCGCAGTTGAGTGGAACAGAGTAGCTGAATGCAGTGTATCCTCTAGTACGTAGTACATAATAGCTCAATGATAATAAATGAGTTCTCGGTTTGACCGCTTTAATGACTAATGGGCCCAAAGAGGACAATGGTAACTAAAGGACTTATTTTCAAATTAGACTTATAAGGAGTGGTATTCAAAAAAGATAAATAATACATTTTACATCAAATCATTTATATGTCAAGTCTGTACAAAGATGGTCCTAGTTGACTATCTATCTACTATATATTCTCGGCAGTGCAACCCTAAGATATATATGAACGTAACGAATTGCTTAGCCTCAAATGGCTTAGCATGACAATCTATATTGTCATGCTAAAACCAGCAATTAATTACGTTCAAGAGTCACGGCTATCCGTGACTCTTGAACGTAATTAATAAATAACATCATGTTAATAGAAATAAAATGAATCTTACAGAAATAGATAGACGTGCTAAACTGATAAATAGCAGAATAAGGAAACTTCGTGGAGACCAGGAACTGAAATATATATAAATAATTATTACTGGTCACCAAATGTTGTTGAAGTTAAGGAACACTGTGCGATTTAATTGGTATCAACAAAAAGAGGTGTATGTTCTTTAGTAAAGATTTGTTCAAACTGACTTTATAAAATAAATGATTAGCCTTTAAATTCGCTAAGCATGGATTAGGAGTGCTATACGTATTATGTAAGTTTGTGTTCGTGAGCATTTGTTATTTGTACATTTATTATGCATCGATGTGTATATGTTTATTTATGTTCTGTGAATATTTATTTATAATACGTATAATACGTCAGTTTATATGTTAACGTGTGTACTTATGTATTTCGAGTAAATAAACCTAACACCACTTATCTTGTAAAATATTATGGGAAAATTTTAAAAATACTACCTCAAATGGCTTAGCAAGATCCTCCGTTATGCCGAAAATATTGCAGCATTAATTTTGAAATAAATATATGGTAAAGTTGTAGATTAATTTTAAGTGCTATGTTAGACAAAAACACGATTCCGTAAAATTTTTTCGATAGAAAAAAAATCTCCAACCTGAACAATACCTCCAAACTGAACAATAAACCGCTGTTATTCATAAAATACCATAAAATACTTTAAATTAGATCATGAAACTTTGCATACTAACTGAACTAACTATAAAGCAGGGCTTACGTTTTTTAAATTACCGTTATTGTCACTGTAAAAAGAAATTACCTAAACTTTCGGCGTCTTGAAGCTTGTTTCCTTGCCGCCCGGTCAGTTTCGCTTCGGCTTTTGAACGGGGAAGCTGTGTCACTCACGATCAGAATACACATTACGCACAGTGGCGAAGCTTCCATTAAAGCCGAAACGCCTGGCTTGCCTTATTAAAACTGAATCAATCAATAATATCAACTAATAAAATAACTCCTAAACTGTTTCAAATTATTTCAATTTTCCCGCGCACTCCACTGTTCGCACATGTCGACTGATGACCTCGTATTGCCTTAGCGATACGTTTATACAAAGGTACTCTGTGGCGATACTGCTGATGTCATAAAGTGAGTTTTAATAGAACGATTAGTTGTCTCCCTCACTCGCGTGGGCTTTTTACGGGGCTTTCGAGAAGACGATCGCTCTCTTTCTAACCTATGGCAAAATATTCTATAATGAAATATAACTACAAAATGTTTATATAGCAATTACTATTGAGCCAATAAGCCTGGCTTTGCCATGAAGTTGTTTAGGAGTGCGTTAGCGACTAGCGAAGTGGTTGCGGGCCCCTCGTATGCAAGTTCACTTCACATTTCAATGTTTATGTTTGTTTTTGTTGTTGTTTAAGCTGAGTTACTATATCCCCTTATCATACCTATGACTTTAAATTTTACTAGTAATTAAAGTTTTAAGTAAGTAAATTGCTTAATAAAAAAAAGTAAAGTTACAGCCTATATACGTCCCACTGCTGGGCACAGGCCTCCTCTCATTTCTGAGAGGGTTTTAGGGCAAGGAAGTGTCCGCCGCGCTGCCTCAATGCGTGTTGGCTTCACATGTTGAACTTCACATGTCTTCGAAATATTTTTTTTATTTCTTATTCTTTAGACATGCAGGTTTTCCTCACGATGTTTTCCTTCTCCGCCGAGCACGTGGTAAATCAGTGCCGGCGGGAATCGAACCCGGGCTACTCGCGTTCTGTTATATTTACAGCGTGCGTTAACCATCTGAGCTACCACGGCTCAATTGCTTAATAAAGGTCTTTCAAAGTCAGGCTACCCACGGTGCGGAAATTCATATTATAAATATTTTTTTTAATTTATTTATTACACAAAAATACAGTCGGTTGTTCTTTATACAACTTTCGCCAAACTGCAGGGCAGTTTGTTAGCGAATACATCACCCTCTTACATTATAAGTCCCTACTGTAAATTTTATGATCCTTAAGAACTTAAAATACACATAAACTGTACCTACAGTAATTTAAACTGCAGTCCATTAAAAACTTAAAATAAGAAAATTAAATGTACATTAATTTAAAAGATTTAAACTAATTAAAACTAAGCGCTCTTACTACTCTTACATATCTTATTAACTCGATGCTCAACGTATTTCTTTCCCGAAGTAATGTAATGTCTCATATTTGAAAAAACATCACCTAACTAGGAATTATTCATGTCATTCATTATGACCGGGGAAGGACCACGTTCTCACAGAATACCAGCGTAAAATGGCAGCTTAATACTGCTGTGTTTCGTGTGGTGAGTGTAGAGATCTGGAGACGCTTTTTACTCCTCAGGGGTCCTCAGGGATGACAACGCATCTACATTTTGATTGCGAGGATAAATGTAGATGTCTATACTAGGCTGCTCTAAAAGTATCGGGAAGGGAATATTTCCACTGTTCCTGTCATATTAAAATATTTTCAATTGAAAACTCCTTGGTTTTAAAAATCGAATACCATTTATTTATTTAAAAAAAAGATTCTCGGTCTTGTCACAAGGTTTTGTCAAACTTTAAAAGTTAAGTCGTTGAGAAAATGGAATTGACTGGAGAAAAATCAAGAGCGATGATTTATTATGACTTTCAAAGTGGTTTAACACAAACACAGTGTGTTGACCGGATGATTTCTACATTTGTTGATGAAGCCCCATCCAAAACCACAATTTATCGCTGGTTTGCTGAACGTGGACGTGTCAAGCTCAATGATGATCCCCGTCAAGATCGTCCAAAAACTGCAGTCACCCAAGAAAACGTTGATGCTGTGCGTAAGCTGACTGAGGAAGATCGACATGTGACATACCGCGAAATTTAGGCAACTTTAGACATTGGCATATTACTCGTTATGCCAATGTCTAAAGAATACAAATAATCTTGCATGAAAAATTAGGTGTAAGAAAATTGTTTTCCCGATGGATACCGCATTCGCTCTGTGAAGAGCAAAAAGCGGCTCGCGTTACTTGGTGCGTCAGAACTCTCGAAAGATTCCACGCAGGATCCTCAAATGCTGTATACAACATCGTATCAGGTGATGAATCCTGGATATATGCATACGAACCTGAAACAAAAAACCAGTCACGAGTTTGGATGTTCGAAAATGAGTTAAAGCCAACAAAAATTGTTCGTTCACGGAGGTTGTAAAAAAAATGGTGGCCAAGTTTGTCTCCAAAACCGGCCATGTTACGACTATTCCTCTTGAGGGACAAAGAACGGTTAATGCAAAATGGTATGCTAGCATTTGTTTGCCACAGATCGTTTCTGAACTCCGTAAAGAAAACTGCAACCGCCGCATCATCCTCCATCACGACAATGCGAGTTCTCACACCGCACACAGAACAAAAGAGTTTTTAGAGCAAAAAAACATAGAATTATTAGACCATCCGCCGTACAGCCCCGACCTAAGCCCTAATGATTTCTATAATTTCCCTAAAATAAAGAATAAATTGCGTGGACAGAGATTTTCATCACCTGAAGAAGCTGTGGACGCCTACAAAACGGCCATTTTGGAGACCCCATGGTTCCATCGTATGGAAAATGTGTCAAATTTCGCGGAGAATACTTCGAAAAGCAATAAATACATTTTTAAATAGTAATGTTGTGTCACTTCCTTGATTCCCGAAATTTTCAGTGCCGCCCTCGTAGGCCACAGCAACCACTTACCATCAGGTGAACTGTGCGCTCGTTTGTCACCATTATTCTATAAGAAAAATAGAAAACTGAGGTTGGTATGAGTGCATGTGATTATCCAGATATTTATAGTTACATTTAAGTAATTATCATAAAATGTAAATATTTATATTTACTTTTAATAATTATCTTAATTGTGACTAAAATATCTGGATAATCAAATTTTTATAAAGATTTCTCTTGTTCATTTCATACGACGACACATCGAATTTGCGCGACAGAGTTACTATAACTGTACTATTGTAATTTGCCATTTTTTGTTACTTGTATACTCTTTTACATTATTTTGTACATAATTTAGACATCATTAGTTTGTCTATAACAATATAGGATATTATTACAGATTTTATCTATTTAGACATAATAACATCAATTATGTTTAAATTTGTTTGAAGCCTATTTAAAATAACATTGTTGTTGTGCACGGAAGTAATTTTATGGACATTAAGGATTTAGCAATGATCACTTTTATAAAAAAAGATTTTATAAGTTTTTTTTAGATAACGATACTAACAGGACACAGACCTTTAATTTATGAGGACAGATCGTGACTCGGTGAACTAGATGAACTATTGAAATATTTAATACCTAATTAATTAATTTTATATAATACTTTACTGTACACCAAAAAAAATTAAGAGAAAAATTAAAAAATATTTAAAGGTACAATTGACGGTTTTATTCGCTTAGCGATTTTTACTATATAGGCAACCACATTGCAAAGGATATAACGCGACCAGTGAGAAGGGGTAAAGGTGTGCGTAAGTTGTTAGAAAATACCACATATAAGTATATATAAATATATATACTCGATAAATACACACATAAAACATAATAAATAAATACAATTTAATTACAAAAAACAATAATACATATGCAAGAGCATAAAGGAGTAAACAAATGAAATAAAAGCCTTAACGTAAGGAAAAATAATTAGTAATTTTTAACTGAACGATGTTATGGGGAGATAGAAGAATGACTATTTAAGGTGAAATAAATGCGCTTTGACAAGTTTTTTAAACTTTTCAATGTATTGTGCACTTCTAATGTGCAGCGGCAAGGAGTTCTATTAGATGTAAAGACTCACCTTGCCTCTTTATCTTATGTCCCATTTTTCATGACAGACGCGCAACTTAGTGATGAAAGAACGGGATCATTGTAATGATTGATTTCGATTGAGGGGTTGTTGTAACTGCCAGGGTGTCATCATTGCAGTCTCAACTGCAAGTATATCTACATAGCATATTGTTATATCTAGGATTGTCGTCTTTTGATATCAAATGCAGTATTTTTGTGGCCAAAAGTATTTATATGACGATATATTATATATATTAAATATAATAGAGCCTCCAGATTTTCAGAGTTTAGAGTCAGAGTCGTAGCTAATATAAATAAAATATTTATTTTTAAATAAGTATTTATATCTCCGTGTGTGAAATACGACTAACAAGTTTAGAGCTCATCAAACAGCATTATATGATACAAACTATACTATTAGGTCTAAGCCTACCCTTGAATAAAATTAATGCATCGGATTTTATCTTTAACGTTGAAATATATTTTATCTTTAACATTCATCTTTAATATTGAAATAACTTGCTTTTAATAAGCTCGACTTATTTGCAAGCTCCATTTTGGACCAGGAGTCCGTGGTGTGACTAAGTACAACTTTTTTTTAATTCTTCGCAGAGTCCGGGATTCAACTCCCCTGGGACATGTCTCCAATTTAGAGACGTGCCGGAATTCTGGATTTGAGACACGCGGTTCGCCACAAAGACCTCAAGATTGTGAGGTGCAGCTCTGAGCCAACAAAGCACTATCTCACTATCCGACCAAGCGTAGACGTCCGTAATGTCGATTACAGACTTCAAAGACGAGTGACCCTGGTTGATAAGTCGCGTGAGAAGAGCGGCTCCGGACAGTTTCAATTTAGGGATAGTTAAGCGGGACCTAATGGGAGCAACCTTGCTTTTAGCAAGTACGAGATGGACGGAAGTATGGCCAGAAGAGCTCACAGTCCGCAAATATACGACAGCAGCATAGCCTTTCTCAGAGGCGTCGCAAAACCTATGTAGGGTAGCCCTGCATTTCCCTGGAGGGAGGAAGCACCTTGGCATGAAGACCCGGTTGATGTCCGGAAGGGAGGATACAATGGAGTGCCACTCTCGCAAGAGAGCACCGCTTATAGGTTCGTCCCAACCCAACCCGGATATCCAGAGCTTTTGAAGAAAGCACTTAGTCAAAAAATGACCGGAGTGATCCATCCATTAGGATCGAAGGTGCGGGCTACTGTAGACAGCATGGAGCGCTTGGTCCATGATTTAGGAGGGGGATCGAGTTTGACTCGATACGTGAAAGTATCCTGAACAGGCTGACATTGAATGCACAGCACAGTCAACAAATTATTATTTAAAATAATTATTTGACGATGGGGCGGAGCCGTCAAAAACTACCCGAATCTTACTCCCAGGGGTCCTTAAGACCGCATGGTGAGGGAGGAAGTAGTGCTCCTGTGACCGCCAGTCGAAGTTGGACGGTGACATGTGACCCAGCTCTTGATACTCGCGCATGAACTCGACATATTTGTCGCGAAAGGCTGGGTCGCGCCGCATACGGCGCTCCATGGAAAGCAACCTCTTTTCGGCCAGGGTACGAGATTGGCCCAAAGGGGGCCGTGAGTCAAGAAAGGGTAAGCAAGTGACAAAACGACCGTCGACACGACGGCCGGTATTGTTCTGGTAGAACAACTCGCACTCACGGTCCAGAGGGTTGACTCGAGACGCGTGTGGTGGCTCCTCAATTTCCCAGAACTGCTGGACGACGTTCGAAAGGGACACGCCCACCACAGAGAGTGGATCGGCCGTCTAAGGAGGTGGATACCACAGAACCGGTCCAAAGAAACTGTGCCCAAATACAGTGGACATGGCTGACAAGCCATCGGGCTGTAGGGCTCGTATCTCGCCTAACAAGATGAACCCCAGCGCGTCGGCCCCCAGCAACAAATCTATAGGCCCAGGTTGGAACCATTGAGGGTCTGCCGGTCTCAAACCCGACGCACAACGAACCGCGCTGTCATTTATACAGACGTTAGGGAGAAAACCTACAATGTCATCGAGGACATTTACTTAACTAGAATGTGAAGGTGTTCGCTGGCAGGGCCAAACACCAACTCCGCTTGTCCCCTAGGAGCAGGAGGCTCGGCACCTCCGATACCGACCTCCATTGAAGGTTATTCAGAGCTCCAGGGGAGCCCTAGTCTTCCCACCAAACAAGTGGAGGCCACACAGTGTTGTAAACCCGAATCCAATAGAGCGCGAACTGTTAAAAAGTCGCCACTCGGGTTGTACACCTTCACTGAGGCCGTCGGCAATAGAACAGTTTGACAAGTAGACTGTTGACGGCTCAAAGGATCAGTGGAGACGGCCATGGTGGGAGCTATGGCGGCAGCTACCTAGCTGGAGCTGCCTCTATCGGACCGGCACTCGAACCGGAGGTCCCGAAAGCGGCATTCCGGCGGCATCTCAATGACCCGTGATTGGAAATCACCGAACGGGCCGACCGGGGAAGCTTCGGCCTTGAGGCCCGGGACAGATTCGAGGTCGCAGGAACCCCGTAGTACCGGTACCGACCAAAGGGGGAGGGTTGTACTCCAGTCGCGGCCACTCAGCTAACGGGGGTGAGAAGGATCTAGCTGACCGCTGAGTGGCCGTGAAGTTCCTCTCAACACGCTGAGGGGGGGTGACGACCCCCCTGCCCCTGGGGGGCGACCCCCCGACTGTTTGACAGAGGGACCCCCTTCAAACCCAGGGGGACGGTGGCCGGCAGGGGAGCGCCGAGCGTCGCCTGATAGAGGGCGTGGCTGAGCGCACCCACCCGTGGGAGTTGAGGGCCCGGCAGAGCCCCGAGAGGAAGCGCCGTTCGCACCCAGGCACAAAGCGGCATGGTGATTGCCCTGGCAGTGCGGACAGGGCCGCTGGTGCGGACATTCTCGTTGGAGGTGTCTTTCCAAGCACGAGTAGCACCAGCGGCGCTCCTTGGCGATGGTTCGCCTCGCCGGGACCGGCTTACCCAATAACTTCGGGCACAACGTCACCCGGTGCTTGGATGCTCGACAAGAGGAGCAGGGGGGCGCCTCCGCAATTCGCCGGACGTTGGCGTACCTTCCTGCGAGGAGGTCCCGGGCGGCCTGGTAGGCGTCGGCCGATAATTTCAAATGGCCGACGACGCCCAAGGCCCCCCTCCAGTGAGGCCAGGAGGTACGCCATCTTCTGGCTTGGTGTCAAGTCCCTCCGGGCGTCCACTAGGCTATCAAAAAGGCCAACAAAGGTCAGCCAGTCGGAGAAGACCCCGGAGAACCTTGGCAGGTCCAGAGTTGGGAGTCGTCCCAACAGCTCCGGCTGAGTAGGCTGCTTCCGAGGGGACTCGGGCAGGCCACTCAGCCGAGCTTCACACGCTTCATTAGCATACTTGGCCCCGCCTCGATCATGTCGTCCGTGAGCGAAAAGAATTGCTCGTAGTCCGCGAGGCAGGAGTCTAGGACTCCCTGTTCCGACATCCGAGGCCAAAAGCTCAGTGCAAGCCTCCTCCACTACGGCCCTTCGGGCCATGACCTGCTCGAGCCGCTTCTCTAAACTATGGACCCGATCGGGTCGCCCATCAAGGTATGGGCATTCGCGGCCCAGCGCAGCTCCGCCTGTAGGCGAAGCGCCGGTGGCTTGTGCGATGGCATAACTACTAAATTCAAATTACTATTAAATTATATTAATAGTAATTTGTATTACACACATAAGTACACACTACAGTCGGCCAGCAAAGATGCCTCGCTCAGGAGACCGACCCTTCGGCAATTTAATCTACTTACCCGAAATACCTGACGCGTAGGTACTTAACCTTAAACTACACTCCCGCTTACGCAGCCTAACGGGCGTGGTTCTAACCACCGATCCGCTAACAAAACAAAAAAAAATTACTATTATTACGGCCGGGCGTGATTGAAGAAACAATCAACCACGCTCTGCTAGCAGAAAATGTTACGGCCCTCAGTTGCCCCGACATAAGTTGACTGGGCTAGGGCCCATCAGTAACCCAACTCGACGGGCAACCAGAGGGTTCGGGCCCAGATGGCCTATGGATAATTAGTATGTAATGGCTGGATAAGCAAACACAAACTTACCGAGTTCCGGAGGTAGGGTCGATTACAAGGTACCGTCAGGGGCATGTAAATGGTAGGTGTGAGTGGTGTAAGAAAGTGTGTAATGTAACCTGACGTCACCGATGTAATCGACCAGCAGACCCACGTGCGTTGCCCTGCTCCACAAGGTGCAAATACTCCAGTGGGCGTTCACCGTTATCTGAACTCAAGTCTAACGTCACTTAGCACAAACTATAATCGAAGAGGAACGCGATCTCCTCCGGATCACAAAGTTCTAGCGTTCCACCCGACAATGCAAAAATTCCTTTGTACGATATTAAAATACCACACAAGCAACTCGTCGACGCAAATTAATGGCAATCGAAGTTAAATTAATCACTCAAACTCAGGAAAGCCTCGTTGTCACGTACACGAACGAAATGAAACAACGCAAGGAGGTGGTGTTAACGCGACCTAACGATTCTAACGTAATTTCCCGACATCTAACCGACACGGCCGTCGCGGACAATTGATTGTTCCAGACTAATTGGCACGGCCGCAGCCCGCGAAACAAATGCCCGCCGGCTCAAACCGTCAAAGAGGTTTATCGCCCGAGACGAGTGTTTTCGCAAGTTTTAAGTTGTTACGATTTGGCCTAAACAATTTGTTATAATTTTTAGGAATGAAACGTTATTTTATATTTAGTTCCATTAAATAAATTAAAAACTACGTAGATGATCAAAAGGAAGTTAACTTTTATTTAGTTATGAAAAAAGTGAAATTACTACCAAGGTTAGTAAATGAGTTCAGAGAAATATTTTAAGCCACGTTTTTGAACGCTTAAATAGCTGATTACTGTAAGTGTTTCGTTAGGAGTATTTGCTACAAAGATCAAAACCACGTTTCCTAAATAAAAATTTAGTATAGCTTTGCAATATTTTGATTAACAAGTATAACCAAATAGTGGACGTATTGACACAAAGAATATTAACATAAATTATCTTCAATAAACAGATCTTCGTTCTTCTCAATTTTTTAAAAATATTGTATAATTTCCAAACGACAAAAGAAGATCTTACGTATATGTACCTACATCTATACAAATGTGTCTATCTTTAATGAAATAAATTGCTTTTATTAAGCTCGGCTTATTTGCAAGCTATTACCAGGTGCACTATCCATATTCACTGATGGTAGGACTCCTTTCTGGCCCAGGAGTCCGTGGTGTGGCTAAATCATAGAATACTATAATATATACATAATAAAACGGGTGAGAGGACGGAGCCCGCGTAGCCACTAAAATGTCACTAACACGTCAATTCACACGCATAAATGTCAACACGAGATGTGTTTTGACGTTACAATCGTTTCCAAATTTCGCATGCAAATTATTTAGAAAATGCCAAATTGCACCCTATTTACAAATAAATATGTATTAAAATTTAAACGTTTTTTTTTAAATGATGATCTTGAACATTAATCAAAAGTCTAAAATGTGTAAATTTACTCAGTCTGTCAATACAGCAAATCGGGTTTGGCGACGCCAATCTTCGTATAAAATAAAATTGACAGCCATTCTATTGTGTATTATAGTATTCTATGGACTGAGTCCACTCTCTTACCTGTTTCTGCTATCAAGCAGCAGCACGAGCGTTGCTGTGATTCTGTGTTTCAGTCTAAAGGACTTAGGGAGAAAGTATATTTACAGGCTGTTAGGAAAACCGGTGACGCATCTATGTCATCTCTTCTTTGTTTGAAGTTGCTTACAGGTGTCCATACGCCGCAATATCTACTAACATTAGGAGGACTGTTAGTCCCTTTTTCACTTCAACTTAATACCTATATGTCCAATGTGCTGTTTCAAGAAGTTTGTTTGTAGATTCGAACGTGATCGAAGATTTTACATTCTGTTCCGAGTAGCACTAAACCCAGAAGCATGTACCTATATTGTAGGTACCTTCCATTGGTAAGTCGAAGGTATGGATATGCATACCTTGTTCGCACTTTCCGACTTTTCAATTCAATAAGTGATAGCGGCGAAACGTACTATTACAATTATAATACCGTCTTTATTGTCACTGTACTGTCACTGTGTGTACTATACTGTCACCAAAATACGCTTCAGCGTCGGTCTTCGAGGTCAGTCGGTTCTTCGAGCTATATGGCCGGCCCATTGCCACTTCAGCTTACTAATCCGTTGGGCTATGTCGGTCACTCTGGTTCTAATGCGGATATCCTCATTTCTAAGTTTATCACGCAGAGAAACCCTGAGCATAGCCCTCTCCATAGCTCGCTGAGCGACCTTGAGCGTCTTCATACGGCCAGCAGTGAAGGACCACATTTGAGATCCGTAAGTCATCACTGGCAACACGCACTGGTTGTACATTCTAGTATTCAGGTTTTGAGGCATACCTGACGAGAAGATGTGTCATTTGCAATTAAAAACGTTTATTGATTTATTTTCTTTATGGCGGCGGAAGAGCATCCAATGCCCCATATGGTTCCGTAAGATGATGATTAAGTAAGAGGCGACCAAAGGCAGCATCTTTCTATTAAACGCTTAAAATAATAAAAAAAGCTGCAGGTTGGTTGGCAATCGCAAATATTGGCAATGTTGACTGAATTGTTCATCTTCATATGAAAATTTTGGCAATAAAAATATCACAGACTGGTGATGGGAGTTAGAATTTTTAGCGCACGAATAACGGCACCCTTCCAGCTTAAACCTTATTTCAAGGTTGTTATATACAAATGTTGGCGCATTCTTGGAAATCCTGACTATAGTTTAATAATTGTTACTGCCATAGCAATTAAACTATCATCAGCATTTCCTGCCTTTTATTCATTTAACGCACGAAAACAGTTATTTTTCTAAAATGAAACAAATATTATTTTTACAATGAATTTAATAACTATTTAATTTCACATGCATTTAAACACATAATAATAAATTGACTAGAAAGACAATGAAAGTTATCCTTTCAAAAAGCTTAATAACTAATAAACGAATGTTTAATGATACAGATAATAATTGTATCTTGGACGATTACATTTTATTTCTATCAAGAAACAAGAACAGATATAGTATTTTTATCTCACAATGGTTGGCGTTTCTTGTGTAGGTGCTCACTGGCATATTGTAGTGTGAGTAAGCCTCAAAGTAATTACATAAGGTGTAAGCTAGTCAGTCAAAGTGATCGAAGTTAACGGAGAAAAATTGTTCGTAATGTTATTTTTATTTTATCATTTATTTATTTACTCAGACAACCTAAATAGCCATAGGTGTCAGTATCCATAAAAACTTAATGACAATGTTAGTACTTAAGCACTCTAACACTTAGTACTTAAGCAGACCTCAGTATGAGCTTTCCCGTCAGAGAACCATCGGATTTCCCTGCTAAGCAAGAATCATAGTAATGTTCGGTCGCCTTCGTGAGATAAAATATCTATAATTAAGGCTGATTTTTCCATCGTCAGATAAAAGTCCTTTCAAATAAATTATAACCTGAATGAATACAAAAGTTAATAAAAAAATTTTCTACTTTCTTGGGACTTCTATATTTAGAGGTATGCCAGCCCCATCGTTCCTTATATAGGAAGCCCAAATCAGAGGATTTGTGACTAAAAGCTAACTATAAAATTCTAGCGACAACTGATGCAGGTTTTGACTATATGGTCGGGGTCGTAATGTCGTTATGGTTTAATTTTAATTTCCTCATCAGCGAGTGTCGTTTACGTTTATATTTGCTTAATTCGTTTATGTTGTAATTCTATAATAACCTTTTATCTGATTATTGGAAAATCAGCCCAAAAAATGAGATTTATATTATAAGATTATAAATAATGCACCACATACAATAATTTTACCGAATTTTACACTTTTTTACTGCATTCATTTATTTAAAATTGTTTGATCGTATTTATTTATTACATATCACCTTAAATTAACATTAATGTCTTCAGCATAAACTCTATCAGTTAAGTATTAATTGTAAAACATGTGCAAATCTGCAATAATTTTCGCTAAAACGTTTTGTTTTTTATCATTAGCTCTATATTCGTGTGAACGTAGATTTACTTGAGGTGGTTTGATTGAAAGAATATTTCTAGATGTAACATTGGAAACTGCGTTGTACTTGTACCCATCGACGTACTTTTGCCTAAAACAAAATGTCGTTTTATTTTCGGGTGAAAAATGTTTCATTCTGTCAGTATTATTTATTCTGTCACAAAAACTTTCGGAATCCAAATATTAAAAGTTGTTTTCGTGTAATGTTTGATGGATCCATTGTACCAGTTCGACGAGTTGGCGTGTTTTTGCAAATGTTTCGGTGTCACAAAGCGCTTTGGATATCAGCGAAGTCTTTAGGGAAGTTGCGTGGTTTTGTTTATTCGATGAGAATAAGTCTGAGCGGGATAATCTACCGGCGGCCCAGCCCGGTCCACAGCAGTCCCGGGTCGTGATGATTTGCCCCGGGATAACCTCCGTCAGCCTCCACGAACGATCTGCGGTTGTAAGATCTACGTACAACGATAATTAAAACTATTTTTAAAACAAGTCAGTATTAAAAAGAAGTACCCCGACTGCAGTGATATATAAACCAATAAAATTCACTTTACTTTTTAAAACAGTAAATAATACGGGAAGGATTGCCACGCAAATTCTTCATGAGGAAGTACCAAAAGACATAAAAAAAATTTCATCATATTCAATCATATTTATTCGTTTATACCGACATTGAATGAGTGTTAGTTGTAGCGGAGATGGATAGTAGCATCTTAAGAAATTGCGGTTGGCATCTCGCCTACCAAGCGTGGCAGTTATGGCAAATATCCCAATTATTAGGCAATATACGGGGCCTATGTTCAGGAGTGGACCTTATAGGTTGTAATGAATGAATATAAATTAATGAATGAATACTGACACTACACATCTTTTTACACAGATTTTACGTGGTAGAGCCATGCTGCAGTTATATTAGTAGTATAGTTGTAGCACGAATGGGTCGGCTCGACCGTGGAAGGACCACGCTCTCACAGAATACCAGCGTGAAATAGTAGCTTGATGCTGCTGTATTTCGTATGGTGAGTGTAGAGAACCGGAGACCCTTTTTACTGGAAACGAGGCATTCCATCTTAGTCCTCACGGGTGACAACGCATCTGATTTTGATTTTGATGATTGGATTTTGATTCGTAATCGAGGATAGATGTAGATGTCTATGGGCCACAGTAACTACTTACCATCAGGTGGACTGTGCGCTCGTTTGTCACCCTATCCTATAAAAAAAAACCATCTGATATTGAGGCATGTGTAGGATTTTTTAAACGAAAATTTATTGATTCTATTCTCAGTTAACACATCAAATTTAACACAAAAAATAAAACAATACATTGGTTTTTGGGAGCGCCGTATTAGAACTATTGCCATAAAATATAACACTAAAGAGGTTAAAAATAATATTCGATATTTCACATTTTAATATCCCCCAAGTAATTCTGCTACAAGTGATCAAGGAACAAACAAACATACAAATGTCCATAAACCCGAGAAACTGCCTTTCTTCTAGGGCAGCCGAGCGATACATTGAGTATGAGTATACGGCAATCACGATCATGACGGCTTTCTGATGATACATAACCGCGTTAATCATCGTTGCTTTGGATACCTGAAGCTGTCTATACATCAATAACGTATGTTTGGTGATGCGCTCAACATAAACAGTGAAGACATCTATGCAAACACATGCCCACGCTCATGCTACCCCGTGAAATCACCCTATGTCACTTTATGCGTGTCCATTTATTACTCGTACCTTATTTGAACACTTTTATAGTTGTATAATAGTTGTCTGAACTACTTTTGTGCATCTTTCGCCGCCCTCTTACTTACTTCTGTTTAAAAATGGTGTATCAGCACAACTGTGTTGCTGTCCGAATGGTATATAGTTCTATTATTATAACAGACTATGAGGCATTCCATCTTAGTCCTCAGAGGTGAGAACGCATCTGTAGCCATCTTTGTTTGAAGCTGGTTGCCTGTGTTCATGGGGGCAGTCACTTATCATCAGATGGACTGTAATAATTTTAGTTATATAAAAATATTATTGCATAAAAACATAAATCATACTCGACAATCAAATGTCAAAGTACCTATCTATTGAATAATATTTTTTTTATAGAAGTGCGGGCTAAAGACGGCTGCAATATGCAACTGCAACACCAAGGGAATTGCCGGCCTTATAAAAAGAAGTGAGGTAATTTAATGAAGGTCCCCAAGTCGTATCGGTCCGGAAAAATATATTTAAAATAGTACCATTAAGGGTTTCTATTTTAAAACAGTAGTTTCTTACCATCGGGTGGACTACGTACTCGTTAGTTACCCGTATTCCATAAAAAATTTAGATATTCTTATCAATGGCTACTCAACTCTATTGGTATTATATTTTGCCCACCTGATGTTAGCGGTAGGTTTCAGTGGACGTAACGCGTGCAGTCTCCTCATACCGCTCCCTCCACCGCTCATATCTGAAACATATTACCATTTATTTCAACAATATATACTCTAATAGAAGTATCTTCTTTATCACAGCATACCAGCGTAAAAAATCCTTTTTACTGGAAACGAGGCATTCTATCATAGTCCTCAGGGGTGACGCATTTGCATTTTGATCCTTAATTGAGGATAAATGTGGATGTCTATGGGCCACAGCATCCACTTACCTTATCCTAATCACGTGGAGTGTTTGTTTGTCACCCCATTCTATAAAAAAATCAACGCATAAATATCCAGAGCTGGGTTTTTTAAATTATTTATTTAGTTTTCTTATTTTTTTTTATTAGTCTCTCCGGATGAATATAAATAATTTACTACTTTTATATTAATTATTTGCCAAAAAAATTCTATCTATTAAATCCATTCAACGTGTCGCTATTTTCAGATCCAGTTCAAGATCCAATGGGAATTCGTCGCGTCTAGAATGAACGTCGGGGAACTTTACAATACATATCCATTTCACTCTAGCTGGAGGAACGTAACTAATTAAACTTTGATATCAAGCAAATTACGCCGCCGTTTTTGTCGAAGTAGAAATACTCGGTACAGTAACTCGGGTGCAGTAGTACCCCCCACAAAATGAAAAATAGTACTACGTAGCCCCACTCCCATATTTTCAATTTAGAGTACGAATAAAGTACACAATTTATACGTGCTATTGATTGTTTGTTTTTTGTTTTTCCACACTATACAAGTAAATAATTGAATTATTTATATAATCTTAAACAAAACACTTTATCTGGTGGGAGGTCTCCCCTTATTTATCAATATCAAACATTTGGAATAAGTATCTTTAAAATAATAAGGAAAAATGCTTTAGACCTTTCTATACGCATATAATAATTATATTATCTGTGCCCGCGACTAATACTTATATTATCTATGCCCTACTTTATTACACTTATTTGAATCGGATTTTGTTCACAGTTTTCTGGGTTTTAATTATTTGTTAACCCTAATTCTTTTTCCAAAATAAAAGTTACTACGGTGTAAGTTACTGCTTATAACATCAGCTATCTGCCAGTGAAAGTCCCGTCAAAATCGGTCCAGCCGTTTCAAAACAGACGAAAATTTTAAAAATTGTTTTTGTTTTAATAAGTACCTGTACCTGTAAGTGTTATTTTGACATTACAAACAGACACTTTAATTTTATTCATTGGTATAGATGCGATTTTAATATTCCAGTCCCAGTCTATCTAATTATGAATCAAATGTCGCGACACTGTAACATAATATTTGTTTTTATGAATTAAAAAACTTTTCCTCAATCGTTAACAACAAAAACAGCGACCAGGAAGATGTTTGTAAGGAAAATGATTTACAACAACAAAAATCAAGGTGAACTCTACAGGAAAGTTTTGATCACATGATATTTAACCTTTTCCTATGATGTTTAACCTAAAAGTACCTACTACCCTATTTATTTCCCGCATTTTTTAAATAAATTATATCTCTAGCAGGCCTATGTTTAGCAGTGGATTTTTGATATGTTGTAGCGGTAATAAGAATAGATGTGGATGTTTATGGTCTACAGCATCCACTTATCATCAGGTGGACTGTGTGTTCGTTTGTCACACTTTTTCTGTAAAAAATCGGTCTTATTTTTTTTTGTTATTTGTTTGTTGTCAACTTTACTGACGATTCAATGACTTCACGACATTGCTCATTACATTCAAACAATATAATAAAAGTCCCATAAAAATAAAATTATTATGTGACTTGGAAAAAATGAGCACACAACAATCAGTTACTTTCATTAAATCATATTATAGTCACATAATATCAATTCGGTCATAGCGGCCATTCTCAACGGACACTAGTCACCTTTGCAGGATAGGGTTATAGCACCCGAGTGAATGCGCAAGTACAGGTGCACTCTCTAATTCCTCACTCTCATAGTCCAAAGAGACAGTAATGCGACACGACCGGAAAGAGGTCAAGCGCAGGTCCTACGGCTTTACGTGCTATCCGAGGCGCGGGTGAGAGAACACCGCCAACTGTCGGACCCCAGGTGGCTACTGAGTACTTCTTGACAGAAAAACCTAGTAACTGTACCATATCTATATACGTTTGGACATGACCATATTATCCAGAACCTTCGATTTGTTATGGACAACATGGTCAGGAGTGGCGCTTACGGACACTAAACTAACTAACGACAGAAATATTTGTCGTGTAAGTTGTCTCTAATAATTATAGAATTTCTAGGTTAAAGGCAGAAGCAGCAATATTTTTCTAATAACAAACACAGTACCTACTTACGGTGTCCAAAGGAAAAATCACAATTAATGAATGACGTGCATTGAGTACGATGACCTTAGCTTAGTGTTCACTCACAGACTCAATGTCACGGTCAAATGACAAATATGCGATGCAAAAATGTATCATACTAATATAAATATTCGTACGAATTTATATTCGAAGTGAACATAATATATTCTTGTGTCTTTTCCTTCTACAATTTTGAGAAGTATATTTGTATATTTTTTTAATTGATTTTTGGGCATGATATTTGTTTGATTACAACATGCAGTAGATAGACTTATAGACGTAAAATTAAAAAAAATTTGCTTCATTGCAGCATATTAAAATTTCTCTGAATTTAAAAGTAATTGTAGTTAGATCACTCGTACCTCTTAGTCTGAAGTTCAGGTCCTACCACAGCCTTGGACCACGGTACTCGAATGTGGTCCAAGTTTGTAATCGGACTCGGACCGCAGCAACACTTACAAAAGCCACATCATGTGAAATAAATCCAACAAGGTATACTACGCGATATCTTGAAATTAAACCATTAAATCGGTGACAAGTTTAAAAATTATTTGTTTTTATCTAATGTAATGGAAACGAACAGTCATGTCTTTTATGGGTCATGTACATAAACTCTCGCGCTTGTCACCCAAAGGCAGAGAGTGCGGACTTCCATTTGACATGATTCTGACACACCTCTCTGGCTTTTTCACAATATACATGCTCGTCAATTAAGGGTACTCTTAATTTGGCCCATTTAAAATATGTCGCCAAATCGGTCTATTGGTTGTATGTGGTATGTCCTATAGTTGTAATATAACAACCGCATTCATGTACCCCGAGCCTTAATGTCATCATTGAATCCGACGCCGCAAGCGTGTAAATTAGACTCATTTAAGGTCATCATGCACGCAAACTTCAATAAAAGGGAAGCGGGAAAACGCAGACGAAACTCAGCTCACGGGTCTTCATATAGATGACATTATTATTAAAGTTTCCTTTAACTTGTAGAGGAAGTGTTGCAAGGACGCCATATTGCATTTGTCAAGCGTGACTGTGACGTAACGTCGTTGTTATTTAGGAAATGTCTATTCATACGATAATCAAACGATTAATTTTTATTTATTTATACGATTATCGATTGATTTAATCATTTATATTCGTCCGATATATTTTGAATAATTTAAATTTAAAAAATAATTTTAAATTTAAATTAAATATGTATTTAATCTAATACTTCCTCGTTATGATAAGGATATTTGCGTCTTATAAAACATTACACCAATCTTGTAATATCATCAACAATAAAAGCAGACTATGCGGGACAATGCCCCCCCCTAAAGCTGAGTAGGTTCATTTTAATGTTATAAAATATAATGTTGAAAGAATTGAACTATTTTATTTGATTTATACGATTATCGTGTAATATTTTTAAATTAATCATAGGATTGTCGTACAGCGTTTTATTTACGTGTTGAATATTATTTCACTTGTTTTCTTTATCAGTTTATTCTATCATAATTATTTTAAACTATAGTACGTGAGGCCAAAAATTACAGCATTGTTTGCATAGATGGCTTTGTGATACGATAGCTGTTCATCGGTCAAATAATAAAGGGTCAAAAGACCGCTGCTTTATCAACGCCATTTTGACAGTTGATATTAGAGTAAATATGTATTTTAGCCGATTCTAGTATGGATTTAGTGTAGTTAGTTTTTATAAAGTTGAATTTTTGAAGTATTCCCAATTATTGTCAATGCTTGTTTGCTATTTCTTTCTTAGTATAATAGTTATAGTATAAGACTTTGTGCTTTTGTCTCTGTCTTCCTCCTAGTTTTGGTTTTATTGGGCGGCAAAGCTTAAGGTGACCACATTACCCTCACGTACTTTAATATAACATGTAAGTATAGTATTCGCAGTGGTCTTTTTGATATTCTCCATCAAAGTCTACTGCTATATAAGGGCCTCTCCTGTTGAAGGAAGGGTTCACCCTACTCGTCACGCACGCAGATGGATCCACTATCGCAGTACCAAGCGATTTGTATCTTTGACACTCACTACCTCTTACCACTGGTCCGGGTATTTTACGTCTAGCATAAACTTGATGATTATACAGACATCAGTCGAAACACATAAGATGCTTTAGAGTTGCTCATAGTCACCTCTTGTGATACCCGTGAGACGTAATGCGTTATAAGCGTATTCAAATAATGTATATAATAGTAGTGGTAATGCTCTCGCGGTACATTTGACAGAAGGCATTGTGTGATTGATCCCCGCCGACATCAATAAAACTGCAAATTTAATTTTAATTGCTGTTTTGCTTAGTATTATTATATATCAAGGTCATGTGAAGTCCAACACATACTGGGGCTGCACGGCAGATTAAATGTTACATCACCTCAGAAATTATCCAAGCAGTTGCACGTATAAAGACTGTATTTTTTACTTTTATGCACATTCAAATGATCAATCAAGTTACAACCAATGAATATACATATCATTCAAACAAATGCATGGCGTTTGAATCAAACGTAATCCACAAATACCCATAATATCGGGATGAGAATCACCCAGAGGATTCAAAGTTTGATGAGCTACAGTAATAAAATCTCACAAATAAGGGTTTTTAAAATAACTCCTGCATTTCATTTCGAGAAATTGTAGGAAAATTATTTTATAAAGAAACTAACTGCCAGGTGACAAATCTGGTTAGATATTTCTTTAAATCGATAGCCAAGGTTCGGTTATCGATTTAAAGAAAAATCAAAAAAAATATATCTAAAAAAAGATTTATAAGGATATATTAAAATATTATTACAATTTTCTCAGGGAGAAAACCTATCTAGATAAACTTGGAAATAAAAAAACGAAATACAGAACTGAATCGAAATTGTTAGAGCCGTTTCCAAGAAATTACTAACATATAGCCGGGGCAGCGTCAGAAGCGACTGAAGTAAGTAAATGGCGCACACAGATTACCCCCATTCTGTGATGGTGCAAGAATAAGTCTCTGAAAGAAGAAAACGTAGACGTTTGTAACATTTGTTGTAGAGACTATCGGTCCGTGGGGTCGACTTGCGGTGAAATTTCTAAAGGAACTATATCCGGGCCTCTAATATAACTAAGTGGCACAAGTATGAGTTCTCTGGGAGATGACTGAAATTTTGAAACCATACTTCCACACTAGGAATTTTTCCTGTATCGTGAGCCCAGTTTATATACATAAATTTCACAAGTACAAACACCCCAGACCCGGAACAATTATTTGAAGGACACACAAATACATGTTACGTACGGGATTCGTACCCGCGGCCCTCAGCGCTGCAACTCATTGGTTAGCCACTGCACCACGGAGTCGTCACTACATATTCCTTCTATCTGCTGTATAGGCCATCAGTTCATAGAATCCACTTGTGGTGATGTTCCTTAAGAACTCTATCTGGTCACTAATATATCCGCATCATTTTTTTAAAAAGTGTTTAAAGGCCACGGTACAGTGTTAATGAACTAGGCTCTGGAGACTCAATGACAGCAGAATACACAGCTACGCTATTGGAGAAAGGGAAACGAGCACGCAGTCTACCCGATGTTAAAGGGATACTGTGGCCCATAGACATCTATATTTATCCTAGATTAAGAATCTAAATCTCGTGTGTGTTCGGTAAGTACCTACCTATCTAACTATAAAGAAATAAAACCGTAACTTACTTATCCGTCCTCACGTTATCGTTACTCCGTGGCGCACTGGCTTAGCAATGAGTTGCTGAGCTGGGGGCCGCGGGTACGAATCCCGCACGGAACATGTATTTGTATGGCCCACAAGTAGTTGTTCCAGGTCTGGATGTTGGTCTTTGTGCAATTTATGTATGTAAACTGTCTCCACGGTACACGAGAAAATATTTTGTGTAACGATTTTTAAATAAAAGCAAAGCAAAGAAATGTAGATGCACCGTTACTCTTGAGGACTAAGATTAAATGCCTCGTATCCAGTAAGAAGGGATTAAGTATCAAGGTGCACCACCCTCTTAACTATTTGTACTGCCGCTCATCGAACTATATTACTAGCGTATAGAACAGACACCCCGAACAAAAAGTTAACTTCATTTTGGTAAGAGTTAGAATCAAAGTTCGCTGCAGCGCTAAAATAATAGTTACGTCGTCTAACCAAACTATTAAAACACGCAGCACTATTTTGCATTAGGAATTAGTTTTCTTGCGACCAAAACGTCATAAGCGCCAGAAATTTCATGGCGCTTTTGCCTCGTGAGCATTGTAACAACGCGAAAAGCTTTATATCAAAGAGTTTTAAACGTTTTGATGTCTACTTATAGATAAAATGTTAAACCATCACTTTTTTTGATGTTCTGGGGTGTTTACTGCAGTATTTAAGCACAATACCAGGCATTTTGAAGTTGTTATTTATGTGAAGCGAACACGACTCGTCTGTGCGGGCGTTGGACACTCACTAAACAGTTGCGGTACAGTGTACCGCAAAATCATGCAAGGCGTTGTTTTCTCTGTACGTAGGAGTATTACCTCAATGCTGCCGCCAAGCATCAGTGTGTGGACTGCTGTGCTCCGGTCTAAAGGCTTTAGAAAGCCAGTATATTTACAGGCTGTGAGGCATTCCTTCTAAGTACACAGAGGTGACAACTGACAACTTACCATCAAGTGGACTGTGAGTTTGTTACGTCACTTCAGTTTCATGAAAGAATAAAAAAGGAACGTTGTCGCCTACTGTCATAGGCCTTGCAGCATTAATACTGTTGCGCGTCTAAGTTGACGTCCAGTACCCGGCACTAGCGCCATCTAGTGTCGGGGACAAGAGCGAGGAGGGCTTCCTAGAAAATGTCAATTTTGAACTTTCCACCAACAGCGCCATCTAGTATCGGACAGAAGAATTAAGGTTTCTAGAAGCCCCACACTCGAACTTTCTGCGCCTGGTCGGTCAGCGTCCGTATTTGCTGGAATATTCTGGATGTTTCGGTGGAAAAGGTGTATTCAAAGCCGCGGCAAGCCGCGATCGCGGCAGTATTGAATTGGGCGATACAAGCGAAGCTTCGGAGTGAAATAAAGTGAACTAAAAGTGATTAGTGTGATTAATTATTAGTGTTTTTTTAAGTTTTAATTGGTGTTCGGTAATTAAAGGGTTAATTTCGGTAATTCAATCGGCAGTTTTTATTGTCACGAACCCTAAGCTCCTAACAATACGTTACAGCAGTGGTAGAGACAACCACGTGTAAAAAAGAAATGAAAATTATTTATTTATTAAGGTACGTGAGGGTAATATGGTCATCTTAAGTTTTGCCACCCTATAAAGCCAAAACTAGGAGTTGAACAGAGACAAAACCACAATGCCGTATACTATAACTAACATATTAAGAAGAAAAACAAACAAGTTTTGGCAATAATTAGGAACACTTCGAAAAATCTACTTAAAAAACTAACTACACTATATATTACACTACACTAACTAACTACCTACACTAAACTAACTACACTATTATGCACCATACTACAATATTGCTTAAAAGTATATACTATTTTTATATATTATTAGTTTGGATTTGAAGTAGAATTATTGCGACGGTCAAAGAATATACTACTCACCGGTAGAAGCCGCCTGGAGAACGTGCGGAGGTTCGTGGAATAGGGTCGTCTGCTGCTGAGGCGACAGCGAAGCCAGAGTTTCTAAATTATCCCGCAAGGTGTTGAAGAATGAACCCACGTCGTTCAGCATACCTACGAACAAGCTTACTTACAGTACTTGACAGAATTTGCAGAGAATGATGGTTTGAGATTTATTTTATGCTTTAAGCAGCATCTAGAATTAAACTCCTGCATCGTTAGTATAATTACAGGCACTCTAGAGATCGTTTTACTAAGCCACCGACGTCCACAGACTATACGGGTCGTCAATGCATGCAGAAGGGGTTCATTGTATCCCGCAATACGAATTATAATATAAAAACTGCGGTTGCCAAACCACCTTCCAAGTGTGGCAACAATAGCAAACTTCCATGATATTATAAAAGTCAAGCTATGTAGATGTAGTATGATAGTAGTAGATGCCTATGTTCAGCAATGGACGGATCAATCATAGTAGCATGGAGGTTAAAGAGAAGGAGAACGATCGCTGTAGAAAATAGTGTCCCAGAAATATGGACAAAATAGTGAGGCGCTGCGGTCGGTAAGTTGTCTCAATAAAAGCGGGCTGTTTTGCGCTAGTTTGAAATGATATATCAACATTTAACATAAATTCAAAGAAAAAAAAGAAAATAACGAAATTATTACTATTTGTTAATAAATTAATTAATCTTTTATAAATATTACAAATATAAATTACTAATTATTATTGGTTTAGTATTATTTATTTTCCTAAAATAAAAAATTAAGGAACACGATTATTTTCGATTAATTTTTACTATATTATTATATTATATTTTTAGATTAAATTTGTACATTATTCAACTTACTTCATCTACTTGTACTCATAAATAGCTAACTTCGCACATACTACTTACCGACGGCAGCGCGGCTATAAATTCTACATATTTTCAGGGACAGGCGGGCTATGCTTTAGCACGTAGCGTTCGTTCTCCTTCTCTCTAACCTTCATGCATAGGAGGTTCAGAATAGGTAATATAAGGAAATGGTGAAAAAAATAAACAAGAAAAAAACTCTAACATCTTGTCCTTTTCATCGTTTATATACAAAGTGAGTGAAAATGCATTATTTTAACTGATTACCATTCATTAATATGTAGCGCCTACTATTTCCCGTGTGTGTCGTAAAAGGCGGCAAAGGAACAAACTTCTTCCTAATAACAATTATTAAAAAAAAAACTCCGGTTGCCAATCCGCCTGCTTACTACTACTACATTATTTATTCTGTGCCACTACTACTTACTACAGGTACAGCAAAACAAATTAAAAAAAACCCAGTCAATTTCTTTACTTCGCTTTGTTATTTATTTGCATAACTTTTTTTAATAGAATAAGGGTGGCGGACACTACAGTCCATAGACATTTACATCTATCCTTAAATTATCTTAATAATCGAATTAAAATGCAGATGCACTGCCACTCTTGATTAAGATGGAATGCCTCGCCTCCAGTAAAAAGGCATCTCCAGATCTCTATACCCACCATACGATACACAACAGTACCAAGCTGCTATTTTACGCTGGTATTCTGTGAGAGCGTGGTCGCCGGTTAAGCCGACCCATACGTGCTACAACTCACAAACTCAGGTAGAACCACGGTTCTAACCACCAGTTCACCAGGTAAAAATGCAATTTAATAAATTTAAATACGCCTTTTAAAATTTTTTCGCTAACATCATGTCCACCGAAGCCTTCCCCATTTATTTAATACCTACAATACTTTTAAAATTTGGCAAATATTTTGCGATCTTGACATAATGCACAGGGAGTGTATGATTGGCTTTAAATATTATTTCGATATTCGATACATTCGGCGTAAGGAGCAATATGCTAATTTTCTGGATGAATATGATAGCAACCCACAGTGAACCTTAACTTTGCAGACTGCTGATGAAGTATTGTCATTCTAAAGGCCAAAATTCATTGCTCACCCACCCGCCTCTCCAGTGTAGTAAGGTTAGGCAAATCTTCCGATCAAATACGTGTCAGCTGACATATTCTTGGAAAGTTCTTTGTCCAGCTGTGGACTTGTAACTATGGATGAACCAATGATGTCGTTGATAAGATATTTTTTATAGAAGAAGAGTGACTAACGAGCACAAAGTCCGCCTGATGGTAAGTGGTTGCTTTAACTTGTAGACATCTACATCTATTCTCAATTAAGTATCAAAATGTAGATTCGTTGTCACCTTTGAAGACGAATATGGAATGCGTAGTTTCCAGTAAAAAGGGTCCTCCAGTCCTTTACACTGACCATACGAAGCACAGCAACATCGATTTGCTATTTTACACTCGTATTCTGTGAAAGCGTAGTCCTCCCCCGTCGAACCGACCCATTCGCGCTACAACCATAATATAGCTGCAGCGTGGCTCTACCACGTAAAATATATAGGGGATAAAGTTATGCACACACAAACACACACACCGAGCCTCTAAGGGCATTGCTTACCGACGCCGACATACGGCGTGACTGCCTTACCGAGCGCTGGCGTCGGCCGCCTTCTACGCCGACCGGCGTTCAGAGCTGTCGCCAGTGCCGACCGCTTCCCTGTATCGAAACTGCGATAAAAAAGAAACAAATTATATAAATGTGTCGGTAATACATCAGAGGATTAATTGTTAAAAATAATAATAGTGTGAGAGCGGATGTTCAACATGCTCTCTTGCTTACGCAATTAATCATTATCAGTAATTAAAAAGCGTACGGCACTATACATTCAGTACCTATAGAGCATTTATAGTCCGATCATACCGTAATATCTCTTTAGGAATTTATGGTTGATGATCTTATTTCAGCAAAAACCTACCACTTGATGGATGATGTTACAATGGATTCTTGATTTCAAGTTTCTATGCCACCTTTCTAGGTGACATAGAAACTTTAAATCAAGAATCCATTGTGTGCGGATAGAGTTTATTTAATTTATAATTTATACTTGCTTTTTGTCAGTTGGTTAAACTTCAGCTTCATTTTTGTGATTTAGAACAACACTTGTACTAGTTTCACAATATTTATTATGAATTATTATTAAACTAATTGTAAAAACCCGACCGGTTGCGCCTCACTGTTTCATCAGAATATCTATGTATGTATATAAAACACAAAAAGTTTCTACCTATGTCCGTTCTAGACTTTGAAACCATAATAGCCTCGATTGGATGTGCCCCAAACCAATTTCATTAGAAAGAAAGTTTTAGACCACCAAAACAATGCATTAGACACTGTATAAAAATTAAAATAAAAAAATAATTTTTTCCAAGAAATAAACAAAATGTATTTTTTAGCATAGTTGCACACGCTGGGTACCCGCTTGTATAAGAATGACCTTCATTTTACTTGAACTTATTTAACCTTTATTAAAGAAGTAATAAAAACAAACAACAAAAAGTTACCTTAAGTCGCCATTATCGTAGCTAGTTGAAATATCTTCGTCGCTGTCTTGGGTAATTTTGGGATCTGTCTGGTCAGCGTCTGTTTCAAGCTCCGGGTCCGTGCGCTGTGTGCGAATCCAGCGATTGTGAGAGGTCAAAGCGATCCACGGATTCTTTGCTAGCATCCGAATGAGATCTAAACTCTGGGCCTTGTAGTCTTGGTTCTGGGCTTCAGCGATGGTTACTGCTGAAACAAAAAAAATGTTTCATGATATACTTTACATTCTGCCGTTCACATATTTCATTCAATTGAATTAGCAAAGCGAACGCCAGCTCGCCTGATAAGCGGCCCAATAATAATTAATATGGGAGACTGCCCTTTACTGCCTTTTATTGGCTATTATAGTAAATCTACATACCATATCTACCTACCTAGGTTCCGGTGGAAGAATATTCACTACCCCATATCGTCCCGTGGCTATCGTAATAGACAACAGAAGGAAACTGAAAAAAGTGATGGGTGAAAGCATATCTTCCTGATAACAACTCAAAATAATGAAAAACAGCGGTTGCCAACCTGATTGATGCAATCTATGGGGGTGGCCTATGTTCACCAGTGGACTTTGATACGCTGTAATGAATAAATGGATAGAGATTTTCTATCTGGCTACGAGTCTGTTAGGATAGTAACCCCCATTTTACTTTTTCCACCGCCAAAAAGCAGTGCTTCCACTATTACTAAGTGTATGGTGAGCCAGCCATAATTACAGGTTATGCGGGAGGTGGAGGATACACCGTATCTGTAACCTTCTTTGATTGAAGTTTGTTGCAGGTATCCATGCGCTTCAGTTGCCACTAACCATCAGGTAGAAGGTCAGGTTGCCGCTTCCGATATTATATGAATAAGAAGCTTCGAGTAATAATAATTGTTATTTATGGTTCTGTAGATTTTTAGGGAACTTATACAGTTCGGTGGTAATTATTGACTGTTCATATTAGCATAAGATTTTACATAAAATGGCTTGATTACGTAAATATACGCAATGAAGTGTTGAATAGAATGAATTTGCAAATAAAAATATTTTAATAAGTAAATGCGCAAAAAATACTGTCCTGAAGTAGATTTAATTTACGAAACGAAGTATAAATATTTCATTTTATAATAAATAATTCGTTTATACTCAAACTTAAAGTCTCGCATTTAAAATGATTCTAATAAAAGAGTGATGAAGAAAAGTAATCCTATATAGGCAGTCTGCCGGCGGGGATATATATATATATATATATATATATATATATATATATATATATATATATATATATATATATATATATATAATTTTTTTTTTATATATATATATATAATGATTATACATGCATTTTGAGAAAATTAGATTATAAGAGTTTTTTCAAAAATATTTCTTTAGTCTGATTAAATAAAAATATAAAATAACGCCATTTGTATCGATTTTTATTTTATATAATATATTTACCAAATTAATATAGTAAATTTGTATCTTATGTATATACAATATATTATAGTTGTTTCGAAACATCAGATACAAATAGAGATAGAGCAATACCGTTAGAAAATGTTTAAAAAACACTGTTTTTTATTTACATAAAATCACATGTTGAAATGAACAGAGTATCGTTGTTGAGAAAAAAAAACAATTCCTGAAAATAATTATTTTAATGGAACTCGTTTTAAAAATTTTAACGAAATATATAGGTACCTACTTTATAAGAACGTCCGAAACGTTACAACAATTTTTGCATAAGTTTTTATAATAATTTAGTTTATATCGTCATTTATCTGGGTTGACTATATGTACTCTAGCCTACCCTTTTTTGAGTTACTACTTATTAACTAATTATTAACTACTTATTAAGTCAAAAAAGTAAAATTAAGCTTGATTTTTTTACAAAATTCGTTATAATAGATACATTGTAATAGACATTACGAGTAAACCGTGTGTGTATTAGTGGTCTAGTGGTCGTGTGAGCGATTGGGGTTGGATTTCCGGCTCGGGCCAAAATTAATTATTGGATTTTTTTGTCAAGAAGTTCTCAATGACAACCAGGAGTCAAGAAGTTAGCGGGATTTCAGCCGCTATGTCTCTGAAACTACGAGCACTTACTGAAAGCATGTAAAGCTGTTGGCCCTGGGCTTGATCTCCCTCCGGTCACTATGGATTGTCATCACATCGGACTATGACAGTGAGGGAACGGATGGTGCACCTGTGCTTGCGCACACACACGTGCACTGTGAACCTGTTCTATGTAGATAGCTAAGATCCTATGAGACTGGTCGCCGTAACCGAAATTCGGTCTGAAGAACATTAACTGGCGACTATAGGAAAGACCAGACAGATCTCATGCCATCCGACAGGTGGTGGTATACCATCTCATGAAATAAACTCAGACCTGCGACAGAGAGCAGCGTTAGGGGTTATTCACGTTACGATTACGGGAAATTCTTTCTAAAAGGGGAGAGGCGTTCAGCAGTGGACTATTAGAACGTAAACATTTTAAACTTTACATTTGGTGATCCAAAAGTAAGATTAACCAATGAGCGGACTTATGTATCTTCCATGTCGTTTGTGGTGAGAAATAAATAAATAATAATTATTATTAATTATTGTTATTATGCCATGTGGCAGTCTCCACCAGTCAAACATGGAAAAGAAAAATGTTGGATAATTTATTAAAGGTAAATTAAAAATATTAATATTATTATTATAAGATATTGCTAACATATTGACAAAGTAAAAAATATATTATTATATATTTCTAAATTCAAGTAATTCAGAAACTTATAATTTTTTATATTAAAATAATAGTTGAAATTGACTTTTCTAAAAAATTGAATCTTCGGAAAGGTTATAAAGGATTTATTATTCCATTAAAATTCTACGCAATTAATCCTGATAAACAAGTGCTTGGTTTAATAACAGTACCTACGTTTTTCATAATGTTGTGCTTCTTCCTTATAAAACAAAAATGAAACCGACTACAAATGACGTAAGAATCTATTTAATAATAAGAATGACCTTGACATGAACGACTTGGCTTCACTTTTGAAGATCCGTGCTGCAGAATATTATTTATTTCGTTTTGCTTCACCTGCATTTTTATCGAGTTTCTAAAGATGTAAGCGCGGTGATTCTCCGAAATAATTCTATCTTATATTCATATAAGTTTATGTATAAGTACTACCGCAAAATTACATCCAGGCATTGAGATATTACTACTCGTATATTAATATAGTTCGATGCATCCAAGGCCGATTTTTTAATCTTAAGATAAAATTTATTCACATAATAAAATGCAACATAATCAAATTAATAATTATAGTTGTAGAAATAAAATAGTTATAATTGTTTCACAAATACATTCAGTCAGGCTTATTTGATGGATAACTTTTATCTGACCATTGGAAAACCAATCCTGGAGCTTCTTTTTACCCAACAGTCCTAAAAGGACAGTGTGCATGTGATGTTTGACACATATAAGTCTGTTTTTTCCTGATATATTTTTGAAATTTTATAAAACTGTGCAAATTCACAAGAAACATATTTATTTATTCCCTTAAAAAGACCTGATATTAATTATATTTAAAACTTTCCTGACAAATCAATGGAGATCATTAATATCAATTAATGATCTCCATTGATTTAGAAGAAGATATTTAAAACTTTGCCTTAATTTTATAAAAATATATAAGATATACTGCATGCATAGTATTCTTTTTATTTTTGAAGTGTTTCTTTTCAAAAAGTTTATTTTTCCACTCTCGCAAAGGTCAAGCAATAGGCAGGTTAACAACTAGCGACGCCTAAATACTTAGTTATAATAAAATTCTCATCCCCTAATTTTCCATTCTTAGATATGAATTTTTTCTTCAAAATTATATGTAATGTAAATAGGTAATAAAAAAGAAACAGAAATGACACAAAATAATTAAAAGATAAAGAATTAAAAAGTTTAAAATAGTTTCACATTCTGACATCGGTGTTATGACATAGTGTACACTATGTTATATAACACTATGTCTTAGCACTAAGACATAGTGCACATTGTACTCTATCTACACTGTACACAGAAAAGAAAAGAAACCCCAGCTTAAGAATGTGAAATTCTTATACGTATTATTTCTAATATTTATATTACAAACTTCATCTCCTATTTTACCTCCCTTAGCTTAGGTACATTTTTATCTAGATTAGGTATCGTTTTAAAATAAAGTCGCTTAGTTTTCTTAATATTAAAAGAAGACTAAACCTTAACGCCTTAAAGCGGAGGAGTCAGCTTTCCGCTTTAATTCAAATGGATATCGCTCGACGGCTTTACGATCCTCGTGAATGACTCGCTCTTTAGCTGTGTTCGGTACTTTGCTGTGTAATGCGTCAATGAAAATAGATCTCTTGAAGTAGAACATTATTTTCTTTGTAAACGTTTTTTACTATAACTATCCACACATTCATATCACTATTAATTTGTTTATCCATCCATTACAATCTAAAAAAGACCACCACTGAACGTATAGATATAACATACATGGTACGTGGTGGAGCCATACTGCAGGCTTATTATAGTTGTAGTACGAATGGTTCGGCGCGACCGTCACACAGTCCACCTGATGACAAGTGGTTGCTGCGGCCCATAGACATCTACATCTATCCTCGCTTACAAATCAAAATGCAGCAAAAAGCAGGTACGTTGTTACCCGTGAGGATTAAGATGGAATGCCTCGTTTCCAGTAAAAAGTGTCTCCGGTTCTCTACGTTCACATAAATAGCAACTTAATGCTGGTGTTTTTCGTATGGTGAGTGTAGAGAACCTGAAACCCTTTTTAATAGATACAAGGCATTCTATCTTAGTCCTCAGGGGTAACAAACACATCTGTTATAAATGTAATAAATGTAGATACTTTTTTTTTCTTTTTTTTGCGCCCGAAGCAATTAAAGGGCTACCCTATACGTAGGGAGGCGGAAAATGCATTACGCATACCACGATAGCCGGTCTATCGTGGTTATGAGGGGCTCACTGTCCTACCGGGGACCCTAAGTGATACCCTCTAAAAACCGCCTTTGGGGACAGGCAACCGGCTGATTAAGCTCTATTGTGCCTTATCATGAGCGACCCTCTTTTGGGAAAAGAGGGCGCAGGCGGCTAAGTGCCGCTGAGGGAGTGCCTACGAAGGCAAATTAATGTTAGATATTACAATAATTTTATTTAATTAGAGTTGGCCTGAGCCGCCAGGAGACAGTTCAGGTCGTTTGAAAGTTTATTAGGCGGGTCCGAGAGAGAGTTTCTCGGCCTACGGACACGATAGCGAGAGGGGGATGGGGCTGCATAGGAAGCTGCCTCACGAATTAAATGGTTTGGGTGTGACTCTGAGGCTTTGAAGAAGTTCTCAGAGAGTTTTTTAAGAAATTGTTGAATTGTTGGGAGCTCTAAGTCCCGATGAAGGTCGGCATTGCGGACGTACCACGGTGCGTTCGCAGCTCGACGACAGAAGAGGTTCTGAACTATTTGGAGTTCATTTAAAATGTTAGGGTTTGCGTGGGCAAAGACGGGGCCCGCGTAGGACATGACTGGTCGTATACATACCTTGTAGAGGGTACGCTTGTTTCGAAGGGACATTTTACTGTGTCGGCCCAACATACTGTTGAGCCTACTCAGATAAAACCGTGCGTGACGGGTTACTCTTTTGACGTGGGGCTTGAAAGTGAGCCCTGTGTCTAGAGTGACACCTAAATATTTGGTGGTCGTATGCCAGGGGACAGGGGTCCCTAGCATACGTATTGGTGGAGTGTTTTTGAGACGGCGTCGTTTATAATCGAAGTGGACGGCGGAGCTCTTCTCCGGGTTCACATCGATGCGCCATTTTTTGAACCAAGCTCCTAGGTCATCAACTGACTTTTGGATCTTGTTCCGTATAAGGGGTAGTGAGACACCTTTGCAGTAGATGGCAGTGTCATCTGCAAAGAGGGAGAGTTGAACACCTTTCGACGGGATGGGAATGTCGTTGGTGAACAGGATGTACAGCAGAGGAGCAAGTACTGAGCCCTGAGGGATACCAGCCTTGATAGTTCGCTGTGAAGAAAGCGTGCCTTCGTGTCTGAAACGAAAGGTACGATGTTTTAAATAGGAGGCCACGAGACGAACTAGACGATCGGAGAGACCTATTTTATAGAGCTTGTAGATGAGGCCTGTGTGCCAGACTCTATCGAAAGCTTTGGCTATATCGAAAAAGACCGCGATGGTCTTATGACGACGAGGATAGAAACCGCTGAGGATATATTCCACAATGCGGTGAATTTGTTGGGGACATGAGTGTTTGGCTCGGAAGCCGAATTGCTGGGGAATGATCAGAGGGGCGCCGTCTGTGGGAAACAGATAGCGCCTCATACGAATTTGGATGACTCTTTCGAAGAGCTTGCCCATTGCCTTGAGGAGGCTAATGGGGCGATGGCTGGAGGGGGAGGTTGAGAGGCTTGCCTGGCTTGGGAATTCCAATCACAGTAGCCTCTTTCCACGTAGTGGGAAAATAACTAAGGTTGAAGCAGGCGTTGAAGATAATAGATAAAAAGGTTAACACCTGCTCGGGAAAGTGGAGCCTTTTTAGGCTTAAGTCCTTTGATGAGGGATGAGATCTCATCATTGGACACAGAGATAGGTTCGGAGGCCGTGGGGTGTGAGTTCCGGCGGCGGACCTCATCCTCCACTGCCTGGACGTGTGAGGGGTCGACGGGTTGAGAACTGGGAGAGCATTGAGCGGCAATGCTATCTGCAAAGCACTCAGTCTTTTCCTCGTCCTCGAAGGCAACCGTGCCGTCGGTATGGGAGAGAGGGGGAGTGTGGGTGATAGCGTCTATGCGGAGGGCTCTAGCCATCTGATAGTACGCTGTGTGAGATGGAGAGATATTCTCCATGAGCTTACTCTTTTCGAGGTCTCGAAATACAGAGAGGCGGAAGCGGAGTTCTCGTTGAAGACGATTGGCCGCGCGCCTATATTCGGGGGTGGGATATTTTGCTGCTCTCCGGAAAGCAGCTTTTTTGGCTTTTAATAGGTTGCTAATATGTAGGGGAAGCCCACTATTGTTAGCAACCGGGACGACCCTTTCGTTCTCCTTAAGGGAGGATTTAATAAGGGTGGAGAGTGAGTCGACCGCGGTGTCGATTTTTTCGGGACTATCTAAGTCCGACGGTAGGGAGATGGTAGAGTCCTGTGAGTCCAAAGCTTTAGCTAAGGACTCCTTGAATCCCTTCCAGTTAGTGAAGGTTTTCGTGTGTGTTGGGGGAGGTGGCTGATGGCCAAGAATGAGGGAGACCAGTCGGTGATCTGATCCTAGATCGTCTAGTGTCTCGATTGCTCCGAGGTTGAGAGATACTCCTTGGAGTAGCGCAAAATCTAACACATCGGGGGCGTGATCGGTGTTATCGGGAAAGTGAGTAACACCGAGAGGACTATGGACGGTAATATCAAGAGACTGCGTGATATCGAGCAGTATCTTGCCACTAGGGGACGTAGTGCGGCATGTCCATTCAGTATGCTCGGAGTTAAAATCTCCAAACATAATGACTGAATTGCCTAAAGATAAAATGGCCTCAAAATCCTTTTTGAGGGGATAGGTTCCTGAAGGGATGTAACAGGAGGCTATGAGGATGGACTGATGTCCAGTCATAGCTAGCCTGCATACCGTGGCTTCCATGTTGGTAAGCTGCGGAGTAGAAATGGGCGAGCAATGAAGTGTCTTCTTGTAATAGATGGCCGTTCCGCCGCCTCGGCGGTCGGGTCTGTCGTTACGAAGAAGAGAGAAGTTTTTAATAGAAAGGCCTCTAGTGTCCTTAGCTTTGAGATTAGTTTCCTGTAGGAGGAGGAAATCGACTTCACGATTCCGAAGAAAGAGCTTGAGCTCTGGGAGGTTATTTCGCAAACCGTGAATATTAAATGATACAAGCGATAAACCCTTAGGTTTGATACGACCGTGAGATCTAGGTAGGTTAATTCGCTCAGTCATTGAAGTTAAGTTAATTAAGTTAACCTAACTTACAACGCTAACAAAAGGTTATTGTGCTCCGCAAGAACGAGGAGACGTTCTTGGGGGGACTTGGCCGCGCGCAGTTTGCGTGATACTACTGTTATTTCCCTAACGTCGATATTCCTAATAGCGGAATATAGCGTGTTGTAGTCGTCGATTGTGGGCTCTGCTTCATGAGCGTACGAGGTTGTCCGCGGTGGGTCTGCCTTTTTGGGCCCCCAGGGAAAGACTGGAGGCTGCATTGGCTTGGAGAAGCCCGGAGGGGGGCCGAATTATGCCCTGAGGGGGCCTAGGGGGACCCTGAGGGGGCCTAGGGGGACCCTGAGGGGGCCTATGGGGACCCTGAGAGGGTCGAGGGAAGCCCTGGATAGGCTGAGAAGGGCCCTGACGGGGCCGTTGTTGGAGGGCCGGAAAAGATCGGTCATTCACCGGCGGTGGAGCTTTCCTACTGGGGCGAGGTTGAGGTGCGCGTGGGCAACCCTTGTAGTTCGCCGGGTGTCCTGTCTGGTTGCACAGGACACAGGCGGGCGGGGATTCGGCGTCTTTGGGCCGGGGACACTCTTTTGTGTTGTGAGGTTCCAGGCACTTCACGCACCTGGGTGGGGCGGAGCAGTTGGCCGCCGCGTGACCATAAAGTTGGCAGCGGTGGCACTGCGCCGGGAAGCCGGGCCTATGTGGGGGCTCTACCTTCATCCTTGACAGGCCGCACACTGTGCGCACCTGCCGGAAGATGGCTTTAGCCTCCGGCACGTTTGACAGGATTACTAGGGCAAGGTTGTATCTCTTGCCCGTTCTATTGTGCATTTTGTGCACTGCTTCTACGGGGAAACCTTGGGACTTAAGGTCCTCGAGGATTTCCTCGTTAGAGAATTCGAATGGGACGCCTCTGATGACGGCCCTAACTTTACGCTCTTCAGGGAGAGCGTACGTGTGGTATGAGACCCTTTCGGCTGTGAATAGCCGGGTGATTGCGCGGAAGTCCTCGATCGTGGTTGGGATGATTTTAATCGCCTCCCCGAGGTTGACGGCATGATCGTATTTAATACCTGCGTCGTAGCAGGTCTTTGACAAGTGGGTGAACTTAGCCTTGTCTCTTAGGAAGACAGGGGGCGGGACTTGCTTCTTCGCTAGTACTGGAGCACAGCGAGAGGCTGGTTTGGATGGTGTGGGGATGTCTAGTGACATCAGTGGGACGGGGGCAGCGTCGAGGGCTGCGGAGGTTGAAGGAGCGGCAGGGGCCGCTGAAGTGGGGGGGGGGGGGTGCGTTTTATCGCGGCGAGCTTTCCGTTGCGCTTGGAGGTGACAGTGGTGAAGTTGGACTCCCCGGTTCCGTCGGAGTCAGAGAACTCCGATGAACCGGAGCCTGAGGTAGTGGCGCGCCTCTTCCGGGAGGACGGCGCCGAGGACTCGGAGCATGCGTACTCCATTTCTAGGGGGGCAGATTCGAGCGGGGCAAAAGAGTTCCTCGTTTCGAGGTAAGATGCGATTACCGGCGGCGGATGGTGTGCCTGAGGGGCAGGGAGGGAAGCCTGGGCGGCGATGGTGGCGATGGCGGCGAGGACCGTCTCATTGCCATTTAAACCGAATTGGTTAATGAGGGCGGCGAGGGACTCAGTGAAACTGGGTGTGGCCATTTTGGGTCATTAAGCAAGCTGAGCTATGTATAAATAAAGATGAGGACGGGTCCCTGCTCTCGGTAGAACAGGGACTAGATCGCGAGACGTACTACGACACACTATACACGTAATACAGGAATAACAAGAACACAGAAAATAAAGGAGACAGTAAAAAAAAATGAAAAATGATAATGAAAATGAAATGAAATGACAAGTGAAAATGAAAATGAAAAGCGGAAGTCAGTCAGACCTCCCTGCCCGAAGACAGGGGGGCAAGAGCTGTAGCGAAAAAGTGACTCACCGGCAGCCTCGATGCTGTTCCGCGTGAGCAGGACAGCGGAGGCGCGTGAGAGCGCGACAGCACTACCGTACTGTACGGGACCACCAGGAGGTGACCGTCCGAGAGCGGTGCCGCCGGCGGACTGAGCACTGCGTCGGCGCTGTACAGCGCGAGCGGGACAGCGGGGGCGCGAGAGCGGGGAGCACTACCGTACAGGAACGAAAGCGCGGACTACCTGGATGCAACCGCTCGGAAGCGATGCCACAGGCGGAATAAATGTAGATATGTAGATACCAATGGGCCGCTGCATATATACCAACAGTTGGACAGTGTTTTTGTTTATAGAAGAGGGGGTAAACGAGCATGCGGCTCACTCCATCTCCAGCATTGCTCCATCTCCAGTTTCATTTGCCTCTGTCACATTACCACACCCACGGGATGAAATAGGGTAGTGGATATTCGTACACCGCGTCTACACGGTTTTTTCATCCTCGGCCCGTTGAAGTCCATAGTTAAGGTTAAGTAGTTTTTTTTTTAAATTGAGATGACAAACTAACTTACAATTCACCTGATTACAGATGCGTCACCTATGACGACAAAGATTTAATGACTACGTCGGGGTAACGAACCTTTATGTATCAACGTGCCATTTTTCTAAAGAAATGTTTAATTAGGTAATAAACATGCCGTAAAATAATTTTGACTTCGTGATTATTGAGAAAATAATAGTACCAAATACTATCGACTCAAAACTATTTATTTACTTACAAAAATAAATAGTTTTGAGTTGAGACATTTATTATTATACATTGAAAAATACATTTTGCAATGTATAATAATAAATGTTTCAGTTATATGCGTAATTCAAATTAAAGTAACATTAGTGTAACTTCTGTCGTTGCAGATTAGATGACAAATAACTTATATTGGGGTTGTAAAATCCTAAAATATAACACAAATGAACTTTTAAATACTGCTCTGTCAACGAAATTGACTATTACGCTATGTGTAAACTATCTATGTATTCCTTGGGGGAGGACTTGTGAACGCCTGTAATGATGACGATGATGAAGCAAACAATGCGTCATTAGCAATAGCGTTCGTTCATAATATATAGTTCATAAAAGATAGCTTGATCTCTGCGACAGCTGTCAGTAAAAATCACGCCTATGAAGTCCTGAATTTCTTAGTGGTACAGACAGTACCTGTCAATGTCATACTTTATGGGCATGCCGACCTAATTAGTGCATGCCCATAAAGTATGACATTGACAGGTACTGTCTGTACTACTAAGAAATTCAGGACTTCATAGGCGTGATTTTTACTGACAGCTGTCGCAGAGATCAAGCTATCTTTTATGAACCATAGTAATACTTAATAGTGAACCTTGTGATCGGTGCCGTGCCCAAAATATTGTGTCACGTGTCATAGGTGGCACGCGTGCCATTAGTTTACCTTCCCTGCTCTACACTCTTGAGAAGGAAACACAGCAGTGCAGGTTATTTAACGCCAGGAAGTAATAATACATAAGGCAATTTATGAGGAGGCCTGTGTCCTTTTTTACTTTTATAGGTTCTAATGGATGGGTAGAGAAAGTAAGAAAATATTCATACGCCACATTAGTACAAAACTATATTGTACATAGTTGTTTTCTTATTTTTAACGTTTTTATTAATAACAAAAACTTTGCCGAACATGACGACAAGGGGTCACACTCAGCAGAGAAAGCAAAAGAGACATGTTTTGTTTTATGCAAAGTCCAACTAGGATTCGATACTTCAACCATTAAGTCGCAAGATCGTCATAAATAAACACAATCGATAATAATTATGTGTAATAAACACAAACAAGCAACTCGTGCTTTGTCATATTCAACAGGTAATATAACAGCATGGAAACAACAGTTTTCTCTTGTGTTTTATTTTTACACGTGTCGCTTCTTCCCGAGAAGATTAATGGCAATTGTATTGTATCTGTAGACAATAGGGTAAAATACTGAATTCCAGTATATGTACACGATTCAGAACGACAATCTAAAACAAGTATCATTTTCTCCTCTTACTAGCGGGTGACTAAAAAGTAAGAGAAAGAGAGAATAGACTTCAGTTACGCTAAGACTGTGTAAGTGTAATATACTATCTAAGGCAGGGGTTCCCAAACTTTTGTTGTAATTGTAAGTATGGAACACTCGCCAAATAGACATACATACACAGTTCACTCACCTCATAGACAGGTCAGTTGAAATATTATAATATAATTTTCGATAAATACCTACGTACCTACATATCAGTAGTGGGTTCTTCTCATATCATATTTTGTGCTATTTCAAAAATACTAATTGTACGTATGTGTAGAATTATTTAACAAGCAAAAATAAATAATTTCGCTAAACCCCAGTGACTTTTTCACGGAACCCATAGGTTCCGCAAAATCCACTTTAGCATTATCTGATCTAGGGGTTCACCAACAATTGCCATCAATATACTAGTGTAGTAGCACAGCTTTAGAAACTATTATTGGAAATTATTTTAATATTTTAAGTTCTTTAAAGTCGGCTCTCACTTCGTATTAAAAGTTTAATTTTGTCCCACATATCTTCTAACAGTTTTTCGAGTTTTGTTATATTGAAAAGATATACCAATTGAAACGGGGACATTCATCTCGCGCCCAGCAGCAGTGATCAACCAATTATTGACCTTCCATTCATCACCATGTTGGGTTCGGGAACAATGAGGTAGGCGTGACCCCTGAGTGCGACGACTCAGCACTTTGTTCTCTCTCAAAAGAAAGGGTTGACGACTACGATTACGAGTACCTAAGGAATCGTCCCGGTCTTAACGTCAGTCATGTACTTAGTGGACTGTATTTTCCTTATTTCCCTACTATTAGGGTGAACACTGAAGGATCTTGAAAATAAAATGCGATATTTACGAAACTTTCACTATTTTATAACTTTCATTTTGCCTAATTTCTTATTCTTTCTTTATTTAGAACTGTGCAAACAAAATATACTAGATAAAATATTGTTTTAATACACAATAGTCGTTTCAATATTTTGTGTTCAAATTAAACTGAAAAATTTAATTTAGAAGCTTCTAGATTAATTTAAATGGTATTGCAAGTTGTTAGTAAAATAGACGACGGCTCTATAATATAATATTTTTAAATAAAAAACTTGGCGACAGACAATTGTCAATGAACATTGTCACAGAAATGATGTCATAGAAGATAGCTTCGCGGCTAGGATCCCGACTACGCGTAAAAAATGAAGCTCCGTACCCAGGGCAAACCGCATGAATTCATCTCGGTACTCATCGCTCTCCACTTTACTTAAGGAGGGTTTTTTCTGGAAGGTTGTCTATTAAAGTAGTGTGTGTAGTTCTAGATAGTTAATAAGACTGTATTTGAATAAACTAATTTTACAGATTTCATCTTTCATTTTAAATTTTTCTTAATTATTTTTCTTTCTCTCTTTTTGATTGAGGGGTTTAACGTCCCAATGTTATATATAGTTAACGAAACTACCTTCAACTAATAATGATTAATGTATAATATTATCTTATGTTCTAATTTAAACAGCGCTGCTATTTTACTCTGGTATTCTATGGGAACATTGCTTCCCAGGTCGAGCCAAATCTTTCGTGCTTTATTCCTATTATAGCTGCAGCGTGGCTCTAATGCGTATGCATAAATACAAAATACAAACTCATCATCTTCTGAACAGAACAGATAAAATAAAACAGATTGCGTTCTCTGCTTTTGTAAGGGAAAACCGTTTCATAATACGTCCTCTTCCTCTGCTCACTTTTACTGAATCCGATACTTTATTTCACGGCCGGCGCAACGAATTGAATATCAAACCCAAATAATATATTAAATCAGTTGAGACGATTATAACCCCAAAGTTTGAGGTAGAGTCTAAACAGATGTAAAACTAAAAAAATTAGATTATAACAATACTTATTGAAAATCACTTTTTTCATTTACCACCGGTTCGCAAAAAAACCTCTGTCCTGGGAAGAACTAGCAAGAAACCCAGCGGGACTATTTTTTTTCCCAATAATAGCTTACAATCATGTACGTTACAATTAACAACACAAAATTAGAAATAGCTTGGTAGCGATCACCCTTCCCAGGGGTTATTATCATCCATAAATTCCTTAATATTATAATATTAAAATACTAGTGATCCGCCCCGGCTTCGCACAATTGATTTCTGGATATTGACAACAACGCCATCTACCGGGTCTAATAGCAAATCTAAACTAAGCAGGGACAAAAAAATTTCTTCAAAATCGGTCCTGCCTAGAAGAACTATCATCAAGAAACGAATTTCGAAATAAAATGTCATCATACTCGTAATTTAATTAAAGGAAAAGTTACATATTTATTAACCTTCCACTACTTTATCCGTTTGAAACCTAATAAATAAGGTTTTTTCTGCCAAATTATGGATTGGGCAATCGTTAAATTATGGACGCAACAGGTGAGCACGAGGAAAGTTCCCGGAAAGTTTGTTGTAGGAAACGTTTCTGCTTTTATAACTATAAATCGGTTATATACGGATTTCTACTTATGTCAAGGACGAAGTAATAAATGTATACTTTGTAACTTAAGTATGATCGGAAGGCGAAAGTTTGCAAAGTTTAAGGTATTGTACAATTTTTTTTGTTGAAACCTTTTTAATTGCAAAACCAAAGTCAAGGCGAGCTTTGATTGAAGGGTCTTGACCATGACGAAATTGGATACAAATCTGTTTACATCTGTATAACTATATTTTCAACCGATTTCAAAAAAGGAGGAGGCTCTCAATTCGACTGTTTTTTTATGTGTGTTACCTGAGAACTTTTTTCTAAGTGAACCGATTTTGATAATTCTTTTTTTTATTTCAAAACTAGTACTTTTTCATGTAGACTTATATAAATTTGATCAAGATCTGACCAGTAGCTTTTGAGTTGTACTCAATTGACTTCGACTACATTCTACGACTACATTGACGATGTTCTCATTTTATTTATATTGAAGTCGGTGCTAAAAAAATATTTTACTAATTGTTATTTTTACAACTCCGAGATGTAACATTTCTCCTGCTTGCGTTATGTGAGTAGGAGATTCTTACATCGCCACTACACACCGAGTTGTTCTTTGACTAATGATATCTTAATCGATATGCACGTAAACACAGAATAGACATCAGTGTGAAATAAATTTTAAATATGAACCGTCGAAAACATAGGAACATTTTTGGTAGAGCCACGCTGCAGTTGTGGCTGCAGCAAGAGTGGTTCGCCTCGACCTTTGTAGGACGACGCTCACACACAAATATAATAGAGAATAGCGTATATTATAATCCCGTGGGTTTCCAATGAGGTAACAGAGTGAAAAGTAACAGGAGATGAGCAGTATCTTCCTGATAACGACTCAAAACAATAAAAAGTTTCGAGTGCCAACCCGCCGGCATACGTCCATCTTCCATATGAGCCAATTTCTATGGAGCCCTTTGTCGACTTTCGATAGAATGTAGTGAACACTTAAACGGGCATCCGTACATAACATCCAAAATATTTATCCTGTTGGTTTCTGCCACAGTAGGGTAAAAGAGGAATATAAAGAAAAATAAGGCCCTTATATATTCTCTCTTAAAGTTAATTATCCTGTGTAAAATGATGTGATGTTATATACTGACATTTTGACCTGGGTTTATACGCAAATGTGCCATAGTTATAATATTTGACTGAGTTCAGATTGACGTTGTAATTGAGACTAAAAAAAATAATCCAAATAAATTAGGACACATCCGCGAAATCTTCCCACATCTGTTTACTGTTCCGGACTAATGAAACACATTAGTCATAAAAATATTTTGGAAATATGTATTCATTAATTGACAGCTCGATAGCGCAATGGCTAAGCATTTGACTGTAGCACTAGCGGTTGCAAGTTTGAATCTCACATAGAACAATATTTATATGGACTAAGAGTATTTGTTCGGGTCAATATGTTTTTAAAGAAAGAGAGAAAAATATTTTTTGTCTCTGTTTGATGAACCATGAAATCTGGAATTAGTCCGAACAATTCTATTAAGCGCTCAAAGTTGTAAATACGATAGAAAATTAATAGAAGGAAGGCATCTCAACATCAACTTCAGTTCGTTGTGTGGAATGTATAAAAATTAAATTACATATTTTTAAGAAATACTTTATTTAATAAATATATATTAAATAAAATTAAAAATATATTTTTTAATGTTATTTAATAATTTTATTGTTATGAAATAATGAATAATAATGGAGCATACAGTACAGCTGACGTTAAATCTACTTATCAACAATTGGATTGTAACCCATAGATATATTCTTCTATCCACAATTAAGAAACAAAATGCAGTTGCGGGGGTGAGGGGTGATGACCGTAAGAACTAAGATGGAATGCCTCGTTTCTTGTAAAATATTCCTTACGCTCACTTTACAAAACGTAGCAGCGTGGTCCTTCCCCGGTCGAACCGAATCATTCGCGCTACAATTATATTAAAGGTACAGCATGGTCCTACCACGTACATAAACATATTTAAAAGCGTTGTAGAGTAATGCTATCATTAAAAGTTGAGTACTCGAATATTTTTAAATGCAATTTTAAGTACTGATTTACTATGATCTGGACGGTGCACGTTACGTCACGATATTTTACTTCACCGCCGAGAAAAGTGGTAAATTAGAATTGAAATTTGCAATTAAAAATTTCATTGGTGCCGGCAAGAATCTAACAGGAAGCTACCACGGCTGTATTCATAAATATCCAATCAAATTTTTTTTTGGCTACCCTATGGTAAGTGAGTGCGGTGGTCCATTTATATGTACATTTATCCTCGATTGATGAAGATGAAATGCCTCGTTACAAATAAAAAGAGTTTCCGGTTCTTTACACTCACCATACGAAACACAGCAGAGTTAAGCTGCTGTTTTACGCTGGTATTCTGTGAGAGCGTGGTCCTTCCCCGGTCGAGCCAACCTATTCGTGCTACAACCATAATATAGCTACAGCGTGGCTATGCCACGTTTAAAATTCAGGTAGATTGTTAATATCACCACTATCAATGTGACAATACGTTGTACTGCGCCAGCCAAGACTAAGAAGAAGCGGAACAAAGCGAAGTTTGTTTCTTATTAAAAACTTGGTCTTCTCCGCGACTTCTGCCGCGTGTAATTTAGGCTATCAATGTTTTGCGTGAAAGCCTTATTATTTTTTAATATAAAAGTAGTATAACATTTATTATAAAAGTAGTAAACATACAAAAAATTTAAACTGTGTTTTTGTTATAAGTACCGTAGCACCTGGATGACCGAGCTTTCCTCGGTATTTTTTGGAAATCGTGTTTTGGACATTATATTTAGATACAAATTACATACTGATGAAATATTAATAATATTTTTTGATCTTATTGACATAATAGAAAAAACTGAACTGGTTATTTGAATGAAAAACTCATGAGTGCAATTAGTTTAATTAAAGTTTTCGTATTTTTATAAAAATACTAAAAAGAGGGCTCGAAATAATAGATCTTCTCACAAAAAAGGGAACTTGAAAGAAAAGGTGCAAGGGAACTACAATTTCGCGACCGCCCGATATGCACTTGAGCTATTACGATCATTAACACGGTGTCAAAATTTACCTTCTTATATTGTAGCAGTTTTTCATTGCCTGAAAACACGGACAAAATGACATTTTCTAAAATAATCGGATCGATTTATTGCCCCCCAAAACTCTCTGGGCACTAAATTATATGCATATATGTGTATATATATATATATATATATATATATATATATATATATATATATATATATATAATTTGTTTTAGTTTGACTTCGAAAAAGTTTTAAGTTTTACAATTCGACTGGATATTCTTTGTTTTCTTTTTTATTGCATGTATGTCACGCGATATCTTCGTCAAATTTAAACCGATTTTGAGAATTCTTAATTGTGCAAGGGTGGCAAAATTAAGATTCAATCCAGATAGTTGCAAACTCATCCTCTGTAAAACTATCAATTAAATGCAATAATAATATGCTTTTTGGGTCGACATTACAGTACTTAGAACTCATTAATATTTGGTCGAGTTTTAGTGCAGTTATTTAAAACTCTGAGCACTTTATATTCCTTAATGCACTCAAAAGGGTTAAAAATTTAAAGTTAAAAAGTAAAAGGCTAATTCAATGAATTAAAAAGAATATAAAATATTTTCACATCATGAAGTCAGAGCTTTAACTCCTTTACACTTTACACAAGCTAGCAGTAAATACCAGTTAATCGGCTCCACCGAGTCAGTAATTCATTCTTGGAGCGATGTATACGCTTTTACAACAAAATTTATAAACATAGATTGTATATAAAAAGGGTTACTATAATATTAAGAAAGAAGTGATCGCTACCTAGCTACTTATAATTGTTGTGTTGTTAATTGTAAAACACATGCTAAGCTGTTGAGTTTTTTAAGTCCCGCTGGGTTTCTTGCTGGTTCTACCCAGGACAGACATTTTTTTCTGAACCAGTGGTAAAAGTTTCTGTCATATAAGTTTTCACCTACATCAGAATGTAAAATTATTTTATATTATTTTTAGTTTTTTAAAGTCGCTTTTTACTTTCTATTGAAAGTAATTTTTTTAACGATAAATTTTAGAGAGGTGTTTAAGTTTTACTTTACCAAATCAAAAGTTTTATTATTCTGTTATTCCGATGTTTATCACTTAAAAAATTATTTTGCGAATTACGAGTATATAAACAATATGATTATCGAGTCACGAGGAATATCTTTTTTAAACACAAACGCCTTTAAAAATAAATTTTCACTCTTTAACAATAACTAAAAGTTAAGATACTAATTTGAACAAGGGATTTTTAATAACAGTCATGTTCCATAAAATATTGTCCTTACATAACATTCTTGTGCATTTTGGCATACAAGTGCGTTATGTGATTGATATATTGGCGATGATTTAAGTCTAAGTTTAGTAGTTTTTTTTTTTTGGATTTTCAACCAATTGTAGAACCTAATTGTAGAAGATTATTAAGCATAACTTTAATATATTTTTAATTTTTATATTTGTGATAATAAAATAATTTTAATTTAAATTATCAATAATTTCTTTTTTTATTTAAAACAGTCAATTTAAAATTAATAATATTAATTTAGTATTTCAAATTATTAGCTTAATAAATTAAATTTCTGACATACGTATTTTTAAAAGTTTGCAATGTAGCCCAAACTTTTAAAAGTCCGAAAACCTAATGAAAACTACCGGTACACAAATACAATTACTAAAAATATCAAATTGTTAAATATTTAAAATGTTTTTGAACTGAATTAATAATAGTAAAATATCGGAAAACTTACCAGCAAGGAGAAAAGCTAAGGCTGCGTTCGGCCTCATTGTCGTACTCAAAGTGCCGCACGTCGATTACGGGGTACGCCTTTTAGCTAGGGATAGATGAGGCGGGAGAAGGACCTGTGAATAGGACGCCACTAACTTGTGCCAGTCTTATATATGCTTTTTTTAAAGTTTAGAGAACAAAGCATAAGTTTCGTTGCATAATAAAAGCATCAATTGCGAATTTCACGGCAATACTTACAGATGAGTCATATTTCAGATTTTAATCGTCCGAATTCGTAACTTTAATCCTGGTCAGAGACCTCTTTTAAACGCCAAAGTTTTTTGCCTTAGTTGGACTTACCTAGTTCGACTTCGACGGAAAGTTCCAACTTGAAGCTTAAACCTTAAAACCACAGTGCAGAATTTTATTGGCTCTAACTCTTAAGTCATAAATTTAATAAATTTTTCTTGATATATCTAAATGTATAAAAATAATTACACTGAGAAATATATTAGTTACGTGGTACAATGACTATTTCAAGCGTAGCGTATTAAAGCGGCAGCACGTGTGGTTCAGCATGACCGGGGGAAAAAACGTTGGAATGGAATATCAGCATGAAATAGTAACTCTGCTGGATTCCGTATGGTGAGTATCAAGAGCCAGTCTAGTTTACACGTTTACGTCCCATTCTTCTATAAAAAATATTTATTATGGACATGCAATATTTCATTACGCAGTATTTTAGTAGGCAGTAAGTGTTGAGATACGTATTATATACGTGGTATAGCGATGCCGCACCTATATTATGGTTGTAGCACGAATGGGCGGCTCGACCGGGGAAGGATCGAGCTCTCACAATATAACTTCACTGAACAAGTTTCCTCACTACGTTCTCAAAGCTCGTTTGTGTGAACAAAGTGGCATTGGTAGTGCATATGAAACAGTTATTTTGCCGGATACCGAATACCGAATATCAAGCAAGGCTCTAGGTTTTCACAACAGTTTGTGACCAGTTACAACATATTTAAAAAAAGAGAAAATACAGTTTATAGAAGACTAAAAGCTAAGTTAGAAAAGCTTTTGGGAAGCTGCCCGTGTATAAGAAATATAGAGCAATTGCTTACCACGGCTGACTATAACTGAAAAGCTTGTTTATTGATAATTATGGGGTAGTGGACATTCTTACACCGCCATTAAACAGTTACCTTATCATAAACCTTGTTCTTAAACCCTCTCAGACATGGTGATATCATCCCGTGTCATCCCGTGGGTGTCGTAAGAGACAGAGGGAAACAAATCTAGAGAATCAGCAGCGTCTTCCTAATAACGACTAAAAATAATAAGCTGCGGTTGCCAACCCGCTTGCCAAGCGTGCCAACTATGAAGAATATCCCCCCTATGAAACTATCTAAAGGGGAGGCCTATCTTCACCGGTGGACTTTAGTAAGCTGTAACGATTATTCGCCATTATAATTTATCATTAGTAAATTTTTAGGTAACACGCACTGCATGTGGTGAGTTTGATTTCCGAAAGAGACAATTATTTGGATATACTAAAAGAAGTAAAGATTATATTAACACTACTTCTTCCAATATCCATTACCCTCCTCTCATTTCTCAGAGGGTTTAAGAACAAGGTTTATAAAAAGGTAACTGTTTAATGGCAGTGTTAGAATATCCACTACCTCATACCATTACGTGAGTGTCGTTAGAGGCGACAGAGGTGAAATGAACCTGGAGACAGCCAGCAGCACCTTCCTGATAGCAGCTAAATAAAAATAAAAATATACCGTTGCCAATCCGCTTGCTGAGTATGGCAACTATGGCAAATATGGACAAAGAAATGTCCGCCGCGCTGTCCTAATGCGTGTTAGTGAAATTGACACGTTTTTGAAAATATATTTTTTAATTTCTTAAGAGGATAGAGTAAGTCAGCTCAAATTCTAATTTCGCCCCCACTTCCCCGCGCGTCGTATGCTATGTACCGATATGTTTGTAATCACTAATACTGTAAGTAGAAAGGTCGTTAGACACTTATTTCATTGGGTTTATCATATTTATGCCTGTTTCTTAACGCCAAGCCAGCCGCTTCTTATTTTTATCACGGTTATTTCCCATTTTAATTTTACGTCGTACTGTTGCGTAATGTATATTCTGATCGTAAGCGGCACAACTTCTCCCTTCAAAAAGCCTAAGCGATACTAACGGGGCGACTGGAATCAAGCTCAAGACGCCGATAGTTTAGGTAATTTCTTTTTACAGTGAAAATAATGGTATTTAAAAAAAAGTAAATAACATAAGCACTGCTTTATAGTTAGTTCAGTTAGTATGCAAAGTTTCATGATCTTATTTAAAGTATTTTATGAATAACAGCGGTTTATTGTTTATTTTGGAGGTAACTTTGGATTTTTTTTTCTATCGAGAAAATTTTACGAAATCGTGTTTTCGTCTAACATAATCATTAACATTAATCCTCAACTTTACCATATATTTATTTCAAAATTAATGCTGCAATATTTTCGGCATAACGAAGGATCTTGCTAAGGCATTTGACATTATATTTCCCCTTAAAAGTTCAGGTTTCCTCACGACGTTTTCCTTCAACGTTGAACAATTGGTAAATCAACGCTTAACATTTCAATTAACAGTGCCCGCGAGGATAGAACCCGGGAACCTCGCGTACTGCGAAATTTACAGCGAGGGGCTAAGCACTAGCAATAACTAATATTAAACAACTAATCATGTAATACTTTGCTATCATAGCTCTATGCGTACAAGTTACGGTAATTTATCACCGCGATGAATTAGAGTAACGTTATTTAAAAAAAAATGACAGTGGTAATTTAAAAAGAAATGAAAATATAAAAAAAAACAGGTAATCCAATTATCACCTAGGTAGAGTTCCCAAGTTAGCCATAACAGTTTCAAGACTAGCTAGAACCATACATAGAGTAAGTGCAGATGAAGTCACCTGCGAACCTCGCAAAATGAAAGTCTCAAGCCATAGGGTTCAACGATCGTTGTGTAGATTTTATGGGCACGTATATTATATTCTATCTATTATATATACGTGGTAGAGTCACGCTGCAGCTATATTATGGTTGTGGCACGAATAGGGTCGGCTCGACCGGGGTAGGACCACGCTCTCACAGAATACCAGCGTAAAATAGCAGCTTGATGCTGCGGTGTTTCGTATGGTGAGTGTAGAGAATAGAATGGAGTCGAGGAATCGAGGCATTCCATCTTAGTCCTCAGGGGTGACAACTGACAACGCATGTGCATTTTGATTCTTAATCGTGGATAAATGTAGATGTCTATGGGCCACAGCATCCACTTACCAGGTTGGCTGTGTGCTAGTTTGTCACCCTAACTCTATAAAAAAAAGCTAGGCTATCAAATCAAACAACCGAACTGTGCTGAACATAGATCCCTTCATAGACTTCTATATAAGGATATTTGCCATAGTTGCCATACTTGGCAAGCAGGTAGACAAACACAGTCTCATTTTCTAATTGCCGACAGGAAGACGCTGCAGCCCATCTCCTGTTTTGATTCCCCCCCACGTCTCGTGGGGGATGTTATGGAGTAATTAATATTCTTACAACAAATTAAACTACACTATATGGTAAAGAAGTGTATATTATATCCTGACTAAACTTATTGTTTTATCTATTCCAAAGTTGTTAACGCACCTAACAAGAACAATTTGTCTATAAAAAAAACCAGGTAGAACTCTAAACTTAATTTTTTTATAGAAGAGGGGGCAAACGAGCATGCGGCTCACCTGATGGTGAGTGACCACCACCTTAATTTTTCTAGTGGCGTCCTACTTTTCGCTTATACTAGGCTGCCCTCAAGAACCTTTCTTACGACCAGCCCATTGCTGCTTCAACTTACTGAGTTGGACTATGTCCCTACCAGATGGAGTGATGACCTGGTAAAAATGCAGGAACTCGCTGGATACAGTTGGTTTATGACCATGCTTTGTGGCAATCCTTGGGGAAATTCTATGTTCAACAGTGGACTTGTGAAGGACAGTAATGATAACAAAATGAGAGTGAGGATTCTATTTTTATTTCGCCATATATTTTCAAAGTCATTTTTTATGTAGAAGTAAGTATAATTATTATTAAATTTTAATGAAATTATTTTTTATAAAATGTGGTATATTTATCGACACCCTACAGATAATTCGATAACAAGGTAGATACACGGTAATTTTATCTAGTAGGTATTTCATTAGTACAATTTAACATTTTTAAGAAAGCAGGAAAGAGGCAACAAAAAAAGCTGACCTGTATTTATGATCATGCTAATTAATATCGCACCTGAAATATTGTGGGTTGCGAGATCGATTTTAATAGAAAATACTACGTTGGTAAGTTTTTATAGCAAAGTTATGTGCAAAGCTATAAATCGCTTATTCAATACTTACATTTTTCTCATAGCAAATTCGCGCTAACATAACAATAAATAATTTTAGACCAATTCTTTACATTTATTTTTTCTAATGCTTGCTTCAGCGGTAAATATGTTTTTACTGGTAACGAGGTATTCCATCTAGTCCTCAGGGATGACAACACATCTACATTTTGATTCTTAATGGAGTAGTATGGACCATAGCATCCACTTACTATCAGGTGGATTATGTAAGTACTCGTTTGTCAACCCTATTTTATAAAAAAATTTACTACTGTCTCCTATGATATATATATATATATTAGCTTGCCAGGCAGACGTTGTCTTGCCCTTTTCGACGACCCTTTGTCATGTCCTATTAAAAATCCTTAAATTCGCAAAAAAAATTGTGGGTCACTCATGGGCAAAAAACTATCCTATAAAAATAGGTTAAGTAGCTTAGGAGTCCATCGCGGACAAAAAATGTGACACGTGATTTATATATATTAAGATATAATATATATATATATATATATATATATATATATATATATATATATTATATATATATATATATATATATATATATATATATCATCATCATCATCATCATCATTACAGCCCTTCACAAGTCCACTGCTGAACATAGGCCTCCCCTTCAGCTTACTAATTCGTTGGGCTATGTCGGTCACTCTAGTTTTAATGCGGATATCCTCATTTCTGAGTCTATCACGCAGAGAAACTCCGAGCATAGCCCTCTCCATAGCTCGCTGAGCGACCTTGAGCGTCCTCATACGGCCAGCAGTGAAGGACCACGTCTCAGATCCGTAAGTCATCACTGGCAACACGCACTGGTTGTACAATCTAGTTTTTAGAGATTGAGGTATACCTGACGAGAAGATATGTCGTAATTTCCCGAACGCTGCCCAGCCGAGTTGAATCCGTCGATTGACGATTATATTATATATATTCGATCGATCTACGCCTAATTAACCACTAATTAACCTTGATTTATCTCTACCAAAGAATATATACACTACGCGAATCTCTACGTCGAATACAATGACCGAACGTGAACGTGTTAGAAGTTATCGAAACCATCTTGATTATCATTTAACCACTGTGTTTAAACAATAAAAGAATAATCATGTAAACCATCATTATGATCCAAAAGTAACTTATTTTTTTATCGAAATTGATGTGGTCTCATTATATCATTAACGTGACCGCCCGCATAAATTATTTGTCATTAATTTTAGCACCATACTAAATCTGATAAAAACGAGTTTCTGTAACTTTAATATATTACATACATACATAAGCACTCACGCCTGTCACCCAGGGGGGTAAGCAGAGACTACAGCCTTCCATTTGGCACGATCCTGACACACCTCTCTCGCCTTTTCCACATTCATAACCTACGCATACATGCTCGTCGGTTAAGGGTACTCTTAATTTAGCCCCTTTTCAGTTGGTTACCAATTTAGTCGACAAATTTTCGCCTAGGGCGTCCCTTACCGACTCTGCCGTTCACTTCAGCAACATAAATTTGCTTTGTCACTCTTTCATCATTCATTTTTTCTACATGACCAAACCATCGAAGCATTCCTTTCTTAATCCTCGTCACAAAATCATCTTGCATACCACTCTCTTTACTGTCACTCAGATTCAGCCCTAACATACCCCTCAACGACTGCATTTCTACTGCGTTTATTCTACTCTCATGCTTCTTCTGCCATACCTAACTTTCACTACCATAAGTTAAAGTAGGCTAACACAGCATTGTGAATTGCCATAAGTGCGTTTTTTTAACACATTCTGACTTTTCACAATAGAGTGTAGAGAGCCCATTTACTCTATTTCCTGCGTACACTCGTCGTCCTTACCATATATCCCATCCCTGCTAAATACGCATGCCAAATAAACAAACTCATCTACTTGCTCGACTAACTCTCCTTCTATTCTTATTTCATATACCGTTTTACTTTCTTCTCTTTCAAAAACCATAACTTTCGTCTTACTTGCGTTCACTTTCATTCCCCTTTCTTTTAACGACATGTTCATTAATGTAACCATCACTTGCAACTCGGCCGCCGACGACGCAAGTATGACTTGATCATCGGCGTACAAAAGCCGTTTGACGGAACCTCATACATTCTTAACCCGCATTCTTCAATTTTCAAATTTTCCAAACAACTAATTATTATTAATATATTATTGAAAAAAAATAAGGCCGGGGAAAATATCCAATATGGAATCCGAATCACGGATATTTAAAAAAACTCTCGGTTATTCATAACTGCACTGATATATAAAACTCGGTGTTGATATCAATTGAGTTGAATTACATGTGGAGCCACCGTAGTTCATAGACTAGCCGCTTGCCTTTCATTCCTCAGTACGCGTGCAATTCGGGTTCGATCGCCGCCAGTTACAGCCTTAATACACCCCACTCTTGGGCACAGGCCTCCTCGCATTTCTGACTGACTTTAGGGCAAGAAAATGTCCATTGCACTGCCTCAATGCTTGTTGACGAACTTCGCTTGTCTTAATATATTTTTAATTAACATATTTTTTAATATAATTTAAATTTTTATTTCTAATTTAATTTTAATTTGATTTTTTTAATTCCCGCTTATGCTGGTTACATTGAGAAAACTTGCATTTCTGAGGATTAAAATATGATGAGGAGCAGCATGGCGAAAATTGGGGACTTCTTAAAGTAAATATAAGCAAGGGAGATCTGATAAGAGCTCTTTAAAAACTAAAATTCAAAAATCGCACAGGGAATAGTTTTATAACATAACAACTTTGACCACTCAAATAGCAGTGCTTGCACTGTAGTTCCGGTCTGAAGGGAATAGAGATTAGTATAATTACAGGCTGTTAATCATTCCAGCTTAATCCTCATAGATGAGAACGCATTTATAATCTTTTATTTTAGAAAAGTGCATTCAGAGTCTATTATTTAAAAAAGCGCACATAATAATTTTTTAAAAGTAATAAACGTTAATAGAATCTAATATATAATAATTTTTTTGCGTTTTACGAAATATGTGCTTTTACGTTAAAAACAAAAATGCTATTGACATATAAATGGGTTTTTAGTTCTATAATTTTTTTTTCCAAAACCCTTTTTTCTCCTCAGTCACGGCAACTGGTGCATTCGGAAATTTCCGTTTGTGTGCGGCGTCACGCATAAACTCAAATAGTACAATTTTTTTCCGTTGGTTCGCGATGATGTCATTCGGTTTTTTCCGAACTTCTTGCTTTCCATAACGAATGCCAGGAAACGATCCCGTCCGGAAATATTAACCGCGTGTGCGCCATGCCGATGTACTTCGTACCTATAAATACTTTGAAAAAACAGATCCCGCTGGGTTTCTTGCTGGTTCTTCTCAAGACAGGAGTTTTTTTTTTTTCATTTTAATTTCAATAAGAATTTCTTGTAATTCTATATTTTGTGTAATCGGAGATTGAACCAGAAACCTTAACGTTTGTGATTTGAGCCTTTATTAAACTAGACTTACTAGTTTTCAGACTCTTCTCTTCTGACCATGTAGCTGCAGCGTAAGAATATCCACTACACCATATCATCCCATGAGTTGCCTTAAGAGGCGACAAAAGGAAGATGGACCGGGTAATGGGTAACAACATTTTCCGGATAACAGCTGAATAAGAACAAGATATAAATATCCTTCCTATGAAGGAAACTATGGGGGAGAACTTTGTTCAACAATGGACTTTTGGTGTGCTGTGGTGGTCTAGTTTTCGATTTTTGACTAATGATATCTCAATCGATTTGTCATAAATGTACAGCAAACACTGACTATGACGTAAGCATAAAACAAATCTTGCCACGTAAACAACAATATTGACGAATTCAATTTAAATTCACCATTCACAATAATTACAAAATATTTTATGTATTTTTCCACAACTTGTTAAATTTTTCTTATTATATAACACGTGCCAACTTCAAACAAAGAAATTTAAAGTTGGTTGTCGCCACCTTCGATCATTAATATACTATACTATACATATGTATATAATTGATCGAAGGTCGCCACACTTAATGACTAAGATATATTATGCGTCACAGTTGAACTGATTTTCTTTTTTAATTTTGCCCTTTAAACCGACACATTGGGTAAGGCAGTACCAATACAGACAGGCTTACACATAATATGGGTAGAATAGGATTATACATATAATACGTATATAATATATTTATACGTGGTAGTGGTAGAACCATGCTGTAGCTATATTATAGTTTTAGTACGAATGGATCGGCTCGACCGGGGAAGGACCACGCTCTCACAGAATACCAACGTAAAATTGCAGCTTAATTCTGCTGTGTTTCCTATGGAGAGTGTAGAGAACCGGACACTTATTTTACTGGAATCGAGGCATTCCATCTTAGTCCTCAGGGGTGATAACGTATCTGTATTTTAATTCTTAATCAAGGTTAATAGATGTTTTTGGGCCACAGCATCCACTTACCATCAGTGGACTGTGTGCTCGTTTGTCACAATATTATTAAAAATATTTTTGTTTATCATTCAATCATTACATCCCCTATAGATTGCCATTTGCACAGTTAGGTATAAGGCATGGCAGGTGACTTGGCAGACGCAGTTTTTCATTATTTTGAGTTCATTGAATCAGTTATATTGAATCAGAAAGATGCTACCGCCTATCTTCTATATCTGTTTCCCTCTATCGTCTCTTATAACACCCACCGGTTGATATGGATTAGTGGGTTCTCTTTCGCCGTCACTACACAACAATATTTATTTAAACACAATGATATTATATTATCTAGTTATATTATAAGGTATTACCAAAGACAGGCATAATATTCATAATCAAAGCTAAGGCATAGGATTTGAATATCACATAAATTCGAGCGAAAGTGCGAAATAATCCTTTTAAAGACGGATTTACATTCAAATGAATAGAAATTCGAATAGACACTACTTATTATAAATAATAGGCATATTTGCTCACCTTAGGTCAATGGCTTACACGATCTTAACTATTGCAAAATGGGTCGTTACCAGTAATAAATTAAAAGAAAAAAAAACTTTTATTCAAATGCGCTAAAAGGAAAACTTGAAATCAATCAGATCAAGTTATTTAATTTACTTGTTTATCTATTCAGGTAATTCTCGCGACAAGCTTTTATATCATATAAATAGTGTATTGACGTTACGAGTAATAAGTCGATAGTAAAAGTTTTAAAGGAAAAGTTTATTTTATTCTTTTTAGCGCATTTAAATAAAACCTTGTTTTTAAACATTGAGCTATTATGTACTACGTACTAGAGGCGACACTGCATTCGGCTACTCTGTTCCACTCAACTGCGGTGCATACACCGCACTTTAATCAGTCACTCGCTAGGCGCTTGTGGAGTTGTCACGTGTTGTGTTGATTTAAAAAAAATCTCTTGATAAAAATATGCCGTCGTGTGTACTTAGATATTGCACAAATAATTCAAGAAATGTCAGTAAAAACCATGGAATTACTTTTCATCGGTTAATAAGATACTTAATCAATAAAAAGTATTATAAATTAATAATAAAACAAATTATTCCTAAGACGCCATCTCATGTCATGGAATATAGATTATGAAATTAATTTGTTCAGATGCGACATTTCTGTGGGTACTTAAGTATAGGACGAATATAGTATTATACACATTTTTTTGTAGAAATATATATGTTATCATGATTAGGTTAATTTTTTTATATTTAAATCTGCCCATTATTCTTTTATTTAATTTTTAGGTTTCCACATTAAAGTCAAGGTGGAATAAATTAGTCCATTTTTAACTCTCGCGTTCCCAGCAGTTATGAACGACTCTTATTCTAATTCAAATAAATATATTTGTAATTTAAATGTTATCTTAATAAGTTTTGAACAACATACATTTAATTTAGTATGTTTTTATATTTGACATAGATACCTTTTAAAATATTCAGATAAAAATATCATTAAAATGTAATTGTGATATAATATTGTGTACGATATTATATTCAAATAAGCAAATATAATATACAAAATAAATGACAAAATTTAAATATTGTTCTCGATATAATTTACCTATTTAAAAATACAACCTACGGATCATTCTACCTATTTTTATTCTATGATCAAAAAAAAAACAACCGCGCGAACACAGAGTAGCGCACATTTTTTGTTTGAGATAGCTATTCTAGTACGTAAGTACATATCACTTCAATGTTTTTAAAAAAGTTTTTTTTATTAATTTATTTTTTTACTTTTCAGTTATTTCAACTCGCATTCGTATTCTCAGCAAACCCTTTCATTTGATATCCATACTGTAGGAGTTCATTAAAAATAATTAGTTCGTCATCTTAGGTGTTCCGCCATGTTGGGTTTAGAACGACGGCACACAGCTAACCATGAATTGTCATCCAAACCAAACGTGTATACAAAATTTAAACTAAACAGGTTGAAGATATCTGCTTTAAAATAGAGCTCCAAGATACCACCTGAACAAACATAGTTACACACATTGCCAGTTAAAGAAAAGCTTGTAAAAAGGGTCGCTCCGGTTCTTTACACATACGAAACACAGCAGCATTAAGCTGTTATTTCATAGCTGGTATTTTGTGAGAGCATAGTACTTCCCGGGTCGAGCCGACCCATTCGCGCTACAACCAAATTATAGCTATACCGTGATTTCACCACGTATAAAACCGTGAACAAATACCGCTTGTGTAGGTTGATCTGCGGTTTTAAGTTGCCAAATGGAGGCCTAAGTTCAGTATTGGACCTTAAAAGGTTGTAATGAAGGAGGAAACCCACACTACAGTACGAATGGGTAGCACATGAAACCAGTGTGAAGTAGCTAGTATATTTCAAAGTTGAGTTAGGAGAAACGAAGATCATTTTTTTTGTGATGCCTGTAACAAAGCATTTCATCCTATGCCTGATTCCTATACTCAAGAAACGTTTTGTTCTAAGTAACGATCCGTTTTATCACATACAAAACCAATTTAATGCACGTACTAATACAAAGCTATAAAAATGTAAATTATAAAATACATTTAAAGTCCCAGTTTCGGAATCCTACCACATACTTAAATTCCAATATTTATATAAAAGGAAAGGATGCACCTACAGAATTGATTATCCTTCTCTTTGACGACGGACGGACAACAAACGTGTTATAACTTTTGTATTGAATGGATCATTTTAAAATGATAATATGTTATGTTGTGTCTTTCTCCGACTACCTTATATGAAAAGGGATTTAATTGATTGATAATTTGGGCTACCCTATACGAGAAGGGATTGAATTGGTTGATAATTTGACTAAAAACTTTTGCAAATATAAAACGTACGGGTACGTATACGCTTTTACTATAAAGTCCCAAAAAATATCAAAAAGTGCGTGATTGATAGCCCCTAGGAAGGAAGTGGTCGCTACCACAGCTTAAAGATAGTCTAACAGTTGTGAAACGCTTTCGATGCCCGCCATCATCGTCATATTTATATATCCGGGCAGCATGTATGCTAGGGGTTGTCACGAAATTGGGAATAACATAATTTTTGATATTATAACACTCATTATAATTTATGAACACTATGTGTACAGTTGTAGCAACTCATATATGTATAACTGTAACTGCATTTCGTCTGGTGAGTGAAGGTGGCTGGAGGGGCTTCCCCAACCCCCGTAACACGGTATCGGAATTAAATATAACACTACCCCAGGAGGGTACCAGTACCCCCGGGTGACGGAGAATCCCTCACTGAGCATCTACGCCCAAACTCCCCTACTCTTCCTGAGCGTGGGTGCTCAGGCTGCCCCTTGTATTCGGGGGGGGGGGGGGCGAAATTCCGCTCGAGACTAACCTGCTCGGTGCACTAACGAGCAATAAGTCAAAGGCGCCCCCTGTCACGCTATCCGTGGATTTCTGCAACATCAGTGGACTCCATTCAAACCTTAACGCCGTCCACTACCATCTGGAAACGGCAAAGCTGGCCTTGCTCTTTCTAACCGAGACACAGGTGTCCTCTCCGGCTGACACTTTTTATCTCTCCTACCCGGGGCACAGATTAGAACACTCTTTTGTGCCCCCGGCTGGATTTTGCGTGTACGTTAGAGAGGATATTTGTTTTCAACGCCTTGGCAGCCTTGAAGGTACGGACCTGTCCATCTTATGGCTACGCGTAGTCAACGACGACCATCCCCGCGTCTACGGGTGCCTATATAGGTCCCATAGTGATAATGCCGACACAGGCCGACTGATCGACCACGTCCAGATGACTGCAGACTCCGTGTAACAACCGGTCCCGTCTTGGCGACTTTAACGCCCACCATGCTGAATGACTTGGTTCTCGTTTAACAGATCATGCGGGTAGATCTGTTTATGACTTTTCTTTGGCATTTCGTCTGACATAACTGGTTACCTCCCCTACGCGGATCCCAGACGTGGAAGCTCATGTACCTTCGCTTCATTCGGACGAATATCAGGTCTCCGTTGAAGCACCTCTTGGCTCCTCGGACCATTGTCTGATCCGGAGTACGGGTGCCACTCACGCTCCCATCGCGTTTGCGTATTGCAGGTTGCCGCCATGTTTGGCATTATAGGTCGGCTGATTGGGACGGAATGCGATCTTTTTTTTGCATCCTACCCTTGGAGGCGGGTTTGCTTCTCGCCGGATGATCCCAGCGTTGTTGCTGATTCTATCGCTGATGTGGTGCCAAAGAGAATGGAACTATTTATTCCATCATTAATGGTACCTATCACAGACAGAACACACGCTTGGTTTGGTCGCTCCTGCAAAATTGCATTACATCATAAGCAGGAGTGTTACCAGGTCTGTGCTCACGCACCGACGTCTCGGGATGTAAATACCAGCGTTCTTAAAAAGAAGTATAATTCTGTTTCCAGGTCCTTCAAAAGAGTCATTGTTAAGGCAAAGTCAGAGCACATCGGCAGAATTGGCGAGAAACTTGTTCGTCTTCCCTCGGGAACACGTTCATTCTGGTCTCTCCCTAAGGCTGTCCAAGGGAACTTCTGCCAGTCATCTCTTCCATCTCTGTACAGGGAGGATGACTCACTGGTCCATGACACAAAAGACAAGGCCGATCTACTGGGCTCTCCCTTTGCGTCCAACTCGATTCTTGATGACTAGGGGAACACACTGCCGACCATCCCGCAGTGTGAGTGCTCCATTCAGGATGTGCTGTTTACACAACGCTCGGTGCGCAGATCACTCCTCTCCCTAGACATCAACAAGTAGAGTGGGCCTGATGGTGTCCCTCCTATTGTGCTGAAGACGTGTGCTCCAGAGTTGGCACCGGTCTTAACGCGTCTTTTCCGTTACTCCTACTCCCTATTCGAAGTTCCGAAATCATGGAAGACAGCCTCCGTGCACCCGATCCCTAAAAAAGGTAACCGCTCTTATCTGTCCAACTGTAGGCCTATCGCCATCACCTCCTTGATCTCTAAAATAATGGAATATTTGGTATCCTCCGCAGTCTTAATTGGCCCCTCAGCTTCAGCCGGATAGAAAACAACTACCGGGCCCTTGCTGACAGGCATCAGCACCTGGTCTGCTCCCTTGGGCAGCCTCAATGCAGCCGCGTATGAGCGTTGCGGTGTCGGGTCCGTCGTGTGGCAAGGAACTGTTCCGGCCACGACCTGCGCCAGTCTCCCTTCTGCGACAAGCTTCTCCTTCTCCGCTCTTAGTCTGGCCAGCTCCAACTCTGAAATGTGGACCTCCATGGTCGCCACCATGGCGATAAGGTCATGGCCATATGCTGATACCTTGTTGACCTCCGCCTTGTTGAGCTTGGAGCCGGGTCCTGAAATTATGGACATTATCCCTCTCACCGTCTCCCGCACCTGGTCGATGACTTCCAGCTTCGAAGCGGTGGTAGCTTTGAAGCTCCCCCTCACACCCCGAGCTGCCTCCCTGGAGCTGTCCTCTTCTTCTGTTTCAGGAGCAGACTCCTCAACATTCTTTGTTAGAAGCCCTGCCACCGGTGCCACACTACGGCGCGACTCAGTGCGCTTGCCCACCCTTGGTCGCTGGAAAGATGTCTGCATTTCTTCCGGCGAAGCCAGTGGCCGCTTCTCCGGCACTACTGGCGGTGGGGGGGGGGGGCCCCGCACCGGCCGGCCGATTGGTCCCGGCGGGGTCCTGGCCAAAGACTTCCTTGGCGTAAATCCCTCATCGTCATCCGCCATTTTAATTTAAAACTTCCACTATATAATGTAAAATTGGAACGCGACCTATCAAAAACAATGACAGGTCACCCTGTCAACGTCACTGTCTATGGAAGTGTCACCCACAATGACAGCTGTCAGTGTCAAACAACACCGGCACAATCTAACCTATATTCTAGTTCTGTTTTTATTATTTAAATTAACACTAAATATAATGAAAGTACTTACAGTTAAAAATCCAAACGAACACAGAATAATACACATAGCAATGGAATAAGTCTACTTAACCTAAAGCTACCACGCGGTAACCGCGTGGTCTAACCTGACCTAACACGTGTTTTTAACGATTAAAAATGTTTAAAAATGTTCAATTAAAATACAAAATAAAGTTTTAACAACAATAAAAGTCAACTATTCTAATGAAATACTACTAAAAGACGCAAGAACAATTAAAAATCACTACCCGTGGTCACGCGAGAGCGCTTCGATACGTCCGCTCAGTACGAGTACCGACGACGTAGTAGTAGAGATGGGAACAGTATTTCATGTGCAGCCGAACCTGCGCCTTGTAAAGTTGCAGGCGGTGAGCCGGCATGAAATACAGTCCCGCTCTGCTGAGCACGCCAAGCTTTTTAGAGGCCAACTTGGCCTTCTCTTCCACATCACTCGATATGTTGATGATAATGGTTAATAAACCGATAATGGCTAAGGCACAAGGGAAATGCCTTGAAACTGAGGAGATACTTCGAAGGGTTTTTTTTGCGGTAAACGCGCAACCTTGTCTTATGGGGATCAAACTGGACTAGATTTAGTCGCCCCTAGTCCGAGATTTTGTTCAACAAAGTCTCGACTGCAGACACAAGTTTGTTCCGGTACACGGCGACGTTTTCACGAGAAATATTGGCACCTTCGGTGAATAAAGTATCACCAGTGCTATAATGAATGCTACTGATTTGCAACATGTCATTGATATGCAGAAGAAACAGCGCTGGTGATAGCACGCAGCCTAGTGGACCACCAGCGTTAATGGGCTTGTTATCTGAGCATGCACCGTCTCCTACGACCTTGATGCTCCGATCAGCAAGAAAACTGGTGATCCAATTGTACAATTTCTTGGAAATCCCATAGGAAGCAAGCTTCGTAAGAAGCGCTTTGTACCAAATCTGATCGCTTCCTTTAGCCTTGGACTCTACTGCCTTCGCCCATTTATGAGTTAGGTAACCTAGAAGATCACCAGGCAAGTGACCGCGACGGAAACTACACTGGCGGTCACTAATCAGCTGGTGATCCTCAAGGTACCGCATGAGCTGGCTGTTAACTTAGAGCACTTAGAGACGTGCTGGTGGGACAGAATCGTCTCTACATTGGCTGGGACGTGGTGGAGCCCTGCGATTACGTTGACGTCACGTGCTGCCAGAGGTGCCAGCAAAACGGGCATCCATCAAAATACTGCAAGTCCAAGGAAATTGTGTGTGGCAAGTGTGGGGAGACGGGACACGAGCGTGGGACCTGCCAAGCAAAAGAAGAAAAGTGCGCTACCTGCAAGAGATTTGGCAGGCCTGACTCTGGTACGCACGTGACCATGGCGAGGAACTGTCCAGCAAGACTGTATGCAGAGCAACGCTCCGTGGCCACCACGCAATACTGCCGATAAGGGCATGTCCAGCTATTTAAAAGAACAAACTATTAAAATGGGGCAGATTAATTTGGGTCGGGGGGGAGCTTGCCACGGCTGAGTTGCCTATTCTGGCGCGTGAACTGCACCTGGACATCTATCTTGCCGACCCAACAATTGGAGTAGCTTTGCTGAGCCACCTCAGCAACGAGTTCTGTGTGGTGTGCCACGTAAACCGATGGGACCTCTACGTGGTGTCAGCGTACTTTAAATACAGTGACACCATTGATGACCACCTGCACTACTTGGAGGTCACCCTGAGTTGCCTAAAGGGCAGAAGGGTCATCGTCGGCCTCGACGCAAATGCGCACTCGCCACTCTGGCACTGCGATCGCCGACATTACGTGGGACGAGGACATACTGCGGAACACCGGAGGCAGCAAGTGGAGGCGTTCATACTTTCACAGGAACTAACGTTGGCGAACCAGCCTGACCAGCCCTATACCTTCTCTGGACCAGGTGGAAAATCTAATGTGGACCTCACATTATCGACTGGGGACATATACCTTGCTGAGTGGCGAGTGCATGAGGGAATCTGCGCCAGCGACCATAATCTAATTACATACACGGCCACTACCAGCAGGCCGACTACTTGCGCTGCACCCGTCAGGGATCCCCCACGTTTTCGTGACCGGGGGTGGATTGGGCCAGGTTCCGGGCGATCATAAAATTAAGAATGGGATGGTTGCATGTGGACAAACCCGCGGCCCTCCTGGCGGAGGAGTTCTCAGGGGTCATCATCCGCTCCGCGGAAGAAGGCCTAGGGATAGCGTCGCCCTAGGGGTTCCGCGGGGTATGAATGGTGGAATTCTGAACTGGATAAAACTCGGAAGCTGCAATGCAAGCTCAGGCGTGTATGGCAGAGTAAAAGGCGTCTGGGTGGTAGATCAGAGGAGATAGCCAGAATGGCTTTTCACAGTGTGCGTGCGAGATATAGAAAGATGATGGTGGAGGTGCAGCAGGCGCATCACACGAGGGTCGCCAATACTGGCAATGAGGACCCTTGGGGCCTGGCATACAGGTTGGCCAGCGGGAGGGTGCGTCCGCCTGCGAATGTGATCAATGGGATTGCATTCGCGGGTGGGCACCCAGATAGTCTGGGAGTTGCCATGAACAGCCTGATGACTGCGCTCTGTCCGGATGACGACCCTGGCTGTGACAAGCCTTACCACCGGCAGGTTCGAATGCTGGCGGCGTTTATGCCCTCTGGTAGAGCTGCACCTCCACTTGCGGTTGAGGACCTGGGTGGCATAGTCAGGGCCTTGCCCAACACGGCTCCGGGTCTCGATGGAGTGAGTGCGAGAATCGTGAGGAATGTTTGGATGGCTGCACCGAGGGAATTCCACTCGGTGTATGCCAAGTGTGTAATAGAGGGGGTTTTCCCCCAGGTATGGAAGGACGGTAGATTGATGGTCATTCCCAAGGGTAATGACAAGCCACTCACTGACGCCAAGGCGTATCGTCCCATAACGCTCCTGCCTGTTTTGGGAAAGTTGCTTGAACGTGTAATTCTAAGGTGTGCTCCTGTGATTAGTCACGGGATATCCGAGCACCAGCACGGATTTTCTCCGGGGCGATCTACGGTAACAGCGCTGCGAGTATTGCTCAGCACGGCAAAGTATTCTCGGGCATGCTACGTGCAAGCTATCTTTTTGGATATTTCCGGTGCCTTCGACAATGCCTGGTGGCCGATGATGATGGTCAAAGCTAAGAGGGGTGGATGTCCACCTAACATTTATAAAATGTTGGTGGACTACTTCACCTCCAGGCGTGTGGGCCTCTACATCGGGGACCGGGTAGAGTGGAAGACCTCGACTATGGGATGTCCTCAAGGCTCCGTGCTGGGCCCAACACTGTGGAACGTGCTGATGGACGATTTGCTTCGACTCCCTCTGCCTGAGGGAGTTGCCATGACTGCCTATGCCGATGATGTCACAATCTTGGTTGAATCGGAAACGAGAGCAGGTATTGAATCCAGGGCCCGGGTCACTCTGGACCTTGTACGGGAATGGGGGCTGAGGAATCGACTGAAGTTTTCCTCCTCAAAGTCTACCACCATGACTGTTAGAGGGAAACTTCAGCGCCCCCCGGTTATTAAACTTGGTGGGGAATCAATCAAGTTTGTGACTACCGCTAAGGTACTAGGCGTGGTTTTGGACTCAGGATTATCATTTGTGCAACACGCTTCTGATATCTCTGAAAGAGCGACTAAGGGATTTGGCAAAATGACTCGCGTATCGACCTCGTGAGTGTTCGTGTCCACGCTCACGTATGCAGCAGAGTGCTGGTATGAGCGGGCGAACATGTACACAGTCCGTAGCGTACTACTGAGATTGCAACAATCTGCACTTGTCTTGTTGACTAAGGCGTACCGGTCCACTAGCACGGCGGCCTTACCGGTGCTGGCTGGCATTCTCCCTGCTGACCTGGAGGTCATTCGTGCTGGTAGGATGGGTGTGGCACGTTTGACCGCGCCCAAAGAGGAGTTGAGAAGACGAAAGCGCGATATCTGGACTGAGGTGATTGGCGTATGGCAGAATCGATGGGAAAACGAAACGAAAAAACGTGAGTTAAATCGATTTTTCCCGGAGGTGGCGTTGAGACTCAGGTATACCTGGGTCTCACCGGACTATCAAACATCCCAGATTCTCACTGGACATGGATGTTTTCGGAAGAGACTGCATGACATGCGACTGTGTGAAACCAGTATGTGTGAGTGTGGTACGGCAGAGGAGGATGTTCACCATGTCCTATGGGAATGTCCTCTGTATGACGATCTAAGAGCGAAAGTGTTGGATGGGCTGGTTCGAACGGTTCAGGGACCGATTTACTACTCGGATCTCGTCAGCGATGGGGTGAACTACGGGCTGTTGCGTGAGTTTGCGCATAGGTGGCACGATCGCAGGAGAAGGCAGGAAAGGATGCTGGTAGGAAGGCCCGACGACGTAGGCGTTATTGTGCCGTCAGCCCCAGAAGGGGGGAGAATGACGTTAAACTGGGACAAGGAACAGAATAAATATTTGTAGGGAGTCAAGAAAGTGCGCGCGGGAAAGAGCAAGGTGCAAGTACCGCGCGCATCTCCCGAGATTAGACCCGTATGACCTGAGGGTCGGTGGGGCCATGGGAGGTGGTGGGTTGTTCCCATCTCTGGGCTGGGGCTCTCCAGTGCCAGCTCCTTCCATTTGATCACATCCAGCGCAGAGTAGTTCGAATCATCGGCGACCGAGCTTTTTCCGATCGGCTCGACTCACTGGCACTGCAAAGTTGTCAAGTGAAGTGAAGTGTTGCATCTCTTTGCGTATTTTATCGCCTCTACCATGGGAAGTGCTCTGAGTAAACGGTCAGACTAATTCAAGCCGCACAGTTTCACCATCGCACAACGCGACAAAACTCGCGATACCATCCATACCATCTGGATTACTGGCGGTGCACCACAAAGCGATTTAAAAGAAGTTTTGTTCCTCGCACAACTTCTTTGTGGAATCAACTACCACCGGAGATTTCTCCGCGATACTACTTAGGGACTTTCAAGAAAAGAGCCTATTCCTTTTTAAAAGACCGGCAACACATCTGCAATCCCCTGGTGTTGCAGTTGTTCATGGGCGGCGGTCATCACTTACCATCAAGTGAGCCGTATGCTCGTTTGTAACCTCTCCTATAAAAAAATCACCATTCCATTAAATACAATAATAATTATTATAATGTATCTTACACATACTATGGCAGGTATTATGTTTATCTCAATTTAAGTGTTTAAACTTTAAACATTGAATGGAATCTTAATGATAATAGCTTAAAAATAATGCCTATTCCTATATACATAAATATTAATATGTTCAACATAATGTGCAGAAATAAAAATGAAACTTCAATCTTTGAAACAGTGACCCTTATGGGCCATGTAATTTACTTAAAACAGATTCTGTATCTATGTTTTGTAGCTATATTTGCCGGTTTAAATAAGTATCTTGCTTCCGATTTAACTTTTTTAGTGTTCCGCTTTGCAATCGTTTCTTCTTTTTTACTTCAATTTTTTCTTTGTACTCTACCTGCTCAACCTCAAGCGCTATTTCAGTTACTACTGACTCACTTTCCTGAATTATCTGACTGTTTAACTTCAAAGATGTGTCTAAACTAGTCAATGTTGAGTTAAATATTTCATAAAATTGTGGTTTAGGATGTTTCATTGGTGTTTACAGTTGTCAATATTCTATATCGAACTAACAGCTATTACAGTCTCCTTAACATAATTATTCATGACCATATCTTACGGGTCTTGGTCAAGCAATACACTGAATGGTGTATATGAGTTTTATTTTACTTGTAGTAAAAGTTTTTCTGTGGTACTACTTAGTATTCTAGACTATTTTAATGATTTTAGAGTTTTTGGTGAGCTTGATGTTTGTTTCTTAATTATGACAGTGTGAATCAAACAAATCTCGTTCAATGGTTTTTGCTGTTTTAGCATCAAGCCCCCTTTTAATTAAATCAATATGCAACTAGCCGTCGCAATCTTTGGTACGAACAGATTACAAATAAGTTTGAATATAAAACACGCTCGCGTCAACATTGTATTGTACAGCAAACTTAGTGGAGTGTGCTGGCATAAGGTCCACCAGCCTTCTACCCCGCAGGCAGTAGCGAAGTTTCCATAGAAGCCGAGAAGCCGGGATTGCCTTATCAAACTGCTCAATCAATAATATCAACTAATAAAATAACTCGCAAACTGTTTCAAACTATTTCAAATTTCCCGCGCGCTCCTCTGTTTTACACAGGTTATGACCTCGTAGCCTTATTATGTAACGTCAACACTTGGCAGATTGCTTTCAATTCGAAATACAATGATTCGTGTTCTCTCTTTCTCAAAGCGAACAGGCAACCCGGTCCCGGTAAAACTGCGCGATACTGCTGTCATAAAAAAGGAGTTGAGTTGAGCGATTAGTCTTCTCCCTCGCACGCGTGGGAATTTTACTAAAGACGCGTGAGCTTTCGAGAAGACGATCGCTCCCTTCCTAACAAAATGTAGCAAAATGTTCTATAATAAAATATAACTACGATTGTTTATATAACAATTTGTATGGAGTATAATAAGTTGGGCTTTCGGTGTGAAGGTAGTAGAGCGCGGGGACGCACGGGCGATACGTTTGCAAGTTCACTTCACATTTCAATGTTTACTCTGTGTGTTTGAGCGTTACTTGAGCGAATGAATATTGCGAGTTGAAATTTTACGCTTTTTTAAAGGTTTTTAGCGAAAATGAAAGATAATAGTGTTCCTCGTGATGAAATAAAGTGTGTTAAAGTGCTAATCGGTGAGGAAAAGGTAAAATCTTTAAACTTCGTTGAGAAAAAACAGCTCATATCCTCGCCGAAACCAAGGCCAATTTGTGTATAACTCAGACGAGTAAAACCCACAAACGGCAATTTAATAGATCTGTTTACAAAACTCATTGGATTGTTGACTGCTTACATATTATCAATAAGTTGTACTGTTGGTACTGCACATTCTTTTCCAACGACAAAAAAGGTTGGAATGCTATTGTTTATATATTTCGTTTAGTAATTTCGGAAAAAATCGGATTGAAACGCCTTTGTAGCGCCAGTTATCTGAGGAAATTACAAAACACAACACGCGTATTGACCACAACCGTAGTGTTCTTCAAAGATTAGTCGATATTGTTTGTCATTTTGCACAACAAGAACTTCCGTTCAGAGGTCACGATGTGTCGAAAACTTCATTATATAGAGGCAATTTTTTAGAACTTGTATCACCTCTTTCGAAGTACGATCGCGTGTTAGAAAAACATATGCAGCATCAACAAAGCGACAAACGGCCGAGTTATTTATCTATAGTACAATCCAAAATGACATTATTTATTCTGTCGCTGATGTAATGAAAACTCTCATGGAGTACGAAGTAAAATTGTCAAAATTCGTTTCAATTATTATTGACGAAACTCCCGATGTTAGTCACAGAGAGCAATTGTGTGCCTGATTCTCCGATATTATTATAGAAATGATATTCATAACCGTTTTTGGGGTATGTAGATTTGTCTGAAAGTCGCACAGCAGACACACTTGTAATATCATATTGGAATTATTAAACAAACATAACTGCACCACAAAACTAGTTGCGCAAAGCTAGGACGGTGCAAGTGTCATGTCCCATGTCAGAAATGGAGTGCAACATAAAGTTAAAGATGTTTGTCCCCAAGCCAAATATTTGGTGTAATGCACACATTTTGGCATCAGTTTTAGGTCAGCGCCTTTTTTCAGCCCTTCAGGCTTTTTTTAATAACAACACAAAATGGTCGTCTTTTTATGATGAACATTGCAGCAAAACATTGCCTAATGCCCCCGCAACTCGTTGAGCGTATACGTCACAAATTGTGAATACAGTATTCGAACAAAAAGATTATCTGATTAATTTGTTTTCGGATATGTGCGTCAATCCGCAGAACTGGGACGGCGATAAGATCTTGACCACTGAGAATTTTAAAAACACATTGCGTTCACTTAATTTCAATTTGTTGTCTTTCAATTTTCTATTGGGTATTTGATAAAACCACCTGCTTGTACAATATTTTACAAAAATCACAAATTGATGTCGATTATTGCAGTAATAAAATAAAGGAGTTTCAGACATGGTTACGTATTGCATTTCAGTCAGATTTTGATCACATTTATTAAAACACATTGCAAAATAACTCTGCTCCTCTTTTGAGACGCTATGGGCGATGTGCTCAGACAGAACACAAACGACTTTTTGTTGAAATAATTGATAACATATCTTCAGAAATTAATACCCGATATTCTGAAATTTTCAAATTAAAATTTTTCCTATTGTTCGACAAGAAACTATTCGAAAAAGCTTTTTCAAAGCCACCGAAGGTATGCAATTGCTGATATCAAAATGTCTTCGTTATCTTTGATTTTGTACAAGAAAATAAAAATGAAATGGTACTGAATAATTTAATAGTTAAAATCAATTGCAATTCAAAGGTATCCTCTATACTATCATCTGTCTTCGTTTTCGGGAGCGTTTCAAAAACACCGGTATAGTTTATTTGTATTTACTAACTGTAATATTGGATCATGAAATATTTTGATCATTGGTTCATCAAGTGGACTGCTCGCTTGTCGTCCTTATTCTATTATAAAGTTACATTAAGTTAACATATCTAATTTGCAACACCACAAGTCTAAGCTTACGAAAGAATCCCGTTTATAAATAACTCTAAAGCCTTCTCCATCAGCTTTTATGTAAACGGATAAACTTTACGAGAAAGCCATTAAACCCACAGCTCTTTAGAATAGCGTTAGGTATAACACTTTGTAAATAATGCCCGGAGATGCGAATTATTATAGTAATAAGTTTATACGTGGTATTATAGTAATAAGTTTATACGTGGTAGAGCCATGCTGCAGTTATATTAGTAGTATAGTTGTAGCACGAATGGGTCGGCTCGAGCGGGGAAGGACCACGCTCTCACAGAATACCAGCGTGAAATAGTAGCTTAATGCTGCTGTATTTCGTATGGTGAGTGTAGAGAACCGGAGACCCTTTTTACTGGAAATGAGGCATTCCATCTTAGTCCTCACGGGTGACAACGCATCTGCATTTTGATTCGTAATCGAGGATAGATGTAGATGTCTATGGGCCACAGCAACCACTTACCATCAGGTGGACTGTGTGCTCGTTTGTCACCCTATCCTATAAAAAAATGAATACAGCGAAGAGATTATTAGATACCTTTTAAACGACCGACCTCTGTTTTTTTAAAGATTTAAAAAAAGAAGGGTTTTAAATATTTTAAAATTTGATTTATAGATATATAGATATTTAAAGATGTCAGTAAAAAGAGTCTCCGGTTCTCTACACTCAACGTACGATACGCAATAGCATTAAGCTGCTATTTAATTAGTTTGGTATTCTATGAGAGCGTGGCCCGGTCAAGCCGACCCATTCGTGCCGCAACCATATCTTGCGTAGCGTGGCTCTACCACTTAAATTAAAACGCCAAAAATACTTATTAATAACGGATAGTTTAATAAATGTTGACGTTCCTTGCAAATTACCAATGTTATTCAATTATAAATATCTATCTGCTGAAAAAATCGATTTGAAGAAATTTTTGCTGAACTTTCGGTGAATATACCTATTGCCTAATAGATAATTATTTCAAAATGAATCCTTGCAGCAGATTTTGGATAGGTTCTAAAAATACAAAATCAAAAATTTTTTTCTTGTGCGGCTTCTTTAATTTGCTCTTTTATCAATTATTTGTAGGTATTAGAGGAATACATAAATACATACATAAACCTAAGAGGGGTGGGTATTTGGTCCTCTTTCCTCTTTAGTTGTTGGTTTTGCCATAGGCGCCATACTTGATATAAATTTGCTTTTCACTCTTTTCATTTTCTTTTGACAATATTGGAGGAATATCACAAACGAAAGAAACATTCTTGGTGCCATCTTCAGTACCCAGTGTTTGTAAATTACGCAGTCGCAGGAGACTGACGATCTAACCAAAATAAGTAACGTGTGTCTTTTTAAATGTCTCTCCTACAATTTCCATAGATCCATACGTCATCACTGGTAACAGGCACTGGTTGTACTATTTAGTTTTGAGGTTTTGAAGTATACCTGACGAAAAGATGTGACATAATTTCCTGAACACTGCCCAGCCGGATTTATGAAATTACGACACAGTTGAATCCATCGATTGACCTCACTATCATAGTTGGACTTACCTAGTCGGACCACTTGTCAAAAGTAAACAACTTCGACCTTAGGGCTCCCAACAACCACCGGCATAGGTGTGACATGGACATTATACACGACCTTTGTTTTGCCCATGTTCATCTTAAGACCTATTAGTAGGAAGACACTATTGAGGTCATTGAGCATAGTGCTTAGGACCTCCGGCGATTTTGCCATAAGGACAATATCATCGACAAATCGAAGGTGAGTGACGTACTCGCCATTGACGTTAATACCGTATCCTTTCCGGTCCAGTAGCTTGAAAACGTCTTCCAATGCAGCGGTGAAGAGTTTCGGGGATATAAAGTCACCCTGTCTTACACCTATCTGCATTTGGATAGGTGTCGTACTCTGGTACCGTACTCGGATAGCCATCGTAGCCCTACTATAAAAACACTTCAGCACCTCGATATACTGACAGTCAACTTGGCACTGCTGAAGGGAACCACCGCCCAAATTTCGACGGAATCAAAGGCTTTCAAGACAAAGTGGCAGATTGTACTCTTCGGACTTCTGTACAATTTGCAGAAGAGTATGTATGTGGTCACAAGACCACCACACTTCTACCCCACGCCTCCGGAGTAGTGCCAACTTGAAGGACGGAATTGAGGAGCTTCTGAGGGACTTTAAGTATCGGTTTTCCGCCAGCTTTCAGAAGCTTCGCTGTAAATCCATCCTCACCCGGGGACTTTTTAAGGTGCTAGAGAGCAATTCTAATCTCGCTCAGACTGACGTCCAGGATATCATCGGAATAGTGTCAGATAAGACTTGTTCTTGTATCATTCCTCACACATGCGTGTGGTTCCAATGATGACGTCTACAGCTGCCCATTGAACCTCTCAACCTTACTCAGAATCTCAGGTGTCTTGGAAACGATGCTGCCACATTTGGTCTTCAGGTAAAGACTTTGGAGCCCTGGTTCCACTCAATTACTTCTTCAATACGAGCTGTATTAAAGTTGCGTAAGTCCCCCAGCATGCATTTGAAGATTTGTCTGTCCAATCGCCTGTAAGCTGTCAAATCTGCTGACGACTGCAGCTTCATCTCCCATCTAACAACCATGATATTAAGAGTGTGATCGAAGAGTTTTTGTTGTGTTCTTCCGCTATCGGTCTTACAGAACTTAACTCCGTCCGCATGGACAGTTTCCACAAGCTTATCATTTATGTTGTCCACTTCATTGCAGTTCTCTAGGCACTGAAAACGATTTTGTAAATCGAGCTGAAAGTTTTCGGGGCCTTGGATTAAAGCATGAGGAAGAGAAGCTTTATTAGACTTTAACTTCACGGTTACGTGAAAGTAAAGTTCGTGTGCCTCTCACCATTCGGTGATTGCTGCCAGTTTTCACCCTTGCGATCACTGAGACATCACTGTACAGTTGTCGTCTGGTCGTCATAACGAAGTCAATCTCATTTTTTGTCGAACCGTCGAGTTCGACCAGGTCCAGTTTCAATGGAATAGCCTTTGGAAGAAAGAGTTCATCATAAAAAGTCCCTCTTTCTTCATAAAGTGGGCCAGCTGCTAGCCCCTTGGGTTTTGTTGCTCTATTCCGAATTTCCCTAATTTCAGCTTGCCCTTCTCTCTTGTGCCCAGTTTTGCGTTAAAGTCTCCCATAAACACCGTATAGTGAGTTTTGGAGGAATGCATGGCTCTGGGCGGCTTCATCGAGATGTGCCGAGGTTGGTTCGTAAATCTGTATGACCTTCAGCGAATACCGTTTGGTGTCGCCACACTCCCAATCCTTACAACGTTGTTAACGAGGGACTTGTGGACAATATCTCCGGCACCTCCTTGGGACAGATGGTTGCCCTCCCGGCGATAGAATAAGTTGCCGGATTGAACGATTACCTCCCCTTCTTTTCGGACCTCAGATAATCCTATAATATCCCAGCACAACTTGTCTATCTCTTCTTTCGGCTCTACGATCTCCTCGTCAGTCCTCAGGGTGCGTGCGTTATATGTTGCCAGGTCAAGTGGTATTGGGTGGCAACCAAACCTCCACCAGAGATTCTTAGCACCCCCTGCACGGCCGTTATCATGGTCGTCACCGTAGCCAGGAATAGCGAGGCCGCCGGGGACTGGGGGCCGTTTATTTGTGTTTTTGCTTATGGAATATTGCTATAGTTGCCAAGCTTTGCGTGCGCATTTGCATTTTGATTCTTAATTGAGGATAATTGTGAACGTCTATGGACTACAGCGTCCACTTACCATCAGGTGAAGAGTGTGCTCATTTGTCACCCAATGCTATAAAAAAATCATATTAAGCCATATAATATGCCTTTGTTTTCAGGTAAACCAGTTAAACGAAGTTATCTCCTGTTTTATTTCCAAGTTGATATTTAAATCAATGACTCGTACGGATTCTTTTTAATCAGGCCAAATTCCCCATATTCAAACGATTACAATAATAATACCTACGCATCTATACGTCGCTTTCAAATAATTTGTGTACTAAATACAGACGTACTGCTAAGTAGTTTAGTATATTAAGTAAAATTGGACCGTGTCGTGGCGGTGTAAAAATATCCACTACCTTATTATCATCCCGTGGATGTCGTAAGAGGCGACAGAGGGAGACAAATCAGGAGATGGGCAGCAGCGTCTTTCTAATAACGACTAAAAATAAAAAAAAAACTGCGATTGCCAGTCCAAGCGAGTTGGCACTCCCGGTTCCCAAGCGTGACTGCATGGCAAATGTCCCGTCGATGAGGCAATCTATGGGGGAGGCCTATTTTCAGCAGTGGACTTTAATAGGTTGTGACAGTAGCATTAACGGTAACCTTAAGTAAAATATAGAGTCTGTGATAACATTTTTGTAGTAATTATATCACAATAATTATATTTATTAATGTTGGGTTATTTAGATTTAAGATAATCACAGACTTTTTCTTTTCAGACAAATTGTCTGTGGTCAAATTTTTCGTATTTTCAAAAAAAAACATCTTTTTAGTTTTTCGCATAAAATATATCCTAGATTTTTTTTATATAACATTGGGTAACAAACGAGCTCGGTCCACCTGAGGGTAAGTGGATGCTGTGGCACATAGATATCCACATTTATCTTCAATTAAGAATCAAAATGCAAATGCGTTGTTACCCCTGAGGTCTAAGATGGAAATGCCTCGATTCCAGTAAAAAGGATCTCCGGTTCTCTACACTCACCATGCGAAACACAGCAGCATTACGCTGCTATTTTACGCTGGTATTCTGTGAGAGCATGATCCTGCTCCGGTCGAGCCGACCCATTCATGCTACAACTATAATATACGGCCAGTAATCACTTTCATTAGTAATTAGTGCTGGTGATTATAGTGTGGGTGCTTAGTGATTAGGAGTAAACACGTGTGGACAATAAATAACTAGTGCAAGTGATTAGTAATCTGAGTAGTAAAGTGATTAGAAGCGTGTTCTATTTCTTTGCGAGTGGACTGCGAGTATCCACGTTCCGTGCGTCCTCCCTCCCCCCTCACTCGCAGTATATCCTTCACTAAACACGTCTGGACAATAGCTATAGCGTGGCTCTACCACATAAAAAGAGATAGGGAGCAATGTCAACTGACATTGCTCTCTATCTGTTCACAAAGTTTCATTGCATTCGGACGGGCTGAGATTTTTTTTCAAATATGGTTATTTGCAAATATCCCGTTAAGCTTAATAGAAGACAATGATTTCAATATTACAGATAGACACTTTATTTTTATTTATGTGTATAGAGTTGAATTAAGTTAAATAAAATTTAATATAACTGACCGGCTTAGCTTTGTCTTGGTAAAATAGAACTGTAATGTTGCTGAAATTGTTTAGTAATCAATAAAAAATAAATAAAATTATCGATAAGTAACGATTGTTGTAGTTTATTAAAACTGACGTTATGGTAGAAACGGTCGTAAAAATGTTCACAGAGTGCTTCTATAATACTTCCTGGAGCGTCGGTGATTCACGTCATCTATAGTTCTTGCAATTCACGAGTGCGGTCGACCTTTGGATGTGGTTCGACATGTACATGCACAGTGTGGCAGTGTGCAACCACATCCAAAGGTTGACCTCTCTCTCTCTCTCCCCTCTCTCTCTCTCCCCTCTCTCTCTCCCCTCCCCCTCTTTTCTCCCTCCCTCTCTCTCCTCCCTCTCACCTCCTTCTCCCTCTCACTCACTCTCCCTCTCTCTCCCTCTCTCTCCCTTTCTCTCCCTCTCTCTCCCTCTCTCCCTCTCTCTCATAGAAAGCAAGCCAGTTATTTTCGTCTCATCTTTCTATTTCGCATTGAACACTAGGCGTATGGTAAAAACTGCGTAATCTCCTTTAGTGGCTTTTTGTAGATTTTAAGGAAGTTTACTTCAAGATGTCTCTTGTCTGTGACTCCTAGGCATATGGTATTACAGTAAGCAAACGCTCTACTGTGGAAGCCGTCACTTGGTCACTGAGACGCAGGCGCGGGACCCAAAGCTTGTTGTCTTGCAATACTTGCTTGACGTGCTGGAGCTTGGCTGTCGTGTTTTTGTCCCTTCCCTCAAATCCCTTGTGCCAAGCCCTGAAACAAAGATTTTACCACAGTAACTATTTGAGATGGGTAATGGTGAGATTCGCCATTTAAATATCGGTTAGTATAGATATCTTTTTATACACAGTATGACTAATGGCGTTATCAGGATTTCAGATAACTAAAACATCTAGGAAAGCTAAAGAATTATTTGCTATTTCCGATGTGAGTTATATTTTAGAGTTTATGTAGTTAAGGTGATCTAAAAATGCAGTTATGTGATCTGATGGTAAAATTTTGTAAGTGTACGTACGTAACAGAGCAGTAAGAAGGGCAATCCCTCCAAATTGGCGACTATGGGAGATACAGGTGAGCCCATCGTCACACCATCTAAGTAGGTACCTTATTGTAGAATTTATCCTTCTCCAAATGTGACACATTGTTTGAGTAATATTGCGTATTCTGCAGTCTGCAAGCATGTTGTTCTCATCTCGCTTCTTAGTTATAATTCAGATCCAGTCTTCAATAGGTAAACATATAAACAGTGACTGAGCATCAAAACTGACCATGGTTTCATTATCAGCAAGATATAGGTATTTTATCTCACTGGACAAAGTGGTATAAATCCTTTGCTCTCGTGTTTTCTCTGAGTGTTGACAGTATTCTTGCCAAGTGTTGAGCCAACTTATAAGTTAATTAATCGATCTGGCTCACTATGGGAAGCAATGGGGCCTTTGGTTTGTGTATTATAGGTAACCAACATCTTGATTAAAACAGAGAATTTCTTGACAGAAACTTGACCCGACCCGAGCGTCGAATCTGGAACCTTATGTAACCGGGCGTACCACCACTAGACCAATGAGTCAATCAGATCGTAAATACTCTTTTGGTAAAGGCAATGGTATTAAAACTCCTATAAAAATAGATTTACGAAGAAATAAATCAAACGAGTACTTGTGGGTATACATGATCTAATCAGTGAAATCGTACAAAATCTTATAGAAGAAAACAAAGTTAAATTAAACATTTTTATGATTAAATATAGAACTTTCTTCACATTAACATAAATCATGGATCATAAAGGTTTCAATTTTAATGTCTTACTCAATTTCATATTAGGATTAAAATTAAATGTCATGCAAGGCGTAATCTACTCAGGTGCTTCAGGATCATGCCAAATGGAAGTCTCCGCATACTTTGAGGGTGACAGGCGTGAGTATTTATGTTTTAACACAAGTTTTAATTCGTCATCAGGAAGGGCGATTTTAAAAGTTCACTTTCCCCGCAAGATTGCACTTGTCTTTAAAATGCTCATTTGAATATGATGAAATTCGTGAAAGTCAACCCTCAACAGCGATCAACAAAGAAAATGTAACTACTGTGGTACGAAAACCGGCGCTTCACCTACGAAAAGATTCTAGCACATTTAGGTATTGGTAAGAGCCAAAATTTTAAAAATACATTAAAATTTAAAAGTTAGAAAACTTTGTTGCCGCTGGATTCATCGTGAGCTCATCCCAAAACAAAAACGGACTTGAGTTTATTGGTGTAAAACATGTTATTTAACTATGATCACGGACTATGACGTTATGACAGGAGATAAGACATAGAATATATTGTAAGATTCTGGAAAGAAAGCAACAGTCTTTTGTATCAACAAATTTGAGGCAGGCAAGAAGTTTGGGCAAAAAATTATTGCGTTTTTTTCCACCATTTGTACCTACTAAGGTGTCCCTCAAGGCTCAATTCTCGGCCCATTCCTATTTCTAATTTATATTAATGACTTACCTTCCCTTGTAGAGGATAATCATGATATAGTAGATATTATTTGCTGATGATACTTCCTTGATTTTTGAACTAAAATATCAATCATTTAAATGTGACGAAGTGAATAATGGTACATTAAATATGCCCATCAAAACTGCACTGTCAGTCAAATAGTAGCTTCAAATAGTAATATTATTCAATAGCGTCAAATAGTAGCTTAATGCTGCTGTGTTTCGTATGGTGAGTGTAGAGAACCGGAGACCCTTTTTACTGGAAACGAGGCATTCCACCAAAGTCCTCACGGATGACAACGCATCTGCATTTTGATTCGTAATCGAGGATAGATGTAGATGTCTATGGGCCACAGCAACCACTTACCATCAGGTGGACTGTGTGCTCGCTTGTCATCCTATCCTATAAAAAAAACCAATGTGATTTTAAATGGGGAAGAACTGAGCCCCGTTAAATCCATTATCGGCATCACTCTCGAAGCAAAACTTCAGTGGGGCCCCCATATATCCAAACTAGCAAGCAGACTAAGCTCTGCAGCTTATGCTGTAAAAAGATTACAGATCTCACTGGTGTCGAGACAATTAGATTCTTTTATTTTTAGATTTTGCTATGGGGAAATACGAGTGATATAGAAACTATTTTTATTTTGCAAAAAAGAGCCGTACGAGCTATTTACAGCCTAAAACCGATTGTCTTATAGAAATTCTTAAAGAAATAAATATATTAACTTTGGTCTCTCAGAATATTTACGAAAGTTTAATGTATTGTAATAAATTTATCTCAAAATTATTTAAAATAAAAGAATATGACTCGATGACAAATTTCTTTACTATTAGAATTTATCCAGAGGTTAAATGTTAACAAATAATAAATGTGTGAGGGCGGATGTTCAACTTGCTCTCATTTAGGTTATTCATATGAAACTATCGTTTTGCAGAAGAGAGATCTCTTAGAGAAAATTTTAAAGAAATAAATATATTAACTTTGACTTCCCAATATATTTACGAAAATTTAATGTTTATTTACACAAAAACGAAAATAATTTTATTAAAAATAGTGATATACATTCTGTAAATACTACCACAAGTTAGTTATACCAGTTACTCGACTCCAAAAAGTCGGTAATTTCTTCATGGGGCAATATAAACGCTTTGACAACAAAGTCCCAGAAAATATGCACATCTTATCTATCAAAATGTTTAAAATATTTATTAAGCAAAAATTGTTTAGTGAGGGTTATTATACTACATAAGAGTACATGACTGTTAATAACCCCTGGGAATGTTCACTACCACACTGTTTCTTAATATTTTTATAACAATTGTATAAAATATTAAATTGTAAATTGTGATTTTCTCGGGTTCTTTTCTGAACCACTGGTAAAAGTAAAAATTTACTTTGATTAAGTATTAATATTATAATCTATATGAATAAAAATGATACTATTGTATTCTACTATTTTAAAAAATGGTTTGAATGAATGAAAAATTGTATGGAAAAATATATTACGTAATGGAGAATTCATTCACTGTCATGGGCGCCGCGCCGCCAGGATTACTTTCAGTGAGGTGCATGTGCATCTACACTTAACTATTTACTAATATACATGTATAATGTATATTCATTAATATACATTATACATGTTTTTATGTGTAATGTCGAATTCAAATCGCGCGGGTATATAATTGAATATATTTCGCATATAGAATACATACTTATTGTCTGCAGTCCATAGTTGGCAATTAGCATTACTCGGGGAACCCCCGCTGCCGCGCGACATGCTCAAATTTCACAGGGAAATAGTAGAAGAGGATACCTACTGAATTTATTGACAAGGTGATGAACAAATTTGGACAGCAACCTAGACACCTTAAATTTTTCAATGTATATATTTTTACAAATTCCAATTCAAATGCACCCCCTTGCACCCTGCTGTCGGCACCCATGCATCATGTAATATCAATACACCGCTGGTAAACAATATACTTTTCGAAAAACAGATAGATGGCGACATAGATATGATTTAAGAACCGTGGTAGCTCAGATGGTTAACGCTCGCTATAAATATAACAGAACGCGAGTAACCCGGGTTCGATCCCCACCGGCACAAATGAAATTGTTAATAGCAACTTTAAGTGCTGATTTTCCACGTACTCGGCGGTGAAGGAAAACATCGTGAGGAAACCTGCATGTCTGAGGAATAAGAAAAAAAATAGTTCGACGACATGTGAAGTTCGCCAACACGCATTGGGGCAGCGCAGCGAACACTTCTTTGCCCTAAAACCTTCTCAGAAATGAGGGGAAGCCTGTGCCCAGCAGTGGGACGTATATAGGCTGTAACTTTACTTTTACTTTATAGATATGATTTTGGCTTTCCACGCGTTAAGCTGCTGTTCTGCAAGAGCTTGGTCCTACCTCGGTCGTGCCGACCCATACGTGCTACAACCATAATATATGTAGCTTCAGCGTAACTCTACCGGGTAAAATTAAATTCCTCGCTATGAAATTTGTCAAATATTTCATTTCATACCAAAGTGGCGCGCCCTGGTGACAGAAAAAGTCGTGGATCATTAACAGTTTCTGGTCTGCATATCGACGGCACACCAAAAACAAAAATTATCTTACATACCTATTATACCATAGAATACTACATACATAATAGAACGGGGGAGTGGGCGGGGCCCGTGTAGCCACTAAAATGCCACTAACACGTCAATTCACACGTATAAATGTCAACACGAGATGTGTTTTGACGTTACAATCGTTTTCATTTGTCGCATGCAAATTATTTAGAAAATGCCAAATTGCACGCTATTTACAAATAAATATGTATTAAAATCCATCTGTCAACATAGCGACACAGGTTTGTAATAATAGTAGCGATTAACTGATAATACGACGTAATTGGTTGTATGTGTGCTCCCGGCGACGCCTATCGTCATACAAAATAAGGTTGACAGCCATTCTATTGTGTATTATAGTATTCTATGTATTATACAATAATTAAATTTTAGTGCTTTTGTTGCAATTTTGGTAGTGCGGCTATTTTAGCTTTTTTATAGAAGAGGAAGCAAACGAGCATGCGGCTCACCTGATAGTGACTACCGCCGACCATGAAGAAGTGCAAGACCCGGGGAATTGCAAACACGTTACCTGCCTTTTAAAAAAGGGTAGGCTATTTCCTTGAAGGTTAGCTTTTTGGTCAAATTTTAGCGCCTAGCGGATAATTTAACGCTTTACAAATTCTGACTACTTAAATTCTTTTCAATGCATTCTATCTGTATTGTTGTTACGCGCTGAGGTTAATTTAACTAATTCAATTTTGTGAACTTTTTATAGGTACAGTGACTGATAAAATGACGTTTTTATGAGATTGAAGTTACAAACAAACTTATACTACAGTCCACCTGATGTTGTATGTGTGGTTACTACAGCTCAGTGTGGCTACTCAAATTTGCAACCAACTTTAAGCAAACAAGTGATAAAATTATTTTTTTGTACAACCGACTTCAATATAAATAAAATGAGATCATCAATGTAGTTGAAGTTAATTAAATACACATCATTAAGGATAAACTCACAAACTACTGGTTAGATCTTGATCAAATTTATATGAGACCGCGTGAGAAGCACTAGTAGCCAGCTTTTAAACAAAAAAAAGAATCATCAAAATCGGTTCACCTAGAAAAAAGTTCTGAGGTAACACAAAACATTAGTCAAATTGAGAACCTCGTCCATTTTTTCAAGTCAGTTGAAACAATAGACAGGTTGTTTTTATAGAATAATAATAATTATATGAATGTGGAAGTATAGACCATTCGCATAAATATAGGAAATCTCTACTACTACTACCAATAACTAATGCTTAATTACGTTTAAAGACAAATTCACTTCGTATTTCATACAAAATTTATTCTTTCTCCACTAAAACATTACATTAACATAGAAAAGTAAAAAATTACATTTTCAATCTCTTATTATCTATTAGTCAGTTTGTAAAACCTTGTGTTTATGTATAAATCTTATGTTTATTGACTAGTAGTACTAGTAATCCTAAGCAATTTGATGCAACATAAAAATATTTCATCTGTAAAACTAAAATACTGTAAATATTTGTAATAGCTATGACCATTATAACATATAGACCATTATGGAAATGTCTATCTTCTTAATAACAGATAGATCCGTAACATTCATCATTGTGTAAGCTTGAATGGACCAGATCGTGATGTTATCACATCAGATGTTGGTTTTATGTAGACGTAGTTTATTTTGAAAACTATCATCATCATCAAGATCTCGAATGGGTGTAAATTTGTAAGATAATGTAAATATTTAACAGATAGTGTACATAGAAAGATAATATGTATATAAAATGAACTCTTAAATAGGTATACCTGATTAACTTAGCATGTCCTGGAGAAAATACGAAGGAAAGTTCATTTCGGCAACTATAAATACTAATTTAGTATATACATCTTAATAGTTTATATCACCAAATGGAAATAGTTGTGGTGATAGCTGTTCTATAGCCATATATTGTTAAGATGCCGTTACATAGAAAATAGACAGTGATGAAACTTAGATAGTTACAACCCGGGCGGATTAACTTGGCACCTGGCTCAAAACTCGACCTCCCCTCCCGCTTCACCGCGCTGGACCCCTCTCACGCCTTGCGCGGCCAGTAGCGTTAGAATACCTGTAACCGCTGCACATATCCTTGAGTTTGCATTTCAGAATTATTCTAGTTTACGTTTAGGAGTCATTTGTTACTGTTTTTGAATATTTGTTGAGTTTTTTTTTACTTTCGTTACGTATGGACTTTTGTTGAGTTTTTGTTATCATAATTACGTTTGGACATTTTCGTGGATCTGTGGTGGTTGTTTTTTACAAATATGGGTAAAACTATCCATAGGAAAGAAAGAGCCTTAATACTCAAGGTATTGTTTGAACGAGAGAAAGAACTCAGCAAATTTGTGATCCCCGCAGACCCTACCAAAAGTGCTCAAGAAGCTCGTGAGCATCTTAAAATTAATAAAAAGTTTATTATTCCGGTGGATCAAGCCATAAATAGAACCTGCGCTGCAACTTGAATATCGAAAAGGACATTGTTAAGAATAAAAAAGCAGGTAACTAAATTTAGATACCTATAGTACATATTGATCAAATGTTTAACCTCGTCCAAATCATGAACACTTAATAGTGTTGATGAGCTAGAAGACCTATTAGAAAACTTTTTCACTAGTATATATACTACTCGGTATCTTGGCAGCTGCCAAAAATGATTTGAATTTTCCAGGTGTGCATCATTATCTTTGTAATGTATTATTTTAAGATCTAATATTTTATGAGTTTGCTGTGTATTGTGAAAGTGAATAAACGTTTTCCTTATTTTATTTTAGGTAAAACAAGTGTCACCGGTGTCTGCAACGTCTAGTACGTCAACATCTGCCTAACCTGATTCATCGACTCCTGGCAAAAAGAGAAAACCAATTTCAAAAACGATTAAACCCGACAACTTTGACTTGGTCGCTTTAAGAAACATTGTTAACAGTTTCTACACAGTCCGAAAATAAATACCTATGCTTAAAAAATATTGGCAGCTGCCAAAAAAGATTTTAATTTTCCAGGTGTGCATCATTATTTTTTATGTTGATTCAAAGACAATTTTGTAAACATTGACTGACAACTTATATACACTCAAGATGCCAAAGAAGTGAAAGAGAACGCACATTAAGCTTCATAGTGCGCTCACATTTATGATTGCCCCGAGTGCAGCGTGATATTGCGACTAGTATAGGTAATAATTACTGTTACATCAATAACGGTGATCATATATTTTCAGCAATACAAGAAAATGTTAAATTCTAATACTTTTGATTTTTTCAGGCAAAAGGACTACATTGCGACTGATCTTAAAGGACCAATTGGGGTACAAATTTAAAAAATGTAAGAATGCCTGATTGGTTATGATACAAAAGTCCAATATTGCATCCTGGAGGGCTCGCTACCTGCAGCATATGAAATAAAACAATGAACTTGGTGCAGACAAAAACTAGTAACGAATTTAGACGAGACATAGATACATTCCCCTCATACCGTGAGTAAGTGCTGGTAGAATAGTAGCGATGCTAGTATAAAGAAAAACACCAATCTCGGTCAACACTGGATTCTCGTACATGCGGGTGGCGAAAATGGCATTATCCCTGGGGCAGAGTTGCTTTATAAATGCAAAAGTAAGACAGGTGATTACCACAACGAGATGGATACTAACCATTTTGTTAAGTGGCTAAGAGAAAAATTGTTGCCTAATTTGCCTCCAAATGGCGTAGTTGTGATTGAGAATGCACTACACCAATTGACACAGTCTGAAAAATTACCACACCAATCAGCATTGAAGAGTGAGATGCAAAGCTGGTTAACAACACAATATAAGTTTTGATCCGAAAATAACGAACAGAGAGTTATACCAGCTCATTAGAGCAAATAAACCAGAGAAAAGGTATGTTGTAGAGGAATTGTTAAGAGAGCATGGGCACAAAGTCGTATGTCTGCCAGCCTACCACTGCGATTTAAATTCCGTTAAATATATTTTAAATCTGATTAAATAAAGGGTGGCAGACAAAAACATTCATTAGATAAAAAAACAAATAGAAAAATTGACAAAAGAAGCAATTCAATCAATAACAGTTGCAGACTGGAAAAAAGAGGTGAACCATGTTCAAAGACTGGAGGGAAAATATTGGCAAAAAGATCGACTCCTAAGAGGTACAAGTAAGACAATTTATTATTTCTCTTGAAGGAGAAGACAGCTCTTCGGACAGAGAGACGGAGGAAAACGACAGTGACAGTGAGAATAGTGAGACGTCTGGTACACATAACAATCTTCGTTTTATTTTCCAAATTTAGTTCAATCTATTTAAAGTATTAATATACCGTAACAGAAAGCAAAGTAAGATTATCACTTGAAATAATAAAATTAGGTATGAATTTATTTTATAGACGCCAATAATATGCTTATGAGTTATGAAATTAGAATATTAAAAAATAAAAATAAACCTTTTTTGCACTCAGTACTTTAATCAAACGTCAGTTGAACCAGGTGCCAAGTTAATCCGCCCGGATTGTAGGATAATGTTATCCATTGTACAATAATAATAATGTTACATTATTCATAAAACATATAGCGACCCACTTTTTAAATCATTTCTTCTTAATAGGCCCTTTGCATCTACAGCAAAGTTGATGGCCAGCCTTATCTTTCTTAAAATGTAAATTAAATTCTTGTTTAAAAATCTTTCTATACATCGACTCTTTTACAGACACCAAATTTTCTTTATTGCAATCACTAAAATACATTGTATACATTTGTTTTATGCTCAGTTTAGATTCTAAGTATTGTTTCTTTCTGGAAAATTGCTTCACTGGTTTTGAATCTATTGTTGTGAAAGACATTATGTGCTTTCTAACTCTATCTTTTATTTCTGAAGGTAAGGAATGTGCACTTGCTTCAGACTGACCACGTCCATCAGGCTTCGGTAGATTCATATCAGATTTACCTGAATGCACATTATATACAGGTTTTTGTGAAATTGCAAGTGTCCCTAAATAGAAATTCTTACATACTGTATACCTTACACCTCTAACCAAAAAGAAATATTTGAATGAATATTGTCTTTTATGGTTACTATCCACTGATTTATTACGTTTTACATAATTCCTTTCAGTTGTATTTAGAAGGAAATGTTTCTTTTCATTAGTATTTAAAGAATAAAATGCTTTAAATATATGCTCGCGGTCCACATCATTGATCCTTTCATTGCACTTATATTTACATGACTTGAGACAGTCTTTTGTATTTCTTATACGTCTCTCTGGAACATATTTCCCTCTCCGACTAATATATGCTTCACCCTTTTGATGTTTTATTTTCCGTACATTACAGGCCCATTTGCTTGGATTTGGTACTTGACTTCGAGTCCTCTTCTTTTTGGTTGCAGTATCTTTTTCTTGTTGCTGGTTGAACTCTGATTTATATCTGGAAATATGAAAAGAATAATTTATGCAAACATAACTGGCAGTCAAATCGAACTCATCCCTTTGAAAAATAACTTTTTTTTTGCATTTGTACAGCCTTTGAATAACAATAGACAATTAGTTTATGATTCACTAATTGCCAAGCTAAATTACAAAACCTGACCTGTTATTTGATTGTATATTGATGATCAAAACATACTGTATTAATTGATGCAGGTTTTTTTTTAATCTTAATATTTATAAGGATTAAGGACTAAATCAGCAAGTGAATTAGCTTTAATGTTTCATATTTTTGTTTTTTGTTGTGTAATTTGATTATAGCATATTTTGATTACCTATTGGTCTATTCCTTTTCAATTTTTTATTTATAATATTGTATTTAAGAAAAGAAAATTAATAAATGAAGTTTCATTTCATTTCATTTATTTCATTTCATAATTCATTTCACCAAGTTGTAAGTATGCATTCTATGGTCTATCCTCAGAAAAAGAAAGACTAAGCACTGCATACATTTCATGTGACACAAAAACCAACCCAAAACCATGATTAACTTATTGTGGAACACAGACTAACATACACATATTGAACTAAAATCATTAGCAATCAACTACATGGTTATAGGTGTACATGTGCATCCAGCAGTGAACAAGGGCTTCTAACTTATGACCTGTTAAAAAATAAAGAATTAAGATATGTTGCAGATGCCGTCTGAGGGTCCATCTTATCATTACTTTTTATACACTATAAAATAAACCAAAAAAAATTGTAGATGAAAAGGAAAATGAAATTAAAGTAGAGCCAAGCTACTGCTATGAATATGACAGCATCATAAATGGCTCAACTCAACATAGATAAGATTAGCTTGTATTCATAAAAAGCAGCCTAATGCTGGTGCGTTTTGTATAGTAAGTAATGAGAACTTTTGTACTGATGAAAAGGTGCGATCTTACTCTAGTGACCTATTCTATTATTAATTAAGGATAAAGGTAGGTGTACATGGCCCACGCATCTGCATATTGATTCATCATCATCATCATCATTACAGCCCTTCACAAGTCCACTGCTGTACATAGGCCTCCACCAAGTAATGCCACAAAGCACGGTCCTGAGCCACCTGCATCCATCGACTTCCTGCATGTCTTACCAGGTCGTCACTCCATCTAGTGGGGAGTCGCCCTACACTACACCTACGGGTACAAGGCTGCCACTCGAGAACCTTTCTTCCCCATCGGTTATCGGTTCTTCGAGATATATGGCCGGCCCATTGCCACTTCAACTTACTAATTCGTTGGGCTATGTCGGTCACTCTGGTTTTACTGCGGATATCCTCATTTCTGAGTCTATCACGCAGAGAAACTCCGAGCATAGCCCTGTCAATAGCTCGCTGAACGACCTTGAGCGTCCTCATACAGCCAGCGGTGAATGACCACTTCACAGATCCATAAGTCATCACTGGCAACACGCACTGGTTATACACTTTAGTTTTCAGAGATTGACGTATACCTGACGAGAAGATGTGTCGTAATTTCCCGAACACTGCCCAGCCGAGTTGAATCCGTCGATTGACCTCTCGGTCGAAGTTGAACTTACCTAGTCGGACTATTTGTCGCATATTGATTATTAACACTTAACTGCCATCAGTCATATTTTAAATGCAATACTCAGTACAAAGTGACTGACACGGCAGTCAAAGGCTTAATCAAGGATAAACATAAATGACAATGGGCCATAGCATCCACTTACCATCAAACATAATGTGTGCTCATATGTGAACCAACTATTAAAAAAAAAAACAAACTTACTCAATATGTTTCTCATTTATAAGTTGGACATCTGGCTCCACTTTAGTAATAAGACAATGTTGATCTTTAATAAATGCTTCATAGTGTCCACCATAATATTGTTGTTGTACACCACTTGTTATCATATGAGGCTTGAACACAGGCACTTGGGGCAATATCACATGCGAAGTTATTTGCATCGCATTCATATCATTTGGCAACATTTGCGGTTGTATTTGCTGCATATTATGTAAATGAATTTGCTGACAGGACATCATTGTTTGGTTCTGTGACAAAATTTGATGATTTGCGATTTCATGTTGAACCTGCGATGAAACCGGTATGTGTAAAGATTCGGATGTGACGGTTTGTTGATACGTAACCTTGCCTTGTGATGTGTGTAGCGTTGGATGAATAGAAACGGACGGTTGATACACTTGAACAATATGAGGCAAATTTGTAGTTGTTTGAATGGAATCCATTTATACTGAAATAGATGTTTCTCTATCTAGTCTGTGAATAGATGTGTAAAGTCAAATGTGAAGTTAAAACTTTGTGGTTAGAGTTAGGACACAAAGTTTAAGAAACCTCAAATTTATAAAAGGCAAAATATTTTATAATTCGCGCCTTTTATTGCAGGAATAATCGATGACTCGTTTGATAAGTAATAACTTCTACGTTTAGTAAAGAAATTGTTGACATTTATTTAAAAATTTATATTTAATTTGTCACGGTTCCAACTCAAGCAAAACAAAGCAAAGTAGGTACAGGTAGGTATTAGGGATGTTCGATGATAATTGATGTTCGATGATCATCGATGTTAAAAATTAAAACATCGATGTTTTAACATCTATGTCGCCACATGTCAAACCTCGAAACATCGATGTTGCCACATGTCAAACATCGATGTCAACAACCCATAACCGATTAATAGAAACCTCTGAAAAAGGCGAACCCGCGAAATCTATATCAACTAAATCTTGCATCTTCTATTAAAGGTTTAAAATTTAGAATAATTCATCATGCATCGATCACCTAAAAAAATATCATTATGGTGTGTCAAATTTCGCTGTCAAGTGTGAATTGTAATGTCACACTTGTAACTGCTTTCGCTTTGTTATTCTGTAGTAACGTTATCGGTTGTCGCCTAACAAATATTCTACATAAATTGATATTCAAATGAATTGTTTTTCCCTTGCTGTCTATACCCACATAATTTTGAAACAATATGTAAGTATCTACACAATTCAATTACATTTAGTTGCATTTTTTAGCTTATCATAATGAGTTTATTTTTTTTGCTTGAACTTGAAGTTTATGAAAATAGAGCACTGAACGAGCGTGAGCATAGACAATTTCACTGCATAGTGCATTCGGCAGTGTATTTTATAAACGGGTGTAGATACCTACTGCTTGGGCTGTCTGATTAAAATTTGTGAACAAAGGTAACGAAAGAGTCTTTTATTTTCTTTTTCTCTACGAGTAAAACCATATTTTTTCTTTCGCAATAAAAGTAGTTGATATAAAAACTAAGTCCAAGTCGTAAATTGAATCCCATAGTAATTTTTTTCATATCAGATTTGTGAATGTGTAGAACATTTAAAAATCAAAATAGTAACATACATCATGATCAGCAAGAAATATTAGACTATAATATTATAACAAATGAACTAGATATTTGTTAACTTCTTCCCATTTTTTAAATTTCTGACACTAAACCACATGACTATTTTTTATATCTCACCTATTAAATAAGTACACGCGCAAAAAACATCGATAATGGCCAACATCGATGTTATGAGCAGGATAAACATCGAACATCGGTGTTAAGCTATCGATACCAACATCGATGTCATCATCGATGTTTCTGCAACATCGATCATCCCTAGTAGGTATAACATCTATGGTATAACATATGGAATGGACCACAGAGTACTTTTTGTATAGGTACCTGAAGAATGGACGACAATTTTGAATTGACATTTGGTTTTTTTTTTTGGAGTTTATGGCGTGGTATCTAGACCTTTAGGCCAGGTCTTGAGTATTTTTATTCGGTTTATTATAATTTCCCCACTGTATTTTTGATAAATTTATATAGAGGCACGTAATAGGATCTATTTTTTAACATATCACTCAGGCGGCGGGAGGGATCTTGCACTGTCACTTGATTTTGCACTATGTCACTTATTTCACTGACAAGAATCAATCTGTCAAATGAAAAGCACTCACATATAAATATGAAATGTTCGATATCACCAACAGAAGGGTAGTTGGGTAATTATTACAGTAGGTGCAGTAGCTGCTCTCCATTATGCCCAACCGAGCCAGGTGGGCCGGGACGGTGGAGTGACCAATACGCAGTCTGTTTATAGTCGTAATAAAGTCCCGACTGGTCATTTTCAGTTTGTTATACCATGGTGTTACAGGCAGATTTTCTTGAACATTTCCATACCATTTACCCTTTTGTTCTTGGTCTTGTTTCCAAAATTCGACCCATAAGCTATTGACCTGTTTGTCAATAGATTCATAACAGTCGGTCAAAGGTACTTTTACTATGGAGCTAACATCCAACATGTTGGTTCCATCACGTGCAATTTTATCTACTATCTCATTTCCTGTTATGCCCCTATGTGATGGAATCCACATGAAAGAGACCTGTATACCCTTTTGTGCATAACTAAATAACAACTTTTTAATATTATACAAAATATAGTTTTTTTTTAAAGTCAAATCTGAGATTGGTTAAACTTTGGACCATACTTAAACTGTCTGTTAAAATTAAAAAATTATTAAAACTATATGTGCGATCCTCTTCAGGGCCTCGAGGGCCGCATATACCTCTGCAGTAAAAACACTGCATTTAGGATCCAAAAGAAAACTTTGACCAATCTTGGATTGGGGATCATAGACAGCACTGCGCACAAAGAGCTCACTTTTGCTACCATCTGTATACAAAGTATAGTAGTTATTATCGGAAAGAAAACTTAATAATTCACAGTTATTAAAAATTTTTTTTAGTAATAATATTGGTCTCAAATATAATACGGGAATATGGGTAAGAGTAGCATGTCCACTTTGATTGTTTAATTACATTTTTAAAATCTTCATTCATTTGTAGTACAATGAGAGGCAATACTGGGAAATAACCCCGTAAAAGCTCACCTCCCGAAGTCTGCTGTGCCGAGGATTGTACAGGAAAAGGTATTATTTTTTTGAGAACATTATCATTACCAGATAACAGCTTTAGTAAGTATCTCTCTATTAGTAGAAGTCTTCTGAGACACAGTGGCATTATTTTGGTTTCAACTTCCATAGCTTGTATGGGAGTTGAACACATAGCCCCAGTAATAATTCGCAGAGCTTTGTTTTGAATTATGTCTAGTTTTTTTACACTACTACTATTTGTGTAGGCTAAACAACTGTAGTCGAAGTGGCTTCTGACTATAGATTTATACTGCATACTTAAAACTTTGGGGTCTGCACCCCAAGTCACACCAGCTAAACATCTTATAATATTTAAACCCTTAAGAGAGTTAGTTATAATGTGATTGATATGTAAATCAAAACAAAGTTTGTTATCAATGACAACACCCAAGAATTTATGGTTAGGTACAACTGAAATTGGATGATTATTGTAGAGTATGCCATTAGAGGGGAAATCTTTACTAAAAATCATGGCCTTGCTTTTGTTGGGGTTAATCTTTAGAGCCAACCTGTCATTATAATATATGTACAATTGGTCTAAAGCATTATTTATATTATTTACAGCTCTATCTACATTATGCTCTGTACAATATATTACAAGATCATCCGCAAATTGTAGAATATTCACACCTTCTATATTTACAAAATTAAGAATTTGACTAGTATATATATATTGTACAGCAATGGAGATAATGTAGCCCCCTGCATTGTACCTTTGGAGACCTTTCTGGGACCATGGAGAATATTATTATATCTTATATACAAAGTTCTATCTGTTAAAAAATTAAATAACCAATGACAAAGCATGCCTGGTATACCAATGTCAGAAAGAACTTGAACCAAAATGCCAGGGTCAACACTATCAAATGCACCTTGAACATCCAGAACAACACAAACACTGGACTTATTATTATTATTGGCATATTTCAGATCTGACAAGAGAGAGATGAAGCTGTCAGCACAACTTCGCCCTCTCCGGAAGCCATATTGAACATGTGGAATGATGTTGTTCGCCTCTACATAATACTCAAGATGCATCTTTATCATGTTTTCATTAAGCTTTGCAACACAAGATGACAATGATATGGGATGATACGAATTAGGATCTTCAGGTGGCTTGTCAGGCTTAAGTAGAGGGATTACACACTGTGTTTTCCAAGATTCAGGAATTTTTTTTAAGTGCCAAAGAGCATTAAGATTAGCTAATAGTTTTTTTTGAACGGACTGATTTAGGTTTTTAATCAAAATGTATGGACAATCATCTAAACCAGGGGTTGTGTTTCGTCTGGATTGTAAACTTGTACAAAACTCACTCCAAGTAAAGGGTTCTATGAGGAAACTGGACTTCTGAAGGCTATTATTAATTTGAAAATAACTTTTTAGATTATCAATAACCCTACATCCATTTTGAGATAATTTTTCTAAGAGAGGGACAACAAATTCATCTTTATATGTTCTATTATTACATTTTATTCGTTTAAATAACTTGATGTATTTCCAAATAATATTAACAGGTGTAGTTCTGTTAAAAGTATTACAGATGTTCACCCAACCATTGCGTTTATGTTCTGAAATAATCTTTTTCTTAACAGCATTAAGTCTTTTGTAATTAATATAATTATCAATGGTTGGATCCCTTCTGTACAGTTTTAAAGCTTCATAAGTTTTAATAACACTCTGTTCACATATGTCGCTCCACCAAGGTGCTGGAGGTTTGCAACGATAATTATTTGCTTTGACAAACTTTGGTACAGTATCCCTCTTAAGTGTATCAAGTCTTTCGATAAATTCGTCATATGACTGTAATGGATTCTCATTATTAACTTCAAAATTAGAAAAAGCAGTTAGAGACAGCTCATTGTATTTCGTCCAGTTTGTCTTGTTGTATAAGAATTTTTCAATGGGAGGATTAATTTGGTATCTATCAACGGACAATAAAACACGAGTAAGCGTAGGAAAATGATAGCTACCCATACAATCATCATGCACCCACCATTCGCATAGTGGAGTGATTGGAGCACTACAAAAGCTGACATCAATAGCTGAAGGATTTCGGTTAGGATAATTAATAGTAGTGAAGCTTCCATTGTTAAGGACACACAGATCAAATTCATCAATTAAATCGTATAATTGATGACCCCGACTTTTCGTGGTCATACATCCAAATGCCACATGATGAGCGTTGAAATCTCCAGCTACGTATATTGGCTTAGGCAAATCTCTAATTATATTATGCAGTTTACTTATTCTGAAGTTACCATTCGAGGGAGGGCAGTATACACATAGAATCGTTAAGTGTTTACCACTTACATATAACGATAATGCTATAGTCTGAATATCTTGGTAAAATCTGGTTTGAATAATATTATATTTAAAATACGGTTTGATCAAAATTGCTACTCCACCATGCTCATTTTGAGCATTATGATAGTGGGAATTATATCCCGAAATTTTAAAATGCTGAGTATCTTTAAGCCAAGTTTCATTGAGTAGACATATATCAACATTTTGTTCAGCTAAAAATTTAGACAGTAAGGGTTTTTTCCTATGTATACTTTGAATATTGTACTGAGCTATACATAACTGCTGTATGTTCTGTACTGTACTGTCCATTAATGTGACAGATTTTTTAAAAGTAAGTCTTTAATGAACAGAGTAGTCACAGGTTCATTATCTGTTTTATTACCCAATTCAACTAAAGTTTGAACCATTGCCATCAGAATATTCTTATTGTTTGCAATTTGAGCCTTTAGTTGAGTTCAGGCACTGTTTTATTTACAATTTTCACATTTTTATTTAATTTATGTACATTTTGGCTTATTGATGGTAGGCTCTTAATGAAAATGCTGTTCGACTGTGCCGGTAAAGACGGAAAATCAAATGACGTAATTGTATTTGCAACAGAGGTATAAGTAATTTTACCTTTTTTTTCAAGTATTTTTTTCATTTTTATTGGGCAAGATTTGGAAATAGCCAGGTGAGGGCCACTGCAATTGACACAACACAGGTTCTCTTTTTTTATCGCAGTCTCTGAAATTATGCTCCCCAGCACATATCGAGCAACGTTGTTTACCATTACAAATTTTCGCAGGATGGTTGAACCTGAAGCACCTGAAGCATTGCTGTAACGGCTGGACATATTCAAACACCCTGAACGAAAATAGGTCATATTGGACGTTATCGGGCAGAATATTTGACAAGAAAGTTATACTGACAGTCTCGAGACCTACAGTACTTTGACCGACTTTTTTCGTGAATCTTCTCACTGAGATAATTTCATAGACCGAAGACAGTTTCGTATATAAATCCTTGTTCGAAATGCTGGTAGGCACATATCTGATGATTCCAGTTTTTTCTATCTGCGCTGCAGGAATATGTGCCTTCAAGTTGTGCATAAAAACACTACATAAACACTCACGCCTGTCACCCAGAGGGGTAGGCAGAGACTACAGACTTCCATTTGGCACGATCCTGACACACCTCTCTCGCCTCCTTCACATCCATACACCTCCGCATACATGCTCGTCGGTTAAGGGTACTCCTAATTTGGCCCGTTTTCAATAAATCGCCAATTTGGTCGATAAATTTTCGCCTAGGACGTCCCTTTCCGACTCTGCCATTCACTTCTGCAACATAAATTTTCTTTGTCACTCTTTCCTCATTCATTCTTTCCACATGACCAAACCACCGAAGCATTCCTTTCTTAATCCTGGTCACAACATCATCTTGCAAACCACACTCTTCTCTTATTACACAATTTCTTACCCTGTCATTAAGATTCAGCCCTAACATACTCCTTAACGACCGCATTTCTACTGCGTTCATTCTACTCTCGTGCTTCTTCTGCCACACCCAACTTTCACTACCATATGTTAAAGTAGGGACCAACACAGCATTGTGAATTGCCATACGTGCCCTTTTCGACACATTTTGACTCTTCACAATAGAGTGCAGGGCCCCATTTACTCTATTTCCCGCATTCACTCGTCGTTCTATATCCTTATCATATCTCCCATCCCTGCTAAATACGCAGCCCAAATATACAAACTCATCTACTTGCTCGATCAACTCCCCTTCTATTCTTATTTCACAAATCGTTTTACTTTCTTCTCTTTCAAAAACCATAACCTTCGTCTTACTTGCGTTCACTTTCATACCCCTTTCTTTTAATGATCTGTTCATTAATGTAACCATCATTTGCAACTCGGCCGCCGACGACGCAAGTATAACTTGATCATCGGCGTACAAAAGGCATTTGACGGTTAACTCACCCATTCTTAATCCGCATTCTTCAACTTTCAAATTTTGCAAACAACTGTCCATAAATAGGTTGAACAGCCACGGGGAAGCTACACAGCCCTGTCTGACACCTTTATGGATGTCAAACCAGTCCGAGTAGACCCCGTTGATCCTAACACAAGCACTAGAGTCCCTATAAAGGGACTCCAATGCCCGTATCAAGCCAGCGCTCAACCCAAATGAGTTCAGTGTTTGCCATAGCACATCCCTATTCACTCTGTCATAGGCCTTTTCCAAGTCCATGAACGCACAAAAAACCTTTTGGTTTTTGGCCAAAAACTTCTCCGCGATCATGCGCATGGAAAAGACTTGATCTGTACATCCCATTCCCTTTCTAAATCCTGCTTGCACATCCCAAATTTTTCCATCAGTTTCTTTCATGACCCTTTCAATCAGTACCTTAGCATACAGTTTTCCCACAATGCTAAGAAGGCTGATGCCACGGTAGTTTTTACAGTCCTGCTGCGACCCTTTTCCCTTATATACTGGGACTATCACGGCTTTGCACCAGTCTACCGGTACCCGCTTCAGTTCCCAGCATAAATTAAACAAGGTGTGCAGCAGGCCTGCCACCACTTCCTCTCCAGCCCTTAGCATTTCGAGTGAAACTCTATCATATCCGGCAGCCTTACCTGCTTTCATGCTTTTCATTGCTTTCATTATTTCACCTACACTAATCTCGCAACCTCTTTCCTCTTCTTTCGGAATTTCTACTTCACTTAGTACACACGTTGTCTCCTCACTCATAAACACGCTTTCAAAATATTCCTTCCATCTCTTTAAACTCAAAACTTCATCATTCAGAATATAGCCATTCTCGTCTCTTATAGCATTCATCATAGGCTGTTTTGAATGTCCCCTGGCAGTTCTTACAAGTTTCCAGAACATTTTAATATTTGCCTGGAAATTATCCGATATTCTTCTATCATTCTTATCCGTTCTTTCTTGCTTTTTTCTTTCAACTACTTCTTTTACTCTCTTATTAAGATGTCTAAAGACTGCCTTTTTTCTTTCAATATCATCATTCGTACCGCTAGAATTACCAGCCTTTGTTGCTAGTAAATCTAGCCATGCTCTCTTCTTTGTTTCAACTTCCATACGTACCTCATCATCCCACCATAACGTATTATTTTTCCTTTCATTCTTTCTCTTACTAACACCACATACTTCGGTAGCTGCATCCACTAAACCTTTCTTTACATTTTGCCATACATTCTCCAAGTCTAACTCCTTCATACATAATTCATCCAAACCACTTATATTTTCTTTCAGTCTACATTTGAACTTCTTTTTTCTCACCTTCATCTTGTAACCTTTCTGTTCTAATACGCTGTAACGCAGTGGTAGACACAGATGACCGATGGCGCCAACGCCTGAATAGACCATTAATTCGGCATAGAACCAAATAATGATCCGTTCCTACGTTAGAACCCCGGTAAACCCTTGTATCTACAACTGCGCCCCTCAATCTTTCATCCACAATTATTAAATCTATCATGCTTCTATCGTCACCTCTTTCCCAAGTATACATGTGAATCCTCTTGTGGCGAAAGCAAGTGTTCGTCACAAAAAAGATTCTTTTCCATACATACGGTGAGGAGACTTTCACCATTCTCATTTATACTTTCATCACCAAACGTTCCCAATATCCTTTCATAACCAAGCCTCCTCACCCCAACCCTTCCATTAAAATCTCCTAGCATAATAATATTTTCATTTCCCTTACACTCCATTAACACCATCCTTACCATTTCCCAAAACTGCTCTCGGATATAAGTGGGCTTAGACATGTCTGGGGCGTAGACCCCTAACACAAACAACTTCTTTAAGCCCACTTTCATTCGTATCCACAGCAGTCTTGGGCTTACACATTCATACTCTTTCACACATTGGCCCATTCTTTCTGAAAGGATGATACCTACTCCCTGGCATGCCCGCTCGATCTCGTCTACACCAGACCAGTATGCGGTATACATGCCATGTGTAGTGACATCCTTTCCCTTCCTTTTCGTCTCATTTACACATAACACATCTATTCCTCTATCATTCATCATATCGCATACTTCATCCATTTTATCATTCATTGCCCCACATACATTCAACGTAGCCAGACGGACCTCTGCAATCCACTTTTCGCCTCTCCGGGAGACAGAACGTGACGGGTGGCGAACCTCGTCGCCGGTTTTCCTCCCGGAGATTCTTCGCACCCCTGCCCCATTAAAGGGGCGCCGGGAACTCGGGGCCATTTCTATTATATTGTTCCTCATGGTGCGGATAAAGGGTGGTATATTTTACGCCTCTACCAGGGCGTGGAGCCGAGTCTGTGCTATCGGCTTGTCGCTCATTTAGCACCACCCGGGGGACACGTGTAGGGTGGGCCTAGGAATAGGTGGTCAGAGCCTACGGACGCGAGCGACTTATCCCTTCAAGTTGTGCTTTGTTAAAAAGTCTGTATTTGTGATGAAATTATTTGCAGTGTTGTATTGTTTAAAGACAACCGCAATTTTATTAGCATTGACTCTATGTAAAGCTACCACACCTTTCACCTCCGAAGTAAAAATATGATTTAAGTAAACTGGGCTTTTATTTCCAATTTTAACCTGTTGGTCCCGGCTTTCAACAAAAACTTTGAAGTCCGTATTTGTACAATGTTCAGGATAAAGTATCAGATAACCTGGCTTAAAAAACGGAATAAAGTCATCCTCACCGCCGCCTACTTCAGGTCCATATTCCTTCGTACCTCTTTTACGAACAATTTTGGATCGTTTCGAAGTTCCACCTGGGTCCTCCGGTTCATTCATTTAACTATTTACACTGACTAAAATAAGTTTTGGTAATATTCACACAGGATATTTTTAACGAAAAACAGTAAAAATTATTAAATCGACCGCCTCGTTTGGAGTTCCCGCCAGAAAGTTGACATTTGGTTTTGATTAGATAATGTTGCCACTCGTCATTTAAAAGCTTATAAACTTATAACATTACACGATTTATCAGGCCCTGCTCACAGGGACAGGGTAGTGTAATAATAAACAGGGAATCAAGTAGGCATTATAATTTTTGAATGGTCTAAGTAAAATTTATATTTCCATCCAATTCCAGTGGCGTCACAAAAGGTTGGTAAGCCGAGCAAAATGCCACGGGCCCCTATCTTGGTATTTATTATTACAACATTTAGTAAGTAGTTTTATCTTTAATTAATTTAATGTACGCAACGTGCGTACACAATTTAAACAAAAAAAAAACATAAAAATTTCAATGCATTTTTGTTAAAAAAAGATATCACCCAGTTAGTTTTAGAACGTATCCGGTAGGTTATAAAATACTTACCATTTTAAAACGCAGCGCTGTAGCTTTTTGCAGCCAAAAACTAAACAGTAGTGTATTTTTGTAGGACGACGATTCAGCCGCACAGCACAACCAGATTTAGTCTAATGAACAGTACGGCTGCAATTAGTTTTACTGTAGCATAGGACCACGTAGTTTTAAGTGTTGGCCACGCTGCTAGATCGACTGCGGGCAGCGGAGGTGACCTGCGGAGGCGAGAGACGTGAATTCGGGCCTTGCCGCTGTAGTAGTAGTATGCCACGTTGTTACGTTGAGGCGGCCGGCTGCATGACATGTGGTTTCCTCCTGCTATTTTTGCGCGGCCTAAAAATTTTCAATTCAAGTCCTAGCTATACTACAGTTGCTACACTAACGGTGTATCAGCTATCAGTGAGTTAGTGAGTCATTTATCCAAATAGCTGATTAGCTGGTTATCTAAATGGCTATTCCACCACAAATGACCCGTTAGCTAGGTTATTGCAATTTTGACTAGTTACCCGTCGCTAGACGCGCATGCCTGGCGCGCCAGCGTGGCACCTGTTGTCTCGTATTGTTATTTTTGCCGCTCATCGCAGACGCAAGACACGTCGCGCTAGCGTGGCACACGACTTATACTTTAACAGAGAGGAACGGCTGCCTATGGCTACTCTCCTCCGATACACTGATGGCCCAGTGTTATAGGTTAAATACATAAAATTCAGACCAGTACGCTCTTTAAATTCAAAATTACTAGAAACTCAACTAATTATAATATTGTTTTATGTACCTACTTTACATAGTGATTTATAATTAAAAAAACTAACGTTGGTTGACCTTCTTTATATTGAGTGGGAGAGGGCCCCATCCGATGAATTTGCCATGGGCCTCTACCGGTATAACTATTACGCCAGTTACCTTCATTCTGAAAATCCTTCGTAAAACTGTATAATATTACATTTATTTGTAGGTTATACGTACTTAGTTATATTATATTAATTAAAAGTGGTGGCAGCACAGGATAACTATAGCAATGAGCGAGTCCAAGATGTCTTAGTCGATTGTTATGATTGTAAAACATCTCGGTAGTGGCACCATAAAGCATACGAATACTTGACCAATACAAATCATTGTTTTTTTTATCCAAAATATTTTAACATTGACGAACAAATTTTGTTACCCGACACTAGATGTCCCATTAATAACATTATGCTATTTATAATCAAACAATTTCAAGGGTTTTAAGTTGACTTTGTCGTACTTTATCTGCTACTGCTACACAAGCAAAATACATAAAATTATAGTAACTTAAAATAATTGTTGAAAAAATTATTGGAAATCGCATGAGTAAGTACAACGAAAATTCCCATAATTCATATTGTTTAGGCCAAATTGTAACGACTTAAAAAGCTTGCAAAACGATCGTCTCGGGCGGGGAACCAATTTGGCGGTGCGCGGGGGGCATTCTTGTGCGGCCTGCGGCCTCGCCTATCTATAGTATTCGATTGTACGCGACGGCCGTATCGACTAGAGGTCGGGAGTTACGTAAAAATCGTTGCATTAAGACTGCCTCCTTTGTGTTGTCTCCTTTTATACGTATACGTGACAACGAGGCTTTCCTTGAGTTTGAGTGATTAATGTAACTTCGATTGCCATTAATTTGCGTCGACGAGTGGCTCGTGTAGTGTTTTAATATCGTACGAAGAAATTTTTGCTTTGTCGGGAGGAACGCTAAATTTTGTGATCCGGGAGGAGATCGCGTTTCTCTTTGATTATAGTTTGTGCTAAGTGACGTTAGACTTGAGTTCAGATAACGGTGAACGCCCACTGGAGTGATTGCACCTTGTGGAGCAGGGCAGCGCATGTGGTTCTGCTAGCCGATTACATCGGTGACGTCAGGTTACATTACACACATTCCTACACCACTCACACCTACCATTTATTTACCCCTGACGATACCTTGTGGTCGACCCTACCTCCGGAACTCGGTAAGTTTGTGATTGCTTGTCCAGCCATTACATAATAATTATCCATAGGCCATTTGGGCCCTAATCCTCGGTTGCTCATCGAGTTTGGCTACGATGGGCCCTAGCCCAGTCGACTTTTGTCGGGGTAACTGAGGCCCGTAACACATATTAAGGTCAACCGGCTACGCGTAGACAGCGACGAACATCCGCGCGTCTACGGGTGCCTCTATAGGCCCCATAGTGGTAATACCGAAACAGACCGACTCTTCGACCACGTCCAAATGGCTACAGATTCGTTGCTACAGCAGATGCCCTCCGCAGATATCGTGATCCTCGGCGACTTTAACGTCCATCACGCCGAATGGCTTGGTTCACGTTTAACAGATCATGCGGGGAGATCTGTTCATGATTTTGCCTTGGCATTTGATCTGACACAACTGGTTACTTTGCCTACGCGGATTCCAGATGTGGAGGATCATGCACCTTCCCTGTTGGACCTTCTGCTGACCTCCCGATGACCCGGACGGATATCAGATTTCCGTCGACGCCCCTTTAGGCTCCTCAAACCATTGTCTTGTCCGAAGTGTGGTGCCTCACTCTACTCACGCTGAAATCGCAGTTGCATTCTGCAGGCTGCCGCCGTGTTTGGCACTATAGGTCAGCCGATTGGGATGGGATGCGGTTTTTCTTTGCATCCTACCCTTGGGGGCGGGCTTGCTTCTCGCCGGACGATCCCAACGTTATTGCGGATTCTGTCGCTGATGTGGTACTTCAGGGTATGGAACTTTTTATTCCTTCCTCTGTGATGCCCATTGGAGGCAAATCTCAGCCATGGTTTGGTCGCTTTTGTAAAATATCATCATGCTATAAGCAGGAGTGCTACCAAGCCTGGGATAACGCATCAGCGTCCCGGGATGTAAACATCAGCGCTCTTAAAAAGAAGTATGATTCCGCCTCTAGGTCCTTCAAAAGAATCATTGCCAAGGCAAAGTCAGAGCACATAGGCAGAATTGGCGAGAAACTAGTTCGCCTTCCTTCTGGAACCCGTGCATTCTGGTCTCTCGCCAAGGCTGTCCAGGGGAATTTCTGTCAGCCATCTCTTCCATCTCTGCACAGGGAGGACGACTCACTGGCCCATACCGCAAAGGAGAAAGCCGATCTTCTAGGCTCTTTCTTTGCGTCCAACTCGACTCTCGATGACGGGGGGAGTACGCCGCCGACCATCCCGCGGTATCCACAAATCGATTGGGCCTGACGGAATCCCCCCCAATTGTGCTGAGGACGTATGCTCCAAAGTTGGCACCGGTTTTAACGCGTCTTTTCCGGTACTCCTACTCCCTAGGCGTAGTCCCAAAATCATGGAAGACGGCTTTCGTCCACCCGGTCCCTAAAAAAGGCGACCGCTCAGACCCGTCCAACTACCGGCCTATCGCCATCACCTCCTTGTTCTCCAAAACAATGGAGTCCATTGTAAACTGCCGGCTCATGAGGTACCTTGAGGATCACCAGCTGATTAGTGACCGCCAATACGGTTTTCGCCGTGGTCGGTCAGCTGGTGATCTTCTGGTCTACCTAACTCACAGATGGGTGAAGACAGTAGAGACCAAGGGGGAGGCATTGGCCGTTAGTTTGGACATTGCGAAGGCCTTCGATCGGGTTTGGCACAAAGCGCTTCTTTCGAAGCTCCCTTCCTATGGGCTTCCCGAGAAATTGTGCGATTTGATCACCAGCTTTCTTGCAGATCGGAGCATCAAGGTCGTTGTAGACGGTGCAAGCTCCGATTGCAAGCCTATTAATGCTGGTGTTCCACAAGGCTGCGTGATATCGCCAACGCCGTTTCTTCTGCATATCAATGATATGTTGCAAACTGCTATGCAGACGACAGCACTGGTGATGCTCTTTACACCGGCCGAGCCAATATTTCTCGGGAAAACGTCTCCGAGTGACGGGACAAACTTGTCTCTGAAGTCGAGTCTTTGCTGAACAGAGTCTCGGATTGGGGGCAACTAAATCTAGTCCAGTTTAACCCCCAGAAGACACAAGTTTGCGCGTTAACCGCTAAAAAGAACCCTTTTGTCGTATCTCCTCAGTTTCAAGGCACTCCCCTTGTTGCCTCAGCCAGTATCGGAATCCTCGACGTCGACATATCGAGTGACGTGCAGTTTCGTGGTCACTTGGAAGAGAAGGCCAAATTGGCCTCTTAAAAGCTTAGCGTGCTCAGCAGAGCGGGACAGTATTTCATGCCGGCACACCGCCTGCAACTTTACAAGGCGCAGGTTCGGCCGCACATGGAATACTGTTCCCATCTCTGGGCTGGGGCTCCCCAGTACCAGCTCCTTCCACTTGACCGCATCCAGCGCAGAGCGGCTCGAATCGTCGACGACCGAGTGCTTTCCGATCGGCTCGATTCACTGGCACTGCGAAGAGATGTTGCATCTCTTTGCATTTTGTTTTGCACATACCATGGGGAGTGCTCTGAGAAATTGTTCGGATTAATCCCAGCCGCCAAATTTCGTGAACGCACTACGCGGCAAACGTCCCGATACCATCCACATCATCTGGATGCTTGGCGGTCGACCACTGTACGTTTCAAAAGGAGTTTTCTTCGCGAGTACAACCTCTATGTGGAATAGTTTACCACCGGTGATTCTTCCGGACCGATACGACCTGGGGACCTTCAAGAAAAGAGCTTACTCCTTTCTAAAGGTCCGGCAACGCACCTGCAATTCACCTGGTGTTGCGGTTGATCATGGGCGGCGGTAGTTACTTAACATCAGGGGAGCCGCATGCTCGTTTGCCCGCTCTTCTATAAAAAAAAACCGGGGCTAAAGCGTCACAATAGTTTGAATGGCATATTTATTTAATTATAACAAACATATTATATGCCCCTAAAAGCTATAACTTTTGAAAAAAGTTAGAAAATTTTATGAAATTTTATATTTTAATACATTTTCATGGCTTTTCGAATGACTTCTACGAGTCAATGATGTTTCTGCGAAAGCTGGGATTTTAAGACGCAATAACCCCAAGTGGGGGAAATGCGTCTGAAACTAGTATCATGTGCTTGGAAGCAGGGATGTAACGGAGGTAGTTTTATCGGAATCGAAGGCGGAGTCGGAGTTTTTAAATTTGCTTGATCGGAGTCGGAATCTGAGTCGGAGGCAGGGTCAGAAGTGGCATGAGAGAGAATTTTTATTTAAGGACAAATAAAACATTATTTAGTCAACTTTTTTTCATTACATTTTTCAATTATAAAATAAAACACAAACAATGAAAAAAATATGACTTATTTCCAAATAAACAAGTAATTAAAAGAAATGAATTTAAACCCAAAGTAGAATATTACATTATATTAAATGAACAAAAGCTTTAAAAAGACTCCAAAACTAGTGTATTATACTTTATGAACAAAAGCTTTGAAGCTTTGTCTCCGTCTAATCTATTTCTTAAAGAGTCGTAGATTAGGCCAGCGCCACTAAAAAGTTGTTAGCTCGCTACCGAGCCTGGTGGACACAACAAATATTGGAGGGCAATCGATTGAAGGGGCTGGAATTTTGTATTTCCATTTACTTTCCACCACAATAACGGATCATCACTAATACTTATACGTTTTTCTTTATTGAATTCATTTAGTATACTTTTCATTACAACAAATTTGTCAAAAACTGCACATTTTTCAGATGTGGTATTATCATCGTCTTCATCAATACTTAATAATATATTCGACAAAACTGTTTGGACATTACTATGGCTAGCTTCTGCTGGTAATTCCATTCTTGCCCATTTTCTACAGGAACGGCAATATTATCACCATCGTTTTTAGATATATCTGCATCAAATAGTGAACATTATTTCTGTTTCAATCTTTTGTTTAACCACTTCATTAAAATTTTTTGTTTTATAGCGAGGATCTTGATATGTTGCAAAGAAATTGTTTGATTGAAGGTCACCAAATTTGGAATTTAATTGATCGACGGTACATTTTATTATACTTTTAAATTTTTCATTTGTGCCTTGTTTACTGCCTTCAGTGTGTAATGTATACTTTAGTGTGTGTATAAGTGGCATTACTGATGAGATACTAGTGTTATTGTCACTCATATTTCGGGTAATTTCTTCAAAAGGTTAAAGTATAGTCACTATTTTTTTAAGCTGCAGCCAATCTTCAGGAGACAACTGAGAGATGTTGTGTTTACATGCGTACAGGCATAGGGAATTTTAATAATTCTTTCCAACATATAAAATATATTGTTCCACCTGTAACAAATTAATTAAACTAATTAACGCTTATAATTTACACAAATTTACAGTATAACTTAAAGTATTATTTAAATTTTAATTAAATGAATGACAAAAACTAAATAATACATTCATTGTAATCAGCGTGCATATACCACAGCAAGTTTTGATAAAATCGATTGAATGGTTTTATTTGAATTTATTGAATTTTATTGTATTTGCATGGATTTTTGATTGAAATGAAATAATCTGGAGGTAAAAATAAATGCACAAATTAATACAACTTACCGCACTCTACACTCCTGTATTACACTCAAACATTCTTGGTTGAGTTGTTCCTTTTGTATTTTATGCAGTTCAGTCTGAGCTATTCGGGAATGATTAAAATGCGTCAATTTTTTTTTGCATTTCGATAATAAGGCTTTAATTTCTTCATTACAATCTAACGATGTTCGCACACACAGTTGCAACTGATGTACAGTGCAACTGACATCAGGTATGTCGCCGAGTTTCATTGCTCGTTTCATATTAGATCCAGAGTCGCGTACAAAACAATGAATTTTCTATTTTATGGTGCCCCATTCCATCAACATACTCTTAATTTTTTCTAGAACTAGGTCTCCTGTATGTCTTCCATCAAATGTGTGGCATTTTAAAATAACTTTTAGCCTTTTAAAATCTCTATTTATGCCATGCGCTGTCAGACTCAATAAAGACACATTCGAACTTGGTTCGGTCCAAATGTCTGTTGTAAATGAGATCTTTTCAAATTGTGTGAGCAAATCCTGAACTTTTTTTGCTAATGTTTCATATAAATGACCACAAATATTTTCAGTAAAAAATGTCTTCCTCTTAAGTGATAATTCGGCACAGTGAACTGCATAAGTCGCCGAAATCCTATATCTTCCACAAAATTGAAGGGTAGATCTTGCAAAGCAATCATTTCAGAAATCAATTTGTCAATTTCCATAGATTTAGCATTAAAAGTGCACCATTTTGTATTCTTCAGCAAAGTTTCTTTTAAAGTAATTTGTTTTTTAGCATCCTGAAGGGGCGTCGAATTAACTTCAATGAAGTAGTTCCAAATACAACTTGATTTAGGTTTCATTGTCCAACACAAAAACAGATTACTTTTATTGATAATAAGCCACAAAAATCAAAACAAATATCTATAACCTACGAACGTGTCGTGTGCGTAACAAATTAACAACAAGTGAAAAAATAATTGACGATAGAGTGCACGTAGTGGTAGTCGGGGGGATTCCCCGCGCGACATATATGTATTGGAAGAGCTAATAACAATTTAAATAGAGATAATTTAGAAAAGTATTAATAACATAGGTTACTATTATCTTGTTACCAAATTCTGTGCTAAGTTTAGGATAATTAGTTGAACAAAAATATTCGGGGCTATTGCGTCTATTTTTTTTTCTTGTAGACGCATTTACCCCATCCAAGATTCCAGGGGTACCAAACATATTTTTTTTTCTAATAGGTTCGAGTATTTAATTATTTTAATTTGGAATCAAACCACAATTTTAAATTATTTATGATTTATTACAGTAAGTAAATAAATCTAAAATCACTCACTGAATATTGTAATTTTTTAAATTTTCTTTAAAAGTAAGATGACCTCTGCGAGATATATCAGGTTTCTTAGGGAACATTACAATATCATCGTAATGATTAATTTCCGATATATCCTTCACATCTAGATAGTGAAAAGACATAAATCTACTATTCTTCATTTTTCTTAAGAATTTCACGTTGGGTAATTGGGTATATAATTTTCATTAACAGAAATGATGTTTCCTATGAAATACTTCACAGATTTTTTTGTTGTAAATCGCACTAGTATCCCGTCGTGAACTTTGGATTCCTTGTGCCGACATCTGGTTAAAATTTGTCATTTCTTACAATATTTGCATCATGTTTTGAAAAATAACCAACAGTTTTATTTTCGTTTCCCACGCACAAATTATCTAAATCTTCCATTTCTGCTAAATACTGTTTACGATAACTATCAACATCTTCACAGCTTATATCAGATTCGTCAAAACTAATATCTGCTTCATCTTCAGATTCTTCGTCGTAATCAATGTACTTTTTTTTTAATGATAATTAATGGTGGCAATTTATCACCAGCAGCGCTGGCAGCGAACAAGATCGTCACGTTATCTTTGCCAGATGATGCTATAGTTCTGGTACTGGCAAATCCACGGACACCAACAATTTTTGTTCTATCTGGGTCATTTCCAAAACTTGACTCGTCAAGATTCCAATTTTTTCTGGTCTTCCTTTTAAATCTAATTCATTCAAAACTCCTTCAAGGATATTAAAGTACTCGTTAACTATAAAAGGATCACATGCCACTTTTCTGGACAACTCCACCGCTTGTGGCTTTTTAAGGACAAATTGTCTTTTTTTGAAAGCAGCAAACTAATCATATCCAGGTCGGTTGTTTTTACATGGGGTAAGTAATTATTTCGACTCACGTGTACGATAACTAAATCAAGTGTTTCTTTAGAATAAGACCGAATCCATATTTTTCCGTAACTCGCAGACCATTAGCAAGCTTAAGCTCATTGTCTCTGTCAATCGCGGTAGATGGTTCACGACCCTCTTTTGAGACACCTCTTTTGTTATTCACTCTATCACATATGAGTTTGGTACGAGTTTATTTTGCCAGTTTTAACTTCCTCTACAGCTTTTTTTTTAAGTTTCAAGATCATATGTAGTGGTTGTTTTTCGTTTGTAGTGACGAACCATGTTGGAAAACCTAAAGGAAATTGAGTTAACGCAAAATAATATATTATAAAATACATATAGGTAGTGTTTTTTTTTAACTGGCACTGTATGGGAAAATCGGAAACCAGAGAGAAACTAAGCTAGAGATGGTGAAAATGATATGATGATGATACGTGGTAGAGCCACGCTGCAGCTATATTACGGTTTTAGCACGAATGAGTGGGCTCGAGGGGCGAAGGACCACGCTATCACAGAATACCAGCGTTAAATATAGCAGCTTAATACTGCTGTGTTTCGTATGGTGATTGTAGAGATACGGAGACCCTTTTTTAGTGGAAACGATTCATTCCATCTTAGTCCTCAGGGGGACAACGTATCTGCGATTTGATTATCGAAAATAAATGTAGATGTCTATGGGACATAGCATCCACTTATAATCAGGTGTACTGTGTGCTTGTTTGTCAACCTTATTCAACGAGTGCTGGGACTCGTAGAATAAAAGTGTGGTGATTCCGCTGTTGAAGTGTTCTTCTAGTGCAGGAGAGTATTTATGGGGAATTATTGTGGTTTATTGCTTCTGCAGAGAAAAAAAATATAAAAAAATATAAAAAAAAGAGAAAAAGTGAGAAAAAAATAATTCTTACTATCAAACTTAATCGAAAAACAGTCTAAAAAAAAAGAGAAAATAAGTAAGAAAAAAATTGGTTCTTGCTATTATTGAAGGGCTTATGCCGATCCAATGATATGACTACAGGATAATAGTGATTCTGGACTAGCAGAAACAATAAGAGAGTTTTGAAGGGCATGTTGCCGGACCAAAACTGATTAGTGTTGCAGGGTTCAAAGGAACCGGTCCAATACTAATTGCCTGAAGGGTCGATGTAGACCGGACCAGAGCTGATTGTTAACACCTGGAGGTTCAATATTGACCGTACCAGAACGTATGGTCGAATGTGTAAAAGTATATGACTTTTGTCAGGATAATCGAACGATGTTTTTCTGTCTACAAATAACTAAGATTGTGATGGAGCGCGTGCGAGAACACACGCATGTCAGTATGGCCGTGTCGGCAACTGCGCCTTTGCACGTTCAGCAGCGCCTCTGTGGCTAGTCGGAATTATTGTAAACAACACGTGCATCGCACACCTGTGCGTTGCACCTGCAGTGGCGCTCATGTAGCTACTAGTCTCGATTGTATAAAACTAAAATTGTTCAAAACGAATATAAATCAATAAAACGCTACAGACTATAAACTATAAATTTCTAGCATGCTATTAAATATGCTATGTTATAGCGCGCTATTTATAAGAAAGCGTGTAGGAGGCCGGCAAGCGTACAATTTATAGTTGATTATCTCTGATCTATGTATTTCATGATTTTATGAAGTGATGATAAGGTTTTCCATGATAAACCTAGATTTTAATATCTTCCTATAAGTATGTTAAAAGTGAAGATTTAAAGTTTCATGTTGTTAGTATTAATAATATCACATAAAATATACACAAAAGGAGTACTATATGTTAAAAGAGAATTAAAATCTATAGGTCGAGGAATATAAGGAGGAAGGTAATCATAAAGGGAGGAGGATAATTTGGGACAGTTGAAAAAAAACCACATTCACACAATGAGCTATCCCTTACTCTGATTTTTGCCAGATGTACAAGCATGTCCAATTCTCAATCTACGAATGATTGAAGTTGCATGTTTATTTGCTTTGATAAATTTAAAGAACCAAGGCTTGGGAGGAATAACCTCTTGGATGGCAGGATAGTGCTTACCCTTAACATTCTTGGATACTTCCCACAATTTATTCCAATTTTCATTCAGTTTTCTTTTACCTAGCAAAATTAGGTCATGTGAGTAAATTAAATTTTGTAGAATGCCATAAGCAATTGCATTTTTAGCGAGTACATCAGCTGTTTCGTCACCTTGGATACCACTGTGGCCTGGGCACTGAAACATGGATTCCTTTTAGATGGCATCTGAATAGGGTATTTTTTATTTTTAAATTAGTGGAAATTTATGTTTGTTATGGAATTGATTGGACAAAATAGCTAACAAGCAACTTTTTGAATCTGTGAAAATAACTGTTTTATTAGGATTATGTGACTCGACATATAACAAAGTTTAACTGATTGCAGTTGCTTCACCGATAAAAGTGGAGGATAGTGAGGGGAATTTAAAGTTAAGAATGATTTTGAACTTAGGAATCCAAACAGCAACTCCTGTATAGTCTTTATCAGACTGTTTGGAAGCGTCTATGTACATGACTAGCCAATCTTTATCTAATCATTTCTTTTAATTTCAAATTTGCCATTGGAGAATACTTTTCTATACCTAGGTCTCGATGAATGTCAGTTTGTAAACAATAGCCTCATTAGGAACATCAAAGAGTGGATTAATTTTACATTGAAAGATTGTGTAAGGAAGCTGAAGAAAAATTACAAAACTTTCAAACAAGCAGGGAGAATCCTTATGGGTCCAGAAACGGTCAGATGAGATATATACCCTGAAAGCAGATGCAATTTAGGAATTAGGGGATGATCTGAAAGCTGGCAGATCTTAAATAAGAATCTGTCTGAAAGATATTGCTTTCTCAATCTTAAAGGAGGATCGACGCACTCAACCTGAAGAACATTTATTGGTGAGAATTTCATTGCCCCTGTAATAATGCGAAGGCATTTTGATTGAATTTTACCCATTACTTTCAGGGTTGATTTATTGCAAGGTTCCAAGAGAAAACATCCATAGTCAAGGTGGCTTCGTATAAGAGCATTGTACAGTAATTTGAGAAAAAGGATGGGACCGCACCAAACACCAGACAAAGACCGAAGAATATTTATGTTTTTTTTTCGCATTTTTGTGTTATATATTCAATGACTGACCGATGACTGTAGGCCAATTTCGAATCGAGGATAACTCACAATTTAACATTGCCTCTAACTGGAATAGGTTGCTTATCATAAACAACAGATATATCGGGAACTCGCCTTTGACGGGAAAAGATCACCACACTACTCTTGGCCACAGATAAGGAGAGGCCATGATTAGTTAACCATTCTTGTAAATAATCCATGGATGAGTTTAGACGGGAACAAGCCACTGTGAAGTTGTCTAAGAAGATGTATAGAGTTTAATCGTCTGCATATCGAAGGACATTAGATAAAGAATTTACTGAAAGTTCTAAATCATGAGTATATATAGAATAAAGGAGAGGACTAAGAACTAAGCCTTGTTGAAGTCCTTTCCATATAGTTTTTGGAGGAAGCAGGAAATTTCGAACATTTATAGATATTGATCTAGAAGAGAGAAAGTTAGAGACGTAATTGACTATCCTCACTGGAATGCTCAGATTAAGCATTTTTTGCTTGAGCACAGGAAGAAGCACATTATCATATGCAGACGAAATATCCAAGAAAACTCCTATGAGAAATTGATGTATTGAAAAAGCAATACGAATATCTGTGACCTAAGGCTATCCATGGTACTTAAAGCTTAAACGGGATAACATACTAATAAGCATAGAAGTTAATAGCTCAAAAAATAATGATACCAGTCTGCTTTTAGGGGTATAGAAGAGTATGTAATTTTTCAAGAAAAATTAAAAAAATCTAAATGGAGGAACCAGCATGTCCATCGCTCCTAGCATCCCGAAGGCATGAATAGCCTGAGACCCTAAATTGGGAGACAGATCTAAGCCACATCTCCTGGACGGCAAGAACAAGTGGACTAGATTTAATGATTTCTTAAATTTACGCGAACACTACACATTGAATAAAACTATTATTTACGGATTTTATCGCGTTTAATTACTTTAATTTATTTTTATTATTATCCCGACATTTCGGGTGCTTTACAGCACCCATGGTCCCCCCCCGTGACCATGGGTGCTGTAAAGCACCCGAAATGTCGGGATAATAATAAAAAAAATAAATTAAAGTAATTAAACGCGATAAAATCCGTAAATAATAGTTTTATTTAATGGACTAGATTTGTTAATAAGGAAGATAAGTTCATTCTTTTTATGTTTAATTTTTTTTATAGAAGATGGGGCAAACGAGCATGCGGCTCACCAGGGGAATTGCAGGTGCGTTACCGGCCCTTTAGAAAGGAGTAAGCTCTTTTCTTGAAGGTCCCCAGGTCGAATCGCCGGTGGTAAACTATTCCACAGAGAGGTTGTAGGCGGAAGAAAACTCCTTTTGAAACGTACAGTGGTGGACCGCCAAGCATCCAGATGGTGTGGATGGTATCGGGACGTTTGCCGCGTAGTGCGTTCAGGTAATTTGGCGGCTGGGATTAATCCGAACAATTCCTCAGAGCACTCTACTACTGTGCCGTAGTACAATAGTCAGCAAAAGTTCCAACAGGGAAGGTGCATGATCCTCCACATCTGTAATCCGCGTAGGCGAAGTAACCAGTTGTGTCAGACCATATGCCAAGGCAAAATCATGAACAGATCTCCCCGCATGATCGGTTAATCGTGAACCAGGCCAATCGGCGTGATGGGCGTTAAAGTCGCCGAAGATAACGATCTCTGCGGAGGGGATCTGCTGTAGCAACGAATCTGTAGCCATTTGGACGTGGTCGAAGAGTCGGTCTATTTCGGCATTACCGCTTTGGGACCTATAGAGGCACCCGTAGACGCGCGGATGGTCGTCGCTGTCTACGCATAGCCAAAGTATGGACAGGTCCGAACCTTCAAGACTGCCGAGGCGTCTAGAACAGATATCCTCTCTGACGTAAACGCAAATTCTTGCCCGAGGCACAAAGGAGTGTTCCAGTTTGTACCCCGGGTAGGAGAGATACTAGACATCAGCCGGAGAGGACACCTGCGTCTCGGTCAGAAAGAGCAGAGCCGGCCTCGCCGGCTCAAGATGGTAGTGGACGGCGTTTAGATTAGAGTGAAGTCCCCTGATATTGCAGAAATTCACGGATAGCGTGGCAGAGACCGCCTTGGTCTTGTTGCTACGTTTGCCCCGAGCAGTTGTAGTCTTGAGCGGAATTTCCCCCCCCCCCCAGAATACGCAGGGCAGCCTGAGCACCCACGTTCAGGAGCGTAGTAACTTGGTCGTGGATGCTCAGTGAGGGATTCACCAGGGGTGCTGGTACCCTGGTAGTGTCATATTTAATTCCACTACCACGTTGATGGGGGGGGGGGGGGGAATTGGGCCTCCGGCCACCTGCACTCACCAGACGAAACGCGGAACCAGAGCTTCCACTTCACGCCGGTATTTTGTGAGGTCGTAGTACCACCCCAGTTTGAGCCGGCCCATACGTGCAACAGCAAAGCTGCCGCATGGCTCTACCACTGTTAATATTCCTACAATTCCATTGTAGAATTGTGAATATTGCTAGTTAATGAAGTAAGCTGAGTAAGTTTTTGGCGTAAGCTGGGAGGAAGTTCTGTGTCACTAAAACGAGAGATCATGTTAATTAGCATTGATATCATAAGTTCGCAGAAATTATCATTATTTAAAGTGTTGTTGTCATTCCCCAGTAGAGCACACCCATTAGGAAGGGAAGAATTGCCTGATGGGCTGCCATATCATATCCAGAATTTAATGATTGGCTTTAGGAACGTTGAGGGATAAAAATTGTTTTTTATATGATGCAGTTAGTGAGGGCTGAGCCGAAGGGGTTGAAAGACTGTCAGTTATGGTATAAGGGGTCTGTTGAAAAGAATTACGAGGCTGGATTCTTGTTGTATCAGTAAAGGATCTTTTTGTCTGAGGGAATCTAGCTGAAGCTTCTAAATATGAAATTTTTCTTGCGACATAACAAGTGTAATAGATTTTGCCTTAGATGTTCAGGGCAAGCAGCTTTTGCGTTGTGGGGACCTGAGCAGATTAGACAAGTGGGAGTTTGTCGGGTACAAGATAAACCTTCATGATTCTGTGCACATACAAAGAATCGAGGGGATGATGGGCACTGGTAAGTAACATGGCCAAATCTACAACATTTATGACACTGGATTAGTGGCAAAACATATTTTTCCACCGGCATAGAGGTGTAAAAACAGTAAATATGGGGAAGAAGGTTTTGTCCAGAAAAATTTAGAACGACTGTCTGAGTTGGAACCCATGAAACGCTATTGCTGTCACTAAGTTAGGCTTCGTCCCACTGTTGGGCACAGGCCTCTCCTCATTTCTGAGAGGGTTTTAGAACAAGGAAGTGTTCGCCACGCTGCCCCAATGCGTGTTGGCGAACTTCACATATCTTCGAAATATTTTTTTCTTATACCTCAGACATGCAGGTTTCCTCACGATGTTTTCCTTCTCCGCCGAACACGTGGTAAATCAGCACTTAAAATTGCAATTAACAATTTCATTGGTGCCGGAGGGGATCGAACCCGGGTTACTCGCGTTCTGCCACTAACTGTTCGTCTATTAACGGTTATTCGGCGTGCTGTTCTATAATTAAATAGAACAGTAGCCAGAGGCAATTTCTACAGCTGCTATTAATTCTTCTAGTGTACATTCTATGGGAACTTGTCTGACTGGCCCCATACGAGTGATACTATATGAGGGTTGGTTGGTTGGTTGGATGGTTGCTTCATATTTAGAAATTTGGAGAGCTGGGTGATCGATAAAGGTGTTTGCATCCGCTGCTGTTTTAAGCTCTCCAACTTCCAACTCCAACTTTTTTGACTCCGTCACGGACTATATTTATATATTTTAATATTATTATGATACTGAAAGTGACCGAATTTAATTGGTTTAAGAGTTACTCCAGACAGCTGACCATTTGAGATTTTACTTACGTGGACTAGAAAAGGAGCGGTATCATCTTGAGAGTACTTAACTTTTTTATTAATAAAATCAGGATGGGTGTATGAGGATTGTATTGAAGGAAACTGTTGGTTTAGATCAGTAATAACAATTTTTTTGTGGATGTGGATGGGCAGACTCGTTACTTAAGTACTAGGGCACGTTTACGGTTAATTAGTTCTATATTATCAATATTAATGGGTAAGGAAAAGGAATCCGGGATCGGGAGGTTCGTCCTCTATTATATTTCTACAACAAAAAATTACATAAAAACGGCACAAATACAAATACTTACTAATTTACAGATGTTAAAACCACCACCAAGACAAAAAAATTTGACTATAGTAAATCAACGGCACTTAAGAAAACAATAAATTTTAAGCAAGAAACCCACGACACTTGTATCTCTCAATTAACCTCCCAACCGAAGCCTATATTCCAATCTACAATTTTCTAACAAAATAACTTCCCCGCTATGAAATCTGTCAAATATTTCACCTCATCCTAAGTGGCGCCGCCCAGCCGGCAAAAGTCATGGATGTCTTCATCGAAATGTTGCACAACTCTCGGTACAAATGACGTCACTGTCACGACTGGACGACAACGGCGTAGCTGACCTTCGTTTTTGAAACTTTCTTAGAGATGTAGCCGTGTCGCTCGTTGTGTATCGATTTCGAAATCGATCTAACCATACAAAGATCGACTCAAAATATTTTATGTGTTGGGGGAGGCGTAGGCCAAGTGAAGCACATAAGAAAAGTCTTACCTCTTATGACAATAGGGGTTTGATATGATGCTGATGCTAGCAGATGATTTCGAGATAATCATAATCTTTATTGCAATCAAATGGTAACAATAGATGTGATGTTTTAAGAAAAATAGTCCGCAAATGAACCCAGTTTGGGCGTAGCAATTTTAAAAATATTAAATATTTATTCATTAATGAATTACATTATTAGATTATATTATTTTAGAATTCTGTAAATTCTGACCACGGCGCCCAATGATCTGATAATCGAAAAATGAAAATCGCTAAGGATGCGCCAGAGTTGAGGTATTAGATTTATTATGTGAAGTTGATTTGATGAAATTTTTTTCATTTATGTAGCTGATGATATTTCTATGTTTCTTACCTTTTGTTTTATTCAAATATCAATGATAATTTTAAAAAGTAACACGTTTGTGTTTAATTTTGAATAGTTTTCAATAAATCTGCCTAACGTATTACAATACTAGCGGTCAAACATAGACGACTTTAGCGTGCTGGACATAGTATTTGCTTAGATAAAAATCCAATTTTTTTAGTTCAATGTTTCTTAGTACTTGTTACTTGTTCATGTTAATGGGTTATTCTTTTTTGAGGAGCGTAGAATTAAAATACCAGTAATAATTTTCCAATATCTATATTTCATATTTTTGTGGGCCGGGTTTTTTGTCAACTATAGACGTCGTTGGCGCCCAGAGCTTGCAGGTGCTGGTCAAGTATAGGCGACTTTGGCGCTCAAAAGGTTAAACGCAAACGTTGCATATACGCTGAGCTTTAAAAAGCGTGTGCTTTTTAGTTAAGACATGTTGGGGTGATGTTTGTGGTTTGCAAATTAAGGTTATCGTTTAGTTACTATTACTTGAATTATTCTTCACCTAGAAAATAAGCTGATCATACAGAAAGGTCCTATTCATTTTAGACATGTTTACGGACTATCCTCAAAGTTCTGCTTAATTAAATACCTATTGTTTAAGCGGCTGCCCCTGGCTGTCAAGCTGCACATTGAATAGAAATTATTATAAACAATGTATAAAGAAAATGACAATTTTATTTCAAATAATTTCATCATTATTCGCAATTATTTTTCCAAGGCAAAGTCGTAAAACAGATATCTTCGCATGATCGATTATACAAGGACCGAGCCATTCGGTGTCGGGCGTTGAAATCGATAAGAATTGCGATCTCTGCGTATGGGATTGGAATCCATAGATGCACAGAATCTATAGCCTTTTGGATATTGTTGATGAGTCGATGTCGGCATTTTCCCTATGGGACCTATATACGAACCAATAGATGGGGATGGTCGCTACCACCACCAGGGGGATGGTCGCCGTTGTCTACGCGCAACCAACAGATGAAGCATTCAGAACAGATATGGTGTCTGATCTAGGTATACTAATATTTTTATTACATAAATAGAACAAATTTATCAAAAAATGAATCAAATTCCATTGATTCAGAACTCGATTCTATCGGAAATAGGCCGGAAGATGTATTAGTGATATAATATGTAAACATTTTCTTCTACAGAAAATCATTCATATTACAATATAATGTCCGTTGCCTATGGCTGAAATAAAACAAATATTTAAAAATATATAAACGTATTTATTCGTAAATAATAAAATATTCGACAATATTTGTACTGTATACCCTACAGGTATTATACCCTTTTTATATAAAACTTGTGGTAAATTAAATGCTAGTTAGATTGGTTACTTGTACTTCTTATTATTAAAATCAATAGATAATATAACAATTTGCAATTAAAATTAATTTACTTGTCTGTATTGATTTCGAAAGAATATAATAAAATAATATATCACAATATACCAAATATATCATCTATGATATCACTATGAACTAATATAAGTTTAAAACCGTCATCCTTGTCAATTTTTTTAAATAACATATAATTTTAACACCAATTGAAAAAACCATTCATTATGTATTACTTATTTTACATTCGAATAAGAAATACTACATATTAATTATATTACTCTTTGGTTGTCCTACTAATCTACATCATTTAACTTGAAACTTATTGTCTAAGTAATTGTATACGTAATCATACACCACTAACATGATAGCGCCTCCTGGACCCAATCGTAATACTTTCGGCAACAGTCCTTTGTAAAGAGCACGGAATCTGAAAAAAAAAACACAGCGTCACCATTACTACGACAAGAACGACTAATCAAATCCAAAGGATTCGGTTTTAGTTCAGTTTTTATCATAATCATCATTGTCATCAACCGCCTTTCCAGATACACGGCTGGACACGGACACGGCACGGGATTTTCAAAAACACGAAAATTTTTTTTTATAGGATAGGGTGACAAACGAGCACACAGTCCACCTGATGGTAAGTGGTTGCTGTGGCCCCGTAGACATCCACATCTATATCCTCGATTACAAATCAAAATTCAGATACGTTGTCACCCGTGAGGACTAAGATGGAATGCCTCGTTTCCAGTAAAAAGGGTCTCCGGTTTTCTACACTCACCATACGAAATACAGCAGCATTAAGCTACTATTTCACGCTGGTATTCTGTGAGCGTGGTCGAGCCGACCCATTAGTGCTACAACTATACTTCTAATATAACTGCAACATGGCTCTACCACGTATAAAAATTAAGTAATTGCAAAGTAGGCTCTAATTATTTACATTTTTCCATGACACCACAATATTCTTACGAATAAGTTCATGGAATTGTTTTAAGACATAGTAAATAATCTTATCTAAGTTCTCATAAACCAGTTTTTAATCCAAAACGAAGTTTTGTTAAAATAATAAAAATATTGTTTGGCGCTTACTTAGTTTTTTCCGAGCGCTTGCTCGGTATGGCTATCTCATAATTTGCGTACTATGAAGTCATTGCATCACTTTCATTTTGATACATCCTCAGTCGTCCGTTAGCTTCACCGACAAAGGAATAAGCCACGCCCCCAAAACTTCGATTCATTTTCAAGGTAAGAGGATCTTAACCATTTCACTATTCCGTGAGTTATACATGAACATTTCGATTGTTTAACTATTATACTTTTTGCGTTAGTTTTAAAAATTTTGGTCAGCTTTTTTGGGAGGGATTTTTTGTTTTCACTATTAATACCCAAATGCTACTCAATTTTAAGATGCCGCTAAGGCTCGTGCTGTCTCTACCACTTTACGTCAACGTGACTGTGACATTGTGACACCACCAGACATTACAACTTCTTAAAATTTAGTAGCGTTTGAGTATTTGGTCGTAAAACTTCGTTCGTTAATTAGTTTAACATTAAGCATTCGAAAAAAGTTATAAAATATAGTGGGGGAAGGGTTACTACATACGAGGGCGGCACTGAAAATTTCGGGAATCGGGAATCAAGGAGGTGACACAACATTACTATTTAAAAATGTATTTATTGCTTTTCGAAGTATTCTCCGCGAAATTTGACACATTTTTCCATACGATGGAACCAATCATTGAAGCAACCATTCCATTCGGAAGTTAGGGTCTCCAAAATGGCCGTTTTGTACACTCAATTTATTCTTTATTTTAGGACATTTTAGGATAGAAATCATTAGGGCTTAGGTCGGGGCTGTACGGCGGATGGTCTAATAATTCTATGTTTTCTTGCTCTAAAAACTCTTTTGTTGTGTGCGGTGTGAGAACTCGCATTGTCGTGATGGAGGATGATGCGGCGGTTGCAGTTCTCTTTACGGAGTTCAGAAACGACCTGTGGCAAACAAATGCTAGCATACCATTCTGCATTAACCGTTCTTTGTCCCTCAAGAAGAATAGTCGTAACATGGCCGGTTTTGGACACAAACGTGGCGACCATGTTTTTTGCAACATTCCGTGAACGAACAATTTTTGTTGGCTTTAACTCATTTTCGAACACCCAAACTCGTGACTGGTTTTTTGTTTCGGGTTCGTACGCGTATATCCAAGATTCGTCACCTGATACGATGTTGTATACAGCATTTGAGGATCCTGCGTGGAATCTTTCGAGAGTTCTGACGCACCAAGTAACGCGAGCCGCTTTTTGCTCTTCACAGAGCGAATCCGGTATCCATCGGGAAAACAACTTTTCTACACCTAATTGATCATGCAAGATTATTTGTATTTGACTCATGCCAATGCTAAAGTTCCTGAATTTCGCGGTATGTCACATATCGATCTTCCTCAGGTCAGTTTTTGGACGACCTTGACGGGGATCATCACTGAGCTTGACACGTCCACGTTGAAATTCAGCAAACCAGCGATAAATTGTGGTTTTGGATGGGGCTTCATTACCAAATGCAGAAATCATCCGGTCAACACGCTGTTTTTGTGTTAAACCAGTCATAATAAATCATCGCTCTTGAATTTTCTCGGGTCAACAAGACCGAGAATATTTTTTTAAATAAATAAATGGTATTCGATTTTTAAAACCAAGGAGTTTTCAATTAAAAAGATTTTATTATGACAGGAACAGTGGAAATATTCCATTCCCGATACTTTTAGTGCAGCCTATGTATACAGGGTGCGCCAAAGAAACTTATTTGAAAAAACTCCCAAGCGGTGAATTGGGAGGGTAGAGGGGAGAGAGAGGGCGCATCTGGAGTGGGAAGTCCCCAAGTTTGTTTCGCCCTCTAGTCAGTTGCCATCATGCTCTGGTCTAGAGAGCAGATTCTTTTCTAACGGTTACTCACTTCTTGCTACGTAACGTGCCTTCCGATCCGCACTCGTTATGAAATTCCTCCTCACAGACTCGTTCCTGGTCGTAATTCGACTCTGTCGTGGATTCACTCATTTCAGGAGTGCGGAAGTGTCACTAAACGCAGAAATGGACATCAACGGAACACCAGAACTCCGGAAAATGTCGAAAGAATGAGGCAGTCAATTCTGCGTTCTCCCTGGCGTTCGGCTCGCAAACATGCAGCTGCTCTGGGAATTTCTGACACCACAGTTCGACGAATTCTCTATGAAGACCTTCAATTTCATTCCTATGGATTGGCTGTTGTGCAAGAATTAACTGAACGCGATTTTGTTGCCCGTCAAAATGCATGTGAAGTGCTGCTTGACAACCTGCCTCAAGACGCGGTCGGTTTTTTTCAGTGACGAGGCTCACTTTCACATTTCCGGCTGCGTCAACAAACAAAACATGTGTTATTGGAGTGGTGAAAATCCGCGTGGAAATCACCAGAAGCCACTTAATTGTGAACGAGTTACTGTCTGGTGTGCGATATCGGTAATTTAAATTATTGCTCCTTATTTTTTTTTAAGAAAACGAACGCGCAGTTACCATGAATGCAGCTCGTTACAGGAACATGATCGAGGAATTTTTTCTTCCAAGCCTCGAAGAAATGAACATTAGGGACGTGTGGTTTCAGCAAGATGGAGCCACAGCACACACAGCACAAGACCCAATGGATTTGTTGCGACAACATTTCCCCGATCGCCTCATCTCTCTCAGAGGTGATCTCCCACGGCCGGCACGCCCTCCAGATTTGGCTCCATGCGATTTTTATTTATGGTGTTATTTGAAATCCCTGATCCCTGACTACGGACCATAGCTCACCTCAAGAACAACATTCGCGACCCATTGCCAGATTGCAGAGTGGAGACTGGAGACGAACTTCAGAAATCGACTTAATCAGTGAATGCATTTAACCGATGTCATTTTTAAAAAAAAATGTAATTTTTTTTAATATTTTTTTAAAACTTAAATATTTTTTTTATAGAATAGGTGAAACGCCCACAGCCCCATGTTAGGGTTCTGCGCCCCTTTCTCTCATTCCTCCATTAAAATCAAAATCCAGATGCGTTGTCACCCGTGAGGATGGATGGAATGCCTCGTTTCCAGTAAGGGTCTTCGTTCTCTACTCACACGTACAGCAGCATTGCTATATTTCCGCTTTGAAGCGTGGTCCTTCGGCGAGCCGACCCATTCGTGCTACAACTATACTACTAATATAACTGCAGCATGGCTCTACCACGTAAAAAACTTTTGTGTTTATTGACCTTTCAAATAAGTAAGTTTCTCTAGTGCACCCATTACTAAATATGAAATAAATACTCCTTAATTTATACTCCAAGGACTTGAAAAAGGAACATTATTTGAAACGTAGACAGAGAAACCTATAGACAAATTGATGCCTTCATTCGCATTCGCAACGAAAAAGATAGATTTATGCATACGTCTTCCATACAAATGAGATAGAGCGGTGTGTTGTTTGTCCCTTTTTTCGTGCCGGTTTTTTTGTTTAGCAAACTACACTTTGCTAAACAACTTTGACAGTTAGTAGCGATCTAAGAAGTTTACAAGTTGGTTTAAGTGAGAAAAAAGTGTATTGTGAGCATAAGGTTGGTGAATCTTTTGCAGTTCAGTTCTTAGAACAATTAAACATTTTATCTAAATATGTTTAAAAGTCATAAAGATTATTGTATAACCTAAAACTACGTTATCGTTCGTTCTCACTCGAGGCCACGCTAATCATTAGTCTATAGGTTTCTCTGTCTACGATTTGAAATCACACAAAATTGACAGCACATTCAGTCAATTTGACAGTAATCATTTGTTGGCAACATTTTCAAATTCTTTGGCGACAAAAATATGTATGATTTATTCTAAGGCTGACAATCTCTACTCTGTGCGATTGTTTGACCACAATTATTGTGTTGTACGTGGTTGCAGCTGTATATCGGGCTGCAGCCTGAGTGAGTCAGTTCATCCGGGGGAGTCCCACGCTTTCACATAATATCAGCGTGAGACAGCAGAATGTTCTGTGTTACGTATGGTGAGTGTAAAGAACCGGGGACCCTTTCAACGAGGCATTTCATCTTAGTCCTCAGGAGTGACAACGCGTCTATACTTTAATTCTGAATCCAGGATGGATGTTGATGTCTATGAGCCATAGCCCATAACATTAAAATTTTCATTTACAGTCGGTATCGGGTTGCAAAGACCCGATGGATCTTTTTAGTGCTTACGTCTTACGTAATAAATTTAACGAGACAATTTGATATTATAATTATCTCTCTTCTACTCGAAGGGTGGTGTCGCTTAAATAAATAAATAATAAAAAATATTATCCTATAAAATAAATAATAAAAATAAGACATTACCATAAACAAAGGATGGACTAATATGTGTTTGTCGTTGGCATTATGAACAGCGAGGGCTTTACTTCATTATAATTAATGTATTTTTTACACGTCATAATATATATTAAAATCAATTTCTATCCGTTAGTATCGCAAAAGGTCGAAAATGGCTCGACCGATTTTATGAACTTTTTTGTGAGTGTGTTGGAATGGGTCGCCCTGGATGGAGTATATTTTTTTTATAGGATGGGGTCACAAGCGAGCACACAGTCCACCTGATGTTAAGTATTATTAAAAAGATATATCAACTAATAAAAAATGTATTAAGTTTCTACATAATCTTGATTCCATAATAGCCAATTCCAATTCTTTTAAAGGAGTAAAAACTTGTTCAATCTTCCTACAACTAAACCACAGAAATGCGAAATAATTATTGATAACATGCATCTTCTCATAAAGTAAGCATTATTTTTTATTATTTATTCGATTGACACTAATGGATAGGCAATTTATCAATGATCATTTAGATCTATTTAATTTTTTCAAAGGACTAAAATTCGATTTTATAAAGAAAATATTCGAGCGCGTGGAATGTATAGGACCGAACGCTCAAGGTAGTTTCGCTAGGAGTAGCGCCTCAATGGTAAGATGCATTTTAAAAATACTCTTTTAACGTCATTATAAAAAGTTTAAAAATGTAGTGCATACGTTAAAATATGCATGATTCTAATTTAGTACTCCTGCATAAAACAGATCAGCCGTGGAATACTTGGACCGCCTCCAGACAGATATTCAGTGTTATACTAAAAAGTGGTTCAAGAATATCGATACCAATGATTTCGGCGTGCATTCAAAATATTGTATTCTAGAAGTCATATCGATGTACTATTAAAAAAACTGTTAGTACAGTTTTAGATTGGTAAACGAATGCAGATTTTATTGGGAATCCTATAATATAATATTTAATTGTACAACATATATTACAAATTATCTTTTTTAAAAGTCGCGCTGGGTTTTTTGTTGATTCTCCTCAGGACAGTGGTTTATTCCAAATCAGTGGTAAATAACTGCTATTCAATGCAGTAAGTAAACCTGCTGTCATGATATTTTTAGTACTTGTTCTTGTGAACCAGTTTCACAAACTGCATACTGGTCAGATTTTGAAATTTAGTGTGAAAATTTCCTATTACTAATCACGGTGATATAAAGACCTACTTTATATATTATTTTCAAGATATTTTTTCATCATCCCACGTGCTTTTTATAGCATGCTCATCACTGTATAGTCACCTTGTCAAAAGGGACTGCCGCAACATCAAAATTCGCCGCGTGCGACGCACACCCAGCACACAGTACACACAGGAGAATTTGGCATTTTAAAACGAAGCGCTATAAAGAAAGGTTTAAGGGAAACAAATCAGAAGATGGATCCTAATAAGGATAAAAATTAAAAAAACGAATAAAAATTAAAAACTGCGTTTGCCAACCTGCTTACCAAGCGTGGCAACTATGGCTTCGAATATGCTTAAACGCTTAAGTGCATCAAGCAATATTAAAATTCTTGACCTCGAATCTACCTATCACGTCAATAACACTAACTCTTTACTGGATTTAATCCTTACATCTGATCCTGATCGTATATCTCTACATGGTCAATTCGTGGCTCCTGGATTTTCCCATCATGATCTAATTTTCGCATCATATGCTCTTAAATCCACTAAATCATCTCCCAAAATTATGTTTCAGCGTTACCTTGTCCGTAAGAATCGCCAGCTATTAAGTTATGAGATACGCAATGCTAATTGGGCAGACTTTTATAACACTAATAATAATGACAATAAAGTGCAGTTACTCTATAACATTATAACAAAAGCTTATGACAAAGTAGCACCTTTAAGACCAGTAAAAATGAAACGGGCACCAGCACCTTGGTTAACGCCATATATTCGATCTTTTATGGCACGTAGGGACCGCCTTCGCCCAGTGATGAGAACTGGGAAAGATTTAAAAAAGCACGAAATCGCTGCAACCAGGTGATACGAAATGCCAAACGCCGACATATTCACAATACTATTGAGACTTGGACAACCCAGAATTTATGGAAGTTTTTGCGCAGCCTAGGCTTTGGTAAAAGCAAACAGAATGTTAGTCAGTCCCTTGATTTAACAGCGCTCAACAAACACTTTTGCTCTTTACCAGTTTCGTTGGACTCAACAGTCAAAAGCGATACTATTAAAGATATCACTTCTTTCTGTTTTGAACCAGTGACTGATAACGAAGTAAAAAAAATTGCATCCGTCATATCCAGCAAAGCTGTCGGCCCAGATAATATTGGACGTGACATGGTTTTACCGATTTTGGACGAAATAGTTTCCCATATTACTCACCTAATAAATTTCTCCTTTGCCTCCAGTACCTTCCCTACCAAGTGGAAAGAAGCGTTCATGATTCCTGTCCCCAAAAATAACTCTCCTACTAATTTCAGCCACTATAGGCCAATATCTATCCTCTCCTTCTTCTCCAAAATTCTTGAAAAGGTTGTTCATGGCCAACTCTCAAAATTTCTAAATAAACACAACCTCTTTAATCCTTATCAGTCTGGTTTCCGATCTCTGCACAGTACTTCCACGGCCTTAATTAAAATAACTGATGATATCCGCTTCGCGATGGATAATCGTCAACTCACTCTTCTTGTCCTTCTGGACTTCAGTAACGCCTTTAACTGTGTTGACTATGACATCCTGTTAGCAATTTTGAAATCCCTGAATTTAACATTGTCAGTTCTACAATGGTTCAGTTCCTATCTTCGGGGACGCCGGCAATGCATACCTGTTGATGATAAGTTCTCCGATTGGTGTAACGTTGCTGCTGGTGTTCCTCAAGGCGGTGTTTTATCTCCGTCGCTTTTTTCTGTGTTTATCAATGCACTTGTTTCCGTAATAAATTTCAGCAAGTATCACCTGTACGCAGATGATGTCCAGCTGTATCAGCATTTTAGTTTAAATGACCTAAATTCGTCTGTTGACAGAATGAATTCTGATCTTGTTGCAGTTCATCAGTGGGCAAGATATCATGGGCTAATATTAAATCCTGCCAAAACACAGGTTATAATCATAGGGAGCAGAAAAATTACATGTCGACTTGACTATCAATATCTACCTAAGGTCACTCTAAACGGTGTAGATTTAGAATATATTAGGCAGGTTAAGAACCTTGGTTTAATTTTGGCTGACGATCTAAGTTGGGTGCTACAGGTTAATGAGGTCAGGAGACGTATTTTAGGAACTATGCATTCATTAAAGCTTTGGCAAAAATTTATTCCTCACACGGTCAAGGTTACGCTAGTCAACTCTCTGTTGCTTCCTATCTTTGATTATGCCGATATTAATGAATATTTAGCGAACACTACACATTGAAATAATACTAGTATTATTTCATATGGAATGCCTATCCAGATATAACTGAGGAGCTGCTTAGCAAACTCGACCGCCTGCTCAATCTGTGCATACGCTATATTTTTGGCCTGCGCAAGTTTGATCATATATCACAATTTCGCTCAAGACTTAAGTGGCTCGACATCCGTTTTCGCCGGAACACACACCTTCTAACCACTTTGTATTATTCTTCACAATCCTTGTTCCCCAGTTTATCTAAAAGAGCGTTTTTCATATTTAAGCTTATCCCGTTCGATGACCAACAAAACTCTAACTGTCCCGATGAATAAATCTGCATATTACTCGGATTCCTTCACGGTATCATCAATTACACTTTGGAATAACCTTCCACTAGATTTAAAAGATGCTCCTTCAATAAATACATTTAAACGTAAGCGTAAGAGGCATATTATTTAAAATTACTTGATTAATTTTATTGATTATGTATTATGATAAATATTTTGTTTAAATATATATGTATGTATGTATGTATAGTGTATATATGTATAAACTAACATATACATAATATTATATAATGCGTTTTGAATAGTATGAATAAATAAGTTAGTTTTTCTTTCTTTCTTCTCTCGCGGCTCTACCCATAGCCTTTTCGGCATTAAGTTCGCCTTTGTACCAAATTGTTTTGTTTGAGTGCAATAAAGAATTTTCTATCTATCTATCTATGGCAAATATTCCTCGTATAAGACAATCTATGGTAAATGCCTATGCTCAGCAGTGGACTTTAATAGACTGTAATGGTAACGGTAACTAGGTATTTTATGCGCGACGTATGCTATTCCATCTTCCCATAGTCGCCTCTAACGACAGCCATGGGATGAAATGCCGCAACCGCAAGGCACAAAATTAAGAAAAAAAAAACTATGTATCAAAATTAAACAATAAAAACAATGAATACAATTATCGTTGCTTAACAATGACTAATTTATCAGTTAACTATTTTAAGCAACAGATGTCTGTGAAATAACAGAATTAACGCAACGTTGGCATCAAGCCCGGGAAAACAATTTTCTGAAAAACATGACTTTACGTATTTAAAGAGACAAAGAAAACAGGTCAAGAGAACTTAAGCTTACAAAGCATCGGTCTGTCTTTCTGATTGAATACATTTTTTTAATTATTTACTTACTTTATCTACTTTAAGCTAATGCTTGAATAGATGACTGTGAAGCTTATTGACATAGGGTTACAAAAATCTCTTTTGTTCATCTTTTTTCTCAAAATGTTTCACTCCTTTGCTGATAAAATTGGTTTTGACTAAATTGAGATCTAAACATATACATCAAAATGAAGTAATATTGATATAACTGCTTTCTCTTAAGGCCTGGGGTGATTTGCATACTATTAAGACAATTATGTGTCTGTCTGTCTGTCAGAGCTAATGTTCGTGTACACGAAAAATGCTTCACGGCGGAGTGGAATTGATTGTGAACGAGATAAGACAACGCTTCTGGGTGACAAGGATAATAAACAAAGATAAAACACGTGATAAGAAGTTGTTTGGAATGCAGGATACGAAAAGCAAGGCCAATGATCCCGTCGACGGGAGACCTGCCACCCGCACGTCTCTCTCATCAAGCACGGTCCTTCTCCTACACAGCCCTCGATTTCTTCGAACGCAAAGACGTCACTGTCGGAAGACGTCATGAAAATCGCCAGATTGCCTTCTTTACCTGCATGATAATAAGAGCGGTTCACCTCGAGGTAGCCACATCACCGAACGCGGATATAGCCGCACTAAGAAGATTCATCGCAAAAAGGGACCAGCCAACTGAACTATGGACGGACAACGCGACGTGCTTCAAGACGGCAGACAAAAAGCGGGACAGGTAGTTTGGAAAGCGGCGAAAGAAAAGGCCAACGCGCGCCACATCAACTGGCGCTATATTCCCCCCGCCTCACCTTTCATGGGCGGCGCATGGGAAAGTCTAGTGCGTAGCGTGAAAGAAGCACTATGAATCACGCTGCACGAGAAGCACCCAAGCGAGGAGACTGCACACACTCCTCGTCGAAGCCGAGAATATCGTCAACTTGCGGTCGCTCACTCACGTGGCTGTAATACCGAAAGAACCAAAAGCGTTGACCCCAAATCATATCCTGCTGGGCCCCAATAATCATCTTCCAACACCAGGCAGTTTCATCGAAGAAGATTAATCTGCGCACCAGCTATAGGGACGCACACAACGACTAGCCGACGAGTTCTGGGGACGCTGGGTGAAAGAGTCTCCTTACTTCAACACCGGCGTGAGCCTCGCACCACCGGTACCGCCCCAAAGGTCGGTGACCTAGTCGTCATCTGCGACCCGTTTCTTCGCGGTTCGCCGCCGGCAGAATCGTTGCACTCAATAGCTCGTGAGTCCTCGCTCACGAGTCTATTTCGATGAAGCTGTAATGGCCGCAGGGCCAACAGCATACTTTCAGAAAAAAAATTGCGCTGTTATTTCTATACCGAGCGGCGTCGAGTGCGCACGTATGTTTTAATTTAAGTAGCAAAATATAAGGTAAGACTTGATACAAGGAAATAATATGTAAATTAATAAAATTTTAAAGAATTATGGCCAGAGGGGGAGAGGCAGAAAAGTTTCAAGAAAGTCACAAAAAACGTATAAATATCGCACCCATTTGCTGGGAAGAATAAACTACAAAGGAAACTGTTCTGCCCTGCCCTCAGCTGCCTCCTTGACAAGATAACAAACATTTTTTATTCGTCACGAAAACCCGAAGAAATCTATCTACAACACTTCGGAATAGCTGAACCTGATTTTTTTTTAAAACGATAATTTGATAACATAAATGGTCATTGACTATTTTAATTCTAAATAATGCTCCATCGATAGATCCTATCTAGGCGAACGATCCAAGATGTAGGATTCCCCCTAATTTTAATTTTGTATTTTAATTTTCAACTTTGCTTGTGGTTAAAAATGTATGAAGAATGTTAGGATTTATGTCACCATCCCACGACTGGGTAAAAGACAAGAGAATCCATAGGTCTGCCTCAATGAGATCAAATTTAATCGACCTTGACAAATTCAATAGAAGCTGGCTGCTAGCTGTCATCGACAGGAAGCTGTTGAGCAATCAGTTTATTACATATTAGACAGTGTTTAAATATAAGTAAGAATTAAGCCACCCAGTCCACAGCTGAAAATTAATACACATTAAATAAAATAAAACCTAAACCTAATAAAACTTAATGCATGCTGTGGAAATTAAGAGTTCACATATCCATTTAATATCAAGTTATACTTTTATTTTAAGCAATAAAAATTAAACTTACCCTTCTTCTCTATAAACTAAATTGATAGCGCCGACAGTGGAGTTATATTTGATAACGCCAGGCGTGGGCTGAGGGCCCTGGATGCGACTTTTCGCCACATCGAAAGGTATGTTGACGCATGATCCCAAGACACCGGAGGTAAAACCAATAGCTATTTTACGTCCAAATTCGAGAAGGGGATCCTGCAGACAAGGGCATAGGTATTTGCTAAACTAAAAATAAGGATATACATTATATAATTGCAAATTAAATATTTTAGGATGTCGTATCAATCTTGATTTACACAGTATGTAGTAATTATTTCTTTTAAAACTAAAAATAATTACACGTCATTAAAAGACCATAATAATTAACGTTTTACTGATAATCAAGATATTTATTGTGGGTAAAGAATGCTAAATCAACAAAATTTATTTAAGCAATAATAGACAACAAAATTACGCCATTTTCTTTCAATTATTTATGAAGCAAGGTTCAACGTTATTTAATGGAACATATCCAGGATCCATGATTCCATAGTCGTTTATAATCTTATTTAGGTCGTGTTCCGATATAAACTGCGAGCACGGCTCATTGCTTTCACTGGTGAAAAATTCGTTCCGTCATAGACTGCCAGCTTATTGTCGCAATACCCTAGGGAATATGACGTCATAAATCGTCACCATTTTTGTACTGTAGGCACGTAAGGCAAGGCAAGGTAAGGTGCTCTCAGTACTTTGATCTCGTGATCAAAAAAGATAACAGCAGCACCTAGAGATTTAACAGCTTTCATGAATGATTGTTTTTGTTATTCAAATAAACTCGGACATCAAGTTTTAAAGGCAAATTACATTCAAATCATTTTTTTTGGGTAGGCTATATATGTCCGGTACTTGATTTTAATCATATATTTAGTCTAGGAGCTTGTTAGGGTTAAACTTGAACCTATTACACTGTTTTTAGATGTAGGTAACGCTATTTGAATTAATTACGATAAAAATAAATTTCACTAAAAATAGCATATGACGAAACGCAAATATGTCAATTTGTTTTTTTTTAACACAGATAAGATAAAAAGTTAATCAATCGGACCCAGACAATCCATTTGTGGCTGAAAATGGGACTCGTATACAACAAAATTGAGTCGCAGTTGAGTTGAGAGCAGTCAATAATTTTTTAAGAAAACAAAATTATAACAATTCAAATAACATTGTTCCATTTACCACTATCACAGCAGAGTTTAGGACAACCTGACTTTATAGATAAGGTTGGTCGAATCTGGTCTAAAACCGAATCAGCACGCCCCAACTCCATGTAATCTTGTCTGCCCTACCCCTAGAGTGTTTTTGTAAAGCCGTAGGCGCGGAGGGAGAGCAGTCCCCGCTCGCCGCGCCTTAGCTATTTGCAGGCATCCGTGTAAGCCGTAGCTGCTCGCACGGGTGTCTGCGACTTACTACACAAGCCGTTAGTGACCTAATGTTTTAGAAAAAAACTCTTTCAATATACGGTGTGAATGGGAGATATCAACGTAAAACTAGGCACAAGAGAGAAAGGTACCCTGGAAGTGAGAAATTCAGAATAGGGTAAGGAAACCTAAGGGCTGTTCATGGAAAAGGTTTAATCGCATAGGACAGGGATGTGTTGTGGCAAACACTGAAACTTGGGTTAGGCTCAGGATTGATACAGGCATTAGTCTCATTATGGGGACACTAGTGCTTGTGTCAGTATCAACAGGGCCAACTCTGACTGGATTGGCATCCATAAAGGTTTTATACAGGGCTGCATGGCTTCCTCGTGGCTGTTCAATCTATCTAGGGACAGTTATTTGGAAACTTTGAAAGTTGTAGAATGTGGGTTCTGATCTGATGGGTGAACTCCCACATAGACATGGGGACAACGCAAACCAAGTAAGAAAGTTGGCACACTTTTTTTGATATAAGTCCCACATAGACTTGGGACCTATAACTCCCAGACCAACATGCCACAAATCGAACAATTGGACATAAAAAAAATGTGCACCTATTGGATACTACTATTGCTCACTCCACTCGACAAGCAACCACAACTTTAGAACTGTGTGTGAATAGTTTAGACGAAATATGTAACTGGATAGTAATTTAGATGTAGCCTGAATTTGTCAATATGGCAACAATTTTTTGGGATTTTTTTTGATTACTTACATAGAGATTACAATGAATGGGCAATAAAAGCCTTACAGAACAGATATGGCAAATTAGTGCATGTTTGTGCAAGACAATACACCAGACCACACTGCTTAGGTTTGTGGTCCTGGCTCCAGTGACTTCTTCCTTTTTTAATTGGATAGGAGTTATGGGGGAAAAGATTTTCCAACGACAGTTACATAAAGGCAACTGTAGAAAACCATTTTGAAGAGCAAGCTAAAGAACATTTTTCTTTGGCTTAAAGGAATAATATTCATGGTATTAAAAGTGTACTTACTTTTCATTCATTAGATACTTTAGGCTGCAAACTTATCAGTATTGCATGTATATATACAAAGATGTTAAATGATAAATTGCTAATTCAATGTTAGAGAAGTTTAATATTTGGAAAGAGTCAACAATTGATAGCAAGTATTTAAGAAAAGCACATAATATTGTTTCTATCTTATTGCTGATAATAGCTTAACAAAAATAAAAGTTACTGGATTTAAATATAAACCGAAGAGATAGATACAAGTAGAACTATAGAGATATCTAATAATGCAAAACATTTATATAACCATTATGTAGAAATATATTTAAAAAATAACAGAGAGTTGAGGTGATGTTTTCTTATGTTTATGTAAAACACGCACAAGGAAATTAACAGATTTTATCGAGTTTTATTAATTAAGTACCCGGTTGACCGAGCTTTGCTCGGTATTTTTCGCTCGATTTTTTTTAATTCGTGTGTTTTGGATATTATATTTAGATACAAATTACATGAAATACGAATAATGTTTTTTGATCATAGCGACATAATAGAAAAAACTGAACTGGTTATTTGAATAAAAAATCATGAGTGCAATTAGTTTAATTTAAATTTTCGTGTTTTTAAAAAATACTAAAAAAAGGGCTCGAAAAAAATAGATTTTCTCAAAAAAGAAACTTGAAAAAAAAAATTTAAAAAAGTCTGTCAGTCGGTCTGGGCTTGAACCATGGTATTACAATTTTGTGACAGCCCAATATACCAATTAAGCTATTTGTAATCATTAATAAACTGTCAAAATTTACCTTCTTATTCTAACGATATTGTAGCAGTTTTGCATTGCCTAAAAACACGGACAAAAAGACATTTTCTAAAAATAAATCCTAGCTAGATCAATTTATTGCCCCCGAAACTCCCTGCAAACAAAATTTTATGAAAATCGTTGGAGTCGTTTCCGAGATTCTGATTATATATATATACAAGAATTGCTAGTAAATTTGGTATCAAGTGTTTTTTATAGTAAGTAAATGGGACTTATTTATTTTTTTCTCCCGAAATGAATTGATACAACATAAGAAAGCAGATATAAAAATATTAAGGAACATAATAATCTTCATGGCTGTATAGGTACTAAGACGTTATAATTATTTTTATAAGTGTATAATATGTGAACAGTCATATTTTATATTTACCTCATATTCTGGAATATATCCTTTGACACTATGATAGAACCCAAAGTAAACCATGTTAAAGATACCATTTCTTGCCATAGTTGCAGTTAATCCTTTATTTAGGCCCTTTGAGCCCAGACCATTTTCTCTGACAATCTGTCTAGTCACAGACCATGTGCTTGGCACTTGAGTAGCCAATGCCTTATTTGATTGCAAAGTGACTTTTACTACTTCAAAAGGGTTAACTAGAATGGCTTCTGTTATACCTGCTCCAAGACCAGCTAAGGAAAAGGTCTGAAACCATGTAAGATTATTAATTAATGAATAATTTTATTTGCAATAAAATAAAATAGAACAAGCTGAAATATGTATTGATATGTGTTTATAATTATTAAGATTTTGAAGATTAAAATGTCAAATTAATAAACCTTAATAAAAAAGGATAAATCAATTACATTAATGAATAAGAGCAATTAAATAAATAAAAAGTGCATAATAAAAATAATATAAAGGGTTAAAATAATGAGAATATAAATTAATCATATTTACTTTAAACTAATCCATAAAAATCAATTAAATATAATGTATGTTAATAATACATAATTGAAAAAAAATCTCACTAATGGGGTGGGTGTGCTGGAACCAAACATGAAAAACCTTTTGTATTGCTCAAAAGTTAAAAACTTCACTGCACGTTTAGGTGTCTCTGCTAAAATTGGGGGCAATATTCCTTTCCAAAATGACGTTAATCCTTCATATTTGTACATTTTTTTCATACAGTCTATTATACCATTGTAGTAATGTGGATCGGCACTTTTTAAAGACGAATTTGTGGCTTGCAACTGAAACCTAGTTTTGACTAGATCTAAAGGATGCATAATACAGACTTCAACAAAGCCTGCACTTCCACCAGCACCGATTTGCATAGCGGCCTGCTTCAAAAGTCTTTCAACATCGGTCATTGTTAAAAGTTTAGATAGACTCGCTTTACGAACACAACCTGCACATAAATACTAATTCAAGCCACTAAACACCAAGATTTCAAAAAAATCTGAATTCTCTCTAAAAATCTCAGATGAAGTAAAAAAACTTTTTTTACTTCATCTGAGCTAAAAATAAACAATTATTCTTCAGCTGAAATATGTTTGACAAATGATCAAGTGAAAAAGATAAACACGCTATTTTAGTGATGTTACTTAAATAGTTGTTAGTTGCCTAATGAACTTGGTACAGAATATATATGTCGCTAAAACCCAAAAAACCATGTATTTCAAATAAAAATTGGTACACTCATACAGTAGTATAGATATTATAGTATATGTTTACGAATATGGTATAACATACTACCGCTTAGTACAGTACATACGATTCAGGCTATACATACATTAAAGCTTACTATCACACTTGTTAATAAATATAAACATAGTATGAAAGATCAAAATCGAGAAAAAGAGAAAATTCCAATTATTCACCCCATCTAGGGTGGATAAACGAACACGCGTTGCAGACTATCCATCCTAGGGTGGATTTCTAAGGGTGAATAAACGGAATAACCCGTATGAAAATAAGTTAGCACAGACATGGCCAGCTCATACTATTGTTGCATGAATAAGTCAACTAGCGCCATCTAGTGTCAGGAACGAGAGCGAGGGGAGCATTGAGAAAATGACATCACAAATCGCTCAACTGACAGCGCCTAGTCGAAACTCGAACGCTCGATACCTTCCGCGTGTTTACTTGAACATTCTGGATATTTCTTTGCTAATTCAAATATATAGGCGCTGCAAGATGCGATCGAGGCAGTGTTGATTTGGGCGAAACAAGCGAAGCTTCGGAGTGGAATTAAGTGAATTAATGTGTTTAAATTATTAGTGTTTTAACTTTAATTGTGTAAAGTAAATTAAAGTGTTAATTTAGGTAATTTTATCGGCAATTTTTATTGTCACGAACCTCAAGCTCGTAACAATTGGTGTCAGAAGTGGGATTAAATCATGCCGATTTTACCTAAGGAGGAAACGGAGGGTGTCCGTACCCGAAGTCAACGCCAGCAGGAGACGGACCAGAGGAGGTTTGGTGGTGCAACGCCGCAGACGTCGGAGGGCCAACAGCTAGCCACGGAGACTGCGGGCCCGTCAGTAGCTCCTACATCTGCAGCACCTGACTTAGGTGCTCTGATGGCCATGCTACAGGAGCAGCTGCAGCGCGGACGAGAGGAACAGGCCCGTCTGTTGAAAGAGCAGCAGGAGGAACAGGCTCGCCAGCAGGCGGAACAGGCCCGTCTGTTGAAAGAGCAGCAGGCGGAACAGGCCCGTCTGTTGAAAGAGCAGCAGGAGGAACAGGCTCGCCAGCAGGCGGAACAGGCACGCCGATTGGAAGAGCAGCTGCGGGACGGACAGGAGGAACAGGCCCGTCGGTTGGAAGAGCAGATGCTCCTCATGAAGGACCTTCACGCTACCTTCGGGAAGGAGATAAAGGAGGTGAAGGATAGGGTTGCTCAGCATGACAACCGCCTGTCGGAAGCCGAAACCCAAATCGTGAAAGCTGAAAACCGAATCGAGAAAGCTGAAACCCGAATCGACCAAGTAAACAATCGGGTTGACAACGTAGTGGCTGACATGAAGAAATCACTAAACGACCTCAAAATTGGGGATGGAACTACAGCTCCCGTAGTAGCTGCAGCACCTTCGCTACGTGGATTCAAAGTGCCGCCGTTCGACGGGACCTCTTCCTGGTCGGCCTACAAAATCCAGTTCGAGGCCGTCATGGAGGCGAACGGCTGGAATAAAAGCCAAGCCATGACTGCACTCACCCTAGGCCTGCGTGACCAAGCCTTAACTGTGTTGGAAGCTCTCGGTAAGAAAGTGACCTATGAGCAGCTTCTTGAGGCCTTGGAAGCGAGATATGGCGACGCTCATCTGGAACACGTCTTTCGCGCGCAGCTTAAAGATCGCGTGCAGCGCAGCAACGAGAACCTGCAGCAGTGGGCCCTTGAGGTGGAGAAGATGGTTCGAAAAGCATACCGGTCTGTACCTGCGCTCATTGAAGGGAACCTGGTGCAGACATTCATCGACGGCATCCGCGACCTGGAAGTCAGAGCTGCTGTGAGGCTCGGGCACCACGAGATGCTTAAGGACGCCTTGGCCCATGCACTGGAAGTGGAAGCCGTGCGGCAGGATCATCGTTCCCATCGCGTCAGGGAGGTTGCAGCAGCTACAGTTCGCGACCGCAACAAAGGATACAGCCCAAGGTGCTATGGCTGTGGGGAAAAGGGCCATCTTCGATCCAGCTGCCCTAAGCGAACCCTAGAAAGGGAAATTGAACGATCTCAGGAGGGTAGTGCGGCCAACAGCACCGCCCAGCAGCGGCAGGGAAACGAGTAAAAGCCAGAACTGCGGGGCGGGTGCTGGCTGATGTTAAAAGAGCCCCAAGGATCTCGATCTCACAAACCCATGATGGGAACAGCCTAATCATAAAGGGCGAGATCAACGGAATGCCGTGTAAGCTGACCATAGACACTGGAGCCTCTCGTACGGTTGTTAGTTCCCAACTTATAAGTCAGTTCCTTGGGGACTCCGCATACAACCGAGAACGCCTTAATTTGGTAACAGCCACCGGTCAGCGTATACCCGTCCGTGGAGAGAAGGAGATGGAGTTGAAGCTAGGCAACGTGATCTACCTGCATAATGTCATCGTGGCTGATATAATGGACGACTGCATCCTAGGCTTAGACTTTATGAGGAATAATTGTTGCGAGATCGACGTTAAGCAAGGTGTTTTGAAATGTGGACAGGAGGAACTTTTTATGGAAGGTGCGTTACCAGGGAACGTGTACAGCATCAAGAAGATTGTTCTTCCGCCGAGATCGGAAACGATTGTTCCGGTTAGTCTTCCTCGAAACGCTGGGCAAGCTCACCGTTGTGTACTTGTGGAAAGGGTAAACGATGACCTTCCATGGAAAGTAGCTCGAACCTTGGTCAGGACCACTGACATCTCAGGAGTACGTGTGCTGAACCTTTGCGACCGGGAACAGATTATAGAAAAAGGCACACTGGTTGGTACTTGTGAGGAAGTGGATTGGTTACGTCAGTGCCAATATATATCGAGTGGGACCCCCAGCAAGGATTCAGAAACGAGAGTGACCACACTTTTGGAAGACTGTCGCAGTGTTCTGTCCCCGAACGAATTGGTCAAGGCGAAGAAGTTGTTACTCAAGTACGCCGATGTATTCTCATCAAATGATGCTGACATAGGAAAGACTGGCCTAGTTCAACACAAAATAAACACAGGAGAGGAATTGCCTATCCGTCAGCGGCCAAGAAGATTGCCGGTAGCACGTGAAAAGGAAGTGGAAACCATGATTGAAGGAATGGTGAAGGATGGTGTTATTGAACCTTCCTCTAGTCCATGGTGTTCACCAGTGGTGCTGGTGAAAAAGAAGGATGGCAGCATGCGGTTCAAAAATCAATCAAAAATCAAAAATCCCTTGCCAAGAATTGATGACACGCTGGACATGCTTACAGGAGTAAAATGGTTTAGCACGCTGGATCTAAAAAGTGGCTACTGGCAAGTTGAAATTGACCCTAAGGACAAGGAGAAAACTGCGTTCTCGACGGGAAAGGGTCTGTGGCAATTCAAAGTAATGCCGTTTGGGTTGTGCAATGCTCCAGCAACGTTTGAAAGGCTGATGGAACTTGTACTTACCGGGCTAATTGGCGATGCCTGTCTGGTCTACTTGGATGACATCATCATCGTGGGCCGTACGTTTGAGGAACACCTTCAAAACCTGGAACGCGTGCTCATGAAGATTCAGAGTGCCAACCTCAAGTTGAGCCCGAAGAAATGTTCACTATTTCAACGGCAAGTTAACTTTTTGGGGTTTGTAGTATCGGAAGAAGGTATCCGCACAGATCCAGAGAAAATCGCCGCTGTCAAGGATTGGCCGGTTCCAAAAGACAAGACGCAGGTTAGAGCATTTTTGGGTTTGTGCTCCTATTACCGGCGATTCGTGAAGAACTTTGCAGATATAGCCAAACCTCTGCACAAGCTAACCGAGGAGAAGCGACATTTCTGCTGGGATGAAAGTTGCAATATCGCATTCCAGGAGCTCAAGGACCGTCTGTGCAAAACACCTATTTTGGGATACCCTGATGCAAGCAAAGAATTTATAGTTGACACAGACGCAAGTGATATAGGACTCGGCGGTGTGTTGTCTCAACGGAATGGTGACCAAGAGGTCGTGATAGCGTACTTCAGCAAGTCGTTGTCAAAACCGGAAAGGAACTACTGTGTCACAAGACGCGAATTGCTAGCTGTGGTAAAGTCGTTGCAACATTTTAGCAAATATCTTCTGGGACGAAAATTTCACTTACGAACTGACCATGCTGCACTAAAATGGCTATTGCAGTTTAAAAACCCAGAAGGACAAGTTGCGAGGTGGATTGAACTACTGCAGGAATACGACTTTGAGATCGAACATCGCAGCGGGAAATCTCATGGCAACGCAGATGCATTGTCAAGAAGACCTTGTCCTGAAGATTGCAAACATTGTACTAGGCAAGAGAGTAAGGAAATGGTATCCGTGAGGATGCTCAGGGCAGACCACCTCAGCAATGAGTGGAAGGACAGCTTACTACATGCACAGCAGGAAGATCCGGACATCAAGCCGATTCTGGAATGGATAAAGGCCAGTGCTCCCAAGCCCAAGTGGAGTGACGTCTCAGCGATGAGTTCGACCACTAAAAGCTATTGGGCCCAGTGGGACAGCTTGCTGCTTCAGGATGGAGTTCTGTGTCGTAAATGGGAAAACGTTCGGGGAGACAGCTGTCATTTGCAAATGGTTGTCCCTAAAGTTAAAGTACCGGATGTTCTACAGCTGTACCATAATGATTGTTCAGGAGGCCATCTGGGAGTTAAACGAACTCTACTGAAGATCCGAGAACGGTTTTACTGGGTCCACTGTCGAAACGATGTCGAGGACTGGTGTCGCAAATGTACAAGTTGTGCGGCTGTAAAGGGACCTCAGACTCGTAGTAGAGGTGCATTGAAGTTGTACAATGTTGGTGCACCATGGGAGAGAATAGCCATTGACGTGGCGGGGCCGTTTCCGGAGAGTGAAAGCGGTAACAAGTATTTCATGGTTGTGATGGATTACTTCACTAAGTGGCCAGAAGTCTTCGCCATTCCAAATCAAGAAGCTTCAACAGTTGCAGATAAACTAGTTCATGAAGTCTTCTGTCGTTTTGGAGTACCTTTAGAGATTCACAGCGATCAAGGAAGGAATTTTGAGTCTCAAATATTCCAGGAAACTTGCCGAGTTATGGGTACTCATAAAACAAGAACGACTTCTTATCACCCGCAATCTGATGGAATGGTGGAACGATTTAATCAGACATTGGAGAGGTACCTAGCAAAAGTTGTAGACAATCGGCAACGAGATTGGGACAAGCACATACAACCGTTTTTGTTGTCATATCGAAGTTCTGTTCACGAAAGTACAGCAGTGACACCAGCTTTCGCAAACTTTGGAAGAGAATTACGGCTGCCTGCAGACCTGATCACCGGGATACCACCCGATGCTCCACGCAGTATAACCGATTATGCAAATGACTTGCGGAAAAAAATGAATGACGTTTATGAGCACGTCAGACAATCGGGCCAGCAAATGTCTGAAAAGATGAAAACCCGGTATGACCGCAAAATGAACAACAAAGGGTTCGACGAAGGTTCACTTGTGTGGTTGCACAATCCAGTCCGCAGCAAAGGGAAATCTCCTAAGCTTCAAGCTAAATGGGACGGCCCGTACCGGATTGTAACCAGGATCAACGATGTGACCTACCGGATACAGAAAGGCGCAAGAGGGACTCCTAAGATCGTCCATGTGGATCGCTTGGCGCGTTATTATGGGACCGATAATGCTCGGGACGAGCATGTCTTAGGAGGGGGCAGTGTTGCATGAATAAGTCAACTAGCGCCATCTAGTGTCAGGAACGAGAGCGAGGGGAGCATTGAGAAAATGACATCACAAATCGCTCAACTGACAGCGCCTAATCGAAACTCGAACGCTCGATACCTTCCGCGTGTTTACTTGAACATTCTGGATATTTCTTTGCTAATTCAAATATATAGGCGCTGCAAGATGCGATCGAGGCAGTGTTGATTTGGGCGAAACAAGCGAAGCTTCGGAGTGGAATTAAGTGAATTAATGTGTTTAATTTATTAGTGTTTTAACTTTAATTGTGTAAAGTAAATTAAAGTGTTAATTTAGGTAATTTTATCGGCAATTTTTATTGTCACGAACCTCAAGCTCGTAACACTATCATCGATAAGACGAATATAAATTGCATGAATAAATTTACAACGTCCTATTAGTAAAAAGTAAATAACAACAATAATAAATAACGTGAATACTAATTATAACAATGCCTGAAATTCTGTTTTTAAAAATAATAAAAATTATCATTCATGGTTGATGTCAAAAACACGACAGTATTTAGTTGGTAAATGGTACAAGATCCCAAAAAATAGTACGCATACCAAAACCTTGGTAATTCTAATATCATTGTTCACTGCTCTAGTTTTTGATACTATATACTGATAAGTGATAACCCGTGGGTGCAGTGTTGTTATTGTAAAAATCTGAGAGTTATGGCGAGTCTTGACCGTCGAAGGATTGTTGTTGGCAATATGCCGTCGCTAAGTTGAAATTAATGTCGGACAAGGTGCACTTTGCTCTATACGGATTATTATCCACTGGAGCAATCCAGTTTTTATTTAATAGATCCTCACCCTCTCACTGTTACTGTTACTGATACTTCAGTTTAATATGTATCCTCTTTTTTGTCCTTTTGGAAAAGGACAAAAAAGAGGTATTTACCTTTTTTATTATGTGCGAGCATCTATGCAGGTCTAGGGAAAGAGACCAGTATCACTGCGACCTAAAAGATCTATTGTGACCGCTGCTATGGCTATAGTTCACTGCTAAGCCCTACGTCTTCAATGAATAGAAGGAGTTGCTTAGCCGTGAGCAATTTCACTTCTTCTGGGCGGAGTACATAGTTACCCAGATAAGTGTTACGTTTGCGCATTATGGGTTCGCAATCAGTTATGATGTGTAGAGGCGTTTCTTCCGTTATGGAACAGAACCGACACATCCTTGAGTTGCTTAGTCCCAGGATGGACATGTGCTTTTTAAGACAACAGTGTTCAGTTAGGGCTCTTGCCAGAATGCGCAATTTATTTTTAGGCTTCTGAAGCGAATTTACGAACAAAAGCCCGGATTAAGGATTAAGAATGTTTTGAGCCTGGTGTGTCAGACCAGATCTTAAGTGATTTATTGTGATAAAGAATTTCAAGGGTCAATCGGGCTAGGCTTCTTCAGATTCCACAAAATGGCACAGGTCCAAATTGTGTGCACTTTGAGCCCTCCCGTGCAAGTTTGTCAGCAAATTCGTTGCCTACAATACCCACGTGACCCGGAACCCATCTTAAAACGATTCTATTGTTACATCCCAGGGCGTTTAGACGGTTCACGCAGTCTCCAACTAGCTTCGAGTTCACTAAGTTTGACCTCAGCGCTCGCAGTGCTGCTTGACTATCAGAGTTTATTTAAATTATATGGTTGACGTAGTGTTTTTGCAGATTGATTTCCGCACACAATATGGCGAAAATTTCTGCCTGGAAGATATTGTTGTATCTACCCAAATTCATACTAAGTTTGAATTTGGGGCGTTCCCCGTAAATTCAAAAGCCTACGTCGAGGCCCATTTTAGACCCATCGGTATACCATATGAGGCTACCGACCTCTCAGATAACCTGGCCATCAGCCAGTTTTTTCTGGAGGGTAATTCCACTATATACTTTTTATCAAAAGTGTGTAGTGGACACATGATGTCTGAGATTATACATAAGGCCGATGATTCCCTAATTGAGTCGAGCATGGATCTCAATCCGTAGGAGAGCAAGCTGAGACCGCCCTGGGAGTTAATTCTATACAAACTAGCCCCCGCCTCCTTGTCTAGATAAAGATCAAGGGGCGTTAGACATAGAAGTGCATTAAAAGCCGCTCCAGGCGATGATCGCATAGTTCCAGTTGAAATAAAGCAGGCAGTCCTTCGTAGACTATTTAGTCTGTTGGCAGTCGTCTTTTCTTACACCAGACAATAGAGGCGCAGGTGAGAATCGGCCTCACTATGCTGCTGTACAACTGTATAGGACCATACTGGGACGCAAGCCCCAGTTGTTCTCGACCAAACGACTGCACGTACCTAAAGCAATTTTTGCCTTAATGACATACGTTGCTGAGGTGGGAGTTCCACTTTAGTTTTTGGTCGATTGTTACGCCCAAGTACTTAACTTCCGTGGAAAATGGTACTTCTTTACCATTAAGTTATGGTTGAACTAATTTGTACAACTGTCTCTTTTTGGTAAAGGGTATTATAACAGTTTTATCAGCATTAACTGATAAACTGTTATCCCTACACCAGTTATTTATGGTGTTTAGGGCTCTTTGTATCATTGACGATAAAGTACTTTGGCAAAAGCCCCTCGCAATGATCACAAGGTCATCAGCATAACCCAGTGTGTCAATGCGTAGGTCTGCCATTTTGTCCATTAATTGGTCAACCGCAAGAGTCCAAAGAAGGGGTAACAAAACACCTCCTTGTGGGCAGCCTCTTGTAGTTGTAACCTCAATCGTAAACAGTGCTATTTTTGACTTTCTGTTTTAGAGCATCGACTTCACCATTCTGATGGTTGTGGGGTCAACATTTTTAGATGTCAGGCCCCTAATCAGCAGTGATACTGTGCTACTGTCTGAGTGCTCCTCGAAGGCACCCTCAATATCTGGAAAGGCACAAAAAGCTATTTCTTTATCCTCCAGTGCTTTTTCGAGCCTGTTAATGACACTGATCAGGGCTGTTTCCGTAGATTTGCCTCTGCGGTAAGCATGCTGGTTGTAATATATGGGCCTCATAGCTAGAGCTGCATCCCTTATATATCTATCTATAACCTTTTCCAATATCTTAAGGAGAAAGGAAGATAGGCTTATAGGTCTAAAGGACTTTGGTAAAGCGTAGTCCTTTCTACTAGCCTTAGGTATAAATAGAACCTTGACAATTTTCCATCGTTTCGGAATATATCCCCATGCAAAACTTGCCCTGAAGATTTTCACCAGATTAGGAAGAAGAATACTTAGCTTTCGATAGCATTTTGTGTAGTCTTGCACTGCGAGACAAAGACTCAACTTGCTCGCATAGCTTCACGATGCTCTCTTGGCTTTCCTAATTTCTTTATTATATTCAGTTAGGGCTGCACTATAAATATCCCACTCTTTGGTTTTCTTAGTCCTACTACATAGTTTCCTGGTCTTTTCCCTAAGTTTTTTTAGCTTAGTATTCTACCAAGGAACTTTTCGTGTTGATGTCTTGGTTTTGACAGGACAACTGTCCTCGAAGGCTTCATGGATACCTACGGTTACTGTCTCCGACGCTAACTCCAGACCTTCAATTGTTTTGATGCTTTTAGGAAACGTTTCCAAATTCCTCCTTAGGCTATCTCTGTAGATATCCCAGGAACTCGCTTTTGGATCCCTAAAAGTATTGGTTTCATAGGTTGGTGATACTCCAATCACTAACTTAATGTGCTTGCGATCAGACATCGAGTTTTCGCTACTAACATGCCAGTCATTTATCCGCTTGGACATGTTATGGTAGCAAAGGTTGTGTCTAACACTTCTTGCCTAACACGCGTTACAAAGGTCGGTGTACAATCTAAGTTAGGCTTACCAGGCGGTTGGAGATGAGAAAATGATAAAGTAACTCACCTCTTTCGTTGATGTTGGTGCTTTCCCAGGCCTTATTGAAATTAGGATGTTTTTTAATTTAAATAGCCTCACGTATCATTGATCGATTCCTACCAAGGATGATACGTGAGGCTATTGAAATTAAAAAACATCCTAATTTCAATAGAGAAGGAGGCTGGGTACTACCACCTGCTTGGGATCCTATAATTAATAAAATTAAAACTAAACCCAAGCATAACACTGCAAGACTTCAAAACACAGTTATAGCCCGTTCACCGTAAGATGTCCCCTGCCTTGGGAAATGGCAGCATTGTCTACGGTGCTGCCAACAATATATGGAGCATTTACCCCACTTGGTGGTTGCATTTACCCCACTTGGTGGTTGAAAGCCACTGATTAATATGTTTTACTTGCTTATTTAAATAATATACAGTTAGTTATAAGACTAGTAAGGTTGTGAATGATAACACAATTTAATTTTTAAATTATTTATTGATTTATTTTTTCCGACAATAATTATGGTCGAAAGGAACAATTCCAGACATGCTCGTATCACTGTCACTTTCATAAACGTCGTCATCATCATCTGTCGTATCCGAATCTATGCTGCTGTCATTTCCTAATTCAATTATGAATTTATCAGTAATATCATCCATACAGCCATCAAGTACATAAAACTTGTCTTCTAAATTTTTTACGTGTTCACACTGCTTTTGCCAATCCTGAGGCGTTATAGATGAAAAAGCTTCTTCAGTTAACTTCACGATATTCCCAGCTTCTTGGCCGATATTATTGCTGGCTACTCGTCTCTTTAAAAGACTCCACATAAACTCAATCGCATTTAAATCGCAATGGTAAGGGGGCAACCTAACCACTTTATGGCCATGAGAAAGCAATAATTGGTCAGCCTCATAAATCGGCGCTTCTTTGTGCTCTTTTATAATTTCATAAAGTTCTTTTCAGGAACTCATAGTAGGTGCTTTATTTACTTGTACGGTATGATAGGGAGCGTTATCCATCACGACTAAGGAGTTCGGAGGCAAATTGGGTATAAGTTTCTCTGAAAGCCATTTTATAAAATTGGTTCTGTTCATGTCGTCATGGTAGTCCCCAGATTTACTCTGTGATTTAAAAATCAATTGAGCATTAGGAATAAACCCTATTTCTCCACCTGCATTAATAATTATCCACCGCGTTCCAACAGAATCACTTATTAGTACTCCGTCCTCGTCATCTTTTTGCCAACATTTTTTCACTGCATACGATGCGTGAATGTATGTTTCATCTAAGAAAACTATTGGCCGACCATCTGCTCGATTTTGCCTCATAATAACGATATAGTTGCGTCTCCATGCAACTATGTCGTGCCTTTCCATTAAAATTTTTCCACACTTTTTATACTGAAATCCAATTTGTGTTAAAATTTTCCAAGAATGACATAAACTTTGGTGGAGGTCGAGTCGTTCGATACGTCATTCTTTAATTCTACAAGTAATTTATTTAAAGTAGGAACAACTTTTCTTACAGTATACATTTCATGGATTTTGTTTCTTATTGCGCATAAATCGAAATCATCAAGATCCACCGTTTTACGTCTTTGACGGTGTTTTCCAGGAGACTTGAGTTTTTGAGATGTAGAGGCAGCAGCTTCACCTTCTTTAGATATTCTACTCACGGTTTTCTCCGACATGCCTGAAATAGACACCAAATTTGTATCATTTTATAAAATTAAATATTTATAAAATACAAATACAGACATTATCATTGTGGCCGTGGAAGGAAAAGGGGAGATCTCCCGCCGGGCAAGGTGTTCTGCCCGGGGAGCGGCCAACACTCCATGTGATAGTTCGGAGATGTTCTATATATACTGTTTATGATTCGGAATGTTGATAGCGTGATTTAGGCTTCGGTGGATTTCGCTTGTGGCGCGACGACAGCGCCGCTACATCATAAAAAAATAAATTAAATTAAATGAGATACGTACTTTTTTATTTTAATTCGTAATGTTAGTAATTTCTTATTATTACCCATACTAAAGGCATTTTACATGAAGCTGGCATCCCCATTTTACTAACCTGTCATGGCGGCGACGCCAGTTCGCACTTGATTGAGTGGAATTAACGGGGCTTGGTTTGCCTTTTCTCTCTCACAAAAGGCACGCACCTTCAACACAACCTCTCTTGCACTGCTTCTAAATGGTTTCGGCATAATTAATTCGGAATATTTTAAATAATAACACAAAAACGAGCGTTATAATCACAAACTGACAACAGATTGACAAGCAATAGTGCCAACATCACAGCAGGGGACATCTTACGGTGAACGAGCTATAGTTCATTCTGCGTAGATCGGACCAAAGACAATAATTAAAAAGCTGAAGGTACTCCGTGTTAACTTTGACGTCGGGACGTCAGTCACCTCAGTCCCCCGTGACCATGTGTGCTGGAAAGTACCCGAAACGTCGGGTATTAAAAATAAAATAAATAAAACGCGATAAAATCCGTAAAAGTATTTTTAATCAATAAAAAGGCATAATTATTATGTATCATATACTTATGTGTTTTTGGTTTTAATCCATTAGTAATTACCTATATTCAACAACAAAATTTGCTATATGGCAGTCTTCAAAAAACAACATCAGTCTAGTTTTAAGATGTAGGTAAAAAAAAATACGTGTGGCACTCGGTGACTGCCGCGGTAAAACTATTGCATAGCATTTTTTATCAGCTTATGCAATTATAATTATTTATTTATTTTATTTATGCAGTTAATTCTTTGATATTAAATCAAGTTACACTTTTGAGAGTGGTGACCGATAAGAAAACAATTTTTTTTCTCTTATTGAATAAATGAGAAGTTAATATTGTTTAAAATATTTTTAATATCTTACAATACATGTAGGTTATTCAGGAATTTTTATCATTCAGTTAGCAGCTAGTGTACACGCATACGTCTAGTCGCACGCACACAAACACCGTGCCGAACTCTGCCGAGTGCCGAAGTCTGCCGAACTGAAACGACGTTAGACGATGCACGGCTTTCAACGCCACACCTCCGTGCCCGTTGGAGTGGGGAGCGTGAGGTTTTTTGTTTTGGGAGCTTTTTTCTCTTACTCGAATTATTTTGGTAGTAGCTAATATTCTTTAAACCACAATGCGCGCGCACACAAATACGCGCACATAAAGCTAGAAATCTTAAAGTCACAAATAATTTTTGCCTAGCACTTACACTATATCTTAAAACCGTATTTTGTTTTTCGATATAGGGACTAAACTTAATAGCTCCTCGAACTCCTCTTCCCCTATTCTCAGGTATTCGAAATTCATTTGGCTCCAGAACGTATGGATTCTGCATATTTGAGTGACTTGACCTAATTTTTAAATGGTCTTTCACCCATATTTTTCTTCTCCTCTTTTCTTTACTATTAATTGTCTGTTTTTTTTTCTTCAAAACTTCCAGTATTAAAATTTTAGCCCTTATCCTACTAAATCATCCAAAACATGAAGATATATCGATATTTTTCACGCGATTACTGATAGAATTTTTTTTATTTTTAATTTATTTTTGTTTTTTTTTAAACGTACGTATGTACGAATATAGATACTGTTAAATAATAGATATTCAATAAATACATATACTGTTTCACTTGTCAATGACTGAGTAAAGGCGTAAAATCAGTATACAGTTATTACACTATCATTATTATAATATTATTAATATATATATATATATATAAACTGACGACCCTAATTGGGGCCAGGACCCTTTATTCAGGGCCCTGATTCAGGGTAGTGTAATAGGGGCATAAACCAAATTGTCTGTCTGACAGGAAATGTTAAGTTTCTTTATTATATACTTATTAAAAAGCTTTCCAAAAGTTTTATTTTCGACATTAATCCATATTTGTAGAAATATAAAGGATCTCTTGTTATACTATAATTAAATTTTTAGTATTATAAAGAAATCATGTTATTAAAAATATTCCAGTACAACGTGGCACAGCACTAGCTCTAAATCGGGGAAAACATAAAGCGTGAAGTCACGTGCTTCCCGCTATTTGATTATATACCTGTCTAGATAGAGTGTTTTGTTGCGATTAGTTTGTTGCGATTATAGCGCACAATCGCAACAAAAAAACGGGTCCGATTTGGGGCGCTTGTGCGATTATTACACACACAAGTATGCGTTACTACTATTGTTTAACAAGCGCGCTGCCGGGCCTCCGTCACTCGCTTAAGGCCACGCATCATCATCATTCATCATTATAGCCCTTCACAAGTCCACTGCTGAACATAGGCCTCCCCCAAGTAACGCCACAAAGCACGGTCCTGAGCCACCTGCATCCATCGACTTCCTGCTTGTCTTAGCAGGTCGTCACTCCGTCTAGTGGGGGGTCGCCCTACACTACGCCTACTGGTACGAGGCTGCCACTCGAGAACCTTTCTTCCCAATCGGTTATCGGTTCTTCGAGCTATATGGCCAACCCATTGCCACTTCAGCTTACTAATCCGTTGGGCTATGTCGGTCACTCTGGTTTTACTGCGGATATCCTCATTTCGTAGTCTATCACGCAGAGAAACTCCGAGCATAGCCCTCTCCATAGCTCGCTGAGCGACCTTGAGCGTACTCTTACGGCTAGCAGTGAAGGACCACGTCTCAAATCCGTAAGTCATCACTGGCAACACGCGCTGGTTGTACAATCTAGTTTTTAGAGATTGAGGTATACCTGACGAGAAGATATGTCGTAATTTCCCGAACGCTGCCCAGCCGAGTTGAATCCGTCGATTGACCTCTCGGTCGAAGTTGGACTTACCTAGTCGGACTAATTGTCCCAGGTAAACGTACTCGTCAACAAATTCGAGCATAGTGCTCCCAACAACTACCGGCATAGGTGTGACATGGACATTAAACATGATCTTTGTTTTGTCCATGTTCATCATAAGATCTATCCGTTGGGAGATACCATTGAGGTCATTGAGCATAGTGCTAAGGTCCTCCAGCGATTCTGCCATAAGGACTATATCGTCGGCAAATCGAAGGTGAGTGATGTACTCGCCATTGATTTTAATACCGTATCCTTTCCAGTCCAGTAGCTTGAAAACGTCTTCCAACGCAGCGGTGAAGAGTTTCGGGGATATAACGTCACCCTGTCTTACAACTCTCTGCAGTTGGATAGGTTTCGAACTCTGGTTCTGTACTCGGATAGCCATCGTAGCCCTACTGTACAAACACTTCAGCACTGCGATATACCGACAGTCAACTTGGCACCGCTGAAGGGACAGTAGCACCGCCCAAATTTCGACGGAAGCAAAGGCTTTCTCATAGCCACATACGCCAGGCAAAGTGGCAGATTGTACTCTTCGGTCTTCTGTACAATCTGTCGCAGGGTATGTATGTGGTCTATGGTACTGAAGCCTTTTCGGAAACCGGCTTGTTCGGGAGGCTGGAAGTAGTCGAGTCTGCGTGCGAGATGATTCGTAATGACTCTCGAAAACAGCACGTAGACGCGGCTCAGAAGGGAAATAGGTCTGTAGTTCTTCAAGAGAGCGTTGTCGCCTTTCTTAAAGAACAAGACCACCGCACTTCTGCTCCACGCCTCCGGAGTAGTGCCACCATGGAGGACGGAATTGAAGAGCTTCTGAAGGACTTCAAGTACCGGTGTTCCACCCGCTTTCAGAAGCTCCGCTGTAATTCCATCCTCACCTTGGGGACCTGCCGTTTTTAAGGTGCTGGAGAGCCATTCTAATCTCGCTCAGACTGACGTCCGGGATATCATCTGAATACTGTCGGATAAGACTTGCTCTTGAATCGTTACTCACACTTGCGTGTGGCTCCAACGATGATGTGTACAGCTGCCGATAGAACCTCTCAATCTCACGCAAAATCTCAGGTGTCCCGGAAACGATGCTGCCACAGTCAGTCTTCAGCTTTGACAGGTGGCTCTTTCTGGCAGACAGATCATTCATATCGTCCACTGCATTGAAATCTTCTAGGCACTGAAAGCGGTTACGTAACTTGAGCTGAAAAGTTTCGGGATTCCGGATTAGAGCACGGGGGGGACGGAGCGTTGACTTCATTAGACGAGACCTCTCCAACTTAAGGTTTAGGTTCAGTGTGCCTCTAACCATTCGGTGATCGCTGCCAGTTTTCACCCTTGCGATCACTGAGACATCACTGAACAGTTGGCGTCTGGTCGTCATAATGAAGTCAATCTCATTTTTAGTCGAACCGTCGGGGCTCGACCAGGTCCACTTCCTGTGGGGCCGCTTCTGGAAGAAAGAGTTCATCATAAAGAGTTCCTCTTTCTCCATAAAGTCGGCCAGCTGCTGGCCCCTTCGGTTCCGTTGCCCTACTCCAAATTTCCCTAACTTCAGCTCACCGTTTTCTCTTGTGCCTAGTTTTGCCTTGATGTCTCCCATCAACACCGTGTAGTGGGTTTTGGAGGAATGCATGGCTCTGGGCGATACGCAGAGATACGCATATAAGGCCACGCGTTATATGCCTATCCCTCTGCGTATCGCCCACTCGTCGAAATGCCGAAACCACGTAATTATTGTACAGTGGATGGGTGTCAAGGTCAAAAAGGGTATTTATTATATATGTGTATGAGAATTCAGAGAAGGAAAAAAATATATAAATAATTTTTTTGAACTCAACCATATTTGATTATCTAATAAAAAATATGTTTATTTCGCAACATTCGTTTTATTACAATAATCATAATGAACGTGAGTCGCACGGCGGGCAACACAATCTCGACTCTTTGTACGCGTATTTATGGTACATTTTCTTCTCACCGCGAACATCAGGTATTATTATTAAGATTTCGTAGGCTATTATAGCGTAGGTATTTTCACTTTTGTATGGGAGTGATGTATCTGTTAGTAAACTATTTACTAATCTGTGGCGCTGTGTTACTCGAGGGCGAGCTGAGTGATACCAGCTCTTGATTATTTCCCATTAGATTAAGTACTTATTTGACATTAAAATGTTTTATATACACTTATTTTGATTTGCCTAGTTATAAAATAGTAACGTTTCACATGACAATTGTACTTTTAATTTATTTTATTTTATTTGATATAAATTATTTATATGTTTACTTGCTTACTTATAAAAATAATGTTTTGATATCCTATGTTAAATAATTTTCAAATGTCAGATATGGTAAGCATATGGACTATGTACAACTATTTGTCATCTTTAATGTACCATGTTTATCAAATAAATAATATAATTATTTTTTGATATTTTATAGTTAGTTTTAGTATTTATGTAGTTTTAGTTATAGTTTTATAAATATATAAATGAAAATGATAAATATCAATAAAATGAAATAAATAAATAAAATACATTAATAAATAAAATCCTACCAGATAGGAGACCTCGCCAGGGGACCAAACGGCGGAAGATTTGATTATATACTTGTTTAATCAGATGAAAGTTAAACAAAATAGATAGATATAATAAAGTAATTATTATGTAGATTCGTTTTATTTATTTTATTTAAAAATATAAAAATATTTGAAAGAACTAACAAAAATACTATTCATCGTGCACTATGATGTTATGGGTTTCATTTATTTTGTGTAGGTAAGTTATCATTTACTGTTCAAATAACTAAAGTAATTTTTAAAATAATAATGTTCCACTGATCGAAGGATGATGTAATAATATTTGTATTTTGGCTCCCATAAATTCGTCAAAACTCCCTAGTAATAAACTGACAACACCGGCTGATCAGACTAACCAACAAAGTAACGAATTAAAAAATCGTGTTTTCATACAACAATGGTGGTTAAATAACAAAACTTATTGATGAAAAGTGATCTTGGTGTTATTATACGGTTTTCTCAAATAATTGCGACACAATTTAACAGCACAAACCGGCATAATTAATTATTTTCCGTGACCACGTTATCTCTAAGTGATTCAAATGACACTGACGTAGCTGAGAAGCGAGTCTACCAATTTTAGTAGACTTTATTTGGGCCGTTCTGTACGGACAATGTGGCATCTAGACAGCCATATAATGAAAGCTCCCGCTATACCCTTTGACACTCTAAGTAATTTTGTTAAAATCAGTGTTTTCTTATCGAAATATTACATATCGATGCAAAGAAATATCATTGTTCGTATTAGTTTGCTTCCATGAATCATTTTTGCAGCTTGGTACTACACATTTAACCACGGTAACTTAAAATTCAAATAAATATCGACGAAATATATATTTTACACGCGTACCCTTTCGTGACTAATAACATTGTGCTATTTTGTGACTGTTGTAACTATGATTTTTTATAGCCTTTACAGTTCAAATACTCTAAGACGATAAATTATTCTCCATAATATATATTTAAGACTTACTACTTAAACCTTTAAAATGTAGTGACATACTCTTTGCTTACTATTTTCGTAATAAGTCCTTAAAACAGACTTTGTCAAATCCAATAGGGTCAAATTTCAAATCAAACCAATATTTAAATAATTCAAATATCTCAGACAGTCATGTAATATTTATATCCCAAATCTCAAAACCATTAAAAACATATAGCCAGATTTTTATCATCTAGATTCTAGAGCCCCTTTTTTTTTTTTTTTTTTTTGCGGATGGAAAATCATCTAATGACCCCTTTCGCTCTGGGTGGAGCGTAAGGGAGTGTCAGACTTTTACTGACTAAAAACCATCCGTGTTCCTTCAGTGCCCTTACGTTCCGGAGCCGCGGTATCTCTTTCGAATAGCCCGCAGCCCCGGCAGGCGTCGGCCCTTGCGGGCCCCATCACGCTGCTGACAGCTCTTTGAGGCGCGCGTGGAACAAAACGCGCCGTCGACACGGCCTGTCGTCGTTAGACGGACGGACGACGAGCTACCCATTGCTCGCCGTCCACAGGCCCGCGCCTACGGTGGCCGGGGGCCACGACGTAGCCCCCGACGCCCGGGGCGTCTCCCGCTGCGGCCGGGGAGGAAAGCTGCTGCTCTTTCCTTCTCCCGCTCCGCCACCTCCTTCGCTAGCATCACTGCTTCGCAGAAGGTGGTGACGGCATCCCATTCCGTCTCGCTCCGGACCATGGCTTCGACCAGGGCCGGACGCGAGAGGTCGCCGCCGCCTATCGCCGCTACGAGGACACGGCGGTGCTCCGCCCAAGCAGGGCACACCTCCACGGAGATTCTAGAGCCCCTGCAAGAATCATTTTGTTATTTGTTGCATTCTAAATGGTTGGTTTTAAAATAAATTATTGAGTTGTATTATAATCATCATAACAGCGTTTTACAAGTTCACATACTCTGAATATAGTCATAGAGATATATATAATTCGGTAAACCTCCAGAAGTCCTCCAAAAGTCAATTCCAAGAAAATACTGGATGCACCCAATCCTAACAGAAAGATCGACTTTAGGAAGTTATAAAAATTTAATACATGAATTAAAAAATGACGAACGAAAATTCTTTAATTATTTCAGAATGCCACAAGCAACTTTCAACGACCTACTGTCAAGAGTTTCTGCGAGCATCACGTATCGGAATACGACATTTAGAGACTGCATTTGTCCTGAAGAAAGACTGTCGATATTTCTTAGGTAAGTGTTTTTTTTAGAACCACACTACAACTGCTACAAATATTCAGATTGTATTTGTAGTGTAGTAATCTGATTGTAGCAGTTGTAGTGTGATTTCTTAGGTGTATTGAAATTGAAACAAAAGTTATTTTAACTTGTTTATTTTAAGTAGGTAAACAGCGCAACATATTACAATAATTCAAAAATCGGAGAAATTTAATTCAGTACTTTCCGACCAAGTAGATGCAGCAGGCGATCCTTCCTCATACGTTTGACGTCTTTCATATCCAGACCCATGTGGTGTAAGAACAGCCTGGTTTTGAGAGGAATATCCGGATTCATCGGTAGATAAATAATTATAGTTCTGTGTCGAATACCCCGATCGCCGTGTGCTATCACGCGCGTAATTATAATTATTTGCATAAAGTCTGTTTTCACGTTTCTTTTTGATTTGTTGTATCAGTGATAATACACCTGATTGAAGCTCCAACGTTTCGTCATCGTCGAAAGACGTAACAGAGGGTAGGATACCTTTAAAAAATGATAAAATTGGGCGATCAGTTTGTTGTGATAGCCTGCTGTCTAAAAACTCGCTCATTTTGACATCTAAGTCCATTATATGTTGCTGTGGTGGCATGGTCTTTTAGAAGTGCTTGGTTGCGAATTTTCAGACAACTGAGTACTGCCTTCTGTCCCTGGTTGAGATATACGCGACGCAACAAACTCTTGAGGAGGATTAGGTCTAGCAACTTTACGCAAAAAATCCATTTGCTCTTTATATACATATGGCTTTGCCCCTGATCCTGATTTTTTTTTTCATCATTTTTGTTTGTTCGGATCCAGACATTCCGTAAGTTCGTCCATTTGGTCAATACTAATTTACCTGAAATTATATTGCAACATTATTTTCAGATATTGTGCGTCAGGATGTTCCTTCAAAGACCTGCACTACAATTTCAGAGTCGGGGTATCAACTGTTAGTAAAATTATCAAAGAAATGAGTTACATTATCTGGGATACATTAAAAGAAGAGTTTATGAAGTTGCCCGACAGTAAAAATAAATGGGAAAACATCGCAAATGGTTTTGATATTAAAGCTAACTTCCCACACTGTATTGGAGCCGTCGACGGCAAGCATATTAGAGTAGTGAAACCAAATCAAAGCGGCTCGATGTATTCAATTACAAAGGTTATTTTTCATTTGTTTTACTAGCTGTTGTTGATGCAGAATACCGTTTCATTTATATAAGTGTTGGTTCATATGGGAAAGAATGCGATTCTTCCATATTCAAGGAGACTACCTTTTGGAAGAAACTGAATGATGGTAGTTTAAACATACCAAAGCCAAGGCCTCTTCATGAAACAATCGAAAAGGATATGCCCTATGTACTAGTTGGCGATGATGCTTTCCCCCTGACGACAAATTTAATGAGACCTTTCGGAGGCAACCATTTGGATGATACGAAAAGAATATTTAATTATCGATTATGCCGTGCAAGAAGATTTGTTGAGTGTGCTTTTGGAATTTTAGATAATAAATGGAGAATACTGCATCGACCATTGGATGTCCACCCAGACACAGCTATCCATATTGTGAAAGCCTGTGCAGTATTGCATAATTATTTAAGAGAAAGGGATGATCTAAACTTTGATCTGTTCTGTTCTCGACGCCTCGGCAGACTTGAAGGCTCGGACCTGTCCATCCTTTGGCTACGCGTAGACAGCGACGACCATCTGCGCGTCTACGGGTGCCTCTATAGGTCCCATAGCGGTAATGCCGAAACAGACCGACTCTTTGACCACGTCCAAATGGCTGCAGATTCGTTGCTACAGCAGATCCCCTCCGCAGAGATCGTGATCCTCGGCGACTTTAACGCCCATCACGCCGAATGGCTCGGTTCACGTTTAACCGATCATGCGGGGAGATCTGTTCATGATTTTGCCTTGGCATATGGTCTGACACAACTGGTTACTTCGCCTACGCGGATTCCAGATGTGGAGGATCATGCACCTTCCATGTTGGACCTTCTGCTGACCTCTCACCCGGACGGATATCAGATTTCCGTCGACGCCCCTTTAGGCTCCTCGGACCATTGTCTTGTCCGGAGTGTGGTGCCACTCACGCTGAAATCGCGGTTGCATTCTGCAGGCTGCCGCCGTGTTTGGCATTATAGGTCAGCCGATTGGGATGGGATGCGGTCTTTCTTTGCATCCTACCCTTGGGGGCGGGTTTGCTTCTCGCCGGACGATCCCAACGTTGTTGCGGATTCTGTCGCTGATGTGGTACTTCAGGGTATGAAACTTTTTATTCCTTCCTCTGTGGTGCCCATTGGAGGCAAATTTCAGCCATGGTTTGGTCGCTCCTGTAAAATAGCATCATACTATAAGCAGGAGTGCTACCGAGCCTGGGCTGACGCATCAGCGTCCAGGGATGTAAACACCAGCGCTCTAAAAAAGAAGTATAATTCCGCCTCTAGGTCCTTCAAAAGAGTCATTGCCAAGGCAAAGTCAGAGCACATAGGCAGAATTGGCGAGAGACTAGTTCGTCTTCCTTCTGGAACCCGTGCATTCTGGTCTCTCGCCAAGGCTGTCCAGGGGAATTTCTGCCAGCCATCTCTTCCATCTCTGCACAGGGAGGACGACTCACTGGCCCACACCGCAAAGGAGAAAGCCGATCTTCTAGGCTCTTTCTTAGCGTCTAACTCGACTCTCGATGACGGGGGGGAGTACGCCGCCGACCATCCCGCGGTGTGAGTGCTCCATGCCGGAAGTGCAGTTCACTCAGCGCTCGGTTCGCAAAGCACTCCTCTCCCTGGACATCCATAAGTCGAGTGGGCCTGATAGAATCCCCCCAATTGTGCTGAGGACGTGTGCTCCAGAGTTGGCACTGGTTTTAACGCGTCTTTTCCGGTACTCCTACTCCCTAGGCGTAGTCGCAAAATCATGAAAGATGGCTTTCGTCCACCCGATCCCTAAAAAAGGCGACCGCTCAGACCCGTCCAACTACCGGCCTATCGCCATCACCTCCTTGTTCTCCAAAACAATGGAGTCCATTGTAAACTGCCAGCTCATGAGGTACCTTGAGGATCACCAGCTGATTAGTGACCGCCAATACGGTTTTCGCCGTGGTCGGTCAGCTGGTGATCTTCTGGTCTACCTAACTCACAGATGGGCGGAGGCAGTAGAGTCCAAGGGGGGAGGCATTGGCCGTTAGTTTGGACATTGCAAAGGCCTTCGATCGGGTTTGGCACAAAGCGCTTCTTTCGAAGCTCCCTTCCTATGGGCTTCCCGAGAAATTGTGCGATTGGATCACCAGTTTTCCTGCAGATCGGAGCATCAAGGTCGTTGTAGACGGTGCAAGCTCCGATTGCAAGCTTATTAATGCTGGTGTTCCACAGGGCTGCGTGCTATCGCCAACGCTGTTTCTTCTGCATATCAATGATATGTTGCAAACCCGTAGCATTCATTGCTATGCAGATGACAGCACTGGTGATGCTCTTTACACCGGCCGAGCCAATATTTCTCGGGAAAACGTCTCTGAGTGCCGGGACAAACTTGTGTCTGAAGACGAGTCTCTGCTGGACAGAGTCTCGGATTGGGGGCGACTAAATCTAGTCCAGTTTAACCCCCAGAAGACACAAGTTTGCGCGTTAACCGCTAAAAAGAACCCCTTTGTCGTATCCCCTCAGTTTCAAGGCACGACATATCGAATGACGTGCAGTTTCGTGGTCACTTTGAAGGGAAGGCCAAATAGGCCTCTAAAAAGCTTGGCGTGCTCAGCAGAGCGGGACAGTATTTCATGCCGGCACACCGCCTGCAACTTTACAAGGCGCAGGTTCGGCCGCTCATGGAATACTGTTCCCATCTCTGGGCTGGGGCTCCCCAGTACCAGCTCCTTCCACTTGACCGCATCCAGCGCAGAGCGGCTCGAATCGTCGACGACCGAGTGCTTTCCGATCGGCTCGATTCACTGGCGCTGCGAAGAGATGTTGCAACTCTTTGCGTATTTTATCGCATCTATCACGGGGAGTGCTCTGAGGAATTGTTCGGATTAATCCCAGCCGCCAAATTTCATGAACGCACTACACGGCAAACGTCCCGATACCATCCACACCATCTGGATGCTTGGCGGTCCACCACTGTACGTTTCAAAAGGAGTTTTCTTCCGCGTACAACCTCTCTGTGGAATAATTTACCACCTGGTGATTTTTCCGGACCGATACGACCTGGGGACCTTCAAGAAAAGAGCTTACTCCTTTCTAAAGGGCCGGCAACGCACCTGCAATTCCCCTGGTGTTGCGGTTGATCATGGTCGGCGGTAGTCACTTAACATCAGGTGAGCCACATGCTCGTTTGCCCACTCTTCTATAAAAAAAAAAAACTTGCACTAGAACAATCGATACAAGAACAAGATCAACAACAGAGAGTACATAATCCTCGTGGTGGTCCGATTGAAAATATTATACGATCGGACTTTGCAGACTATTTTACTTCCCCGATTGGTTCGCTGCCTTGGCAAACTAATGCGCGATACGCATAATATAAATGAGTTAAAAATTAATAATACAACTGTAAATACATAACTATGTAGTATAATAGTTAATAAACTTTTAATATAATAGTTAATAAACTTTACTGGCACTTACCGAAATGTTGTTTTTCTTTTTCTTCCATGTTTTCAAAATTAGGTATTAGTATGGTACAAATTTCGCGTCAGGCCAATAGATTCAGATTATTATTTTTGTAGTCATTTAAAGTTTTATCCCAAAGGACTGCTCTTTCGTGAACTAATGGAATTAGTACTTCGGGTTTTATTTCTTTCTCCATTTTCACACAACAAACAAAAACAGCGCGCGCGCTACACCAACACCAACACGACGAATAAAACACGAATGGAGTGAGCAAGCAATGTGTAGCGAACTAGGAAACGGGGTGGGGAGAGAGGTAACAACGCGCTCGAGTCGATTAGATGCACGACTAGAGATGAGTCGTACTAGGTAAATTTCGTACTAGGTGCACCTAGTCCAATTCCGTATAAATACTCGATCCAAATACCTGTTCCACCTAGTCCATAAAGTATCAAGTACACATAAAGTTTAGTATTGTTGGAATAGGAATAGGATACGCTATAGTTTCAAGTACCATATTTTACGTGCGTACTGCTGAAACGTGTGCAATAATGAATTCACACATCTTCCCTTCATACTTTACAAAATTATTATAATTATTCTCGTAACTAAATTACGAGAATTAAGGTTATATGAGAAATAAATTAAGATCATTTACTTCCAATTACTTCAAATGCTACTTAGTAGTACACATATTTTGTAAAATTTGTTTTAAAAGATGTTTATCTTTGATTTATTTGAAAAACTCTAGAATGGGAGTACTCACCTATTGATTTTGTATGTCTTGATTTTAAGCTGCTATGTTTTTTTTTACTATTGCTATAATTCTATAATTGGTTGATGCAGCTCATACTAATGACGGAAGGGAGAATTTAAAGTGGATTATTTTTATTTATCTCTCATATAATCTTAATAGTAACGAGCCTAATTATAATATTTTTTTAGAATATTGTTTGCATAATTCTTATAAATAACATTAAAAAAAAGAATTGTTCTGAAAAATAAAAAGTGAGTTTGTCAGTTCCGGCGCACGACTGAAGTTCACTCCTTACGAACGATTATAAAATATATAGATTAGTAAATGTGGGTAAATGAACGCATTTTTATACTACTAAAAGCATGCATGACACATTTACTTATATTAATTATTTAATATATATTCATCAAAATATATTACATAATCATCGAAACGTAAATTGTTTACGCTTCCAATACTATGTTATGTAGTCATGGAAACATGAAAACAGCGTCCACCGAGATCACATTCGCATGAGTCCGTACCGTATTTGACAATAGACACTCGCCTGCCTTGTACTCTTGTATAAGTATTTGGTTGAATTAGTCCGAGTCCCGACTTGTCTCGTACTAGTATTTGGTTGAACTAGTCCGAGTCCCGACTAGTCTCGAGTCTCGAGTATTGACAGACAAAGATAGAAAGACTACGGAATAGTCTAGTTGAAAAAGGACAGAATATATTATTACACAACAAACACGAGTGCGCGTCACGTTACCTTTATGTTCATTAAAATTTGGTTCAAATTCAAATGACTGACAAACTAATGATTTAGGTAAAGACGACATGTGTTGAGCGCCTAGTAACTACAGTCTACGGCAACAAAATACGAGTACCACGCGTAGGCACAGTGAGACTAGATGGATCAAGTATTTTAAAAGTTGGAATAGGTGCAACCTAGTCTCGTTAAATACTTAGTCCCTGGATCTGTTCTAGTAATACGCTTCATCTCTATGCACGACTAGTGTGAACAGCAACAAGCAGGCACCTATGCGAGCACGATTCGTCGCGATTTTTAGTCTTACAACGGGCTTTGGCCCGTCGGATAGTTTTTTGAGTCGTATACTAAAAATTGCGTCTCATCCAATGTGAACAGCTCCATATAAAGTGTATGGTGACCAGAGCATTCGACTTTTAGTCATATGCGACTTACGACTAGTGTGAACCGGCTCTTATGAAGATTCTACCGTACGCTACAAAGCAAATCCTAATGTCAGAATTTAATTCACAGATCACTATAAAATTTAATTGTCAAAGAAACTTCAAAGTAAGAAGTGTTTCTGTTGTTCGCAAATTTATGGTTTTGAAGAATAAAAACAGTGCATAAAATAATATGCTTAATTTTATTATTTCCTAATTGTTTCATCAAAAGGTGTTGGGAATTATCTTATTATATTATGAAGAGTGTGAATACACATTAGGTAGCCGATGTCATTAAAGACTGTTTTCGTATGTGCATTTTCTTTCAAAATGGCAGGAAAGACGAGAAATTTGCATTTGGATGTAAGCTGATGTAAAATGTGAATTTATGTGCTATAATTGACTGTGTTGTGTAAGTGGTGAGTGATTTAAATGAAGAAATGTGGACATAACGCTTACGATGGGCTCGCAGACTTTGGAAATCCTGCGTCAGGGTGTTTGGGCATCATTGACAGGTGGCTGGTTTTATGATCCCCACCAGAATTTGTTCTGCAACACTGTGCACTTGTACATTTGGTTGTTCTTACTATGCCTGCCATTTTCTGTTTACCTGGTAAGTTTACTAATCCTGATGATAGGCTAGGTTATAAAATGATGTCACAACAAAATCAGGTCACAATTCTTTAGTTGTTGTTGTTGTTTAACTTTATTATGACACATTGCACTCCATATTTATTGTCCTTTATATGGTATTATGCCTCTGGAGAAGTTAATTAGGATAAAATAAAGACAAAAATATATTTTTAGATTAAAAAATACTTTATTATTTTGTTATTATTGTATACAATGCCTTTATTATAAAGATAAAGGTATTATATGCAAACAATGTTTTTATTGTTATATTATTACTTCACAATAGTTGTATAGCACAATGGGTGTATTTTATATCATAATATATTGTGAATGGTGAAATACAACATTGTACACCTATAAACAAATGTGTGACGGTCATAAAACAGGACATAAGTCATGGTTCTTATTAACCCATCCATCAATCAATTGAAAGTATACCATACTTTTAAAAACTTCAATATATGCACTAAATTTTAATAATTCAAATGTCTATTTACTTTTCTAAATGTGTACATTTTATCACATTTTTATTAAGTCACATTCTTGTTTGTCTGTCTGTCTGTGGGGCCGGGTGGAATCTTGCAACCCAAAATAGGAGCATTTCCCGATGAACTAGACTTGCAATTTTGAACATAGCTCAGAATTAGATAATAATGTGGTACATCAGATAAAATATGAAAAAAATGTAGTATGTAATTTTTTTTTATACAAAATTTAAAAAAATCACTTGTTTCTCTATTTATTTGTCTTATAATTTCTTAGTTCTTTTGGAATGTAAAGATTTTTAGGAACTTAGTTATTCTTCCTTGAAATGTGCTTGAAGTGTTTTCTGGTTTCCTTAGCTTATTATTATTTTTATTATCATCATTATTGTTACAGCCATTCACAAGTCCATTGCTGAACATAGGCCTCCCCCAAGGAATGCCACAAAGCATTGTCCTGAGCCACCTGCATCCATCCCGTATGTCTTACCAGGTTGTCACTCCATCTAGTGGGGGTCGCCCTACACTATGCCTACCAGTACGAGGCTGCCACTCGAGAACCTTTTTTCCCCAACGGTTGTCGGTACATCGAGCCATATGGCCGATCAATTGCTACCTCAGCTTACTAATCGGTACGACTTTCCATTGGCGTCCGTCGAATTGGAGGTGGGAGGGGGGTGGGGGGAGTGCGAAGGAGACGCTTTTCCGCATGTTGAAACTTTACGTGTGTGCTTATATTAATGTACGAGGGTGGATTGAAAAGTACTCGGCCTAACCAAGAAAATAAACACATACTAAATCAGTTATATTTTTATTTTTCTACATAATCACCATCAAGTTCAATACACTTTTGCCACCTCCCCTTCCAAGCATTTAGACCGTTGAAAAAAAATGATTCTTCCTTAGAGTCAAAATATGCGTCTACAGCTGCTTTGACCTCGTCGTTTGTCGAAAATCTTTGACCTCCCAAGTGCTTATTTAGGATAGGGAACAGAAAGAAGTCTGATGGTGCCAGATCAGGTGAATACGGCGGATGCGGTAACAGTTCAAAGCCACAGTTGTGAATTTCAGCCATTGACTGTACTGACGTGTGAACACGGGCGTTATCTTGATGAAACAGGACTTTTCTTCTGAGCATTCCTCGACGTTTTTCTTTTATTTCCTCTCGTAAACGACGTAGTAAGGTGCAGTAGTAATCAAAGTTTATAGTCTGACCCCTTTCAAGATAATCAATCATAATCACACCTTTCGGGTCCCAGAATACTGAAGCCATCACCTTATTTGCCGACAAAATCGACTTAGCCTTTTTAGGGGGTGGTGAACCAGGTCTTCTCCACTGTTTTGATTGTTGTTTTGTTTCCGGTGTACAGTAATGTACCCATGTTTCGTCCATAGTAACAAAACGATTCAAAAAATCATCTGCATCGGCTTCAAATAACTCCAAACAGTCGCGTGAAATAGTCAATCGCGTCCTTTTTTGTTCAACTGAAAGCAGTCGCGGAACCCACCTCGCAGACACCTTGTGGAAACCCAACTCGTTGACAATGATGTTTTGAGTTCGTTCATAAGAGGTGCCTATAATCTCGGCTATCTCTTTAATTTTTAATCTGCGGTCTCCCATTATTAAATCAAGTACTTTTTTAATATTTTCGTCAGTAGTTGACGTCGAAGGCCTTCCAGAGCGGGGTTCATCTTTCACACTCTCTCTACCACGCTTAAATTCTGCTATCCATTTTTTGACGGATGAATATGACAGAGCACAATCGCCTAATGTACTGACCATGTCATCATGGATGGCTTTTGATGATAGCCCCTTCTTATGGAGGTACTTAATGACGGCACGCTGCTTGATTTGCTCCATTCGCGGAAATTATGTCCGATTACTTTGTTAATAAATTTATAAAATCACAACTAATTATCGCACACGTTTCGAACTTCACACAATGAACTAGTCTGAAGAATCTAAATAATGTGGGTAGATTTGATTTTTAGAATTGAATGGATCTGTGTTAGGCCGAGTACTTTTCAATCCACCCTCGTAACCTTTCTGTAAAAAAAATATCAACCCCCAACTCGACGGACGTCAATGGAAAGCTTAGCCTACTAATCCGTTGGGCTATGTCAGTAACTCTGGTTCTACCATAGAATACTATAATACATATATAATAGAACGGGCGAGTGGGTGGAGCCCATGTAGCCACTAACATGTCAATTCACACATATAAATGTCAACACGAGATATGTTGTGATGTTACAATTGTTTCCAGATTTCGCATGCAAATTATTTAGAAAATGCCAAATTGCACGCTATTTACAAATAAATGTGTATTAAAATTCGTCTGTCAACACAGCGAATCAGGTTTGTAGTAGTGATTAACTGATAATACGACGTAATTGCTTGTATGTGTGCTCCCGGTGACGCCAAATCTCCTACAAAATACGGTTGACAGCCATTCTATTATGTATTATAGTACTCTATGGGTTCTAATGTGGATATCCTCATTTCTAAGTTTATATATATATGTATATGGAATGTGGAATGTGCAAAGTTAAAGATGGGTGGATGACATTATTAACATAGCAGGAGAAGAATGGATGCAAATTGCCAAAAACCGTGAAGAATGGTTCAAATTGGATTAGGCTTTTATCGAAGAGGGACTACATAAAAAAAAGAACTTCCTAATAGTTCTATGTATTTATTTATAATTTTGATAACTCTGTAAATGTGTAGAGAAATAAAGCTTTATTATTATTATTATATAATATGTATAAGGGGAATAAATATTTATTCATAATATACTAATAACATGAAAACAATAGAATCAATATATATACACAGTACCACAGTTTAAAGACCTCACAGTTGGGAAACAAATGTACTTGTGCAGCAAGGATACTGCAGAGCAGGTGGCATGCTGACTTTGTGCTAGTGCACTTAACTAAGTCTGATAGACAATACATGCGGTTGGTATAGGTGTAGTATTTATTTAATTTGAGTTTGAACTAATTGAGTGCCTTTTTTGAAAAATATAATATCTATAATGGTGAATTACTATTATAGTTAATAATATGAGTAAAGCGGAATTCAAATGACAGCCATGCTTATGTTTCCCACATTTTTATTTTTGATAAAATTGTTTATCCCAACGTCACACTACACAAGTAAGTCCTATTCTTTGTGCAAACTCTTCACAATATGAAAAGCCGCTTGGGTCAGGTCGCACACCGTGCTTGCTGTTTTCCCCGAGACCAGTATTGTCAGGTCATCTGTGTGATTGGTAAATTGTATAGAAGTGGTTGACATTTAATTTGCCGATTATTTCATTTATGACCATATTCCACAGGAAAGGGATAGAACCCAACCCTGCGGGCAGCCCCTCCTTATTTTGACAGTTTGGGATTCACCAGCAATCTTTATTCTTTGTGAATTGATCATGTTTACTATCCAGTATATAAACGTAATATTATGAAAAACATAAAAATGAAATAATAATATATATTGGATGACCTTTTTTACCTTCTGGAAAAAAAGGGTATAACATGTGAATGGAGTAGAAGCCTATGCCACTGATATTTTACAAAAAATAAAAACAAAAATTTTGAATTAAATAAATTAATTAATTAAAATCTATCAAAATTCAAGTCATATCCACCCCAGCCTTTCTTATAGAATAAGAGTGACAAACGAGCATACAGTCCACCTGATGGCAAGTTAATGCTGTGGCCCTTAGACATCTACATTTCTCCTCAATTAAGAATCAAAACGCAGAAGCGTTTTGTCAACTCTGAGGACTAAGATGTAATGCCTCGTTTCCAGTAAATAAGGGTCTCTGGATCTCTACACTCACCATATGAAACACAGCAGTATTACGCTGCTATTTTACACTGGTATTCTGTGAGAGCATAGTGCATCGCTCTACTACATACCAAAGATGCTTACTAAATTTATTGTTTTATTGCAATAAAATAATAAATTAAGTAGGCATCTTTTTTATTTTTTGTAAAATATCAGTACCATAGGCTTCTACTCACCTTCACATGTTTTACCCTATTTTTTTTCCAGACAGTAAAAAAGGCAATCCAGTATATTTTATCCAATCATTTTTATGTTTTACATATAGTATTATGTTTTTATAAAAGTAAAAAGTAAAGTAAAGTTACAGCCTATATACGTCCCACTGCTGGGCACAGGCCTCCCCTCATTTCTGAGAGGGTTTTAGGGCAAGGAAGTGTCTGCCGCGCTGCCCCAATACGTGTTGGCGAACTTCACATGTCTTCGAATTTTTTTTTTCTTATTTCTCGGACATGCAGGTTTCCTCACGATGTTTTCCTTCACCGCCGAGCATGTGGTAAATCAGCACTTAAAATTGTAATTAACAATTTCATTGGTGCCGGCGGGGATCGAACCCGGTTTGCTCGCGTACTGTGAAATTTACAGCGAGCGCTAACCACCTGAGCTACCACGGCTCTTGTTTGTTTGTTTTTATAAGTATTTATGCATCCCAACTGGACAAGAAAAGAATAGAACAATAATAATAATAATAACCTGAAGGGCTGATACCACATATTTAAAATAAGATTGAATAATGTTCTTACTGCACTTATTTAATCACAAAACATTTCATTCATGAAAAAAGTTTTCAATATATCATACACATTTTCTATATTTTGTCCCTAGTATTTCCCACCAGCAAGTGTTGGATGGATCATCTACTGTGCTCTTGTGGCTCTGTTGTTTACATGCCTGAAGCTTTTGAATCATGGCCTGCATCACATGTATGACACAAATGAATGCATTGTAGTCCAGCCTACAGGAGATCCAGCAAATCCTTATGGTGGATCTGCGTAAGTGTGTGTATTTACAAATTGTATGAATAGACTTAAAATCCACAATAGATTTACTGTTGTTTTTTTTCCAGGCAAGAAGAAGGAATAGAGATGATGAGGCTGGGTGTAGCTTTGGGAAATGCACTGGAGAATGACAATGAGTCTGTCACATCATTGGAATATCACAAGCCTAATAATAGTACTATAGGTTGTTTTCTTTTTTTTTATAAATGTAATGGGTTTTGTCAAGGCAAATTAGGGTTATTCCGTCTATCCACCCCAAAGGATCCACCCTTGGGTAGATACTCGGAAACGCGTGTCTGTTTATCCACCCTAGAAGGGTGAAAAATCGGAATTCGTATATATTATTTTCTTCCGACTTTCCCCCTCGGCTGTGTACTACAGGCATTTATAGAAACATGATAAATACTGGGTCAAGATACTTAGTAGACGTTACCTATAAAAATATATATACATACTTCTTGTTTGAAAGGTCAATGTTAAAATGAAAGGAGTACCTCATAGCATTATAGGACATAGCTGACGTGAAGCATCAACGTTCCGGAAAGTCTGCAGTTTGCGATCATATTCTAGATGGCCCCAACCATTACATCAGATTTGATAGACCACAAATCCTCGCGAAAGAACATCGATTCCTACCAAGGATGATACGTGAGGCTATTGAAATTAAAAAACATCCTAATTTCAATAGAGAAGGAGGCTGGGTACTACCACCTGCTTGGGATCCTATAATTAATAAAATTAAAATAAACCCAAGCATACCACTGCAAGACTTGAAACACAGTTAGTTCATTCTGCGTAGATCGGACCAAAGAAAATAATTAAAAAGCTGAAGGTACTCCGGGTTAAATTTGACATCGGGACGTCAGTCACCTCAGTCCCCCGTGACCATGGATGCTGGAAAGCACCCGAAACGTTGGGTATTAAATATAAAATAAATAAAACGCGATAAAATCCGTAAAAGTAGTTTTAATCAATGTATAGTCTTCTTGCTTAAAAAGTGAATTAAGACCCTAGAACTCTGGCGTCTCAGATACTACTCCCCAATACTGTTTTGAATATGTTTGTTCATAATTCTTCAAGTTGTTGGGACGGTACCTATGCTATATGTAAAATATACGAGAATTGTCTAGCATAGATATTTAGTGGATTTTTAAGTATGATAGTTATATTAAATTTAAATACTCAAACAACCATCCCCTTTACATTAACCAAAGATTACACGTAACATAAAAATTATTCTTTGTGAAGATTGTAATTTTTTATTTATTGCTTCCCCTTCCCTTTCAGATTTAAAAGTCGATGTTCATCGCAAAAACAGCTCTGAATCCAGTATGGAAGATAGTGCTATGTCGTCAAAACCTATGGAAGCGGTCGCAGCAACCAAATCAGATCTTTGTGTAAATCAAACATCAGAAATGCCTGGCCCTTCCCAAACCCGTCCAAATAACAGAAGCCGCTCCAAGTCTGGCCACAAAAAGGAACATAGAACTAAAACAAGGAGAACGCATGCTAACCGAATTGACGAACTGATTGTTGAAGAAACCTCTAGGAACCAGATGTTTGCGAATAACCTTCCAATGCATGTTTTGGCTGAGGATGGTCCATTTGCAAAAGTCAGCCGCAGATATCATGAGTGCCCTCATAGACGTGGATCAAGCAATAGAGATTTTTTTAAGGAATGGTTGTACTTAGACGCTAGAGATAACAATGGTGATCCATATAATTCAAATGCAGTTCGTCAGCTCAGCTCAGATTCCAGAGACAACTCGGAACCAAGTGTAGGACCACCTTCACCAAAAAAACGGACAGCACATAGAAGAAGGTACATAAACTACCCGGATGAAAGTTGCACCAAATCGGCAATGGCTTTAGCTACACATCCTTGTAACATGAGAAGGAATTCTAATTCAACCATGTCAACTATACAGTTGCCACTTTTGAACTCAACAGCACAATTGGTTTCTCATATGAGAAGACATTCAAATAATGCTGATACTGGGTTCTTTGCTAGCGTTGAGCTTGGGGAGTATATGATGGTGAAAGCAGAACCACCAACATGTGATGTTGATAAAGCTAAAGGTAAAAGTCCTGGAGTTAGAAGGATAAAGAGTGCCGCTCTAGAAATAGGATGTCCACCTCCGAGTGTTTCGAACCTTTCTCCCCACCCTAACAGTGCAGAAACTATTGGTGGTCAGGTTTTGAAAAATCCTAAAAATGCTGTGATTCCCCCTCCCAGCAAATGCTTGACACGCGGTCCTCATTTAAACCTTTACCCAAAAAATGAATCTGGAGAAGGCTGTAGTTATCCATACCTCACATATGGATCGGAAATTGTGTATCCGATAGCTGAAATATCTGACGAAATGCAAACATCCCAGAAGGAGAGTGACTTAGACTCCAGTGGAGATAGTTATAGTGATTACGAAGATGAAAAACAGTTCCGAGGTTTCGATTGGGATGCAGAGCAATCACCTGCCGTTCGATCTAGTGATTCTGACTATGAAAATAATGGATCTAGGTCGCCGTTACTAGATAGAGCAGCTGAAGTGAGGATAGTCCGATCAAAGCATCATAGTGACAGAAAACATTGTTGCGAACGACATTCCAATACAAAGCATAATACAGAGTGTTCAAACGATAAACTGAAACATGTAAGACTGAAAAAGCTTTCTAAAAATGATCATTACGAGAACAAACGTCTGGAAAAGCAAACCACCTGCGAATGTAAATATAACTCGAATGGTGATTACTTTGACAAAGCCAGTGCTAGTTCTAAAGATTTGCTTATAGAAAAATCCAGTTTAGAATCCAATGATAACACTGATCACGACAAAAAATCTGGTGATAAGAAGAATGTAGAAAAGAAACTCTGGGACCACGATATATCAAATTCTAGCAGCAGTAGTGAAAACAATTTAGACAAGATGCGAGGAGACAATAAACATAATAAAAACATGGTGCCTGAAACTGAGGAGTCACAGTTGACTTGTGACAGTAAAAGTGCAGATGAAACAAGTGTATACAGTTTAGATTGGCTTTTTGAGGAAGCGCCGCAAGCTAAAACGGTCTATTGTAATGAAGGCGCATCGTGTGCCGTCCAAGAAGAGGTTACATGCCAAAAAGTTGCTAGTGCATTAGGAGAATCGTCTTCCAATGTTCCAAAAAACCTAGGAGCTATACCAAAGCAGATTAAAAATTTAGCACGGTCGCGCGCTTCGTCGCAAAAGGAAAATAAAAAGAGAGATTCTAGGAAAGAAAAAGATGAAAATCAAAATGAGGATCGTATTTTGTTAGATGCGGTAGAGGCACAAGCTGCTTTGGTTCAAGGCCTTGAATGTTTATTTGCGGCAACCAACGCCAACACAGTTGTAATGCCTGCACCGAATAGGGAAGATAGATCTCGGAGCCACCGGCAAAGTATCCGAGGTGATAGAGAAAGTTCAAATAAAACAAGGAAAAGGTCTATTGAGGAAGTCGCACAAACATCTACAAACACGTTGCTTCCAACATCGATGCCGTTGTTAGCAGCTTTCCTTAATTCAAGAGTAGATTTTATTCCATGTTGTGCAAACGAAAACGCAGCTTCAGAACTCGTGCAGTACGTGGAAGAGGGCCAGAGACTTAGACCTCTGATGGACAGGAATCACAGAAACCGAGTTAGAAAGATTAAGCGTTCTACACGACAGCGCAACAATCCCTCCTTACAAAATAACACTGAGAAAAAAGACAAGCCGCCTAGTTCAGAAAATCCAAATAGTTCAACCAATGTGCATTTCGCAACCTCTTTTGACGACACCAGCGATGGAGCTATTCACAGGTTCATGGACGAATATGGCAATTGGATGTCTTACACATTTGACAAGAACAGCTCGGGCAGGGCGCAAGCCCAATCCATCCCTGCACCAGACAAAGAAGATAATTTACGTTGTAATAGAGTGAAGCCTGTAGAAATTCCCGACTCACAAGAAACAGCTGGCGAAGGGAGTTGTGGCTCGCTGGAATCAGAGGCTGGAAACAGTGAGAGCATAAGCAAAACAAAACGCGGCGATAGCATAGACTCTTCAAATCAAAGCAGTAATAACCCTCTTTTATCCAGTAATAACAACGTATCAACAGTAGTTCCTATAAATACGAATAATACTAACAAACGATTCTATGTATTCGACGGTGGGACTGGTACTCATTGTGATCAACCCAGATCTCCTGTGGCTTACGTGACTGATAGTTTATTAGAGCAAATCGAAGCAGAACGTCAGTCTCGAATGGGACTGCCGAGCATGCACATCAACTTTTTGATGAGCCAACAAAGGGCTCAGCAACAAGCACAACAGCAGGCTGAAAATTCTTCAGCTAACGCACCTAGTCTAATGCCCTCGATCGGCGAAGAAACTGTAGATTTAAACATAAGAAATAAATTTTCAAAACTCATGGATGAAATTGAGAAAGGCAACCAGCCGAAACCAAAGAGCTATTATAAATTCAAATTATCTAAGTGCTTCGAAGTTAAAGTGACAATGGATAGATTAAAATTGATGGCGCTTTTTGACAGAAATTTAACATTTAGAGAAACATTTGTTTCTATACTATTGGCAATCACAGTTGCAGTTCTCGGTTCAATGGTGTTGAACCTTGGATTCTATAAAGATATATACGCCTTTTGGTTTTGTTTCATTATGGCGGGTAGTCAGTATTCCTTGCTGAAGAGTGTTCAACCTGACTCGGCATCACCCGTCCATGGATTTAATAAAATGGTTGTATTTTCACGGCCGGTTTATTTTTGTTTATGCACGGCCATTTTGTGTGTAGTTAACAATCAATTGGAACAAATCACTATATCTGATGATGAACATATCAGAAGCAGACGGAGTGTGAACGATAATAAACCAATAACCGTTTACGGATTGGAGTTGAACGAACGGGATTTTTTATATGTTATCCAAGAAATTCTTTCAAAGTTCTTATTGTTTTTTCCGCTGGCCTTTAGTTTAGGCCTTTTCCCACAAGTTAATACATTCTTAATGTACTTACTAGAGCAAATAGACATGCATGTATTTGGAGGTAATGCAACCAGCAGCTTGAGCGCTGCTGTATATTGTGTAGTGCGCTCTATAGCTGCCGTAGGAGTCCTGTATGGGTTTGTGTATAGTGGCTTAATTGAAGGAAAAAAGTCACAGCATCAGAAACACAATATTCTATTTTCGATATTTTGCGGCCTTTTAGTCCCAATAGCGTATCATTTAAGTCGAAGCGCGAGCGACTATACCTTAATATGGAATTTAATAAAGAAGCATCTCCTCCCGCCTGAACTATATGTGATGCAGCATCCGGAATGCTCACCGGAATCAGAAAAGACTGAAACTAATCCCTTAAGTGATGATAAGAAGAACAATTCTGAAAGTAACATCTCTAAGCAGAATTCAATGGGTAGTTCTGCGTCGAAGATAAACTTTAGCTCAGAAACCAATATAGCCAAGCCACAAAAACGGTCACAAACCTCTAGTGTTAGTTCATTAAAAATGGATCCGAGGACAGATACAATGAATTCCGCAAACTCATTGAAAGTTGACCCTCCAACTGAAGCAGAAGATAAAAGCCGTGGTACAAACACCACTAATTCAAATGCAAACAAGCATGATGCCTCTGATAAGGCGGATGAGGACATGGAAGACCCATTGCCAAAGAAACTTCAAGCGACGGTCAACGCTAGGCTCAAAAATGACGTTATAGTGTGCACATTTCTTGGATTATCCGCGTTCGGACTGCATTGCACTACCGTCTTCACAACACTTCGACCACAACTTAATACGGTGAGTAAAATATTTTTTACAATTTTACCTAGCGGTATAAGTCGTGAGGACAGCCTTGACATGTGTAATAGTCGATTTACCTATTTGGCAACAAACTTACAGAATACCAGCGTAAAATGGCAGAATAATGCTGCTGTGTTTGATAAGATGTAAATGTCTATGGGCCACAGCATCCACTTCACCACCAGGTTACTGTGAGCTCATTTCTCACTCTTATTCTATGAAAAAAAATTACAAAGGCTTGGGGTCAGTATGGTGAACATTCTTTCACATGATTGGTCCGTTAGTTAATCTTTGTCATCGATTGGATATTCATGTCACATTCGCCTGCAGTAGTATATTAGTTTCTAAATGCGTAAATACTGTCACTTGATGCTCACGACTCGATTTACATAAATACAGTACTAAGATTAGTTGCTTAATTTACTGTGTATTGGTGATATAAGAATATCCAGGGGTCTTAAGTGGCCACGGCGGGAAACAAACTAGGAGATTGGTAGCAGTGTCTTCATAATTACAACTAAAAAAAAAAACTGCGGTTAGCAATCATCATAGCTAGCGTGGCTGTGAGGCAATCTATGGGGAGGTCTATGTTCAGCAGACTTCTTGAAAATTTGTAACAGTAACTGTAACATTACATACATAATACATAAACACTCACGCCTGTCACCCAGAGGGGTAGGCAGAGACTACAGAGTACAGACTTCCATTTAGCACGATCCTGACATACCTCTCTCGCCACTTCCAGATCCATATACCTACGCGTACATGCTCGTCGGTTAAGGGTACTCTTAATTTGGCCCATTTTTAGTATATCGCCAATTTGGTCGTCAAACTTCCGCCTAGCACGTCCCTTTCCAACTCTTCCATTCCAACTGTAACATTCGTAAAACTAATTGCACTCATAACTTTGTTGGCATTTCATTTTTTATTTTATTAAAGATAACAACAGCGTATATCACTAAATACAATCTTCAAATTTACTTAATGTATTCTGTTTACTGTTATCCATATCTTAAATATAAAGGTAAGCTAGGTACAATTATAATGAATAAAAACAATGGAAATTGAAACAATTTAAAATAGCAAACAACATACCTTTAGAGATTAATGATATGCTTAATAAAACAACAGTAATGATATTTTAAGTAATTTTACATACATTTAATTCTTATAGTTTGAAATAAAACTTAGGTTTTAAATAAATAGAAAATAAAATGATTAAAAATGTTGGATGCTAAATATTGGATATGATTCAATTCTGACATTGAACTCTTTTAAAATTGTCTGTTTAATCGAATCACAATAAAATTTAAATGTTAAATAAACTTGTCAATGAAACCTGCATATCCGAGATTGAATATGCGCTCACACGAACTGTAGTCGTAGCTTTAATTTTTTTATTACAACCATTTCCAGGTGTTGTGGATAATAGCTGGTTGCCTAGGCTGGGTGCTTCATTACATCATACCGCAACTTCGCAAACAGCAGCCCTGGTTGTGTTTGGCCGGCCCGGTTTTTAGGCAACACGAACACGCACAATTTGAGGTTACCGAGCCCGCCAGGCTTATGTTATTTGAGAAGGTATGTTTTTTCTCGTGTTTTGCCTTCAAACTAGCTTTAATGCACTGTGGTGTGTGTTAGTATTGCTGCGCGCTATAATTAGCGCCTGGTATGTGGCGGTCGATTATTAGCGCCATCTAGTATCAAGCAGCAGAAATAGGATCGTCAAGATCCTTCTAGAACTTTCCCACTAGCGTCATCTAGTATCGAATGGAAAAACTAAGCTTTCTAGAAAGCCCCCACACGAACTTTCTGCACCTGGTCGGTCGGGGCCGGTATTTGCTGGAATATTCTGAATATTTCGGTGGAAAAGGCCTATTTAAGGCCGTTGAGGCCCGCGACTGGGGAGAGGCGACAGCGGGAAACATATTAGGAGATGGACAGCAGCGTCTATCTTATAACAAGTAAAAAAATAAAAATTGCGCTTGCTAAGCCGCCAGCCAAGCGTGGTAAATATGACAAAATCCCCCCTTATGAGGCAATCTATGGGAGAAGCCTACTTTCAGCTTTGAACTTTGGTAAAGGTATTATAAAGTGACCCTAATGCTAGATTTATGTCTCAGACGAAATAAAAACTCAAGACAGATCCCCGTCGAACAACGCACTGAGGCAGGTAAAACTACGCCTCACCTTGTACATACACAGTTTCACGCACACAAATATAACGAAACTACGCCTTAGCTTCTCATTTGAGCCATTCCAGTGCACGGAGTGTCACGTTATAATAATTCGAAGTTTTTAAAGAAAAAATGCCGAATTGTGTTGTGAAAGGGTGTAAAAACCAATCTTCCAGAAATAAAAAACAGGATGGAATCACATTTCATATGTAAGTATACATAAAAATCCAAATTTTTAATTAATCAATTTTATTATTTATTCTGACAGCTTGGAACATAAAACGTCGACAAGTGTTGCCACTAGTGAGCGTCACAGTAGTCCCCATTTATTCGGTAATTTATTAATGTGACGCGAAACTTAATGTAATTCTATTTAATGTATTTCTATTTTACTTATAATATTTATAAAATTATTGTAAGTTTATCATCACTTCAAAAATCTATATTTTTAAGGTTCCCCATTCGAAATAAATACATTATCGGATATATATCAGGAAGTACAGCGCATTACTTGTCAAGGGTCATTAAGTGTCAAACATGTCTAGCTCGCTTACAGTCGGATGAGATATTTGACTTCCATAAACTGATATCTTTAAAAGATAAAGGTGGCTTAATCTTTCCGTCGAAAGACCTTTCCGAAATTTGCGTAATTTGTGAAACTGTTGTAAGTAAATTATGTAATGAAAGCATAGTGATAGTTACTGAAAACCAACACAAATCAGTTGTTATTAATATTTTAAAACGATTTATTGGTACTGACTACGTTTTCTCTAAATTGGAGACTGAGCGCAATTATGCTGGTCAAGAGCATAAAATAAGCTTAATAAGATGCATAATTGAACAATATTTATCAATTCGTTTCCACCATATTTCTAAATTGGAAACAATTTCCAAAACGGTGGACAGTAAACGACAATATTTCAAAAAATTTACTCAACAAAAAGGTTATTAAAATAAAAACAATGTTTCTTTCATATTACTATTGGTTTATTTTTCCTCTTCCTGGTCGAAATAAACATACTTACATTCATAATAAATAATTTATTACTTTGCAACCTTCCGCTAACTAATTAGTTAAGTAATAAATTATTTATTATAATGGATTTCCGCAAAGTAACGCCTGATTCTATCAATTATACTTTCATACTACTTCTTAAAGTGAGGTATACAATTGAAAAAATTGACAACTTATGTTTTTACTTATCCATTCATCCTGATATTACTTAGACAACAATATATTAGGGTAATAAATTTTTACGGCACGACAACACTCGCTTGCAGCACACATGTTTACCAAACCGACCTCACTTCTTTGTTGACAGCGCTCTGTCTTGAGTTTTTATTTCGTCTGAGATTTATGTAAGTAAATTGCGTTACAAGCAGCGTGTTAAAAAGAATCAAAAATGTCAAAATTAACAGGATCATGACTGTAGTCATCCTTGTAGATACGGCTCGAATTCAAATCCACTACTTCAATATGTACAATAATCATTTCTACTATACCCATGCCAAATAATTATTTACTAATAACTTCCGACCCGCTTTGGTTTCTCCTGGGTAGGATTAATTTATGCGACATTTCTTACATTTAAGATAATCAACCACCATTTATTTTAACAATTTTTCTATTTTTTTATATCAATTTTGGTTAAGATTGATGTTGTTCTCATTTTATTTATATTGAAGTAGGTTGTACAAATTTTTTGATTTTACCACTTGTGTTGGAAACAACGTAAATTTCGCAAGTTGGACATTGTATTAATATAAAAATTTGTGTTTCTTACTTGATTCGTGGTGATAACCCACATTTTATATTTCATTCTCAGTTACTTCTGACTACGTTATTTCATATGTGAACGACACAGTATAAGAATTTCTAATTTTATAAATTGAATAAAAATTGTTACGAGACGATATATGTATAAGCAAATAGCTTTAAAAATTGATCATTTGATCACTCTCTCTCTCTCTCTCTCTCTATCTCTCTCTCTCTCTCTCTCTATCAGACGTTATTCAGACATTACATACATTAGCCCGGACACACAGACAAAAATTTTAAAAACGGTTATTGATATCTTAATGGCATACAAATAATCCTCTCAGCTTTATTTAAAAGTAAATAAAGCTGAGAGGATAATAATGATAGAAATAGATTAAAAAAGTCAACTTTCTTCATTTTATGTTTCAGATCTTTGTGTACCTCAGTTTCCTTGAACGTAACGTCCTATACCCGGCGGTGGTAATTGCAGCCACTACGCAAGATGCTCCCGCCATTGCTGAAAAGTATGGCGACACTGTTGGCGCGTTGATCATTTGCGTTTGTGCATTAAAATGTAAGTGTGCTGTTACATATGTAATGTGTATGTAATGTTTAGACTTATAAAAATAAACTGTTGCCAATATGTGGTATTAAAAATGGATGACCTGACAAATTTGAATTTATTAGCGAAACAGTGTGATGTGGTTAGACTTGTGTGCTCCACTAATATTAAATTTAGATCATTGTTTAAATCTTATGGTCTTTTTAATTTATTTTTGGAGCCAACACGTATTGCTGAATCTAGTGCAACATGTATAGATAACATTTTTACAAATGTTAAGCCGTTCAATAAATATATAATTCAAAAATTGAGCTCTGATCACTGTGGACAATTTGTTTCATTACCTTATGTTCACAAAAAGCAAGTAGATAAAAAAGTAGTGTTTGTTCCAGTAAATGCACATCGCTTGGAGAAGTTTAGAAGTAACATAGTAAAAAAACTTCCATTACTTTCATACCAAAATAATCCAAATTTTTTGTATGTAACATTATTTAAGCTCATTTGCAATGAATTTAATAATACTTTTACTTCTAAAACATTCTCCTTGAATAATCGTAAAGCATTTAATGAATGGGCGAAGTAGGGGTCCATAAGAGTAGAAAAGGTTATATGAACTTTAAATGAAAGGTCATATAATCCTAGCGTCGAATTTAGGGAATATGTAAAAAAATATTCCAAAATATTTAAAAGAGTGTGCTCCTTAGCCAAGTCATTGTATTTAAGCAACAAAATAAAGACTGCTTCTAATAAAATTAAAATGACATGGAGTATAATTAATAGTGAAACTGGTAAGGTCAACTCTCGCAATTCAAACTACCAGTTAAGTTTTAACAATAAATTAACTAAATCAGATCAGGACGCTGCAATGGTTTTTGAGAAATATTTTACTGATATTTACTGACAATTAAGTTCTAAAATAAATAAAAATAGAAAATGGAATTTACCGTGTAGTGGCAGTGTTAGAATATCCACTGCCCCATATCATTTCGTGGGTGTTGTGAAGGTCACACAGAGAAACAAATCAGAAGATGGGCAACAGTGACTTCCTAACAGCTAAAAATAAAAATACTGCGGTTGCCAATTCGTTTGCCAAGTGTGGCAACTCTGGCAAAGTCTAGGAAATCTAGGAGGCATTCTATGGGTAAGGCCTATTCTCAGCAGTGGACTTTAATAGGCTGTAATAAGTAATAATAAGAAAGGGGAATAGTGCCCTGAGCTACGCACAGAATTCTCATTTATGAAGATTTATAGAGCAGATATTTTGTAGTTTGAAAGACCAGATTTTTAACACACTGTTGTAAATACTGCCGGCATGGTGTTTTCCTTTAAGATTAAAACCTGACGAGATATGTAACTGACTCCAAAAATATCATGAATTTTCCCAACTTATTGATTTAGTGTGGTTACGACATGTTTGCATAAAGGAGAAGATACGGTATGCCCGAACATAATGTAACATGTAATAGAAATGTACGAATTTCCACTACCCCACATTGTCGCCTGGGTGTCTCTCGTAAGAGGCGACAAAAGGAAATGAACTAGGAGATGGGCTGCAGCATTTCTCTAATAACAACCAGGAAATAATAAACAGCAGTGGCCAATTCACCTGACAAGCGTGGGAACTATAGCAAATGTCCCCTCTATGAGGCTATGAGAGAATCCTACGTTCAGCAGTGAACTTGTTGTGAAGGGATGTAATGAATAAATTATTGAATCGGTCATTTGTAAATAAGCAGGAAGGCATTTCATTTACGATTTAGTAAATTTTAAGTATTTTTTTAGAGAATAACGAATGTGTGTACTTTTACTATTGTGCTGACCGCAATTTAATTAAGTTGCGGTCACTTAGACAATTCTCGTGGTCCAATTTTTGCGATTAACCTCTCAAACACCAAGCGGCTAAATTTGACCGCTTCGATATTCCGTCAAAATTCAAGCGGTCAAATATTACCGCACCCATCCACAGCCAACCCATAAAAACTTAAATATAGGGACTACTTTTCTATGAAGAAGTTTGGCATTATAGAATCAATATGAAAATTTCTATTCTGTAGTAGTATTATAAAAAAGTAGTTAATATATGGATATAAATATATATTTTACGTTCATTACCTACGCCATTTTCATTTGGATGTTGTTGTGTTGATTTTTGGATTTTTCTGGTGTTTTATTAGTGTTTCACTATAGAATTTTATAATAAAATTGCTATGAAAGTTTATGTGTGAATATAATTTGTCTTTTTACGTAAATTATTTCGAGTAATATATAAAAATAATTGTGATTTTCACGCTGCCGACATCCGCTTGGTATATTTTTTTGTTATCAAATACAATAAAATCTTTTTGTAATGAAGGAAAACCTGACTTTTGTTTAGACCACAGGATAGAGAATTATGTATAGATTTTATAATGCCAAACTTCTTCATAGAAAAGTAGTCTCTAAATATAAGTTTTAATTGTTTTAAGTGCTGTGGGTGGTTAAGTATAATAAGGTAAAGTTAAGTTTAGTTAAGGGTTCATATGCGACCGCTCGGGATTTGCCTGGAGTATGTGACTGCATTGGAATTTTATGGGGATTGAAGGGTTAGGTAACGTATTTTATCGTTTTTTAGTTTTTTTTTCTTTGTATTAAAAAAATTACCGTTTAGAATTTTCTCCTGTATCGTGGACGTAGGTTACATTAATACATTTCACAAGGACAAACATCCAGACCCGAAACAATTATTCGTAGGTCATACAAATGATTGTTCCATGCGGAAATTGAGCCCACGGCTCTTAGTGCTGCCACTCATTGCCTCGGAGCCATCTACGTCAATGTGTTTAATCAATGCAGCAAATAGATGTATGACAGTAGTCGAATGGCAGATTCGACAACCAATCCACAACTTCATATCTAATTTCAACAACTAATGTTTAATTAGGTTATTGTTAAGAGAACCGGAGACACTTTTTACTGAAAACGAGACCTTCCATCTTAGTCCTCAGGGGTGACAACGCATCTGCATTTTCATTCTTAATCGAGGAGAAATATAGATGTCTAGGCCGCAGCTTCCACTTACCACCAGGCGAACTGTGTGCATGTTTTTCACCCTTAAACTATAAAAAAATATATTTTTCATTCTGCACCCACTATTAGGCTTTTTCTTGTTGATTAGTTATAAAATTGTTTCCAGGCCTCAGAAACGCATATTCAGAACCGGACAGCCAGTACCTGATACTGGTATTCGCTGTTCTGATATTCCAACTGGATTTGAGTAGTCAGAAGGTCTCCGAGACGTTCCTCGTCGATTATTTCTTAATGGCCATCATCTTCAATAAGGTCTATGAATTTCTACTCAAGGTTAGTAGCAATTTTTTTCCAAAATAGGTATTTATTTTATTAACATTTTTTGATTAATTATTGAGAAAATTACCATAAACAGTAAACATAAGCGCCAGTGGCGAAGCTAGGACAAATACCCCAATCTTGATCAGTCTCCACTCTTCAGTTTCATATTTAGTGCTGTCAAGGACGTGTTTAACAAATCACACAGAAGACATACTACAGCTAGATAGATTGTATGACATATCCAGCAATTGCATATCTTCGGTGGCTTTGAAAAAAGCCCTTTGGCTTTGCTTGAGCGAATGAAAAAGATATTTACATGAGTAAAAGAATAGCATGAACAAAGTACAAACAATGTATAAAATTACAAAAAGGGACGCCTGGCAGATATTATTTAAGTAAGAAAGTATTTTAATACCTTTGATGAAATGAGTGATTCCCATAATTTTATAACGCGTAATAAATCTATACTTGCTGTTGCAAAGTACAGGGTATGTAAAACATGTTTAAGAACTGCAAACGCCACTTACCGTTAGGTGAACTGATTAGATTGTCACTTCAGTTTTGTAAAAAAAATATGTCTAATCTGGTAACGGGAAGCAATGTTAAAGTTAAAAAAGCTAATTAAACAAGAAGTTTTAGATACATATCTTTATCTAAGGTATATAGATAAAAAGAAACCTTTTGTAGGCTTTCTTAAACCCAAGGCTTGTAATATTTTAAAAGTTTATTCATCATATTCATCATTACGGCCCTTCACAAGTTCACAGTTGAACATAGGCCCCCTACAAAGCACGGTCCTTAACCAGCTGCATCACGACTTCCTGTTATCGAGTGGCAGCTTCGTACCGCTTCGGTAAGCGAAGTGTGTGACAACCTGATATGAAATGCAGGAAACGTGTATTAATTGAATATATTTATTTTGCAACTACAACAGGTTCAATTTGTGGTGACGTACATAGCGCCGTGGCAAATAACATGGGGCAGTGCTTTTCATGCATTCGCCCAGCCTTTCTCCGTGCCGCACTCCGCCATGTTGTTTCTACAAGCCGCAGTCTCTGCTTTACTCTCTTCTCCACTAACACCAGCCCTCGGTGAGTTTGTTGATTTTAATCATGTTTAAAATTCTTTATCAACAGTTTAATTAAGTTTTTATGACTTTGTTTGTTCTACTGCCTCGTTGATCTAATGGTTGTAATTGCGGTTGCTGACCATGAGGTCCCGGGTTCGTATCTCGGGTCGGGCCAAAATCAGGTATTGGGTTTTTCTGTCAAGATATTCTCAGTAGCTGCCCGGAGTGAGGTAGTTGGCGGTTTTACCCCCGTGCCTCGGAAAGCACGTAAAGCCGTTGGTACTGCGCTTGATCTCTTTCAGGTTATTTCAGATTAGCGTCCCATCGGCCTATGAAAGTAAGAGAATGCACTATGCTTGCGTACCCACTCGTCAACTATGATAATGTCTTGCGCACATTGCTAGGCTCCTTACAGAAATTCTATCTGGAGAACGTTATTAAGTTTGATTTAAAAAATTTAGATTATCACCACATAAGAGTTGATAAGCATAAAAGCGATGATAGCATTTTTTTATTTGGATTACCAACATAAGAAACAGCAATTAATGTTTGGTTACATTACAGCGTTATAAATTTACATGATTAACTGCTCTTATAATTGTAGGCAATCACAGCATGCGTTGTGTTACCAATGTTAAACAAAATTGATAAAAATATGTTCTTAAATAAATAATAAAATAAAAAAGAATGATAAAGAAATAAAAGTTAACTGTGCAACTGGAGTTTAACGTACGTCAACATGCTTTAGCTTGGCAATAAATTGAGCAAGGGTATCATGGTGAACGTCGAGGTCGGGTTCATTTTCGTGAGCTTGTTGTACAGGCGAGATATACGGATCACTGGGAGTCGCGACCTAAGTTGGTTCTACAAAATTTATTATCCTCGCACTGGTAGTATTACCTCATAACATTACAAGGGTGAAAGTAATGGAATTGCCTTTCGGATATACCCCTTTTACTGGAAACGAGGCATTCCATCTTAGTCCTCACGGGTGACAACGCATCTGCAATTTGATTCTTAATCGAGGATAAATGTAGATGTCTATGGGCCGCAGCATCCACTTACCGTCAGATGGACTGTGTGCTCGTTTGTCACCCTTATTCTATATAAGAAAAAACTACAAACAACACAAAATAATAGTAATTTTTAGTGTTTTTCCGATAGATAAGAATTCGTCATGAAGAAAAATAACTGAAGATATAGGACACCGAGTGTCAAGATTAATTAACCAACGGCTTGGTTACATCTATATAAAAGATATATATTTATTTAATTATCAAGACCACCATTCATTAACAATAAGTAAAACATTGGACGGTGCGATTTGAGTGGCATACGCAAGCAATTATGCTGTACAAATTGGGTTGTAAATGGAATTTACTGTAGTAAGTTTCAAACAATAGTCAAAAGCCGTTTCCGGGGCTGGATAAATATCAAATGGGACAATTTGAAGACGTAGGCCTTAACTGGATTCATGGATCCAAAATCGAACTAAGAGTTACAGTCTGGTTAGAGCCCTATGACTAACTATGGAATTTTGCAGATTGATGGTGAAGATGATGATAATGATGATGATAATTCTTTTCATCTAAATTTTTTATTATTTTTTGTACATCTTTTTAGGAAGTGCAATATTCATGACGTCATACGTGCGTCCAGTCAAATTTTGGGAGAGAGACTACAACACTAAAAGAGTGGATCAAAGTAACACAAGGCTCTCGTCGCAGTTAGAGAGAAACTTGGGGGCTGGTTGGTATCTTTCATTAGAATGTTGCCTTAAATATATTAACAAATATTTACTAAATTCTCAATCTTTGCTTTACCTTTTTATATGTCCCACTGTTAGACTATTTATACCCTATTTCTAAATGGGTTTTGGAGCAGAGTAGGGTCCACGGCGCTGCCGCAATGCGGGTTGCCAGATTTCACATGTGCAATGCCATTCAAATAAGAATAGGAACATCAACAATCTTAAATGACCGAGATCTGTCTACTGCCACTTGAAAAGTACGGCTTACAAAAAAATTAGTTTGGGTATTAATAACTCTTTCCGCTTTATTTAACTGAGTCTTGGTCTTACCAAATCTATTGAACTCATAATTATTTTTATATATTAATTTAAAATATTGATGCTAATCGGTAGCATATTTTAAATAGGTACCTACATAAATCCATGTTCTATATTTATAAGGGCACAAGCAGCAGTGATGATAATGATGGTGCAGAGATGAGCGAAATTGAAATGCTAGATTCAGATTAATACTTTTTCGTTCATAGTTATTTAGTAAATTAATATTATTTCAAAAAATTATGTTTTGCTCATCCTACCTAACTAGTAACTAGTTAATTGACAGCTATGACTTCACAATATGGCGCGTGGTCAGTCTTATTCTTATTTGAAATGCATAGCATTCGAAATATTTTAATTATTCCTACTGAAAAATTGTGTTTGCTTACCCTACCTAACTAGTAACTAGTTAATTGACGGCTATGACGTCACAATATGGCGCGTGGTCAGTCTTATTCTTATTTGAAATGCATAGAATTCGAAATATTTTAATTATTCCTACTGAAAAATTGTGTTTGCTTACCCTACCTAACTAGTAACTAGTTAATTGACAGCTATGACGTCACAATATGGCGCGTGGTCAGTCTTATTCTTATTTGAAATGCATAGAATTCGAAATATTTTAATTATTCCTACTGAAAAATTGTGTTTGCTTACCCTACCTAACTAGTAACTAGTTAATTGACAACTATGACGTCACAATATCGCGCCAGGTCAGTCCTATTCTTATTTGAAATGCATAGCATTGTCCCCGGCCGCAAATATTTTAATTATTCCTACTGAAAAATTGTGTTTGCTTACCCTACCTAACTAGTAACTAGTTAATTGACAGCTATGACGTCACAATATGGCGCCTGGTTAGTCCTATTCTTATTTGAAATGCATAGCATTCGAAATATTTTAATTATTCTTACTGTAAAATTGTGTTTGCTCACCCTACCTAACTAGTAACTTGTTAATTGACAGCTATGACGTCACAATATGGCGCCAGGTCAGTCCAATTCTTATTTGAAATGCATAGCATTCGAAATATTTTAAGTATTCCTACTGAAAAATTGTTTTTGCTCACCCTACCTAACTAGTAACTAGTTAATTAACAGCTATGGCGTCACAATATGGCGCAAAGTCAGTCCTATTCTTATTTGAAATGCATAGCATTCGCAATATTTTAATTATTCCTATTGTGTTTGCTCACCTGCATTGCAATCTTGTAGGCACTGAAAGCGGTTGTGTATCTCGAGCTGAAAGTTTTCGGGATTTTGGATTAGAGCACGAGGGGGACGGAGCGTTGACTTCATTAGACGAGACCTCTCCAACTTAACGTTTAGGTTCAGTGTGCCTCTAACCATTCGGTGGGATCGCTGCCAGTTTTCACCCTTGCGATCACTGAGACATCACTGAACAGTTGGCGTCTGGTCGTCATAATGAAGTCAATCTCATTTTTTGTCGAACCGTCGGGGCTCGACCAGGTCCACAGGAAGTGGACCTCGTCGGATGGTATGAATGACAAGCTCGTGGAAACTGTCCATGCGGTCGGAGCTAAGTTCTGCAAGACCCGCCGCAGAAGAACACAAAAACTCTCCGATCACACTCTTAATCTCATGGCTGTTAGACGGGAGATGAGGCTGCAATCGTCAACAGATTTGACAGCATACAGACAACTGAACAGACAGATCTCCAAATGCATGCGGCGAGACTTACGCAACTTTAATACTTCTCGTATTAAAGAAGCGATCGAGCGGAACCAGGGCTCCAAAGTCTTTGCCAGAGATCTGTCTGCCCGTAAGAGCCAACTGTCAAGGCTGAAGACTGAGTGTGGCAGCATCGTTTCCGGGACACCTGAGATTTTGAGTGAGATTGAGAGATTCTATGGGCAGCTGTACACATCATCGTTGGAGCCACACGCAAGTGTGAGTAACGATCCAAGAGCAAGTCTTATCCGACACTATTCCGATGATATCCCGGACGTCAGTCTAAGCGAGTTTAGAATGGCTCTCCAGAACCTTAAAAATGGCAGGGCCCCAGGCGAGGATGGAATTACAGCGGAGCTTCTGAAAGCGGGTGGAACACCGGTACTTGAAGTCCTTCAGAAGCTCTTCAATTCCGTCCTCCATGGTGGCACTACTCCAGAGGCGTGGAGCAGAAGTGCGGTGGTCTTGTTCTTTAAGAAAGGCGACAACGCTCTCTTGAAGAACTACAGACCGATTTCCCTTCTGAGCCGCGTCTACGTGCTGTTTTCGAGAGTCATTACGAATCGTCTCGCACGCAGACTCGACGACTTCCAGCCTCCCGAACAAGCCGGTTTCCGAAAAGGCTTCAGTACCATAGACCACATACATACCCTGCGGCAGATTGTACAGAAGACTGAAGAGTACAATCTGCCACTTTGCCTGGCGTATGTGGACTATGAGAAAGCCTTTGATTCCGTCGAAATTTGGGCGGTGCTGCAGTCCCTTCAGCGGTGCCAAGTTGACTGTCGGTATATCGAAGTGCTGAAGTGTTTGTACAGTAGGGCTACGATGGCTATCCGTGTACAGAACCAGAGCTCGAAACCTATCCAACTGCAGAGAGGTGTAAGACAGGGTGATGTTATATCCCCGAAACTCTTCACCGCTGCTTTGGAAGACGTTTTCAAGCTACTGGACTGGAAAGGATACGGTATTAACATCAATGGCGAGTACATCACTCACCTTCGATTTGCCGACGATATAGTCCTTATGGCAGAATCGCTGGAGGACTTAAGCACTATGCTCAATGACCTCAATAGTGCCCCCAACGGATAGGTCTTAAGATGAACATGGACAAAATAAAGATCATGTTTAATGTCCATTTCACACCTATGCCGGTAGTTGTTGGGAGCACTATGCTCGAAGTTGTTGACGAGTACGTTTACCTGGGACAAATAGTCCGACTAGGTAAGTCCAACTTCGACCGAGAGGTCAATCGACGGATTCAACTCGGCTGGGCAGCGTTCGGGAAATTACGACACATCTTCTCGTCAGGAATACCTCAATCTCTGAAAACTAAAGTGTACAACCAGTGCGTGTTGCCAGTGATGACTTACGGATCAGAGACGTGGTCCTTCACTGCTGGCCGTATGAGGACGCTCAAGGTCGCTCAGCGAGCTATGGAGAGGGTTATGCTCGGAGTTTCTCTGCGTGATAGACTCAGAAATGAGGATATCCGCAGTAAAACCAGAGTGACCGACATAGCCCAACGGATTAGTAAGCTGAAGTGGCAATGGGCCGGCCATATAGCTCGAAGAACCGGTAACCGATGGGGAAGAAAGGTTCTCGAGTGGCAGCCTCGTACCGGTAGGCGTAGTGTGGGGCGACCCCCCACTAGATGGAGTGACGACCTGGTAAGATATGCAGGAAGTCGATGGATGCAGGTGGCTCAGGACCGTGCTTTGTGGCATTACTTGGGGGAGGCCTATGTTCAGCAGTGGACTTGTGAAGGGCTGTGATGATGATGATGATGATGATATTGTGTTTGCTCACCTTACCTAAACTAGTAACTAGTTAATTGACAGCTATGACGTCACAATATGGCGCCAGGTCAGTCCTATTCTTATTTGAAATGCATAGCATTCCAAATATTTTAATTATTCCTACTGAAAAATTGTGTTTGCTCACCCTACCTAACTAATAACTAGTTAATTGACAGCTATGACGTCACAATATGGCGCCTGGTTAGTCCTATTCTTATTTGAAATGCATAGCATTCGAAATATTTTAATTATTCCTACTGAAAAATTGTTTGCTCACCCTACCTAACTAGTAACTTGTTAATTGACAGCTATGACGTCACAATATGGCGCCAGGTCAGTCCTATTCTTATTTGAAATGCATAGCATTCCAAATATTTTAAGTATTCCTACTGAAAAATTGTGTTTGCTCACCCTACCTAACTAGTAACTAGTTAATTGACAGCTATGACGTCACAATATGGCGCCAGGTCAGTCCTATTCTTATTTGAAATGCATAGCTTTCGAAATATTTTAATTATTCCTACTGAAAAATTGTGTTTGCTCACCCTACCTAACTAGTAACTAATTAATTTACAGCTATGACGTCACAATATGGCGCCAGGTCAGTGCTATTCTTATTTAAAATGCATAGCATTCGAAATATTTTAATTATTACTACTGAAAAATTGTGTTTGCTCACCCTACCTAACTAGTAACTAGTTAATTGACAGCTACGACGTCACAATATGGCGCCAGGTCAGTCCTATTTTTATTTGAAATGCATATCATTCGAAATATTTTAATTATTCCTACTGTAAAATTGTGTTTGCTCACCCTAACTACCTAGTAACTTGTTAATTGACAGCTATGACGTCACAATATGGCGCCAGGTCAGTCCTATTCTTATTTGAAATGCATAGCATTCGAAATATTTTAATTATTCCTACTGTAAAATTGTGTTTGCTCACCCTACCTAACTAGTAACTTGTTAATTGACAGCTATGACGTCACAATATGGCGCCAGGTCAGTCCTATTCTTATTTAAAATGCATAGCATTCGAAATATTTTAATTATTCCTACTGAAAAATTGTGTTTGCTCATCCTACCTAACTAGTAACTAGTTAATTGACAGCTATGACGTCACAATATGGCGCCAGGTCAGTCCTATTCTTATTTGAAATGCATAGCATTCGAAATATTTTAATTATTCCTACTGAAAAATTGTGTTTGCTCACCCTACCTAACTAGTAACTAGTTAATTTAAAGCTATGACTTAACAATATGGCGACATGTCAGTGCTATTCTTATTTAAAATGCATAGCATTCGAAATATTTTAATTATTACTACTGAAAAATTGTGTTTGCTCACCCTACCTAACTAGTAACTAGTTAATTGACAGCTACGACGTCACAATATGGCGCCAGGTCAGTCCTATTTTTACTTGAAATGCATATCATTCGAAATATTTTAATTATTCCTACTGAAAAATTGTGTTTGCTCTCGCTACCTAACTAGTAACTAGTTAATTGACAGCTATGACGTCACAATATGGCGCCAGGTCAGTCATATTCTTATTTGAAATGCATAGCATTCGAAATATTTTAATTATTCCTACTGTAAAATTGTGTTTGCTCATCCTACCTAACTAGTAACTAGTTAATTGACAGCTATGACGTCACAATATGGCGCCAGGTCAGTCCTATTCTTATTTGAAATGCATAGCATTCGAAATATTTTAATTATTCCTACTGAAAAATTGTGTTTGCTCACCCTACCGAACTACTAACTAGTTAATTGACAGCTATGACGTCACAATATGGCACCAGGTCAGACCTATTCTTATTTGAAATGCATAGCATTCGAAATATTTTAATTATTCCTACTGAAAAATTGTGTTTGCTTACCCTACCTAACTAGTAACTAGTTCATTGACAGCTATGACGTCACAATATGGCGCCAGGTCAGTCCTATTCTTATTTGAAATGCATAGCATTCGAAATATTTTAATTATTCCTACTGAAAAATTGTGTTTGCTCACCCTAACTAACTAATAACTAGTTAATTGACAGCTATGACGTCACAATATGGCGCCTGGTTAGTCCTATTCTTATTTGAAATGCATAGCATTCGAAATATTTTAACTATTCCTACTGAAAAGTTGTGTTTGCTCACCCTACCTAACTAGTAACTTGTTAATGGACAGCTATGACGTCACAATATGGCGCCTGGTCAGTCCTATTATTTGAAATGCATAGCATTCGAAATATTTTAATTATTCCTACTGAAAAATTGTGACCATAATTTTATTATTTTTACTGCAATTTCTGTTTAGGTGGTTCACTTCGTTTTCTGAATAGGAGTCCGCCTGGATAGGTTCAACCCTCATACCTATTTCTATAGCCGGTCTAAAGTGTATACAGAGCCAGTATAATTAAGGGCTGTCAGGCATTCAATCTTAGTCCTTAAAGGTCACAACGCATATGTAATTATAGGCTGTGCAGGCATTTTAGTTCTCAATGTGAGGATGCTACAGAGTCTCTTTTGTTTGAAGTTGGTTGTAAGTGTCCATAGACTACAGTAGCTACTTACCGTCAGGTGGACTGTAAAGCCGGGTTTTCACTATACGAGTACTCTCGGACCGAGTGCGCTCGGATGCCTACTCGGACGCTACTCGTAGTGTGTAAACACGTAATCCGAGCGTACTCGGACATCGTCATCCGATCAGAGTGGAGTCGGATGAGGTTCTATTTTTACGAGTACACTCGGATAATTTTATGGTGACAAAATGGCGCCAACTAAAAAAAGTGGAACGAACATGTTACTCTGAGGTTTGTGGAACTATATGAAGCGGAAGAAGTGTTGTGGAACGTGAAATTAACTAAATATAAAAACAAAGATGCCCGAAATGCTGCAATACAACGCATCATTCATAACCTCAACATACCTCGCAGCAGTTGATCAGTCGTCATCGCTTACAAAGAGATAATATTAAATGTTATTTTGGCTCTTATGAACTCGTAACGTGTCAACCAAGTTCAGAGTAGACTCCTATACGATCTAGCTCGTATGAGCGCACTCGGTCCGAGAGTACTCGTATAGTGAAAACCCGGCTAAGTTCGGTTATCACTTAAGTTTATATAAAAAAAAAAATATATTATGGTTGTAGCACGAATGGGTCGGCTCGACCGGGGAAGGACCATGCTCTCACAGAATACCAGCGTAAAATAGCAGCCTAGTATTTCTGTGTTTCGTATGATTAGTGACCATAGAGATCCCGAGACACTTTTTTTACTAGAAACGAGGCATTCCATCTTAGTCCCCAGGGGTGACAACGCATCCGCGTTTTGATTCTCAATCGAGGATTAATGTAGATGTCTATGGGTCACAGCATCCACTTACTATTAGGTGGACTGTGTGCTCGTTTGTCACCCTTATTCTATAAAAAAAATATTGGGAATGTAATAGGAGTCTGGGAATTACTCTTGTATCATGAAGGCTACATACATCTTATGCCATACACACATTTGAATTTATGGGAATTTATGGGATTAGATTTCGTACCCGCAGCGCCGTTACCAAATGTTTAGTCACTGCTAGCGATGTATAAAATCTGTTGGTGTTTCGAATAAAAAAAGTGGCTTATAGATAATTTCCTTTGATTTTAATTGCTCTTATATGGTGATGGTTTTAGATGACAACAACCTGAACTCCATCTTCTATGAACACTTGACCCGCTCACTGCAGCATTATCTTTGCGGTGACCTTATGCTAGGTCGATGGGGGCAGGTGCAACAAGGAGATTGTTTCGGTAAGTGAAAAAAATATTATAAACTAGCTTTAACCTGTGATTAAAAAAAAACTTACAGTCTACATATAATAAATGTCTTTGGGCAGTTAGTTTATATACCCGGAGACACTTTTTACTGGAAACGTGGTAATCCATAAAGGTCATCAGGGGTGGTAAATCATCTCTTTATTTTGATTCTTAATTGATGATAGATATATTTGTGTTTGTTTGCACCTCTTTTCTAGAAACATATACGGAAAAGCACTGTAAAACTCAGTTTTTGCTAATAGCATAAATAGTATTTCAAAACTATGGGAATATGGTTAAAATAAATATTGAATGAATATCTTATTAATAGAATCGGGCGTTACTTTGCGGAAATCCATTATATCGAAGATGTTAAAATTCAATTTGCTAAGATCCTCGCAATAAAATGAAATGATGTGTGAGTGGTAACGGGGCTGGTGCACGCAATTCAGGGAGGGCTCTTTAAACTAGGTATGACATCATCATCACATTATTTACTTGCGTGGATTTTAGCAAATTAAATTTTTACATCTTTGAATTGAATATCTATTAATTTTACATAGGAAAGGTCGTATTAAATTATCATTTAACACATAAAGTATGTTGATATTTCAAGTTATATTATTATTCAGTACCTCACTACAAAACTTTCTTTACAGTGCTCGCTTCTGATTACCTGAATTGCCTAGTGCATATTGTGGAGATGGGAAATGGACTAGTATCATTTCAACTAAGAGGGCTGGAGTTTAGAGGGACTTACTGTCAACAGAGGGAGGTAGAGGCCATCTCGGAAGGACCCGAGGAAAGTAGTGGTGAGAGCTTTTGATTACCCTTTTTTTAGTGTCGGTGTGTCTCTAGGTACATATTTAGGACCTGTTTTATTTAAATAATGCAAGTAGTTTAATTTATACAAGAGGGCAAGAGAGAATGCAGCTCGCCTGGTGGTAAGTGAGAATTGCAGGTGCGTTGCCGGCCTTTTCGAAAGAAGTAAACTCTATTGAAGGTCCCTAAGTCGGTCAGGAAAAATCGCTGATGGTAAACAATTCCACAGAGAGGTTGTATGAGGAAGAAAACTCCTAGTAAAATGCACAGTAATGGACCGCCAAGCATCCAGATGATGTGCATGGTATCGTTTGATGGGTAGTTTTGACGCGATGTGCGTTCGTGGAATTTGGCGGCTGGAATTAATCTAAAAAATTTCTCTGAGCACACCACGTGGTAGATGCGATAGAAAATGCAAAGGATGCAACGTCCCTTCGCAGCACCCGTGAATCGAGCAGATCAGAAGAACTCGGTCGTTGACGATTCGAGCCGCTCTGCGCTGAATGCGGTCAAGTGTAAGGAGCTAGCACTGGAGAGCCCCAGTCCAGAGATAGAACAGTATTCCATGTGAGGCCGAACTTGCGCCTTGTTAAGTTGCAGGTGGTGGGCGTTGAAAAGATGAAATGGTATATTACATTTTAGGCAATGAAAGTTTAAAAGTTAATAATAATGTGCTTATGATTTTAGGGGTTCGAGTGTAAAATTATTGTTTTAATTTAAAAAGTATGAACATGTTTTTTTTATAACATAATATATTTGATCGAAGTATGTACCATCATTATCTATGTGTTTCTACTCCTACCATTTCGACAGAAAGATCATTTGTGCATTTGCGATAGAACTTTGGGGTTTTGGATTTTATTAGGTCTGTGAAGGCATTTTGTACCAATTTCGCCAAAAATCGTAATCGATTGTATAAGTTGTGGAACAAAATGTGTATCAGTTGGAGTTAGCGATGAGGTTGGCGTAGCGGTGAGGTTTAGCGAGTACGTTGGATGACGTATGTGTATATTTTCTAACTGCAAGTCTTATAATGTTGAAACGGTTTTTCGAACAGTGTAAGGTCTCGCGTTATCGTGGAGCAATAATGGCGAAGATCGATTGACGAGTCGAGGTTGTTTTACTGAGAGATTTTAACAGTGGTAGAGCGCACGCACGCGGCAGCTTTGCTGTTGCACGTATGGACTGGCTCAAACCGAGGTGGTACCACGACCTCACAGAATATCGGCGTGAAGTGGAAGCTCTGCTTCCGCGTCCTAAAGCGATAATGCCGAAACAGACCGACTCTTCGTCCACGTCCAAATGGCTACAGATTCGTTGCTACAGCAGATCCCCTCCGCAGAGATCGTGATCCTCCGCGACTTTAACGCCCATCACGCCGAATGGCTTGGTTCACGTTCGTCACGTGGATCATGCGGGGAGATCTGTTCATGATTTTGCCTTGGCATATGGTCTGACACAACTGGTTACTTTGCCTACGCGGATTCCAGATGTGGAGGATCATGCACCTTCCCTGTTGGACCTTCTGCTGACCTCTCACCCGGACGGATATCAGATTTCCGTCGACGCCCCTTTAGGCTCCTCGGACCATTGTCTTGTCCGGAATGTGGTGCCACTCACGCTGAAATCGCAGTTGCATTCTGCAGGCTGCCGCCGTGTTTGGCACTATAGGTCAGCCGATTGGGATGGAATGCGGTCTTTCTTTGCATCCTACCCTTGGGGCGGGTTTGCTTCTCGCCGGACGATCCCAACGTTGTTGCGGATTCTGTCGCTGATGTGGTACTTCAGGGTATGGAACTTTTTATTCCTTCCTCTGTAGTGCCCATTGGAGGCAAATCTCAACCATGGTTTGGTCGCTCCTGTAAAATAGCATCATGCTATAAGCAGGAGTGCTACCAAGCCTGGGTTAACGCATCAGCGTCCCGGGATGTAACCGCCAGCGCTAAAAAAGAAGTATAATTCCGTTTCTAGGTCCTTCAAAAGGACCTAGAGGCGGAATTATACCTCTATAATTCTCTCTCACCAAGGCTCTTTCTTTGTGTCCAACTCGACTCTCGATGACTGGGGGAGTACGCCGCCGACCATCCCGCGGTGTGAGTGCTCCATGCCGGAAGTGCAGTTCACACAGCGCTCGGTTCGCAAAACACTCCTCTCCCTGGACATCCACAAGTCGAGTGGGCCTGACGGAGTCCCCCCAATTGTGCTGAGGACGTGTGCTCCAGAGTTGGCACCGGTTTTAACGCGTCTGTTCCGGTACTCCTACTCCCTAGGCGTAGTCCCAAAATCATGGAAGACGGCTTCGTCCACCCGATCCCTAAAAAAGGCGACCGCTCACACTCGTCCAACTACTGGCCTATCGCCATCGCCTCCTTGTTCTCCAAAACAATGGAGTCCATTGTAAACTGCCAGCTCATGAGGTACCTTGAGGATCACCAGCTGATTAGTGACCGCCAATACGGTTTTCGCCGTGGTCGGTCAGCTTGTGATCTTATGGTCTACCTAACTCACAGATGGGCGGAGGCAGTAGAGTCCAAGGGAGAGGCATTGGCCGTTAGTTTGGACATTGCGAAGGCCTTCGATCGGGTTTGGCACAAAGCGCTTCTTTCGAAGCTCCCTTCCTATGGGCTTCCCAAGAAATTGTGCGATTGGATCACCAACTTTCTTGCAGATCGGGGCATTAAGGTCGTTGTAGACGGTGCAAGCTCCGATTGCAAGCCTATTAACGCTGGTGTTCCACAAGGCTGCGTGCTATCGCCAACGCTGTTTCTTCTGCATATCAATGATATGTTGCAAACCCGTAACATTCATTGCTATGCAGATGACAGCACTGGTGGTGCTCTTTACACCGGCCGGGCCGATATTTCTCGGGAAAATGTCTCCGAGTGCCGGGACAAACTTGTGTCTGAAGTCGAGTCCTTGCTGAACAGAGTCTCGGACTGGGGGCGACTAAATCTAGTCCAGTTTAACCCCCAGAAGACCATCACAAGACACAAGTTTGCGCGTTAACCGCTAAGAAGAACCCCTTTGTCGTATCCTCAGTTTCAAGGCACTCCCCTTGTTGCCTCAGCCAGTATCGGAATCCTCGGCGTCGACATATCGAATGACGTGCAGTTTCGTGGTCACTTGGAAGAGAAGGCCAAATTGGCCTCTAAAAAGCTTAGCCGTGCTCAGCAGAGCGGGACAGTATTTCATACCGGCACACCGCCTGCAACTTTACAAGCATCGGCCGCACATGGAATACTGTTCCCATGTCTGGGCTGGGGCTCCCCAGTACCAGCTCCTTCCACTTGACCGCATCCAGCGCAGAGCGGCTCGAATCGTCGACGACCGAGTGCTTTCCGATCGGCTCGATTCACTGGCACTGCGAAGAGATGTTGCATCTCTTTGCATTTTCTTTCGCATATACCATGGAGAGTGCTCTGAGGAATTGTTTGGATTAATCCCAGCCGCCAAATTTCGTGAATGCACTACGCGGCAAATATCCCGATACCATCCACACAATCTGGATACTTGGCGGTCCACCACTGTACGTTTCAAAAGGAGTTTACTTCCGTACAACCTCTCTGTGGAATAGTTTACCACCGGCGATTTTTCCGGACTGATACGACCTGGGGACCTTCAAGAAAAGAGACTCCTTTCTAAAGGGGCGGCAGCGCACCTGCAATTCCCCTGGTGTTGCGGTTGATCATGGGCGGCGGTAGCCACTTAACATCAGGTGAGCCGCATGCTCGTTTGCCCCCTCTTCTATAAAAAAAAATCGCTGTTTGAAGTTCCTCGTAATAGATATCTAATGTTATTGATAATTGGATCTTAAAAAATAGAGTAAATTACACCATGAACTGACGATCAAATACTTTATTTATTTGACTATAATGAGCCAGAATGCATTTTTAAAATACCAATTATTAGTATATACCTAAAGCCTCATTTACATTCAGCCCCTGCCACTGCTCCTCGCGCTGCCGGCAATACTTCGCTAAATACTGCCGTAGCAGGATCGCGGGAAGTGGAAGTGGGAAGTTTACACTCTGCCCTACCACTCACATCACTTTCGGCTTTCGACTATGGCAGACGTCGAAATAATTACAGCGTCCGCGCTGTCTTCTTGCAATACAAAATTATGTTAATAATTTAAAAAGATATCAAGTTCAAAAGAAGATAGATAGAAAATTTATTGGCTTAAAAACATGGTACATAAGATGATCAATGACGTGGATCTGACATGTTTTGGTATAATTGGCGTGCAAAAATGATATGAAATACATTTAATTACACAAACCCAATGTTACATTTTAAAATTATTGCATTGCTTAAAAGTTAGTTACAAACATTCTTTTTGAATTCAAATATTATGTACAATTAATAAGTATTTAAGATCACACAGATCCACTCTATTTGGGTTCGTATACAGTAAATTGTTCATAAATTATTAATTGATGATTGATTATTACATTATTGTTACATAAATAATATTAAATATTATATGAGATTAGTTAAGCTATTATTATTTTAATAATTACACTACAGTATAAATTAATTCATAATTTTAATTACAATAAAGTTATAATTTAAAAATCTCAGGCTGTTATGCAAAATTTACCATTTAACTTATTTTATTTTTTAATAAATAAATAATCAATACGAGTTACTAATCGTTTTTAGAAATAAAATGTCAATGTTCATTAATTCCTTAAACCGAAATTTATATTAATATAATAAATTTGACGAATTTATAATTAATTATGTACATAGGTACTATGTTATCTCAAAAAGAAAATTCGTATTCGTAGAAGATGATGAATTGTGGTTTTTATCGTTGAAATCCCATATAGCTTTTTCTGATTCCAGCAGTTCTTAAAACTTTATTGTATTTTCATTATTCCACTCGAAAGGCATTTTGGTAGATCGTACTTATTTAAAAACAAGACGGCACGCACGTCCGTTCATCCAGGCGCTTGGCGCGAAGTGAGCGATGGAGCTGAATGTGAACACTCACTGCCGCTCGCGCTGCCCGTCCTTTGACTTCCGCACGAAAAACCGATATTTGAGGGAACGTCGGGCAGTGGCAGCGGTAGCGGCAGTGTCAGCGCGAGTAGCCTGTTTACATGCTGCCCTGCTCACTGCCCTGCTCACTGCCCTGCCCAACGGGGGTGAATGTAAATGGGGCATAAGAGTTTAGTATTACTCACATTTACTTTTCTATGGATGAACTTTGCTTACGGCACTGTTCCGCTATTTGACCTGGGCTGAATATTGCGTTTTCGCTTGAATTTGTTGTCGTGTCGTAATAAATCCATTTATTATGACACGTCACAATTGTGTCCACAACCTGTCCATGTGTGATCTTGGGTACGTTTGGCAGAAAAAAGCGCTAGCAAGCGCTTGTAAGCAAAATGACGAAACTAAACAGTTTTTGGCCAGGACACGTTTGCTAACTTCAGTAGCGCTGACACAATCCGCCATTTTGCTTATTTAATTTGTTTGTTTTGAAGTAGAGTTTATAAGTTGTTTTGTGCAATATTAGTTTTAAGTAATGTAATGACATGAATAAACATATACATGTTATTAAAAATTCATGATTGGTAAGTTTTTAATATGAATACTTTACAAATTTATATTTAAATTAGGTTAGGTTCCCCGGTTAAAACTAACTTCGCGTCCTAGAGGAAAATAGCTACTTACGATTTGACAGCGCTTGCCGCTTACGATCGCCATTTTGCTTACAAGCGCTTGCTAGCGTTTTTTTTCTGCCAAACGCACCCCTTGTGTACCGCAGAGGGCGTGTGGTCGCGCTGGTGGTGCGGCGGGCGGCTGCTGGCGCCGGGCGCGTGGTGGGCGTTGCGCTGGCTGGCGTGGCAGCTCGCCGCCGCGCGCTACGTGCTCGAGGGCTACTCCGTCTCCGACAACAGCGCCGTGTCCATGCTGCAGGTCTTCGATTTCCGCAAGGTGCTGCTCACCTACTACGTCAAGGTAACTACATCGCGCCGACATCATCCAGTATTGCCATTAATTAATACTAAACTAATAGTTTATTGACGGTTTTCTCTGAACCGTATAATTTACAAAAAGTCTGATGCCAAAATATCAAAATTTCATTAACGACCCTCTGGTCAATTATCAAACGCATCTCAATTATAAAATGTCGTTAAGTCTATTGGTAGCAAAGTCACTTTGACTTTAAGTGATAGAGACAGTACGAGACTTAACGGTACAGTCGCGGCCTCTTAGCTAACGGGGGTGAGAAGGGTCTAGCTGACTGCTGAGTGGCCGTGAAGTTCCATTCAACACGCTGAGGGGGGGCGACGATCCCCCCTCGCCCCTGGGGGAAGTCGGGGGAGGGACCCCCTTCAAACCCAGGGGCACGGTGGCCGGCAGGGGAGCGCCGAGCGGTGCCCGACAGAGGGCGTGGCTGAGCGCCCCCGCCCGTGGGAGTTGAGGGCTCGGTAGAGCCCCGAGATGAAGCGCCGTTCGCACCCAGGCACAAAACGGCATGGTGGTTGCCCTGGCAGTGCGGACAGGGCCGCTGGTGCGGGCAGTCTCGTTGGAGGTGCCTTTCCTAGCACGAGTAGCACCAGTGGCGCTCCTGGGGGGCGTCTCCCTGGCCACTAGGCCACTATAAGATGGTAGGGGGCGGCACCCTCGCGCGGGAGCTTCGCTCGGTCTTAGGGGGGTTGGCGATGACTTGCCCGGTGGATTCCGCCTGTCCCTGGGCACGGCTCGGTTGGCAACCCGTAGGTCGTCGACGCGACGCTACCCGCTGCGTTCTCAATTTGCCGGCACTGCTCCTCCAAGAACCGCAGCAGGTCCCTGAAGGGCGGAATATAGGAGGCGCCGTCCCCGCCGTACCTCTCCTCAAAATGGATCCGAAGATCGAGAGGCAGGCGGGACAGCCAGTCGGAGAAGACCCCGGAGAACCTTGGCAGGTCCAGAGTTGGGAGTCGTCCCAACAGCTCCGGCTAAGTAGGCTGCTTCCGAGGGGACTCGGGCAGGCCACTCAGCCGAGCTTCACGCGCTTCATTAGCATACTTGGCCCCCGCCTCGATCAAGTCGTCCGTGAGCGAAAAGAATTGCTCGTAGTCCGCGAGGCAGGAGTCTAGGACTCCCTGTTCCGTACCCGAGGCCAAAAGCTCAGTGTAAGCTTCCTCCACTACGGCCCTTCGGGCCATGACTTGCTTGAGGCGCTTCTCTAAACTATGGACCCGATCGGGTCGCCCTATCAAGGTGTGGGCATTCGCGGCCCAGTGCAGCTCCGCCTGCAGGCGAAGCGCCAGTGGCTTGTGCGATGGCATCACTACTAAATACAAATTACTATTAAATTAAATTAAATACAATTACACTACACGGCAAGTACACACTACAGTCGGTCAGCAAGGATGCCTCGCTCAGGAAACCGACCCTTCCGCAATTTAATCTACTTACCCGAAATACCTGACGCGTAGGTATCTAACCCTAAACTACACTCCACTACTCCCGGCACTAACACCACTATTCCAGGTAAGACACACCATCGACGACAATAGAATTTTATACCACGCAAGTGCTTTTTCAAGGTGAGTATTTAGGTGAAAATCACTCGGAGCAAGGTCCGGAGAATATGGTGTATGCTATCTGTTCGGACGCCAGTGCCTGCAACATCAGATTGATGGGCGGGGGCATTATCATGATGAAAAAGCACTCCAGCGCGCAATTTTCATCGACGTTTATTCTTCAGTTTTTCGCGTAGTTTTTTTGTAATGATACGTATTGATCTCCGGTTATTGTCTCCTTTCTTAAATAGTCAGTCATTATTATACCTTGCGCATCGCATATGACGGCGGCCATTATTTTCCAGCGGACGCACTACCTTGATCTTTTGGCTGGCGGGTAAGACTATCTTTTCTACACCTTGAATAATTTGGTTTTTCGTTTTTCATCAAAAAGAATCTGGTACTTCTTCATTTATTGCTTTTAGCTTTGATATCTCAACTCTTGTTTTCTTTTGGGCGTCTGTTGACATTCGAGGAACCTAGCGCGTGACCACCTTATTGAATTTTTAAGTAAGAGTTGAAATAAACGGAATTATCCCACAAAGAAGCTATAGAATTTTAGCTAAATAACGGATCGTTACACGCCGATCTGTCTTAACAATTTCTTCGTTTTTTTTTAAATGTTTTCTTCCGTATTAGCCATTGTTGGCCGCCCAGAGCGACTGTCGTCATTGTAGGCGGTTCTGCCGTGTGTAAATTCAATGCACCAGTATGCCACTGTAGAATAAGACGAAGCATTGGCTGCCAAAGTAGACTGCAGTTCTTCAAAACCCTTTTGCAGAAAACAGTTTACAGGTTGTAATATTTAATAACCGCACGAAGTACGAGTTTCTCTATTTTGCATACAAATCAAATTGCCGCCAAATGAGAAGTTTAAAAAAGAACAAGTTGGTTATAGTTTTTTAATTAAATATTTTCTGGCTTTGACCACTAACGAACTTAAGGTTCGAAAAACATAAACGTATTACGAAAAGATTGGTCAATGTGGTACAGTAAAGTAAATAAATTTTTACTTTTAAATCTAGTTCTAAACACAGTTTCCGTGTGTGTGTGCGTGTGCAAGTGCGAGTGCGTCCGCGCGCGCATGTACGATATGTGATTAAAAATGTCCAGAAAGATGTTCTCCTTTAGAAATAGCATTCAACTTTTTTTACATAAGCTGTATAAATGCTTTAGGTTCTTTACTGAATTTGGACATACTTCAGACACATTCCTTAAACTTCTTATCTGTGCAATCGATCTGTTATACTTTTTTCGAAATCTAACATTGTCTACTGTATCCAAATTTTACTTTATTTACATTTATGGTGAACTGAAAAAAATAACAGCTGAGAATATTTTTCGATACTAACAAAATTCGTGCATTAAAACAAAGTTTGTCATTATTTACAGAGCATAATCTACTACACAATCCAATCAAACAAACTAGAGGAGTGGCTCTCGTCGCCTACGATTGCTGAAGCCCTGAAGCCGATGAGCGAACGGACGTTCGTAGATCTGGACCCAATTTTCAACGTCAATTTGGATGAGGATTACGACTTTAGAGCCTCTGGAATCACTAGGTAAAATAATAATATATATATAATCGTTTACAGCTCAAGTGGTTCCCCATTCGCTTTCGCCGGAATCTGCAAACTGTATCTCTTTTGTACTGTGTGTTGTTCAATCCTTTGACCTTCCAAGTTTTACTTGAAGGAAAACTTTAAGTTTCTTGGTCATGATCGACCTGATGGAGTTCTTCGTTCAGCCGGCGAACGAATTCTAGAACCATGTTCATTTCGAACAAAATTTATGAAATATTCTTTTACGAGCCAAGCCATAAGGTTATGGAGTGAACTTCCACTCCAAATTCAACGTGCACAAACTTTGGAAAGTTTCAAAAGTGACGTCAAGAAGCATTACCTAACACTTTGTGGTTATTGATAACCAATTTTAGCAAGAAAAAACACAGATATTTATTCTGTGTTTTTCTTTTCTTTTCCTCTTTGTTTTGTATTTATTAATTTATTATCTATGTATATATATGTATGCGTATATATTTATATATATACCTATTTATTAATATGTATGTTTATTTTATTATTATTTTTTTATGTATTATTGTGGTATTTTAACAAATATAGTTTAGTTTATTTAGATATTAGAATGTAAGTGTAACATAAAACGCACCATCTCCTACTGTTCTTAATTCCAGTTTCTCCTTAGCCCAAAGGTTGTCTGGAAGAGATCGCTCTTTAGCGATAAGACCGCCTTATTGTACATACGTATATATTTTTTCTCTGTAATGTATTTATTCGTTGTATATGTGTGGTGTACAATAAAGTATATACTACTACTACTAATATATATATATATATTATATATATATATATATATATATATATATATATATATATTATATTATATATTTTTTTCTTGCTATAAAGAAAAGCATTATTCTAATAAGAATATTTAAAAAATTATAATACCTATGTGGCAGTTCAATCTATTAGAAAATTAATAGAAAATTGTAAGTAATGTTGAAATTTAATTTTGTAATGATTAAAAATGATAAAATAAATCTGTCAGAAGTGGGATTCGAACCCACGCCCACAGAAGTGGACTGCGACCTGAACGCAGCGCCTTAGACCGCTCGGCCATCCTGACGTTATTTATTGTGTTGAAAGTTGTGTTTAAAATACAAAATTTCATGTTGATTACGTATTTTCAAGTTTTAATAATAAATAAAACCCAGTTTAATTACAAGTCATGATTTAAGTGTTGAATAATTTAAAAATACTTTTTTACCGTGCATACATGTTTACACTGTATTCTATTTGATAAGACTGGCAACTGGAACCTTCTTTGAAATTGGCTCCAGGTTTCCATAGACTATAGTTTCAGGTGAACTTTAAGATCGTTTATCATTTTAACTATCTTCTACAGTTCACCTGACAGCATGCCATGTAATGTAGAAGGATTGCAATGAGAAGAGACATGTTGCTGGTATTAAGACTTTAATTAGAATAATTTACTCTCTACATTTAACACTGATATGTATGTCCTTTGGGCTTCACTATAGTTACTTGTTCCTTCATTCTCCGCTGCGTGCATATTTGTCCAGAGTAAGTTTGTTACGTTTTTGCTTATTATCAGGTCAGGAAATAAAGAATCTAAATAAAAATGTAGCCGATGAAAAATCTATTTGAATAACATGCTTTTCATAGTATCGAAGAATATTATGATAAATAAACAAACTAAATGTAACCATATCTATAATATATGATATATAATATATCGTTTTATATGTAACCGAAAGGTTTTTTTTAAGCCGATTAATATAACTTACTTAAAAAATCCATTCGATTAAGAATTTAATTGAGCATTTTCATGTACGTGCATATTTTTTGCAAGGCCAAATTAGTAATAACTGCGGTTGGCAACCCACTCGCCAAACTGGTAACAATCCAACCAAATTCCGCCCATGAGGCAATCTATAGGTCTACGTTAAGCCTTTTTGTAGGCTGTAATGGATAGATACTACTTCAAGAAGTATTAATTTGGCGTGTAAAATCTTTTCAGCTATATAAAGCCACTTTTCAGCTATATCATGGTAGTAGCACGAATGGATCGGCTTAAAATAGTACCTTAATACTGCTGTTTCGAATGGTGAATGGAGAGAACAGGAGACCCTTATATAACTTAGGCCCCTATTACCCTACCCTGAATCAGCACCCTGAATCAAGGGTGGGTGTGATCCCTAATTAGGGTTGTCAGTTATTACACTACACTTATTTTACGCCCTTACTCAGTCATAGGGATTGGCAAGTGAAAAAGTATATATATTTATGAATCGATATTTTAAAACAGTATCAATATATATCGCGTGATAAATATCGATATGTCGTCATGTTTTGCGGGATATAGTAGGATAATGGCCAAAATTTTATTACTGGACGTTTTGAGTAAAAAAAAAACACGACAATTAATAGTAAAGAAAATAAAAGGAGAAGAAATATATGGGTGAAAGATTATTTAAAACTTAAGTAAAATCACTTAAATATTCGGATTACCGGAGTCCTGGAGCCAAACGAATTTCGAATACTTGAGAATAGGGGAAGGGGAGTTCGAGGAGCTATTAAATTTTGTTCCTTATGTCGGAAAACAAAATACGGTTTTAAGACATAGTGTAAGCGCTTGGCAGAGATTATTTGTGACTTTAAGATTTCTAGGTTTATGTGCGCGTATTTGTGCGCGTGCGCGCTTTCTAAGAAAGAGTATTAGCTACTATCAAAATAATTTGTTATATAGAATTTTATGATAGCTAAGTTATTTAAGAATATTTAGACTATTAAATAGCTTATTTACCTACATCTTAAGACTAGACTGATGTTGTTTTGTGAAGACTGCTATATAGCTAATTTTGATAAATATTGGTACTTACATTGATTAAAACCAAAAATACATAAGTATATGATACATACTAAAAATACCTTTTTATTTCAGTCCTACCTACTAAGTTTAGTAATGATAGTTGTGACCCAACCCACCAAAGAGTGAGATAGAAGAATAAATTTATAAAACGTAATTGTAACAAATCTTGTACTTTGTTTCGTCCTGGTAACTCTAGTTAACTCGAGTCGTAATTTTTCCGAGTAAGCACATCTATAGGATGCAACTTCGCTCATAAAAAGCATCAAGCTTATGTACGACATATCGATTTTTTCGATGTATTTATTACCATTCAAATGTATACATACATATATATATGGAATAAATAATCATTTTGAACAGAAATGAAACAATGAAGTATAATAATCAAACATTATAGTTATGTTATTTTAGGATGTTTTACACTATTTATTTTTACACGTTTAATTTTATCGAATAACTAGCTTGCCAGGCAGACGTTGTTCTGCCCTTTTCGACGACAATTTGTCATGTCCTATTAAAATCCTTAAATTCGCAAAAAAAATTGTGGGCAATAAAAACTATCCTATCTCTCAAGTTGGACCAAACTGAACACGGTGCGCAATGGAGGCGGGCGAAATTTCATAGAAAGCTGGGCCTGATGTTACAGTAACGGTTACTGTATTATTTTATTTATAAACCAATACCATTTAAAAAAAACTAAAATGTTTATGACTACTTCATGGTAGATAAAAATCGTACAAAATAATCTCGTACAAAATAACGTTGACAGCCATTCTATTGTGTATAGTATTCTACGGTTATTGCTTATGTTATGCTTACAATGTTATTCTTGTACCAAGTTTTCACATTACACTTTAGAAAATAATTATTAGACTATTGTAAACTAGACGATACCATAATTTTATGTATTGTAGGACATTCACAAATAGAAGATTCAGACGCCGCCGTCCAACTAAATTCTAGTGGTTTGAAGTAATTATAAAAAAGCAGGAGTATGAATTAAAAACACTACTTTCTCTTTTAATGATTTATTAATCGTCCACTTTATCATAAACAAATAAAATATCGTCTAAAAACGATGCATGCGGCATTAAATTCTCTTGACACCTTGCTCAGCTTAGGTACCATATTATGGACATTATAAGACAACAGCAACCTACAGTTCTTTTTCCTAATAAGCAATTAAAATGAAACTGTTTGATGGTCTCTCTACATTAAGAGAACTGTCAACTAAAATATATGTAAAATATGTTTTTGAGCTTAAGTATATGTCTCGATTTTATTCAACCTTTTAATAGCCAGCTAGAATGGTTGGATAGTACCATTCTAGGTGGCTATTAAGAGGTCGAATAAAGACAGTTCTCTTAGTAGGTTGCTGTCCGTTTCTCGACACACTTCTATTTCATATCTCCCATCTTGTCGTATGTGTTCTCCATAATGGGACCTAGCCTACTTAATTTGATAAATACCTCAAGATATTTTTATTAAATCACTATGTGTGAGCTGGGGAAAATCATTTAAGTTATCATTTTGCACATGTATTCTTGTAAAATCAGAAAAGAAACCGTCAGAATCCTTTATACGTAGCCAGAGTAGTTAAAGATCAGAATATTATTACAGTACAGCAAAACAATAGAAAATATTCACTACCACCGCAAGCTCAGAGTCAAACAAAAGTAACAGTTGACATTTGAGTTTTTGAAGTAACGTTGACATTTCCGCCTTGTGGCCTGTATAAAACAATGGGTGCGTTTGGCAGAAAAAAATGCTAGCAAGCACTTGTAAGCAAAATGGCGATCGTAAGCGGTAAGCGCTGTCAAATCGTAAGTAGCTATTTTCCTCTAGGACGCGAAGTTAGTTTTAACCGGGGAACCTAACCTAATTTACATATAAGTTTGTAAAGTATTCATATTAAAAACTTACCAATTACGAATTTTGAATAACATGTATATGTTTATTCATGTCATTATATTACTTAAAACTAATATTGCACAAAACAACTTATAAACTCTACTTCAAAACAAACAAATTAAATAAGCAAAATGGCGGATTGTGTCAGCGCTACTGAAGTTAGCAAACGTGTCCTGGCCGAAAACTGTTTAGTTTCGCCATTTTGCTTACAAGCGCTTGCTAGCACTTTTTTCTGCCAAACGCACCCATTGGGCAACTAGCAACTAGCAAGCGCTTATAAGCGCTAAAATAGTTTTCGGCCAGGACACGATTCCTACTTCAGTAGCGCTGACACAATCCGCCATTTTGCTTATTTAATTTGTTTGTTTTGAAGTAGAGTTTATAAGTTGTTTTGTGCAATATTAGTTTTAAGTAATATAATGACATGAATAAACATATACATGTTATTAAAAATTCATGATTGGTAAGTTTTTAATATGAATACTTTACAAACATATATTTAAATTAGATTATGTTCCCCCCGTTAAAACTAACATCGTGTCCTGGAGGAAAATAGCTACTTATGATTTGACAGCGCTTACCGCTTACGATCGCCATTTTGCTTACAAGCGCTTGCTAGCACTTTTTTCTGCCAAACGCACCCATTGATAATCGATTGTGAAATATTCAGTAATTTCAGAAACTTTGAAGTGTCACGAGGAAACCATTATTTAAATAATAAGTTTCTTAAACCTACATAAAGAAGAAAAGACTGAATCACTTTTTAGTCTTTTTTTATTATGGATTATTTTTAGTTTAAAAATGAAAATAACGGAAGTCAGTATTATTTTTAATATATATTTAATTTCTTTTGCCATGATAAAACTGCTTAATATTTCATTATTAACTACAAAGAAACGGTAAAAAAAATATTGATAAATATTTCACTTGTGTAACGTTAGGCCCAAATTCGCCCGTCTCCTTTGATTAAAATCGGTTAAGTAGTTTAGGAGTCCATCGCGGACAAACAACGTATTTATGTATATTAAGATTATCAGAAAACAAGAATTAATTAATATTTTTTTTACGTTTATTTCTTTCGAATTGAATTTTAAAATAACCATTTTGATAAACTGGCGCCTAGTAAGCGGTTTTTCTCCTGGTTGATTGTAGATCCAGCCTGTGAAAATAACCGCCCACGGGATACCAAAATTGCCACGATAGGAAAATAGATCTTAGTTAGGCTATGAAGCTCGGGAAATAACCCTTTCATGCCATCCCACATCTCCAATGCATGTAATATATGAAACTCTACTTATGCTTTAGTTTTATTTGTTAAAAACCATCTATCAAAATCAATATTTTAGATAAGTGATGGTAACGATATACGAAGTACCGTAAGCCGATAAAATATTTTCCATTACAAAATAACTATTACCTTATAAGGCTGTACTTAAGATATTGATTAAGTTAAAGTTCAAACAATATAATTATTATTAAGAAAATGAATAAAACAATTTCAATCCATTTTCAGTATTTGTAAACTTACGTTAATTTATTTATTTATTTATATATACTTTATTAATGATATAATTAAGGGAATTTTATATTTTTAATAATTATCACAATAAAAATAACTACAACTTTACATCCAAAATGGAATAACCGATTGAATAATCGATAGACAACTGCACTCCTAAAGTGCAAGTATTTTTATTTTCGGCTGAAAGACCATTCGCCTGTTTGTTGAATCGTAATTAAAATTTTCGGGATTGAGTTATTTCTGCTAAATAAACCTTTACGGCTAAATAAACTTTAAAAATTTAGACCTTATCTTATCTAACTTTAACATTTTTTTTTCGAATACCTATTTATTTTTCGGCGGCACAAAATTCGTGAGAGTGTGTTGTTCTATAAACACTGATATATTGATGAAGTGATTGACTAGTGGTGTACTATTATTGACGCCTATGCGTTAAATACTTAAGTTATTAGTTCTATAAAGTAAGTATTTAGTAAATATTATTAAGTAAGTTTTAGCAGATCATTGAAACATAGGACGAATTTATAAAACGATGTTTATGAATCTAATACAAAAATTTAATAACTTACTACCCCTTAACTTATTATATAATTGTCGTTTTGTTTGCTTGATCGCAGTCTTAGGTATACGATATTTCATTCTAATGTCAATAGTATACTTTTGCATGACATCCATTAGTTTTAAAAATAATCGCGGACATACATCAAAAAAAGTTTGCGATTTGTTTGAAATTTCATAGATTTCATAGATTCATAACTTTTATTTGCATCAAACATGGTAAATACAGGTGTTAATTACATACACTTTAGGCCAAACATGTTTCACCCCTTATATAGAGGTATACAAATATCAAATTTAATTATGTGGCTAATTCATTTGCTCATTATTAAGTTATTAATTACAAAATATTGAAAGTACATAGAAATTAAAATTTATATATAATTACTCATTAGATTATTATTAATTGTTAGTAAATATAATAGTAATGTCAGACAATTATTAATTATTACCAAATATGATAGAATGTCAAATAATTGTTAATTATTATTAAACAAAATAAAAATGTCAATGTGAAATCGTAGTGGTTCATTTGTCAAATTTATAATCTAGGAATTCTTTGACGCTATAAAAAGTTCTTTCTACAAGAAGATCATAGAGGCCTTTTCTAAATCTTGAGAAAGATAGTGCTTTAATATGCTGAGGAATTTTATTATATATTTTGACACACATGTATAGACAGCTTTTATTATATTTAGATAATCTAGGAAGTGTGTCAATTACAAGCTTTTCAGGGTATCTGTTGCTTCGAGAAGATATATTTTTTGCTTTAGTAAACAGATAGTTGTGTTGTTTGACGAACAAACATATTTCGTATATGTAGAGCGAGGGCAATGTCAATAACTTAAGCTTTTTGAATAAAGGTCTACATGAATCAAATGGCGCTTTTAGAGTTAGTGCACGTAAACATTTTTTTTGAGTAACAAAAGCTTTATTTAACTGAGAACCATTTCCCCAGATAATTAGCATGTAACGCAGAATAGAAACTACATAAGCGTGATACACTGACAGGGCAGTATTTATGTTCGTGACTTTTCTAATATACCTTAAAGCATATACAAATTTATTTATTCTATCACACACTGATTTAATATGAGACTCCCAGTTAAGGTTTCTGTCAATTATTAAGCCAAGAAATTTTGTTTGCGTCATTTCTTCGATTTTGGTTTCGTTGTGATATATGTCAAGCTTATTAGTTTTCAAGTTGTCAAATTTAATGTAGTGAGTTTTGCTGAGATTTACTTTCAAATTATTTAAATTTAACCATTCTATTACTGATTTTATAGCGTCATTTATGTCAGATTCATGTTTTGTGAATGAGTGTTTGTTTGGGTTAGTACTAATTGTTATTGCAATATCGTCCGCAAACATAGTGCATTTGAATTTAGTTACATTTTGAATGTCATTTATATATAAAATAAAAAGCAAAGGCCCAAGAATGCTTCCTTGTGGGACGCCAAAATAGTTGTTCCTAAAATCTGAATAATAAGAAGTCAGTTCATTCTGGTTATTAAGGCTTTTGATTTCGACTTTTTGTCTTCTGTTTGTCAAATATGACTCAAGCCACTGCAAAGGAATCCCTCGAATGCCCATATTTTCCAATTTTTTAAGAAGATTTTTATGGTCAACGTAGTCGAAAGCTTTACTTAGGTCAAAAAACAATACAGTGGTTAGATATAAACTATTTACACTTACTAAGATAGATTTAATTAATGTATAAGTGGCCAAAGAAGTAGATTTGTTTTTCTGAAAACCAAATTGGTGTGGACTGATTATACTAATCTTATTACAGTATTCAGTAAGACGCAAAAACATACACTTTTCGAATATTTTGGAAAAAATTGATATTAATGCAATGGGTCTGTAATTATTGAGGTCATCTTTTTCGCCTTTCTTATACAATGGTTTAATTATTGTTACTTTAAGCTTTTCTGGGAAAGTACCTGTTGAAAAAGATGAGTTTATAAGATGTGTAAGCATTTTTATAAAACTATCGATGGAAATTTTAATAATATTGGTACATATTCCATCGTAACCAGTTGCATTTGAGTTCTTAAGAGATATGACTGCATTTCTGACTTCTTTTTCTGACATTTCTCTTAGAAACATTGACGTGAGCTGTGTAGAATTAGTTTTTGTTATTTTATTACTAGCGTCATTGTTGTGGGTCATGTTAATAAAAAAGTTGTTAAATTTATTTGCTATATCGGTTGAGTCAGTTAAAATTGTATTGTTATCTTTTATATTAATAATGTTAATATTTTTTGTTTTATTACCTATTTCATTATTTACAATTGTCCACGAGGCTTTGCATTTATTTCTGCTAGTGTTAATTAAATATGTATTTCTAATTTTTTTTGACGTGTAAATACATTTTTTCAAAATTTTTGAATAACTTGTGTAAATACGTTTACTAAAGATGTCTTTGTTTATATAATGTTTATATCTAAGTAATCTTTTCCGTTTACAACTAATCCTTAGTCCTTTGCTTATCCATTTAGCTTTATTGTATGTGTTTTTTAGTTTTATTTTCATTTGCGGGAAACAGAGATTGTAGAATAGAAGAAATAAGTCATGGAATTTTTCAAATGCTCTATTTGTATTGGTTTCTTCTAAAATATCACTAAATGTAAGACAGCCAAGATAGCCATTAAATTTTTCTACATTTTCAGAGCAGTAATCTCTTTTATAAACGAAATAGGATCTTGGGTTTTGTTTTACAGATTTTACCGGTATTTTCAACATTTGGGCAGTGTTGTGATCTGATAAACAAAGCGGTAATATGACTGGTATTGCTGTTTTAATATTACTTAACATGTGATCAATACAAGACGATTTTCGGGTAGGCTCTTTAATATGCATCGTTAAGTTATAATTTAGTGCTATATCATTTAACATAATTGTAAATTTGCCAGATTTCAACGTGTTTATATTGAAGTCCCCTGTCAACACAATTTTCTTTTTTATGTCCATATTTTTTATAAAGGATACTAAGCAGGCAATTTAACTTGTTCAAAAAATAATTAACATCACTTCTAGGGGTTCTATATAGGTTTATAATAATAAGGTTATTTCCTGAAATTTCAATGCCGCAACACTCAAAATGTTTTTCTATACCGTATTCATTTAAAAACAATATTTTATGAAAAAGCAAATTTTTTTTTACTAGGATGCAAGTTCCACCTCTTTTTTCAAATCTACAAAAACTTGCCCCTAATGTATAGTTATTTAATTTAAAGAAATTTTCCGCTCCCTTTTCTATGAACGTCTCCGATAAACAAATAATATCTGGTTCGTTATTTTTCTTCGCGAGTTCTAATATAGTAATTTCCAAAATTTCTTTTTTTAGCTGTTGTACTTGCTATGTTTTGATGTAGGATATTTAAGTATTTACTTGAGGTCCTATTAAACTGAGGCACGAAAAAAGTCACTCTTCTTTTTAAGTGGAAAGTAAAAAGGTATGGTACCTTTTTGTTTTGACGTACTATTCGCGGTTGGTTGGACTGGCTCGTTGCATGATTCGCGTACGCTTATTATTTTCTCCTTAATACATGTTTCATTCCAGCGTCTGATTGCCTCTACGTTTTCAAGGATATCGTTAAATATTATTTTTGTGCCATAGTTATTCACATTGCCCGTGTACATATCAAACATTGTAAAATCGTATCTAAGATGCAAGTTTGAGTCTACGACATAGGCGTATTCGTGTTTTACATTGTCTTTGTGAAGCAAATTATTGAAAGATTCAATCCTCCAGTTTAATAAGTTAGAATACTTTTTATACCTATATGTTGGCAAACAAATAAGAACATTAGTGTGTGAGATTTTATATAATATTTTTCTTATATAATTTACTAAAAAGCGACAATTAATTGATCTTTCGAAATCATTGCTTCCTAAAAGTATAACACAGTAATCTTTCATTGTAAATTTTTTTAATTTTAAATCTATGTTTGACAACAACTCCTCTATCCCAGAACCAGGCTTACAATAATGGCAGAAACTATAATTATGAAATTTGATTTTTATATGTGATAATATATTATTGTTGTTATCACAACTAAGAACACATACTTTGTTTTTCGGACTAGGTGTGTAAGAGAATGGAACCATAGTCTCCATCTCTTCCTTCCTCTGGTCTACATTGGGTGTACACATGTGTAAGTGTTCTAGGTTTCCTGATAACGTTGATTTTATTGAACTAAATGGTACATTATTTGGTAGCGAACACAACTCTTTTACATTAATTAATTTAATATAGTTTCGCAGAGAATTCAATTCTATTAAAGTTTTTTCCAGTTCAGTCTCTAGACAAGAAATTTTATTTTTTAAAGTTTCTGTTAGCTGCTCCTTAGCGGGACTTGCGTTAGGGGTACTATTTAATATTTTATAATTTTTTTTATGTTTATGACTTGGTGTCGGTGAATTTCCAAACTTGATAAGACTAGCGTTTTTCCTTCTGCATGTTTGTAGTTCTTCTTTTAGCTTTATGTTTTCCGACAGTAACTCTTCAAGTTCATTTTCAGTAATTTGGAGTTGTTTTTGCATTTCAGTCAATTGTAATTTATGTTCTTCTAATTCCTGGTACACATTTGTATTTAAGTTAGGGCAGCTCCGGTTTAACAAAGTGGCTGATAGCGATGTTCCTTCGTCGTCATCCGGTAGAGAGGCAAAAGAGTTTTCGGTGGTGACATTTATGTGATATTTTTTCCTTTCGGTAATGTGTTCCATGTTTTCAGAGAGTACAGTAGAGTTTGATGTATCATAAATACAAGTACTAACTTTTTGGGAAATGTCGCTGTTAGGTTCCGAAAAACTTGTGTGATTTCTGCACTTTTTGCACTTCCATTTACATCGTATTGTAGGCTTCATCATCCGATAGACTTTTTCGGGATAGCCCTCACAGTCAAATTCGAACGAGTGCTTGCATATTGAACATTGCATAGTGTCTCTTGAATCTACATATTTTTTGCATATATGGCATTTCACTAGGAGCTTATTTCTGTTGGAAACATTCTCTTTTGATGACATTTGCGTCATCTAGAAGGGATTCTCACAGAAACTCTGTATAACACTGTAAATAGTGACCTCTAGCGGATAATGCGAAAACTTTCTCTCAATTAACTCAGACAATTATATTAGAAAAACGAGTCGCATGCGCAGTAGTGGACACAAGAAGTTCACTAAGTATTAAAGAGATGTCGCTACGTGAGTATGTCTGATGTAAACAAGGTACCGTACATTATGAATCAACAATCAATGTTATGATCCGTTAAATATTGCAATTTAAAATTAGGCACAGATTCACTTTAAGTTTAATAATTTTTCGATAATTATTTCAATAAGCACTTCACATTTATTGTTTATAGTAAATATTTTGTTATGAAATATTATTATTTGAAAAGATATATGCTGTTTATTTTAAAAGTCAAATATTGTCACATAACACCATTAGATTTCGGCACAACCATTTTTACACAATATTTGTATCCAATGTAACACTTTTATCACGATTTTAAGTCTATATACGTAAATTTCGAATTTTTTAAATTAAAATAGCACAGAGCCGATGTTGACAACCTTGCGCCCTCTATGGGACTCCCAAAAGTCGAAGTCTTTTTGTTACGGTAGACTATATTATAAATTCTTCTTCTTTTTGGACGCGTTACTTAAAAGTTTACAATTAGAATATAAAACAATAAAACACATTAAATTGTTTTTCCATATAAAAATAAATTCAATCCAAGCTTACGCTCATTCAGAAATCTGACTTAGTCAATTTTAACGGATTTAAAATATTTTTTCGAGGAAAGTTGTGATTGAAAAAATTCCAAAAGGATTATCGGAAGTTTTACGAGCAAGAATTGTAACTTTGAGGGAAGTTGCTTACACCAGGCTGGACTACGAGCACGGACGTCTTGGCGAGCACCTTTGAATTCACGGCAACGTCAGCGATGGAGATGGTACTGAGCCAGGCTCTGGCAAAATAAAGAAGATGAGGAGGAAAACATTTGGCAAAACTGTCTCTTTGTTGACGAATCGCGAGTCAGTACTCATCCAGATAACCGACGTCTGTCTGGAGAAGACCTGGAGACTCTGAAAGGCAAAGAACTTCCACTGAAACCGTTCAGCAAGGCGAGAAAGCGGTGTCCATTTGGGGTGGAATTATGATTGGAACTAGAACGCCTTTGATCCCTATAGAGGTTCCATGACAGCATATAGGTACAAAACAGTCACTATCGATCGAATAGTCTGACTATTCCGAGTAAGCCGTGGGCACCAACTCGTACTGGTCGATGATAATGCGCCTGTACATCGAGCTCAATGAGTCAATGCTGCTCTCTGAGAATACGACAAAGGGAAAGGGAAAATGAAACAGGAGATAGGCAGCGACATCTTCCCGATTACTACTCAATATAATAAATTGCTGTTGCCAACCCGCTTTCCAAACGTGTCAATTATGGCAAAATATTGCCATGAGGCATTCTATGAGTGAGCCCTAGGTTCAGCAGTGGACTTTTATAGGCTGTAGTAGATTATTACGATGAAAGAAATCATGTTATTTCAAAATATTCGTATACAACGTGGTACAGCTCTAATTCGAGGAAAGCATGAAGTGGATGGTGCGGGAGTACGTGATGTGTGGACTCGGCCGCGCGCCTCCCGCAACACCCCTTAACACCCACCCTGATTAATTTTTAGGGTAATCAGTGTTTTCTTATCTAAGAAAATAAAAATCATTATTATTTTAAGTAAGGTTTAGATAAACTATTTTCTCAAAGGAACATTGTTCATTTATCTGAAATACATTATACTAGCTTGCCAGGCAGACGTTGTGCTGCCCTTTTCGACGACCCTTTGTCATGTCCTATTAAAAAACCTTAAATTCGCAAAAAAAATTGTGGGTCACTCATGTGCAAAAAACTACCCTATCTCTCAAGTCGGACCAAACTGCACACGGTGTGCAAATTTGATTAAAATCGGTTAAGTAATTTAGGAGTCCATCGCGGACAAACAACGTGACACGTAATTTATATATATTAAGAAGATATATCGCAGGTTTATGATAAAACCTTTTTTTTGATCAGAAACGTAGGTTAGTTAGATGTCCATCGCGGACAAACAACGTGACACGTAATTTATATATATATGTATATATATCTCATCATCATCATTACAGCCCTTCACAAGTCCACTGCTTAACATAGGCCTCCCCCAAGGAATGCCACAAAGCACGGTCCTGAGCCACCTGCATCCATCGACTTCCTGCATGTCTTACCAGGTCGTCACTCCATCTAGTGGGGGGTCGCCCTACACTACGCCTACCGGTACGAGGCTGCCACTCGAGAACCTTTCTTCACCATCGGTTATCGGTTCTTCGAGCTATATGGCCGGCCCATTGCCACTTCAGCTTACTAATCCGCTGGGCTATGTCGGTCACTCTGGTTTTACTGCGGATATCCTCATTTCTGATTCTATCACGCAGAGAAACTCCGAGCGTAGCCCTCTCCATAGCTCGCTGAGCGACCTTGAGCGTCCTCATACGGCCAGCAGTGAAGGACCACGTCTCAGATCCGTAAGTCATCACTGGCAACACGCACTGGTTGTACACTTTAGTTTTTAGAGATTGAGGTATACCTGACGAGAAGATGTGTCATAATTTCCCGAACGCTGTCCAACCGAGTTGAATCCCTCGATTGACCTCTCGGTCGAAGTTGGACTTACCTAGTCGGACTATTTGTCCCAGGTACACGTACTCGTCAACAACTTCGAGCATAGTACTCCCAACAACTACCGGCATGGGTGTGACATGGACTTTTTTCAGTAGCTTGAAAACGTCTTCCAACGTAGCCCTACTGTACAAACACTTCAGAACCTCGATATACCGACAGTCAACTTGGCACCGCTGAAGAGACTGTAGCACCGCCCAAATTTCGACGGAATCAAAGACTTTCTCATAGTCCACATACGCCAGGCAAAGTGGCAGATTGTACTCTTCGGACTTCTATAAAATTGCCGAAGGGTATGTTTGTGGTCTATGGTACTAAAACCTTTTCGGAAACCGGCTTGTTCGGGAGGCTGGAAGTCGTCGATTCTACGTGCGAGACGATTCGTAATGACTCTCGAAAACAGCACGTAGACGCGGCTCAGGAGGGAAATCGGTCTGTAGTTCTTCAAGAGAGCGTTGTCGCCTTTCTTAAAGAACAAGACGGTGGTCTTGTTCTTTAAGAAAGGTTTATGATAAAACTTGGTTTTTGATCAGAAACGTAGGTTAGTTAGATGTCCATCGCGGACAAACAACGTCACACGTAATTTATATATATATATATATATGTGTATATATCTCATCATCATCATTACAGCCCTTCACAAGTCCACTGCTTAACATAGGCCTCCCCCAAGGAATGCCACAAAGCACGGTCCCGAGCGACCTGCATCCATCGACTTTCTGCATGTCTTACCAGGTCGTCACTCCATCTAGTGGGGGGTCGCCCTACACTACGCTTACCGGTACGAGGCTGCCACTCGAGAACCTTTCTTCACCATCGGTTATCGGTTCTTCGAGCTATATGGCCGGCCCATTGCCACTTCAGCTTACTAATCCGCTGGGCTATGTCGGTCACTCTGGTTTTACTGCGGATATCCTCATTTCTGATTCTATCACGCAGAGAAGAGAACTTCTTCAAGAGAGCGTTGTCGCCTTTCTTAAAGAACAAGACCACCGCACTTCTGCTCCACGCTTCCGGAGTAGTGCCACCATGGAGGACGGAATTGAAGAGCTTCTGAAGGACTTCAAGTACCGGTGTCCCACCCGCTTTCAGAAGCTCCGCTGTAATTCCATCCTCGCCTGGGGCCCTGCCGTTTTAAGGTGCTGGAGAGCCATTCTAATCTCTCTCTCTCTCTCTCTCTCTAATCTATATATATATATATATTATATATATATATATATATAAAAATATATGATATATTTACGTTAAGCTACATTAAAGATGCCATTAGTGATTAAGTGATTAGTGATTAGTTAGATTAAGTCATTAGAGATTAGTGATCGTCTGGTATTCCTTTGAGTATCTGAAAACAAAGCTAGGTTACGTTTGCCTGCCTACTTCAATTTACTAAAGTTATTGTAACTTCTATACACTATGTCTTGGCATCGACCTCGTAAGCTGTTTAGTATGTGAAAATTATTTTATACATTTAGTTCCAATAGTATCAAAAGGATTTGTGCTAGTTGCCTTGCCTTCACACAGTCACGCTCACTGAGAGATCATTGTAGCGTGCGTCAATATTATGCCGTTCTAGAGCGATCGCGTTGATTTTGGTTTGAGCATATTGAATATAATCTCTTAAAATCAGTTTTCGTAGTTACACCCTCAAACTTCAATTAGTTAGTAAAAATGTGGTCTAACATGTGTTGTGACTTACGTATCGAAAACTTTATGGTAATTGAGACACGTAAGATCGTAATAATCCCATCAAGTCTATGGATTTATATGAGGTTTCCAGATACGTTATTTTCAAATATTAGATCAAGATATTTTCAGTTGCTTCTTTTTACAATTTATTTTTATTTATGCACAGGGAAAGTTTTCAACTTCTTTGTTGTTTTTGGCGCTAAATATAAACCAAACAAAATGTCTATCTAAATCATTTTGTGCTTGTGTAATGATTTCAGTTAAATTATAACCAGAATAAAATAAACCTGTATCATCAGCATATAACGTCAATTTTCCAGCTCCATGGCTTGCTTATGTATACACTAAGGGGCATAGCATCCACTTTTCATCAGGTGGAATACGTACTCGTTTGTCACTCATATTCTTTAAAAACAATTGTCCAACATAGTCTAAAGTGTTATAATAAAGAATAGTCATATCGCAATCCACGGTGTTGGTATACAGAAGCCGGTTCTGCGCGGTGTACCAGGAGTGGGTGGTGCAGTGCTGTGCGCGGCGTGGTGCAGCGTGGCGGCGTCGCGCCAGCGCGCGTGACTCTCCGCTGCTCACGCTCTGCTTCGCGCTCAGCCTGCTGGGTCGCCGCGCGCTCGCTGCTGCACAGCACCTCTCCGCCTCCAGGTGACGTGACATCACGCGTCCTACACTTGTACTGCGCACCCACACATGTACAAACACGCACGCGTGCGACTTGACGCTGCTCACGCTCTGCTTTGCGCTCAGCCTGCTGGGTCGCCGCGTGCTTGCCGCCGCACAGCACCTCTCCGCCTCCAGGTGACGTGACGTCACGCGTCCTACACTTGTACTGCGTACCCACACATGTACACACACGCATGCGTGCGACTTGGCGCTACTCACGCTCTGCTTCGCGCTCAGCCTGCTGGGTCGCCGCGTACTCTCCGCCGCACAGCACCTCTCCGCCTCCAGGTGACGTGACGTCACGCGTCCTACACTTGTACTGCGCACCCACACATGTACACACACGCACGCGTGCGACTTGGCGCTGCTCACGCTCTGCTTCGCGCTCAGCCTGCTTGGTCGCCGCGTGCTCTCCGCCGCAGAGCACCTCTCCGCTTCCAGGTGACGTGACGTCACGCGTCCTGCGCTTGTACTGCGCACACACACACATGTACACAAAGTCACGCGCCTGGCTTGCCGCTGCTCACGCTCTGCTTTGCGCTCAGCCTGCTGGGTCGTCGTGCGATTGCCGCCGCACAGCACCTTTCCGCCTCCAGGTTACGTGACGTCACGCGTCCTACACTTGTACTGCGTACACACGCACAAGTACACACACGCACGCACACATGTGCACACAAGCACACGCACGCAAGCGCCCGCACGCCCGCACGTACAAACGCACTAGCATGCATACACATCATATACACGTACTATGATTGATTCACGTCTACTTGTAGCAGCACGTACTACTATTACCGTCACACAACATTTTTTTCTTTGGTAATGGACTCGTAGTGTTGTACTTTTGCCAGTGTCAAGTAATAAGTTATAATAATTTATATGAAACTTTCACAATATGTTTATGCATCACCTTATGAAGTTTTTAGGAAATATAGCCTAGATAACACCTGGCACTGCTCTCTATCTGATAGTGATAATTACAATCGGCTCCGCCATTCCGAAGATTAGAATTTAAAAAAAAATCTAAGTCTCATCCTTTTATCCCAATAAAGCAGATATTTAGATATTATCGACAGACAATTTTATTTCTGTATATAGGCTGTTATCTTTTTTATTTGTTAATTCAAACATTTAGTTCAATAGCTACATTACACAATAAAAGTGAAATAATTTGTTGCAGTGTGGAGTTCTTTCTGTACGGTCTACATTCGCTGTTCAAAGGCGATTTTCGTATCACTTGCGCCCGAGACGAATGGGTTTTCACCGACATGTCGCTATTGCAGTCGGTGCTCGCACCAGCTATTAGGATGGCGCTGAAGCTGCACCAGGTTCGTACATTTTAAGCTTTTATATTGATTGTGTTCTCTTTATGTACGGCCTAAATGTACATTTTTGCTAGCACCAAGTTTATACAGCGATAACTTATAGAATAATTATCCTATAGATTATAAAAATATATATAACTTATATATATTTTTATGCATGTTAGAGCCATGCTGCAGTTATATTAGTAGTATAGTTGTAGCACGAATGGGTCGGCTCGACCGGGGAAGGACCACGCTCTCACAGAATACCAGCGTGAAATAGTAGCTTAATGCTGCTATGTTTCGTATGGTGAGTGTAGAGAACCGGAGACCCTTTTTACTGGAAATAAGGCATTCCATCTTAGTCCTTACGGTTGCGGACAACGCATCTGCATTTTGATTTGTAATCGAGGATAGATGTAGATGTCTATGGGCCGCAGCAACCACTTACCATCAGGTGGACTGTGTGCTCGTTTGTCAGTCTGTCCTATATATAAAAAAACTTTAATTTCAGAAATAAAATAAATACGTTTAACTTTTTACCTTATCTGCCACCGGCGCCAACTCATTAACATAACTTTTAACATAGCTTAACATCTTGTATTTTATTTTAATAAACTCTCTCAATATAAACTTTTTAAATTGTTATTAAACGTTTACGTACGTTAAACGTAAAACGTACGTTTAATAAGTATTTGAAACAGAAACTGACGACTGAGTTTTCATATAATATGACCTGTTCAAATTACAATGACGCAGTGGTCTTTGTTGTCAACAATTAACTTAATTTGTAACAAAAATTATATTATAGTTTGATGACTGAGGTCTGCTGTATATTAACAAATTAATTCAAATTGGCCTATGGCTATACATGGGCCAATTTAAGTTGGCATGGCTACTCTGTTCATTCCCATGTAAAGTTCAGAAATGTCGTTATTGCAATGTTATTTTTAGGATAGGTTTTAAGTAATACGTCTTTAAAAGTTACAAGTATTATACTGTCAAATAGCTATTTGTTTAAATATTGTTGCGCGCCACAGTTGATGACACTAGCGCCATCTATTATCGATTAGAAGAACTAAGCTTTCTAGAAATCTCCACACTCGAACTTACACCTAATCGGTCGGGACCAGTAATTGCTAGAATATTGTAGATGGTTCGGTGGAAAAGGCCTATATAAAGTCGTTTAGGGCCGCGACCGGGGCTGTATTGAATAGGCGCTACGAGCGAAGCTTCGGAGCGAAATAAAGTGAACTAACGTGATCAGTGTGATTTGTTAGTGTGTTTTAAGTTTTAATTGGTGTGCGGTAGTTAAAGTATCAATTTTGGTAATTCAATATAGTTTTTATTGGCAGTTTTTATTGTCACGAACCCTAAGCTCGTAACAATATTAACCCGATTTCCCTTCAATAGCTCAACTACCTGGCTGCACATGTATATGGTGGGAGTATTAGATCCTACAGACCCTAACTAAGTTCCCTATACCTAGCAGTCCTTAGCAGTCCCTAATACCCTAGCCCTATCATATAAATATACATAAATAAATTAGATAAGTGCGGGATGCTTGCAAAATGAGACCTAAGGTAGCGGACGGACAGAGACAAGATGTAGGGATAGGTGATGGGGTTCTCTCACTGCCAGTCAAGCAGACTAGAAGAAATTTATTTTAATTTAATTAACTAGGACTTACTATCCTTTTTAACTCATCTATCCTTTTTATTAAGAATGAAAATATATAGTCTTTTGTTTTTGTGTTAATTTGTCAATGTTCTCATCCAGGAGTAAGATGTAATGCCTTATTACCCCTGAATAGTCTCTAGCGTTCTTGTCACTCATCATACGAAATTGTTGAATTTAAATCACTACCATTACTTGTGCTGATATACTCGTGGTACAAAAATACATAATATAACATATAATAAACATAAACACTCACGCCTGTCACCCAGAGGAGTAGGCAGAGACTACGGACTTCCATTTGGCATGATCCTGACATACCTCTTTCGCCTCCTTTACATCCATATATCTACGCATACATGTTCGTCGGTTAAGGGTACTTCTGTCGTGGCCCATTTTCAAAATATCGACAATTTGGTCGATAAACTTTTTCCTAGGGCGTCCCTTCTCCACTCGGCCGTTCACATCTGCCATATAAATTTGCTTTGTCACACTTTCCTCATTCGTTCTTTCTACATGACCAAACCACCGAAGCATTCCTTGCTTAATCCTGGTCACAACATCATCTTGCATACCACATTTATCTCTTATCACGCTCTTATCATATTAGTACAGAAATCTAAAATAAATAAATAACTTCGATATGTAGACTGTATAATTTAATAGTTATTGATATTATTATTTTGTAGCCGACATGCGCGACCAGGTAATTTTGAAAAATTGTTGTAGTGGGGGCTGCACTATGACTACAATGGTAGTGAGGTCGTGGAGTGTTCGCAGAACGGGTTTGCGGTTCGTTTATGCGCTTTTTAAGCGTGTATGCGTAGATATATGGATGTAAAGGAGGCGAGGGAGGTATGTCAGGATCGTGCCAAATGGAAGTCCGTAGTCTCTGCCTATCCCACTGGGTGACAGGCGTGAATGTTTATGTTATATTACTATATCTATACATGGATACATACCTCATAAATACATTAATTATCATATCAAATTAGATCAAATTAATTTCAAACATTAAATCTGAGCGTGTTAATTTACTCATATTTTAGTTATTTGGCACTTGTTGTAATGTAAACGTAAAGCTGGAATTTTTTTTTCGGCAAAGATTTAATCTTTGAGAGGAAACTAAAGAAATTATTAACAAATATGATGCATGGGTACGTATTCGTATGTATTGTGTTTCTAAATATTATAACTACAGTGAATTTCGGTTATAACGACGGCGGGACCACTTTAATGTCGTCGCTATATCCGGAGGTCTCTATATCCGAAATAATAAAAAGTCATGTACATATTTACTTATCATTTATTTAATTATGTTATACACGGGTGTAATTGCAAACACGTGTTATAGTGCACTGTTTAAGTTTAGTTTTTTGTGCACGCTGTAAGGTGTATTCCATTTTGATAATTCCTTCAATATCTAAATTATTTTGGCCTTCACCAAAAAAAACAGTACTTTTTGAGCGTTGTTATAGCACATAATGCATCTCTAGTTGTTGGAATCTCATTTAGATTGCAATCTTCTTCCTCTTCTTCATCCTCCTTTTCTTGTGTTTGAAGAAAAAACAAAGGATAAGAAAGCTTAATAGTTTTATGAATGAGTCTTTGTGCCTTTACCGACTCAGTCGCAATATCAGCAAGGGATTTCTAGGAATCCGTCATAAATGGTTCATATAAACAAGTCGCTATACCCGAAATTGACGCTATAACCGAAGTCGCAATTACCGAATGAATTTCTTATCTTTTTTCTTCTCGAAAGTATGCTTTAAATTCAAGGGACGTAAGTTTGACGTCGCTATAACCAAAAAGTCGTTATAACCGAGGTCGTTATTAATGAAATCCACTGTACTTATAAAACTAAGTGAGACAGCTGTTAAACGAAGGGACTGATAACCGTGCAATAGTAGGCGTTTAAGTGTCGCACGCCGCGGTAGTTATTCTACTACTCTGTTTTTACTATGGCGATACGATAGAAGATTTCAATGTGACGTCAGAAACAGAATAGCAGTATATTGCTGAAGCATAAATGCTGTTATTCTGAGTGAGTGTAGTTTTTTCTCGATGGAGCTGATCCATAGTCGACGTCGAGTCTACGACGTACAGTATGTTCATTCATTGATTCGTTACACAATCTATCAAAAGCCCACTGCTGATCATTGGCCACCCCATAGATGGTGTTACAAAGGGGTTATTTAAATCAGGAAGATGCTGCTACACATCTCCTGTGTTTTTTCCTTTACCTCTGTCGCCTCTTAAAACACAGGATGATATGTATGTGTAAACTGATACGTTCTGCCGAGGCGATACTATACATTGAAATAATACTAGTTTTTACGGATTTTATCGCGTATATTTAACTTTTTAAATACCCGACGTTTCGAGCGCTTTACAGCACCCATGGTCATAGGGGCGGCGGACAATAGGTGCTGCAAAGCGCTCGAAACGTCGGGTGTTTAAAAAGTTAAATATACGAGGTAAAATCCGTAAAAACTAGTATTATTTCAATGTGTAGTGTTCGCGTAAATATAAGAAATCACGATGCTATACATTTTATGTTATTATGTTGTCTTCAGGACCACTTCATGTTTCCTGAAGAGTACTGCAGCCCCGCCGCATTATACGCTGCGATCTCGACGCACGCTCAGCGCCTCGTCATCTGCCACGAAGCGGCGCCCGCCTGGCGCTACAATGTGCTGCGCGGCGCTCCGCACCTGCTGGCGCTCCGGTGAGTGAGTGAGTGAGTGATTGAGTGAGCGGCCATCTCTTCGCAAGCTCATCGCATCGCTATCTACCACGAGGCGGCGCTCGCCTGGCGCTACAACGTGCTGCGCGGCGCTCCGAACCTGCTGGTGCTCCGGTGAGTGAGTGAGCGGTCGCACGCTCATCGCCTCGCCATGTGCAGCACAGCGCTCTACACCTGCTGGCGTTCCAGTGAATGAGAGAATAAGTGAGTGAGCGGTCATCACGTCGCACGCTCATTGCCTCTCTATCTGCCACGAGGTGGCACTTGGCTGGTCCAACAACGTGCTGTGCGGCGCTCTGCACTTGCTGGCGCTCAAGTGAGTGAGTGAATGAGTGAGTGAGTGGGCGGTCATCTCGTCGCACGCTCATCGCCTCGCTATCTGCCACGAGGCGGCGCTCGCCTGGCCCAACAACGTGCTGTGCGGCGCTCCGCAACTGCTGGCGCTCTGGTGAGTGAGTGAATGAGTGAGCGGTCATCTTGTCGCACGCTTATCGCCTTACTATCTGCCACGAGGCGGCGCCTGTCAGGAACTGCGCGGCACTTCGCACCTGTTGATGATTCGGTGAGTAAATGAGTGAGCGATCATCTCGTCGCACGCTCATCGTTTTACCATGTGCCACGAAGTGGCGCTCGCCTTGCGTTACAAAGTGTAGCGCGTCGCTCCGCACCTGCTATCGCTACGATGAGTGAGTGAGTCAATGAATGAATAAGTGAATAAGTGAGGGAGGGAGGGTGCAGTCATCTAGTTGCACGCATGGCTCAATTCATGTCACTAACTACACAGTGCTCATATTAAACTAAAGGTCAGTGTAAGTATATATTATCTGTGCTGTCATCAAACATATGTCAGTTTTATCCTGTTAGATTTAGATTTTCTGACCACTAAACGTCAACTTTCATAACTCTGTCGTTTAAGCCTTCTTGTAAAAAGCGCATTTGAGCAGCAGGTTGGTGTGCAATGCGAAACGAATTATCACTTTCACAATTCCTTTTTTTATAATCCGATCGTAGTATTATCAATCAACATAGAATATTAAACTAATTATCACTGAACGTAATTTTTTTACAGGCACGTTATGGACGAAGGCAATGACGACTACAAAATAATCATGCTAAACAAGCGCCATCTTGGATTTCGCGTCATCAAACTGAATCGCGAATGTGTTCGAGGATTGTGGGCCGGTCAGCAACAGGAGTTGGTCTACTTAAGAAATAGGAATCCGGAGAGGGGATCCATACAAAACGCTAAACAAGTAAGTCGTATTCATATTACACATAATATTTAAAAATGTTTTTTTTTTTTAATTATTTGTGCAATAAAATTAAAGTAGATCTGTAGTTCTTGAACATTTTCTTAAAATTATAACATACTACTGCTGAACGTAGGCCTCACTCATAGACTGCCTCATAGTGTTGTATTTTTCTTAGCTGCCACATTTTGCAACCACAGCTGCTTATTATTTTGAGGTGTTATCATGAATTTGTTGCTGTACCCCTTGTTTCATTTCCCTGTCGCCTCTCACGAGATGATATGGTATAATGGATTCTCTTACGACGTTATTACACGGCTACCTTTATTAAATCGATAAAATATCTCATTGAATCAAAATTAAAGAAAAATCATTAATTTTATCCATCAGCCTTTTTGTCTTGAATTTTGTTATATTTTAATCCTTTAAGTTTTCATGATTTACCATCGAATTATAACTGTTTATAATAACAAATATTTCCTCCCCAGGCACTCCGTAACATAATTAACTCATCATGCGACCAACCAATTGGCTACCCCATCTACGTGTCACCACTGACTACGTCGTACGCCGACACTTCGCCGCAACTTTGCTCACTGCTGGGAGGACCCGTATCTGTGACTGCTATACGACAACGGCTAACTGCGCTTTGGAGAAAGTAAGGCTTATTGCCAAATATTAAACTTCTGTATAATATTTATAATAATTATCCAAAGTATTTTCTGATTTAAAAATTTTCTTGAAGTGAAAACTTCTTTAGAATCTTTTTGATTTGAAACTAGAACTTCATTTGAAAACGAAAAAGCAATACTAAAAAGAAACAAACATATACATCTATAGGATTTAGCCTGCATGAGAATGAGATAGAATACTGTATACAGTTTTCCCTATTATGTCTTGTCGGTCTCCTCTTTGTGCGGTTCTTCAATGATGGTTAATATGACTTTTATCCTTTAAAATAAACAGTTAAAAAATATAACATTTTTTTTAAATAAATAAAAATAACGATATTGAATAAAATTATCTTAAATAATTCATTCATAACAATCCACGATTGTATAACTTACCGACTTATGGTAAATTAGTCATGTTTAGGGCACGTAGCGTCTTTTTTACATGCCTAAATGAGAGTCAATCAATTTTTGTGCGATAAAATGACCACCTATACTATTACAATTTTACTCGCAATTTTCTGAAGGTTATACTCACTTCTACCGCGTGTGAACTGCACACGTGTTTATTTTTCTCTTTCCACTTAATTATCGACTATTAATCTCCTCTGCGAAGGCTTCTGTTTGATTGGTTTATGGATTTATTATACTAATTTTGAACAGTTTTAATACAGTGCGGACAGCGTAAGCGTATACCACCCTATTTAGTCTGGAGGGTGTCGTAATAGGCGACTCTGGGAAATGTCAAAATCATTTTACGTCTTCCGATAGATGGCGGTATATAACTATCTCGTTTTCTCTAGACGTAAAATTCTTAAACCGAAGGTGGGAAGTAGTGTCAAAGACACGAAACGTCTAGTAGTGCAATCGTCAATTCGACCGCCAGTCATTAAGATTGAGAGGCTCATGTCCAGCTATGAGACTTTTATAGGCTGATAAAGTAGAAGAAGATGAGAAATTTACACAATAATCTATCACCTTTTTATTTGCTAAATTATTCGTACAGCTGGTTGGGTTAGTTAGTAATTAGGATCTTTTAATTTTACGTTATCTTAGTAAAAAGTAGACAGTGTTTATTTATATATGCAGATATTTTCATCAATCATTTTTACAGCTATTTGATGTCATAGTTTTATTACATTAGTAACTTAATTTTTAATAGCATTATTAAATTTATTTAGTGAATATTTGGCAGGATGTTGACCGCCGATGAATTGTTGCTCTTTAGTAAAAAAAGTTAAGTTACAGCCTATATACGTCCCACTGCTGGGCACAGGCCTTCCCTCATTTCTGAGAGGGTTTTAGGGCAAGGAAGTGTCCGACGCGCTCCAATGCGTGTTGGCGAACTTCACATGTCTTCGAAATTTTTTTTGTTATTCCTCAGACATGCAGGTTTTCTCACGATGTTTTCCTTCACCGCCGAGCACGTGGTAATTCAGCACTTAAAATTTCAATTAACATTTTCATTGATGCCGGCGGGGATCGAACGCAGGTTACTCGCGTTCTGTTATATTTACAGCAAGCGTTAACCATCTGAGCTGCCACGGCTCAGATGGTTAACGCTCGCTGTTGCTCTTTACTATTGATTAAGTAATAGTTCAAGTGGATTTTGAAAGAAAGTGAAAATGGTGTAAGTATTTATGTATTATAATCCATTTCAAATCATTGATGAATTTATAGCGTTTGATAAATATCATTTTTGGCGAAAAGGCTTGTTTTTCAATCGATTTCAAGAAAAGGAGGAGGTTCTCAATTCGATTATATTTTTTTGTGTGTTACCTTAGAACTTTTCCAGGTGAACCGATTTTGATGATTGTTTATCATATATAGTTTTTTAGTTATCTTTAATAAAGCGTATTTAGTTGACTTCGACTACATAGATGATGTTCTCATTTATTATATTGAAGTCGATTTTACAAGATTTTTAATTTTACCACTTGTTTTATAGAATAAAGATGACAAATGAGCACACAGTACAACCTTGAATTCTGTGGTTCATAGACATGTAAAAGTAAAGTAAAGTTACAGCCTATATACGTCCCACTGCTGAGCAGAGGCCTCCCCTTATTTTGAGGGGTTTTAGGGCAAGGAGTGCCGCCGCGCTGCCCCAATGCGTGTTGGCGAACTTCACATATCTTCGAAATATTTTTTTTTCTTGTTCCTCAGACATGCGGGTTTCCTCACGATGTTTTCCTTCACCGCCGAGCACGTGGTAAATCAGCACTTAAAATGGCAATTAATAATTTCATTAGTGCCAGCGGGGATCGAACCCGGGTTACTCGCATTTTGTTATATTTACAGCGAGCGTTAACCATCTGAGTTACCACGGCTCCTTTCGTACCTCCGTTTTTCGGTATAGATTGGTTCTTCATCTTCAAATGGTAGTGACTCTTTTGTTGAAGAAATTCCGTTACCGTTTTCTGAAAAATTAATGATACCGGCTCCATTTTAGATACATGTTTTGGTCTACAATCAACATATTTTAAAATTTTTAAAAATAATGTAAGTAAGCAGACTTATTCAAAAAAAGTGTTTATTTTTTATCAAAATGTCACAAATAGTCGTAGAAAAAAAATTAAAAATTGATGAATATTATTTCACATATTTTCCTAATACGGATGAATCATAATATATTGCAATGAGGGCTATTTGTTTTTGGTGCCTTGTTTTGATTTATTGTACAAAGATTTCGATGAAACCACAGTCTGCGCTCGGCCGCCGTCGTGAGTGGACTGTATCGCTTGTTAGCAGCGGGTGTTGCTGAAAAAAGTCGCTGCATACACAAATAAGTAGAAAAAACCAAATAAGTACTTGAAAAAATAAGATAAAATTATTATTTTTATACTCACAGTTTTTTATTTAGCTAATAGTAAGTAGAATTTTTATTATTATATACTTTATTTTAATTCTCAATTTGAACTTTACGCAGATGATTTAAAGCTATCCAAAACAGTTAAGAACAGTGTCGATCAGCTAAAACTTTAAGCGGACATAGACAGGGTTACGGAATGGTGTCGACTAAACTGTATGACTTTGAACATTAATAAATGTCACATAAAATTTTCCCGAAAATTTAACAAATTTCCTAGCTCTTACAACATTAACGGAACTGTGTTGAACAGAGTCGACCAGGTTAGAGATTTGGGTATTGCTCTCGATTCTGAAATGAGATTCACAAACTATATTAATAACACGGTTAACAAATGTTTCAGAATGTTAGCGTTTGTCTTAAGAAATTCAAAATAATTCAAATCTGTTCAGTCAATGAAAGTTTTGTATTTCGCCTTCGTGCGTAGCCATGTGGACTATTGTAGTTCTGTTTGGTATCCATTTTTTAGAATAATATTCACCGTATCGAAAATATTAAAAAAAAATTGTGAAAAGAATCCCTTTTATCAATGGTAGTTACCGCAGCGTTAGTAGTTATTCTGATAGGTTAAACCAATTAAATTTGCTATCACTAAAGCAACGTAAGGAACGGCTGTCCATAATTATTTTGTATAAGTTATTGCACCATGAAGTGGACTGTCCGTCTCTCCTACCACAAATTAATATATTAGTTCCTAGAGTTACGGCTCGTCTGCATAATTATAAACTATTTTCAGTGTCCTTGAGAAAAACGAAATATGGTAGTTTCTCTCCTATTTGTACAATGTTAAAAAAAATTTACCTTTTATTTCAAAATGGTTATTTAGATATCTTCTGTGAAAAGATAGATACTTTACAAAAATCGATTTTGGATTGTTGTAAGATTCATTTTTAGTTTTTTTTTATTTTTAGTTTTGCCATTATTGTAAAATAAAATGCTTTTGTATTTTTACTAATTTTAAATGTTTAATTTGTAATCTGTCTTCACAAGTCCACTGCTGAACATAGGCCTCCCCCAAGTAATGCCACAAAGCACGGTCCTGAGCCACCTGCATCCATCGACTTCCTGCATATCTTACCAGGTCGTCACTCCATCTAGTGGGGGGTCGCCCTACACTGCGCCTACCGGTACGAGGCTGCCACTCGAGAACCTTTCTTCCACATCGGTTATAAGTTCTTCGAGCTATATGACCGGCTCATTGCCACTTCAGCTTACTAATCCGTTGGGCTATGTCGGTCACTTTGGTTTTACTGCATATATCCTCATTTCTGAGTCTATCACGCAGAGAAACTCCGAGCATAGCCCTCTCCATAGCTCGCTGAGCAACCTTGAGCGTCCTCATACCACCAGCAGTGAAGGACCACGTCTCAGATCCGTAAGTCATCACTGGCAACACGCACTGGTTGTACACTTTAGTTTTCAGAGATTGAGGTATACCTGACGAGAAGATGTGTCGTAATTTCCCGAACGCTGCCCAGCCGAGTTGAATCCGTCCGTAATTGACCTCTCGGTCGAAGTTGGACGTACCTAGTCGGACTATTTGTCTCAGGTAAACGTATTCGTCAACAACTTCGAGCATAGTGCTCCCAACAACTACTGGCATAGGTGTGACAAGGATATTAAACATGATCTTTGTTTTGTCCATGTTCATCTTAAGACCTATCCGTTGGGAGACACCATTGAGGTCATTGAGCATAGTGCTTATATCCTCCAGCGATTCTGCCATAAGGACTATATCGTGGGCAAATCGAAGGTGAGTGATATACTCGCCTGTGTTAAGTTCCTTTCCAGTCCAGTAGCTTGGAAACGTCTTCCAATGCAGCGGTGAAAAGTTTCGGGGATATTGTGGCCGTAGAAGGAAAAGGGGAGATCTCCCGCCGGGCAAGGTGTTCTGCCCGGGGAGCGGCCAACACTCCGTGTGATAGCTCGGAGATGTTCTATATATACTGTTTATGATTCGGAATGTTGATAGCGTGATTTAGGCTTCGGTATATTTTGCGGCGCGACGACAGCGCCGCTACAATATAACCACCCTGTCTTGGCATCGCTGAAGGGACTGTAGCACCGCCCAAATTTCGACGGAATCAAAGGCTTTCTCATAGTCCACATACGCCAGGCAAAGTGGCAGATTGTACTCTTCGGACTTCTGTACAATCTGCCGCAGGGTATGTATGTGGTCTATGGTACTGAAGCCTTTTCGAGAACCGGCTTGTTCGGGAGGCTGGAAGTCGTCGAGTCTGCGTGCGAGACGATTCGTAATGACTCTCGAAAACAGCACGTAGACGCGGCTCAAAAGGGATATCGGTTTGTAGTTCTTCAAGAGGGCGTTGTCACCTTTCTTGAAGAACAAGACCATCGCACTTCTGCTACGCCCCCCGGAGTAGTGCCACCATGGAGGACGGAATTGAAAAGCTTCTGAAAGACTTCAAGTACCGGTGTTCCACCCGCTTTCAGAAGCTCCGCTGTAATTCCATCCTGGCCTGGGGCCCTGCCGTTTTTAAGATGCTGGAGAGCCATTCTAATCTCGCCAGACTGGTCCGGGATATCATCGGAATAGTGTCGGATAAGACTTGCTCTTAGATCATTACTCCATTACACTTGCGTGTGGCTCCAATGATGATGTGTACAGCGGCCCATAGAACCTCTCAATCTCACTCAAAATTCAGGTGAATCTCGGAAATGATGCTGCCACACTCAGTCTTCAGCTTTGACAGTTGGCTCTTTCTGGCAGACAGATCTCTGGCAAAGACTTTGGAGCCCTGGTTCCGCTCGATCCCTTCTTTAATACGAGCAGTATTAAAGTTGCGTAAGTCTCGCCGCATACATATGGAGATCTGTCTGTTCAGTTGCCTGTATGCTGTCAAATCTGTTGACGATTGCAGCCTCATCTTCCATCTAACAGCCATGAGATTAAGAGTGTGATCGGAGAGCTTTTGTGTACTTCTGCGGCGGGTCTTGCAGAACTTAGCTCCGACCGCATGGACAGTTTCCACGAGCTTGTCATTAATATCGTACACTGCATTGCAATCTTCTAGGCACTGAAAACGGTTACGTAACTCGAGCTGAAAGGTTTCAGGATTCTGGATTAGAGCACGAAGGGGACGAAGCGTTGACTTCATTAGACGAGACCTCTCCAACTTGACGTTTAGGTTCAGTGTGCCTCTAACCATTCGGTGATCGCTGCCAGTTTTCACTCTTGCGATCACTGAGACATCATTGAACAGTTGCCGTCTGGTCGGCATAATGAAGTCAATCTCAGGTCATCAAGAGTTCATCATAAAAAGTCCCTTTTTCTCTATGAAGTCGGCCAGCTGCTGGCCCCTTGGGTTCCGTTGCCCTATCCCAAATTTCCCTACCTTCAGCTCTCCGTTCTTTCTTGTGCCCAGTTTTGCGTTGAAGTCTCCCATCAACACCGTGTAGTGGGTTTTGGAGGAATGCATGGCTCTGGAAATATCCTCATATATTTCCTCCACCTCCTCATCAGGATGTTTCAATGTTGGCGCGTAAACCTGTATAACCTTCAGCGAATACCGTTTGGTGATTCTGAGTATAAGGTACGCAACCCTCGTCGATACACTCCCAATCTTTAAAATGTTGTTAACGAGAGACTTGTGGACGATAAATCCAACACCTCCTTGGGACAGATGGTCGCCCTCCCGGTGATAGAACAAGTTGCCGAATTCGAGAATCACCGTGTCCTCCCCATCTCTTCGGACCTCGGGTAATCCTATAATATTCCAGCGCAACTTGTTTATCTCTTCTTCCAGCTCCAGAATCTTCTCGTCAGTCCTCAGGGTACGTGCGTTAAATGTGTTGCCAGGTCGATTCATCGTAGGTGGCAACCGAACCTCCACCGGAGATTCTTAGCACCCCCTGCCCCGCCGTTACCATGGTCGCCACCGTAGCCAGGAATAGCGGGGCCGCCGGGGACTGGGGGCCGTCTATTTGTGTAATTCTTCATGGGGGGTATATTGCCATAGTTGCCACGCTTGGCGAGCGGGTTGGCAACCGCAGTTTTTTGTTGTACAGTTGCTGTTATCAGGAAGATGCTGCTGCCCATCTCCTGCCTGTCTCCCTCTGTCGCCTTTTACGACACCCACGGGAAGATATGGGGTAGTGGATATTCTTAACCGCCGCTACACGGCTATCTATCTATAATCTGTAAAACAACCTCTTTATTATAATAAGAATGTTGTGCATACTGCCATACCTTTAATTTTAATGCATATGTATAATGTATTACTCCAAAAAGTGTGATATCATAAGTTCCTTTTAGGTGCCTTATTCAATAAAATAAAATAAAATGTAATAATAAAAACCATCTGTATTTTTTTTATATATATATATATATATATATATATATATATATATATATATATGAAAGTTCGGCGAAAAGCATAAGTCCAATAAACGAAGCCAAAAGTAGTCAGTACGAAATCAACACAAACGAATACGATAAGAAGCGCAGTAAACGAAAGAGTAAACGTAAACGTACTGATTTGTGATGTGTAAGTACAGTAGTACACTCGATCAAGACCGGAGGTAGGGTCTCATTACAACTAACTAAACGAGCCCAAACTAAGGTAAGGACTTATCATACCTGACAAAACCAGGCCAAAGTCCACAGCTAACATCTCACTGCTAGTGGAGGGCTACTAGTGCCAAGCAGTCTGGAGTAGGTATTCGTATTTCGTATCTAAGTATATTTTTGAGGTATAAGAAACGAAAAACAAATTCGGTCTCTCTAATTATCAAAATAATTTTATTTGACTACGATTCCCGCAGCCAACCATGCTTACACTTGTGTGTGTGTTTTTTAAAATTTTTTAAACGTGTTCTTTATATGTAAATGCTTTGTCACCTCTAAGGACTGAGATGATGGAAAGTCTTGTGTGAGTAAAAAGGTTCTTCGGTTTTCCATAATCCAACTTAATGCTGCTATTTTACGCTGTAATTTTGTGAGAGCGCGTTCTTACCCTGTTTTAGCCGAGCCATCCGTGCTACAACGATAATAAAGCTGTTTGGCACAATAAATGAAAAGATTACCAAAAGTGTGTATGCAGGGTACGCCGTCGGTGCGGAGAGGGATGTTCGAGCGGCGGCGCTCGCGGCGTGGCAGCGGCCGAGGCGGGAATGGCCGCGCCCGCGCCCGCATCCGCAGCGCCCGCCGGCGCTGCGCCGCTGCAGCTGTCGCGCACCTCGCTCGGTAACTATACCTTACTACTGGAGCGAAAAAGTCGCAACTGTACGAGGGCGGCACTGAAAATTTCGGGAATCAAGGAAGTTTCACAACATTACTATTTAAAAATGTATTTATTGCTTTTCGAAGTATTCTCCGCGAAATTTGACACATTTTTCCATACGATGGAACCAATCATTGAAGCAACCATTCCATTCGGAAGTTGGGGTCTCCAAAATGGCCGTTTTGTAGGCGTCCACAGCTTCTTCAGGTGATGAAAATCTCTGTCCACGCAATTTATTCTTTATTTTAGGGAAAGTATTGAAATCATTAGGGCTTAGGTCGGGGCTGTACGGCGGATGGTCTCATAATTCTATGTTTTCTTGCTCTAAAAACTTTTGTTCTGTGTGCGGTGTGAGAACTCGAATTGTCGTGATGGAGTATGATGCGGCGGTTGCAGTTCTCTTTACGGAGTTCAGAAACGACCTGTGGCAAACAAATGCTAGCATACCATTTTGCATTAACCGTTCTTTGTCCCTCAAGAGGAATAGTCGTAACATGGCCGGTTTTGGAGACAAACGTGGCCACCATTTTTTTTTGCAACACTCCGTGAACGAACAATTTTTGTTGGCTTTAACTCATTTTCGAACACCCAAACTCGTGACTGGTTTTTTGTTTCGGGTTCGTACGCGTATATCCAGGATTCGTCACCTGATACGATGTTGTATACAGCATTTGAGGATCCTGCGTGGAATCTTTCGAGAGTTCTGACGCACCAAGTAACGCGAGCCGCTTTTTGCTCTTCACAGAGCGAATGCGGTATCCATCGGAAAAACAACTTTTTTACACCTAATTGTTCATGCAAGATTATTTGTATTTGACTCATGCCAATGTCTAAAGTTGCCTGAATTTCGCGGTATGTCACATGTCGATCTTCCTCAATCAGCTTACGCACAGCATCAACGTTTTCTTGGGTGACTGCAGTTTTTGGACGACCTTGACGGGGATCATCACTGAGCTTGACAAACCACGTTGAAATTCAGCAAACCAGCGATAAATTGTGGTTTTGGATGGCGCTTCATCACCAAATGCAGAAATCATCCAGTCAACATACTGTTTTTGTGTTAAACCACTTCGACAGTCATAATAAATCATTACTCTTGAATTTTCTCGAGTCAATTCCATTTTCTCAACGACTAAACAAGTTTGACAAAATCTTGTGACAAGACCGAGAATCTTTTTTTAAATAAATAAATGGTATTCGATTTTTAAAACCAAGGAGTTTTCAATTAAAAAGATTTTAATATGACAGGAACAGTGGAAATATTCCATTCCCGATACTTTTAGTGCAGCCCTCGTAAGCCAGAGCGTAGTCTTGGTGAAATAGCATTCCAGCTCGAGGTTTGCCGCTTCTCTTTCCTTAATAGCCTCCCGCAATCTTCTTATTAGGCCTGCGTAGTAAGAGCCCGGAATAGTGGCTCCCTTTTTCAAATATTTCACCACAATTATTCCTTCACCGTCCCATAAAACGGACGCCATACATAACCTTTCTCGCCGAACTTGACATTTTGATTTTTTACGACGTCGCTGAGGTGGCTCGTTTCTAAACTGTTGATTGTTGTTTGGTTTCAGGATCAAAATTGTGGATCCAGTTCTCGTCCATGGTCACGAAAAGTGACAAAAAAATTTCTGATCTGATTGGAACTTTTCTAGATTCACCCTCGAAATGTCTACTCGTTTTTTTCTTTTGCTCGTTGGGTACAGAGAATTTTAACCAATGAAGAGACCTTTTTCATATGCAATTCATTTGCAAGGACTATTTGAACACTGCCATATGAGATCCCTGTAACCTCAGCTATATGATCACTCTTTGATCTGCCAATACGAAATCTTCGACTCTTTTCACGTTATCTTCTGTGAGTGATGTATGATGGGCATCTTTCGCGATGTTTGTCTTCCTTGAATGTTCTGCCCAGTTTAAACTCCTTGACCCAGCGAGCAACTATTGAATATGGAGGAGCAGAATCCCCCAATGTTTTCACCAAGTCACCAGTCTTTGGTAGATTTTTTAAACAGAGTTACTTGATGACAGCTCTAATTTTGTTTTTCTCCTTTTTATGTTATATAACATAAAGAGAAAAACAAATTAGGCTGTATGTAATTTATCTTTGATTATTCGTATTCAAATGAATGTACCTCCCAGGAATCGAAACCTATTTATGTGAGAACGATAAATGAAATTGTATTTTGTTCTCCATATTCGTTCAGAAACCAAATCCTACATTTAAATGATTTTTTTAAGTAGATCTAGTCCAATAAATTTTTTGTTTTTATGTGCACTGGAAATAACTGATTATTCTATTATTATGGGCAGCAGTGATAATGATGATGATGACAACCTAACCTAACCAGTTTATATTGAGCGACGACATCACAATATACCGGAAAATCATTCCTATACATACTTTGACTGCATAATAAATTATATTATGACATAATTAAGAACTTTGGCTGCATAATAAATTATATTATGACAAAAATATAAGAGCTATTTTGTTTTTGTATAGCTGGTACCCGTGGAAGCTTAGCTAGTGCGGGCAAACCAACATCTTCAACCCTGGCATCTCTTGCTGGACTCCTCAGAGAACAATCCCATGAAAGAACACAAGAAGAAACCTGTAAGTCTTATTTACTTCAATAAATGTTTATATGCTATGTTTATTCTTCTGTACAATCACAAATAATTTATTTGTGTCAAACGCAAAAATTGGCACAACTTAAAAAAGTTATTATAATATTTATGACAGCTTTTTTAATTTTGATTTCAAATTTGTTGTATTAACTATATAGAATAAAAAGTGCTGTTGAAACTTGGTTTGTTATTTATTATTAATTCAATCTAAATATCTAATGGTTGTTGACTTATCAAGAATCATTAAAAATTAATAGTTAAATAAAAAATCAAGAACAGGTATATTTTTATTAATACTTTATCGTAGTTACCCAACAATGATGATCCCACAGAATTGTGACGAGGAGCGGGTTTCACAATGTGATCATTTGTGAGAGAATGAATGCACACGGGATGAGAGTTTAATATGTTTACTTAAATTATTTTATTACTAATAATAAGTTCACTTTTACCTCCTATATGTTTTTTGCAATACTACAGTTGTTTCTAAGTAATTAGTACCATTTATGATTTATATATTAAGACCTTACACTAAAATAATAAATACTTGAAATACTTGAGATGCTCTAAAAAAATGGCTTTTAAGAGAATCTGTAACCGCATTCCTTCACGTGTGTGTTGTAAGAGAGGTGACTAGGGCAAATGTCAGAGAAATCTTATGGTATTCGAGTCTATATAGTCTTTGGTCATATAATTGTCTGAGTTACGTCATGACTGTACTCTGTATTGGGTGCGTTTGGCAGAAAAAAGAGCTAGCAAGCGCTTACTAGCGCTAAAATAGTTTTCGGCCAGGACACGATTGCTACTTCAGTAGCGCTGACACAATCCGCCATTTTACTTATTTAATTTGTTTGTTTTGAAGTAGAGTTTATAAGTTGTTTTGTGCAATATTAGTTTTAAGTAATATAATGAGATGAATAAACGTATACATGTTATTAAAAATTCATGATTGGTAAGTTTTCAATATGAATACATCACAGACATATATTTAAATTAGGTTAGGTTCCCCGGTTAAAACTAACATTGTGTCCGAGAGGAAAATAGCTACTTACGATTTGATAGCGCTTACCGCTTACGATCGCCATTTTGCTTACAAGCGCTTGCTAGCGCTTTTTTCTGCCAAACGCACCCATTGTCTATGTTTTTTTATAGAATAAGGGTGACAAACGAGCACACAGTCCACCAGATAGTAAGTGGATGCTGTGGCCCATAGGTTTTGGGGCGCGGATCTCCTATGCTCCAGCGTGGCTCTACCACGTATAAAAGTATGTGATAGTAAATAAATTTATGTCTTCCGCCTAAGTGCGTTTTGTCGTTTCAATAATTATGCCCCTTAAACTCAACATAAGTAATTGAACAGGCCGTATATACCTACACTTTTCGTTATTATTACTCTCTTACGGTAGACATAAATTACCAAGAGCGACAAACAGCATCGTCTACGTTGGAGACGTCTGGAATTGCGATCTTTAATCTGTTTGGTAAGCGTGATGATTAAGGCATTCCCTGCCTAAACAGAAGAGATCCGTGCTCAGTAGTTGACTTACTATTTTAGACTGCTACTATGTCGAAAATCTACCAATTTGTATGTATTTTAGCATACGCCAGTCAAGATAGTACAGAAGCGCGACGCCGCAATGAAGAGAGAGGCGGACGCAGGGAGAGAAACATGCGGGCGCGCAGTCAGGTATAGCAATCTATCTTTTTTTATAGAAGAGGGGGCAAGCATTCGGCTCACCTGATGGTAAGTGACTACCATCGCCCATGAACAACTGCAACACCAAGGGAATTGCAGATGTGTTGCAGGCTTTCTAGATAGGACTAAGCTCTTTTCTTGAAGGTCCCTAAGTAGTATCGTACGGTCTATAGAAATCTCCGGTGATAAATGATTCCACAAAATGGTCGTATAAAGAAGAAAACTCCTAGTAAAAGCACAGTGGTGGACCGCCAAGTGTCTAGATGGTGTAGATGGTATCTTGAGTATTGTCGCGATGTGCGTTCGTAAAATTGGGCATCTAGAATTAATCCGAACAATTAATTCCTTAGATAAATTCCCGTGGTAGATGCGATGGATAATGCAAAGGGATGAAAGTCTGAAAAGGGGTTCTTTTATAGTCTCCTGTTGGGCAAACTAGATTTAGTCGCCCCCAATCTGAGACTATCAAAGACTTTGTTTAACGACGACTCGACTTCAGACAAACGTTTGTTCCGGCACTAGATGACGTGATCCCGAGAAATATTGGCACGACCGGTGTAAAAAGGATCACCAGTACTGTCGTTCGGATAGCAATGAATGCTCTTTCCATCTCTTTGAATATTTTTTTTGTTTTTGGTTATAAAATATTTATTTCTGTAATACTGCATAAAAACCGAATAAATATATATAATATAATATAAAATAAATATAATAAACAAATTGACGGATTCCATTAAATGTGTTGTGTAGATAGTAAATTATCTGTTATTATATAATTAGCTATAAACTGCTTTTAATCCGATTACAGCAGTGCAAAAAAGGAGGGTCTGTAATATTCATTTAATGTAGTTTTCTTTTTTTTTCTTTTAATAAATTATTTTGTTAACTATTTCTTAATGACGATTTTTATTTTTTTGCGCATATTCTTTTAGGATTTGATGATGAATTAGATCAAATTGCCTGCGTGTAAGCGAAACAGCAAGCTGCAAGCTGAACTGCATATTAATACATCAAAAAAAGAGTCGCTATTTATTTAAATGTTTTTTTTTGGAGTGATTCTTCTTTACCTTAGGCTGTAGGCATTCCTTATATAGGTTAAGTATTAAAATGGCTTGTTGCGCTGCAGCCGGGCAACCGGCGGCGTTCGCGTGGCAGCGGAGGTGGCAGTGGCAGCGTCGGTGGTAGCGGCGGTGGCAGCGGTGGCGGCGCGGCGTCGTTTCGCTTGCTGGCAGCCGAAAGTGCGCGCGCGCATCTCGCCGACGAACAGGTGACGCCTTTTCTACTACTACTAGGTGCTGGAACTTCTGCATAAGACTCCGTGTCGAATAAAATTTTAATTTAGGTAAGTGAGGGTAAGGCCTCTGCCTCGAATCTTGCGGGCAGCGGAGCGACGGCGACGGCGGCGCGGGAGCGGGGCGGGCAACGCAGACCCGTTCACGAAACTAGCGGGCAGATCGCGCGACACTATAGCGGCGTAGTGATGTGTTCATGGTTGTGTTGTCGAGATGTTTGTTTTTATTTGCGAACGAAATGTCTGAACAACGGCGACAACATCTTTTTGATTCAAATTTATTTCTAACGCTCGATTTACTGTGGGCAAAAGAAGAAGTGAATCCCTACTACTTATAGGGCAAGGAAAAAAAAAGCCGAGTTTTATCGAAATTACGAAGAACAAAGACAAAGTCCCGACAAATTCTACGACTACACCAGAATGAGCGTAGAAACTTTTGACTATATTCTTGAAGCTATCAAGGGCGATTTAGATTCAGTTCGTTTTTAATTTCTTCCCATAACTGGTTAATTACTCTTCTATTTTTATGGTTCACATCTTTGCTGTTCCATATCGGTGTTCTCTCAAAAATCGCTGAAATAATTTGCTCTTGCACGTCCGAGGACATTTCGAAACGTCACAAAAATTAATTGCACAACACTGCAACGCAGACAGACGCGCGGGCGGTCACCGCTTGACTGGAGTACACCGCTCGTTACCCGCCTCCCGCGCCGCTGCCAAGCCGCTGTTTTCTAGAGTCGGTTCATTTGATTTTACGCATAAGATCCTGCCGCTCCCGCGCCGCCGCCGCTGCCGTCCCGCTGCCCGCAAGATTCGAGGCAGAGGCCTAATACAGTCACCTTAAGCTTTGCCGCCCTATAAAACCAAAACTAGGACGAGGGTAGAGACAAAAACAAAATAGCAAACAAGCTTTGGCAATAATTAAGAACACTTCAATTCAAACAAAACAGGTAATGATCATATTTATTGTACTACTTTCTACTGTCAACGTATACAGAGAAACCTATAGACTAATGATTAGCGTGGCTTCGAGTGAGAAAGGACGATTACGTAGTTTTAGGTTATACAGGAATCTTTATGACTTTTAAACATTTAGATAAAAATTTTAATTGTTCTAAGAACTGAATCTAACAAGATTCACCAATCTTAAGCTCACAGAACACTTTTTTCTCACTTAGACCAACTTGTAAACTCCATAGATAGCTACGAACTGTCAAAGTTGTTTAGCAAAGTGTAGTTTGCTGAACAAATTCACGGAGAAAGGAACAAACAATCACACTGCTCTGTCTCATTTCTATGCGAGACGTATGCATAAATCTATGTTTTTCGTGTGCGAATGCGAAAGAAGGCGTCAATTTGTCTATAAGTTTCTCTGTCTACGACTGTCAAAGTGGTGTCGATAAAGCAGCATCTTTTCTATCTATCTTTATAGCTATCGCATCACAGAGCTATCTATGCGAACAAGGCTGTGTTTTTGAGGGTTAAGAAAGTGACCATATTAACCGGATGACCATATTACCCTCACGTACTATATTAATTTTTTGTATTCCCGTGGTACTCACCGTGTAGTGATCATGAAGGTTAGAGAACAGGAGAACGATCACTACGTACTAAAGCATAGCCCGCTTGTCCTTGAAAATTGTAGAATATATAGCGGCGCGTTGACGTCGGTGGGTAGTGACTGCGAAGTTAGCTGTTTATGAGTACAAGTAGGTGAATTTAGTTGAATAATGTACAAATTTTCTCCGCGGCATTGGTGAGAAAATTTTCATGCTCCGTAATTTTGTAATTTTTGACAAAAAGAAACATTTAAAAAATGGAGAAATATTTTATTGTGCGTGGATGTGCAAGTGTAGCATCTGATCGGAATAATAGACTGAAAATGACTTTTATTGACCGAACTTAGCGATCGCAGCGCCTCACTTATGTTGTCCATATTTTTGGGACACTATTTTCTACGGCGATCGTTCTCCTGTTCTCTAACCTTCATGGTAGTGATGGTGTAAGAATATCCACTACCCTCATATCATCTAAAAAACTGAAACAAGATAAGGGCATTAACATCTTTCTCATAACAAATCAAAATGACAAAAAAACTGCGGTTGCCAACCTGTTAAGACTCCGATTGTAACAATGTCAAAGTCCCCTCTATGAAGCAATGAATGAAGAAGGTTTGTAGGTTCGCTTTTGAAGGTTTTGTAATGGGTGGATAGAGGTAACAGGGTTCTTTTTCGTATTGAGATTCCCAAATTGCTAGACATCGGCCTTTTACCTATTTTTGTCGTCAAGCAGTATCGCGAAATGCATCCACTTTAGTGTTCCAGTTGAAAGGGTGAGAAGGCATGTATAATTACAGGTTATTAGGATTTTAGTTTTGTGTCCACAGGGCGTGACAACGTATCAGTGGTCTTCTTCGTTCGCTGTGGAATGTTTGCCACATAGAATTATAAAAATGTGTACTACATTGACTTCAATACATTTTATTTACAAGGAAAGCAAGAATTGAATCTGTTTTTGAAATTTATGAAGGTTTTAGTAGATTATATAACTTGATTAAAAATCAAAAGAAGTTAAACTCGAACAGTATAAGCATTGCAGTCACACAATTAATAGATCTAATGTTTGCATGCGGTACTATTAAAAAACTTTTTTAGAATTATTCTGCAATAATAAAAAAAAATTATTTACCAGGGATCAAATGGCTGGGAGTGCGGTTGGAGAGATCAACCGAGGCGAGCAGCGAGTGCTAAGGTATGTATATGATCATCATCATCGTCATCATGACAACCCTTCACAAGTCCACTGCTACACTATAGGCCAAGGACTGCCACAAAGCACGGTCATGACTCATGAGCCACCTGTATTCATCAACTTCCTGCATGTCTCACCAGGTCGTCACTCCATCTAGTAGGGGGTCGGTCTACACTTCGCCTATCAGTATGAGGCTGCCAGTTGAGAACCTTTTTTCTCATCGTTTGTCGATTCTTCGAGCTATATGGTCATATGATATTTTCTTGTTATTTTATGATCATTGATCTTGATGTTTATTTATATAATATTCTTATCGGTTAGATATAATATATAAAACACAATGAAATTAGATCAACCATAATATTTATTGCTTTAGGTTATTGCTTTGTACTGTTTTGCTTTGTACTGTTTGTTTATTGGTCTGGTTTAGACAAGACTGAGCTGGCATACCAGGGAGTCGGTATAATCTTTTAGGAAAGAATGTATGAGTGTGAAAGATAATGAATATGTTATCCAGAGACTGCTATGGCTACGAATGAAAGTGGGCTTTAAAAGCTCAAACAGTTTGAACACAAAAGGTAAAATGATTTTTACTCTGTTTTCGCAGCCATGAGAAAGCTTGACGACTGCAACACTTTCATTCATTCAAAAAGATAATATTCAGTCAATAATAAGCTTTAAAAACCCTTAAACATATGTAAAATAGCCTAAATTTGCGTGAAAGTCAGGAAGCGTAGATCTCAGCGCAGAGGGTACAGAATTTACTTCAGAGATCTACGCTCTGGCATATGAGCGGTAGTATGTGTAATGTATACACATTACACATATATACAGGGTGTTAGTGTGATCACCGTTATCCTTGCCAGTGGCCAGTGGTTTGGTTTCACTTATAGAACGTAAATTCAGTGAATTTAAAAAAAAACGCTATTTTCTTTCATAAAATTTAAAAAGTTTCTGTCCGACACCGTCCCTAAATTCATGGATACCCTATGCGCCCAAGTGACGTAATCACTGTAAAGATCACCGCCCGCGCTAGCTACCTACACAACATTCAACATAAAAACACAATAGGTACACATAACCTGTGATGTAACTTTTCCTTCATACTTTAATCAATAATACAAAAATTGAGGAATTAAGGAAAAATTGAGATTTTACTAAAAAAAAAAATGTTGTGATTTTACGTTTTATAAGTGAAACCAAACCACTGGTTTCAAGGACAACGGTGTTTACACTAACACTCTGTATAGTATAGTATATTACGTGCACAAAGTGATGGAAGTGGCTGCTAGTCTTATCTGTGTGTTTAAGATTACTTATAAATTGTATATTGAAACATCAAAATAAAATATTTAACAAAAGAACTACGACTTTCTATAAAACCAAACCAAATTAAATAACTTCTTAAAAGATCAAGTGGGTAACGAATAGACAAATTTTCAAATGCTAAACATTTCTTTAAAAATCAATTAAACATAAAAATTTGACGTTTTGAATTGTATGGTAATCTTTAAAACGATTAAGACATTTAAAAAAAAAAACATTGCATTTCTTGCATCTACTGTTTACTTCCGCAGTTTGTTATTTTTAAGACATTGGACGCAGCGCCTTCTCTTGAACCGATAGATTTGTTAGTACCTTCCGTTGATTCTACTTGCCCTAGCTAATGGTGAATTTGATTCAATCGTGAAGAATCAATTAGATTCTGACGAGCAGTTATGGTATGGTAGGACAGGTTGGCACAGCGCTGTGGCTAAAACGTAACGAAACTTTCTGTGTGTGTAAGATTGTCGGTAAGAACTGCGGGAATTCGCACGGTGGATAATATAACTATTCAAAACAGTTACGTTAATTATCCTCTTGAATAGTTTTAAATACCATTTTGTTCCTCTTTTCGTTCGATTGAATACTTGGATATAAGCTGATCGTTTATTTGTTTGACTATTTTGCATAATGTGTGTGTTTTACAGTTGTTATGTTCTATTCTATGTTCTTTGTTATGTTCTAACCATTCAGTTATTAATTGCAAAGAATCCTTAATGTCATTTACAAATTTACAAATGTCAGATTTTTTGTTACATGTCAATAGCGTGGCAATATCATCTGAAAATAAAGTCAATAAATTATTTGTTACATAAGAGATATCATTAATATACTATAAAAATAAAAGTGGACCTAGTACACTGCCTTGTGGCACGCCATATCCATTAATTAGGTACAGTGATTTATATTTCTCGTGTTCCTTGTTGTAATTTAACCTTGAAATTTCTACACTTTGCTTTCGGTCTTTAAGATATGATTCTATCCAATTCAATGCTAGTCCGCGAATGCCTAAGTTGTCGAGTTTGTTTAATAGAAGTTTGTGTGAAACGAAATCAAAGGCTTTACTCATATCTATGAATATAACTGAAGTGTGATTTTTGTCATCTAAATTTTCAACATTTTTTACTAGATGAAAACATGTATGGGCAGTTGATTTATTGCTTTGGAATCCAAATTATTCATCTTTTATTATATTAAAATTTGAGGTGAATTCTATTATGCGCTTGCTTTTTCAAATATTTCCGAAAAAATAGGCACTAAGGTTATAGGGCGATAACTACCCATATGACGTTTATCATCTCTTTTATGAAGTGGTTTTACCACAGATTTCTTTAATCTATCTGGAAATTTGCCATTTGTAAAAGAAAGATTAATAAGGTAAGTTAAAATGTATACTAATTCGTTACTGCAATATTTTTTCATCATTTAGATCAGAGTTCCCCAAACTTTTTTGTGTCGTAGACCCCTTGCCATGTTTTTCCGTGTTGGGTAGACCCCCTACTTACCTGATATTGATTTCCTGTAAATTTCTAACTGTAGTGAAGTTTAGTGTTAAAAACTTAAAGTAAAAACACATGTTAATTTATACATTTATTAATTGAATTTAAATTAAAACTACTCAAAATAAAATTTTGTATCTATGTAAAATATACGTAGCATTAAATAAACTTAAAATAAACTATAAATTAAATAACATAAGCAATAAGTCAATATTTTTAGTGAGAAGGATAGTTTAGTTTAGTTTACGACGGGCTGTTTTCCGCAACTCCACGTCTAAGCGCGTATTTTGCGTACAGTGAGAAGGATGAACCTGATGCTTTAATAATAAATTATCAACATTTGGCGTCAATTTTGTAAGGGTTAATCTTAAATTTCCTCGGCTAATGATGTCCAGTCTGTTTCTTTTTTTCGTTAGGAGATTGGTAACAGCGCTGAACCCCCTTTCCAATAGGTATTACGATGGAAAGGAAATTAAAAATTTCCTCGCTATATTCCATAATACGGGATAAGTAACGGGTATGTTGTTTTGCGGTGATATCCGTTTTTAAACTGAACCTTAAGTTCTTCGTTTGTACATAGTTCAGTCAGTTCCTCTTGTATTATGACATTCGTTTCTTCTATGTCACCATATGGATTAATTATCCACGGTGGTATTATCATAGCCAAAATATCCTCAAACCTAGATTCAAAATCCGAATAGAAGGCATTTAAATGTTGAACGTAAGTTGAAACGTCGTCTTCCTGGCAGCTTGTCTGTGAGAAATTGGGGTACAGAGAAAATTCGCCCGTCCAATATTTTATTTTAATATATATAAATATTAGTTTAACTCTGGCAAGAAATGCTGATAAGATGGACTTTGTTTTAATCAAATTTAAACCATAATTTAACCATATTAAATTTTGTAAACAAATCTGTTAAATAGGCGGTGTCTGTTTTCCTCTTCATTAAATTTTCTTTTAAAATTTTATCTTTAGTATCCAGAAATTCTAAAATAGTCTCAAAAAGTGCAAAAAATCTTGTCAAACATAAGCCTTTCGACATCCAGCGGTACTTCAGTGTGAAGGAGTAATTGATGAAAGTGTTCGTCATTTTCTTCACACAACTGCGCAAATAACCGCGTATTCAACGCGTTGCTTCGGATTCGGTTTACTGCATCAAAGACTAAATGAAGTGATTCATGCAATCTAACACTCAAATTTTTAGCAACTAAATATTGTCGATGGATGACGCAATGTATTGCTAACACCCCTGACACATTTTGTTTTAAATAGCCTATAAATCCACGATAACGTCCAACCATGGCAGGTAAACCAGTTTTTAAAACCTCTTCAACGGCTGGCAAAATTAACTTCTCTCCGATAGTATGCGGTTTTCCGAATTTTGCTATAAGTAACGAGATATTGTAAGACGCCCGCAAACCATCATCATTTCTTTGTGACGTCGAAGCGAACATTCTGTCCAGTGTAGGTCTCTTCTGAAGTTTATCTTTCAGTGTTTGAAAGTATTTAAAATCTTTCTCTGTTTTATCAGGGTGGCATCTTCTCAGATGATCTTGCAGTTTCGATGGTTTCATAGCGTCATTGCCCAAAACTTTGTTGCATAAAAGGCACATAGGCAATCGTTTGTCCGGCAATGATGGAATGAAGCTAAATTTCAAATAATCGACACTGTACTGTCTACATTTCTTTTTACATTCGGACATGGCATCAGTCATCTGTGGGCAAAATTAAATTATTTAAATAAGACAGAAAATCCAGCAGCTGTATATTAAATATTTTTTTATTTTTCCGAAAACATTCCATAATTCGAACATCTTCTTGCAACAATTAGCTCGAATTACGGAGATTGCACTGTAATTATAATACCGATTGCTAAAAGTTTCAAAAAGAAACTATTGAGGGGTATTCGTGTAATTTTGCATGATTGAATATTAAACTACTAATAACTAAAGTCATGATTGGCGTAATTTATCTATCTTTGCTAACTACGAGTACAAAACTAAAATCTAATAAAAAATAATGTACTTACTTTTCTCCAGCACTCTCAAACAAAATAACACTGACTCACTATAATTTGTATGATATACTATCTGTTTATATTTTTTAAAATATTTTCTTAGCACTTTCCTTTTCAAGATTCAGGAAACGAATAAACGTATTTGTCCCACATTCGTATTTATAGAGTGACGAATTGAACAACTCAGTGCAAGGTAACGAAGCTCTGAGACTGCGACCCTCAGGTTTTACGAGTTCAAAATGTATTGCGACCACAAAGCGAATACCAACATCCTACAACTTACACAATTTTATAAACATATATAATAAATTTTTTACTTCATAGGTACTTTTATAAATAATGTATATGTTTTGATATTATAAGATAGTATGATGTAAGTAAATAGGTACTATCAGTGTATGTGTTGAGATCCACTATCGTGGACCCCCAGTTTCATTTCATGGACCCCCATTTTTTATCTATATGATATGGTCTATATGATAATTATTAACAAAAAGCAGAAATTTCATCAAATTTAAATACCGATTTCTGGGCACCAATTTCCAAAAATCAGGCATTCCTTAAACATCGGACGACCAGTATTCGTCAGCACGCCCTCTGACACATAAGCCCATTGAAATAATACTAGTTTTTACGGAATTTATCGCGTATATTCAACTTTTTAAATACCCGACGTTTCGAACGCTTTACAGCACTCATGGTCACGGGCGGGACTGAGATGTTCAACGTCCATATGTCATAGTTAACCGCGGTTACCATAGATTAAAATTTAACTTTTGTTCCGATCTATACAGTATGAACTTATGGTATCTTGAAGTCTTGCAGTTGCATGCTTGGGTTGGGATTTAATTTAATTTATTATAGGATCCCAAGCAGATGGTAGCACCCAGCCATCTTCTCTATTGAAATTAGGATGTTTTTTGATTTCAATAGCCTCGCGAATCATCGACGGGGGGCGATCCTGTACGTGTTCACAGACTGCAGACTTCCCGGAGCGTCGATTCTTCACATCAGCTATATGTTCTTTAACGCGGGTTTTTATTGATCTTTTAGTTTGTCCTATGTAGGAGAGACCACATTCACAATCAAGCTTGTACACTCCTGCATCTTGCAGAGGGACATTACACTTGACCGATGGTAAAAACTGACCAATTTTCTTCAGCGGCTTGAAGTATGTTTTGATGGAAGCGCGCTTCAAGATGTAGCCAATCTTGTCAGTGACTCCTCTAACATATGGCAGTACAGCAGGTACACGCTCGACTGTGGCCGGCTTCACTCGTTCACTATGACGTAGGCGCGGGACTCGAAGCTTGTTGTCATGCAAAACTTGCTTGACATGGTGGAGCTCTGCAGCCAGGTGTTTACTGTCACAGATCCCTCGTGCTCTCTGAAACAAAGATTTACCCACGGTAGCTAACTGTGAAGGATGGTGGTGAGAATCACCGTTTAAATATCTATCTGTATGGGTCTTTTTTCTATACACAGTATGGCTCAAGGTGTTATCAGGATTCCGAATTACTAACACATCTAGAAAGCTAAGGAATTGTTTGCCTCTAACTCTATTGTGAACTGAATTTTAGAATTTATAGAGTTAAGATGGTCTAAAATGCAGTTACTTTACCTAAAGGTAGAATTGTGAAAGTGTCGTCTACGTACCGCTTGTAGAATCTCGGATTTATGGGAGAACTAAGCAGGGCTTTCTCCTCAAAGTCTTCCATGAATATGTCGGCGACAATAGGAGATACAGGTGAGCCCATCGCCACACCATCTAATTGCTTGTAGAACTCCTCCTTCCACAATAGGTAGCCATGTACGGGCATGTTGTTTTCTTCCAGCCTTCTAGTTACAATTGAGATGCAGTCTTCAACAGGTAAGCATGTAAACAATGACTGCACATCAAAACTGACCATAGTTTAATTGTCTGCCAGATGTAGGTCTTTAATCTCGCTGACAAAATGGTAGGAATCCTTTATGTGTGCTGTTGTATGTCCCCTGAGCGGTGAGAGTATTTTCGCTAAGTGTTTAGCCAATCTGTAAGTTGGTGAATCGATTTGGCTCACTATGGGACGTAATGGAGCATTGGGCTTGTGTATTTTTGGTAACCCATACAATTTTGGTGATTTGGCGCACGTAGGTATTATCCATTTTACGTCTAGATTTAATTTTAATTTTTTATTTTTTTTAATTAAATTTTAATCTATGGTAACCGCGGTTAACTATGACATATGGACGTTGAACATCTCAGTCCCGCCCGTGACCATGAGTGCTGTAAAGCGTTCGAAACGTCGGGTATTTAAAAAGTTGAAAATACGCGATAAATTCCGTAAAAACTAGTATTATTTCAATGTGGTGTTCGCGTAAATATAAGAAATCATTACATAAGCCCATGTATAAAAAAATAGCGAATCACCGGTAAAGCTAATTTTGGGGTGTCTCGAACCACTGGTGCAGTCTTGAATTTCGGGGAATAGTAACTTCCGATGCCTTCACTGTTGTTTGCTAGGCATATTGGTTGATTTCCGCAACTATCTTTTCCATAACAAGTTTATCCCATATTTGGCTAAATATTTTAAAAGGATTTTTTTTTCCTGTATATTTTGCCCAGCTCGTTCGGTGTAGGTTTCTTTCCGACTAGTAAAAGTTCCAAAGTCATTCGACCAATTAAAATCTTCTGGGTTGGTCTCTGTTTCGTCTTCCTCTTGTTCTGTCTGTATTGTCGTTCTGTCTTGTCGTCTCCAAGAAAAGAACGGATCGTTTCTTCTGATATTTCCTCAGTTTCACTTTCATCTTCACTTCCGGAGTCTGCAGCCAGTGCATCCATCAGAGACAGAGAAAACACTGAATGTAGAGACTCGGGATTTTCTTCAACATCTTCAAACTCCTGGAAAAAGTCAATATTGTTAGTCAATATTTATTATAAAGTCAAAGATTCCATTACTTTGGTGAAGAAAAAAGTTTTCTTACATTCTCAGATGGTAGCTCTTCAAATAATCTTAACCTTTTTGGAGCACTGGTTGCGGTAGTAGAAGGAGTTACGAATGGTACGTTGACAGAAGGTGAGTTTGACTGACGAGGTCTTTTTCAATTGAACAACTAAAATCAGTGTCTTGTTCTATAAAATTAGACAATTCTTATAAATCAAGCGTTTGACGGCCGTCATGGCTGAAAATAAAAGCATATAAAATATAATTTCCAAATTATACATTTAAATGAGCAAATATTATGTACGTATTATATATACCTGCAAGGTTCCTGACTGTGGTCTCTCGATTATAATTTGCTGATTGGTACCACGCGTAAGCTGCTACTTGGTAAACGTTCAACAAGTATTCCAGAAATTAGCGCTGGTGCCCCCCCCCCCCTCGAGGCGTCTCTGAAAATAGATTTTCTAACGGGTCCTATTGTAAATCTCAACCATCCAGGACCAGGAACTCACTTAAACATTTCTAAATCGGTCTAGTCTTTAGAAAGTTCAGTGACACTCGTACAGAAGATAAAGAAAAAACCAGAAATAAAATAAGAATCAAAAATTATTGTAATACCATAACTTTATGTCCCGACATGCAAAATTCGTAGATTCGTAGATCTACGCTATTATTGTATATTATTTATAGGTTAGTATATTTTTATAGGTTTTGTCGACTTAGTATGATAATTTGGCTGTAAAAAATAATCACATATCTAAAATCTGCATGAAAATTCCTACATATTAAAACTTATACTATAAGTAAAGCAAAAGTCGTAATGTATTTTAACTTCGAATATTAGTAATAAAATATAGTATGTATAAAGATTCTGCACAGATGTTTTTCAATAATTATTCCGACAAAGACTGATTTCTTATACATCGCTGTAATTTCTATTGGAATAGCTGTATTGTCTTTGATATTTATATAATTCATTGACACAACCACTCCAAACGACTCGCCGGACGCGAGGGCGACTGATTTGTGATGTCAATACAATACATCCCTTTTTTGTTTTATTTATTTTTACTCAGGTTTTATATCAGTTGTTAAAATTAAATATTTTGGTATTATTTAAATTGATTAATATCTACATCTTTTTGTGGAACAATATTTACTTAATTATTTGTATTATCATTGATTTCATCTTGATGTTGGCACACTTTCTATTCTCCTTGAAGCTTCTTCAGATGCACAAAATTCCTTCTACGAATTTGACTCGTTTCATTATTTCGAACTCTGACATTTCCGCCAATACTATTTTCTACTGTGTGTGTTGGCAGTTCATAGTGCAAGCTTAATTTATTTTCTTTTTTTCATATTTTTTACATATACGCATATGCAATATCGGCTGTTGTTGAAGCTGGATTTCCCAGTCGACTAAATATTTCCTTTAACTGTGTCAAAATTTCTACTGAAGTGATTTTTTGACAAATCTTAACTTGTGTTATATCTGCTATAATAGTCGACCACCACTAATAAGTAGTCACCCTTAGGAAGTAGACCCATTAGGTCAATAGCAATATTGGCCTAAGGCCCTTCTGGTAGTTTGGAGAAGAGACTAGGGTATATCCTTTGCACGATTTCATAACACTTTCGAGATCCTTGTCACATTTGGGCCACCAGCCTTCCGTTATTAGTCTTGCTTTCATGGCTACTATGCCCGGGTAGCCCTCATGAGCGGCTTTCAAAACTCTCTCGCGCAGTTTAGCAGGAATCAAGATCCTTTGTCCCTCTTAACAATATGTCTTCATGAAAGCAGAGATCGATTTAAGTGAAACGGCCACATGCCTAGCAAACTCAACACCCTTGCAAATGTGGTTTTCTCTTAGCTCTGTAGGCGATTTTTAGCGGCTGCACTTAGCCTGAACAAGAAGTCTGCAATGTTGTTTTACCAGGTTGATAAGCTACTATATAGTCGTACGATTGTAGACCCATAACCCACCTATATATCCTGGTACATGGTTTTGATGTAATGCGAAATATAACCTCCAACGGTTTATGATCGGTAACCAGCTCAAACTTTTTTTCATAGACATAAAAAAGTCAAAATGTTCCACTGTCCATAATAAAGCTAATGCTTCTTTTTCTCAATAGTTTGGCAATAGTGACGTTCTCGGTCGGTCAATGTTTTGTGACCATAAGCAATAATTCTGGAATCGCCCTTTTTTTATTAATTTGGACTAGAACTCCACCTGAACCCACAGGACTAGCATCTACTATGACGACTGTACGATCGTTGACATCGGATTGGCGTGCAGTTTTGGTTCCAAATTAATTAATTAATATTTAAATAAATGCCAATAATTAGGGCATTTTGGACATTAATAATGAGTTTTGGCTTTGTCAGAAATATTATCCCGGTGAAAATATTATTATGCTAGGAGATTTTAATGGAAGGGTTGGGGTCAGGAGGCTTGGTTATGAAAGGATATTGGGAACGTTTGGTGATGAAAGTATAAATGAGAATGGTGAAAGTCTCCTCACCGTATGTATGGAAAAGAATATTTTTGTGACGAACACTTGCTTTCGCCACAAGAGGATTCACATGTATACTTGGGAAAGAGGTGACGATAGAAGCATGATAGATTTCATAATTGTGGAATAAAGATTGAGGGGCGCAGTGGTAGATACAAGAGTTTACCGGGGTTCTAACGTAGGAACAGATCATTATTTAGTTTTATGCCGAATTAATGGTCTGTTTAGGCGTTGGCGCCATCGATCGTCTGTGTCTACCACTGCGTTACAGCGTATTAAAACAGAAAGTTTACAAGATGAAAGTGATAAAAACAAGTTCAAATGTAGACTGAAAGAAAATATAAGTGGTTTGGATGAATTATGTATGAAGGAGTTAGACTTGGAGAATATATGGCAAAATGTAAAGAAAAGTTTAGTGGATGCAGCTACCGAAGTATGTGGTGTTAGTAAGAGAAAGAATGAAAGGAAAAATAATACGTTATGGTGGGATGATGAGATACGTGGAAGTTGAAGCAAAGAAGAGAGCATGGCTAGATTTACTAGCAACAAAGGCTGCTAATTCTAGTGGTACGAATGGTGATATTGAAAGAAAAAAGGCAGTCTTTAGACGTTATAAGAGAGTAAAAGAAGTAGTTGAAAGAAAAAAGCAAGAAAGAACGGATAAGAATGATAGAAGAATATCGGATAACTTCCAGGCAAATATTAAAATGTTCTGGAAACTTGTAAGAACTGCCAGGGGAAATTCAAAACAGCCTATGATGAATGCTATAAGAGACGAGAATGGCTATATTCTGAATGATGAAGTTTTGAGTTTAAAGAGATGGAAGGAATATTTTGAAAGCGTGTTTATGAGTGAGGAGATAACGTGTGTACTAAGTGAAGTAGAAACACCGAAAGAAGAGGAAAGAGGTAGCGAGATAAGTATAGATGAAATAATGAAAGCAATGAAAAGCATGAAAGCAGGTAAGGCTGCCGGATATGATAGAGTTTCACTCGAAATGCTAAGACTGGAGAGGAAGTGGTGGCAGGCCTGCTGCACACCTTGTTTAATTTATGCTGGGAACTGAAGCGGGTACCGGTAGACTGGTGCAAAGCCGTGATAGTCCCAGTATATAAAGGAAGAGGGTCGCAGCAGGACTGTAAAAACTACCGTGGCATCAGCCTTCTTAGCATTGTGGGAAAACTGTATGCTAAGATACTGATTGAAAGGGTCATGAAAGAAACTGATGGAAAAATTTGGGATGTGCAAGCGGGATTTAGAAAGGGAATGGGATGTACAGATCAAGTCTTTTCCATGCGCATGATCGCGGAGAAGTTTCTGGCCAAAAACCAAAAGGTTTTTTGTGCGTTCATGGACTTGGAAAAGGCCTATGACAGAGTGGATAGAGATTGGCTATGGCAAACACTGAACTCATTTGGGTTGAGCGCTGGCTTGATACAGGCATTGGAGTCTTTTTTATAGGGACTCTAGTGCTTGTGTTAAGATCAACGGGGTCTACTCGGACTGGTTTGACATCCATAAAGGTGTCAGACAGGGCTGTGTGGCTTCCCCGTGGCTGTTCAACCTATTTATGGACAGTTGTTTGCAAAATTTGAAAGTTGAAGAATGCGGATTAAGAATGGGTGAGTTAACCGTCAAATGCCTTTTGTACGCCGATGATCAAGTTATTCTTGCGTCGTCGGCGGCCGAGTTGCAAATGATGGTTACATTAATGAACGGATCATTAAAAGAAAGAGGTATGAAAGTGAACGCAAGTAAGACGAAGGTTATGGTTTTTGAAAGAGAAGAAAGTAAAACGATTTGTGAAATAAGAATAGAAGGGGAGTTGATCGAGCAAGTAGATGAGTTTGTATATTTGGGCTGCGTATTTAGCAGGGATGGGAGATATGATAAGGATATAGAACGACGAGTGAATGCGGGAAATAGAGTAAATGGGGCCTTGCACTCTATTGTGAAGAGTCAAAATGTGTCGAAAAAGACACGTATGGCAATTCACAATGCTGTGTTGGTCCCTACTTTAACGTATGGTAGTGAAAGTTGGGTGTGGCAGAAGAAGCACGAGAGTAGAATAAACGCAATAGAAATGCGGTCGTTAAGGAGTATGTTAGGGATGAATCTGAATGACAGGGTAAGAAATTGTGTAATAAGAGAAGAGTGTGGTTTGCAAGAAGATGTTGTGACCAGGATTAAGAAAGGAATGCTTCGGTGGTTTGGTCATGTGGAAAGAATGAATGAAGAAAGAGTGACAAAGAAAATTTATGGTGCAGAAGTGAATGGCAGAGTCGGAAAGGAACGTCCTAGGCGAAAATTTATCGACCAAATTGGCGATTTACTGAAAACGGGCCAAATTAGGAGTACCCTTAACCGACGAGCGTGTATGCGTAGGTGTATGGATGTGAAGGAGGCAAGAGAGGTGTGTCAGGATCGTGCCAAATGGAAGTCTGTAGTCTCTGCCTACCCCTCTGGGTGACAGGCGTGAGTGTTTATGTTATATGTATGTTATTATCCCGGTATCGATTGAGGTTGTGTTTAGGGAGCCACATTATTATGTCTGAGCGCTTTAAAGAAAAGATATATCTGCAGTTCACGCGCGGTAGATGTGAAATTTTCATAAAATTAGACCGAAATACCAGGGAGCTGAACGACTCATCAGACGCGATTGATTTGTGACGTAGGCGCATGAGACGATGTCAATACATTACGTTAGCAATCTTCGGGAACATTCTGAGGGTAAACGTGATACATCGCACTTGTGACAATTGTAAGGATCTGTTTACAGTGGTTGTAAACGCAACTGCTGGCCATGAGGTCCTGGGCCTGAATCGGGGGTCGGATCAAAAAAGGCTCTCTATAGTCGTGTTCGATTACCGTCCCATCTGTGCTTGCGCATACACATGGATATTATAACCCTGTCCTGCGCAGCTGGCTCCACTCAGTCTCCGTTGAGACTGGCCGCCGGGAGCGAAGTTTGAACTGGATGGACATTATTGATTATCACCGGAATGGTGGGGTACGCAGGTGTGCGGTGGAGGGAGCGGGGGCGCGTCGTCGCTGGAAGAACTGCAACTGGCGCGCGCGCTGCCCGCCGGCCTGGACCTGTCGCTGCCCGACTGCAAGATCATCGCCAACAGGAACGCGGCGCACCACCCGCACAAGAGGTATGCCTCCGCTGCACAGCTGTCCGCCTGGTGCCTGGTGCCTGGTACTGCCGACCTGAACCTGTCGTTGCCCGACTGCAAGATCATCGTCAACAGGAACGCGGCGCACCACCCGCACAAGAGGTATGCCTCCGCTGCACAGCTGTCCGCCTGGTGCCTGGTGCCTGGTACTGCCGGCCTGGACCTGTCGCTGCCCGACTGCAAGATCATCGCCAACAGGAACGCGGCGCACCACCCGCACAAGAGGTATGCCTCCGCTGCACAGCTGTCCGCTTGGTACCTGGTACTGCCGGCCTGGACCTGTCGCTGCCCGACTGCAAGATCATCGCCAACAGGAACGCGGCGCACCACCCGCACAAGAGGTATGCCTCCGCTGCACAGCTGTCCGCTTGGTACCTGGTACTGCCGGCCTGGACCTGTCGCTACCCGACTGCATGATCATCGCCAACAGGAACGCGGCGCACTACCCGCACAAGAGGTATGCCTCCGCTGCACAGCTGTCCGCTTGGTACCTGGTACTGCCGGCCTGGACCTGTCGCTACCCGACTGCATGATCATCGCCAACAGGAACGCGGCGCACCACCCGCACAAGAGGTATGCCTCCGCTGCACAGCTGTCCGCTTGGTACCTGGTACTGCCGGCCTGGACCTGTCGCTACCCGACTGCAAGATCATCGCCAACAGGAACGCGGCGCACTACCCGCACAAGAGGTATGCCTCCGCTGCACAGCTGTCCGCCTGCTGCCTGGTGCCTGGTACTGCCGGCCTGGACCTGTCGCTGCCCAACTGCAAGATCATCGTCAAAAGGAACGCGGCGCACCACCCGCACAAGAGGTATGCCTCCGCTGCACAGCTGTCCGCCTGGTGCCTGGTACTGCCGGCCTGGACCTGTCGCTGCCCGACTGCATGATCATCGCCAACAGAAACACGGCGCACTACCCACCAAGACGTATGCCTCCGCTGCACAGCTATCCGCCTGGTGGCTGGTACTGTCATCTATTAATACCGTTACCTTTTTACTTTTTTGTAATATTCAATTGTCCAACTAAGAGAACAACCGGATGGTAGACCTTGGAATCCAACTTGGCTGAGCTGTTTTCGGAATATCGGATCAGATTTAATCCGGTAGACTCGAAATCTTAAAACTAGTGTGCAACCGCCGTTGTTAGAATTGTTAGTAATTAATTATTTAGTTACGTGACGTGGTGGACGTGGACGATTATTATTGACCGCATGATGAAGCTCCAAAGTTACTGTGATTAATAAATTGTTTAATAAGGGTTATTGTACTACGAAAGAGTACATGTTTGATAATAACCCCTGTAAATTAGGTGATCGCCACCCTACTGTTTGTAAATATTTTCATATTTAATTATACCACATAGTCTCTCTCTGCCTCGTTGGTTTTAGTGGTTGTAGTAGTGCGACTGCTGTTCATGAGGTCCTGGGTTCAAATCCCGGGTCGGTCCAAAAATAAATTATTGAGTTTTTCCGAAAAAATTCTCAGTAGTTGCCCAGAGTGAGGAAGTTGGCGGTGTCTCACCCCCGTGCGTCGGAAAGCACGTAAAGCCGTTGGTCCTGCGCCTGATCTCTCTCCGGTCGTGTCGGTTTACCGTCCCATTGGATTATGAGAGTGAAGGAATAGAGAGTGCACTTGTGCTTGCGCATACACTAGGGCACTGTAATCCTATCCTGCGCCGATGGCTACCCTCCGTTGAGGCAGGCCACCGTGGCCGGAATTTTGTCCGGGGGACATTATTATTATTATACCACATATTATATTGTAAATTAATGATTAATAAAAGTCATATGGGTTTCTTGCTATTTCTTCCCAGGACAGAAGATTTTTTCCGAACCAGTGGTAAAAATCTAAATGACATTCAATAATAAGTACTTTCGTCATCTATATTTAATAAAAATTATTCTATTGTATTCTATTATTTTTAGGTATATTTATGTATTTTATCTATTTTATATCTTTTATTCGTAAAAATTACAGGTATTTCTTGAATGAGGGTACGTCCAAAGACCTATCGAAACTCAGCAAGGAGATCCGTCATGAAAGGGAGAGTTACAGAGAACTGACTGGACGTTACATCGAGAAGTCGGAAGCAATACCCCTGAAAGAGACACACTACTCTGACCTATCGAACAAAGAATCGATACTAAAGAAGGAAGGCAAAAAGGAACCTAAGCCCAAGGAAATAAAGACTAAAATAAAACGATCTGATTCCGGCAGAAGCGAGCTTAAAATTAATGTTAGTGTGGGAAGTAAGGTTCTGATTGTAGAACCTTTGGGAGTTTATGACTGCATCAATCTGGGAAGGAGGATAGATGTGCAATGGCCTTCGGAGAGTCAAAGGGAAAGGGGCGGAAGGAACTTTTGGGGGAGTTGGGTACCCATGGCTGGAATGGACGGATTGGTAAGTGAAATTTTGAGGTCATTTTTAATTTTAGTTTGTTTAGTAACTTCGAAATATCCATGTATTGATGAATTTCTACTTATAAGATGGTGAAACCAGTGTGTATTTACTATATTTTTTTTATTTTTTGAGTCCTCTGCGACAAACCATCATCATCCTTATTAGGTCCCTCACAAGTGAACTCCTAAACATAGGCCTACTCCAAGGAATGGCATAAAGCTTACATCTCTTACCAGTTCGTCACTCCAATGGCGTGCCGCTCTACACTTCGCTTACCGATACGAGGCTGCCACTCGAGAACTTTTCTTACAAAATTGTTGTCGGTTTTTCAAGGTATATGGCCGGCCAATTGTCACTTTAGTCAACAGATTTGTTGGAATCTGTGACACTGGTATCTACTTAAAAGCCAGCGCTTGACTACTATCCGACCTGGTGGTGAGTGGTGATGTAGTCTTTGCATTGCAGCATGGTGCGAATGTGACAGCTTACGCCTATGAAGTTTCGTATTTTTTTAGATAAACTGTCATACAGATATTGTTGTACTTCATGTGTGGGTACCGCCCACTTACGAGAGTGATGTGGCACGCTAAACTATGCCATGCCATAACGAACAACCACAGACTATCAAGAATCGGTTTTAAAATAAATCGAATATATAAAAATCACGTTAATATTTATTGGAATTGTAACTATATCGTTCAACAAAATCTGATTTACAGAAAAAAATGCACATAGACGAATATGCAGTGTTTCCAATACACGGACGATGAATTAGTCGTTGGTCAGCTTTTTTTTTCTTTTTTTCTTTATAGGATAAGGTGACAAACGAGCACACAATCCACCTAATGGTAAGTGGTTGCTGCGGCCCATAGACATCTACATCTATCCTCGATTACAAATCAAAATGCAGATGCGTTGTCACCCGTGAGGACTAAGATGGAATGCCTCGTTTCCAGTAAAAAGGATCTCTACACTCACCATACGAAACACAGCAGCATTAAGCTACAATTTCACGCTGGTATTCTGTGAGAGCGTGGTCTTTCCCCGGTGGAGCCGACCCATTCGTGCTACAAGTATACTACTACTATAATTGCAGCATGACTCTACCACGTATAAGCTTAGGCAAAAAGAATAATTATAAATCTGGCAAAAATACTTGCCAAAAAAAACCTATTTTTTATTTTCATTACATTAGATTCGAAAACCAAATTCTCGATAATTTTTACCTTCCGTCCCGATATAGCCAATGTTATTATAAGAAAAAGAGGTAGATAAGTTATACGCGCACCGCAAGTGGCACGTAAAGACTAGGCTAATTAGCAAACCTGAGCTCAGTCGTCGAGCTATCGTCGCGTCATTGACAACGGCGTTGATAGTCCCTAATTCGTGTTTTGTTTTGCACCGAAAATGCCGTCATATGTGATGAGATTCTGCATAAACTACACAAGAAAGGTTTCCAAAAGTCAAAAAGAATCATATTTATTCGTTTACCATTTCCTTAATTTATTTTCGTATTGTTTACGAATTCAAAAATTACGTATTTTAAAATATATTGTCAGAAAAAATAGAGAGGGATAGAAATACCCCAATGAGTGAGTTTGAAAGAGAAGTGATATTGTTTTTGATCAAAGAATATAAAGATCAAAGAATATAAGGTCTCTTCTGAGTATCGTAATTCAAATTGTGTACATATAATTCTTGTTTTATTAAAGGGTAAATTAACTATGTCATTATTAATTAATAAGTTCGATTTATTTGTTTTGTAGCATAACGAAGTGGTATATATACGTTCGTATATAAATAATTATTTTATAATAAATTTTTAATAAAAACAATATTTATTTTATTTTCCTACTTTTAATGAATTTTTACTACTTTATTACTTTTATTACGTGCACTCATGATTGGATCGCGTTTTGGGCATAAATCACGGTGTACGGTATAATGTCATATCTGATTAATTATTCTACATCGTTCCTACTAGACATGACCACGCACTGTCGCAAATTACATTTGTCTCTTTTACGCTTGCAAAAGTTTAATCGTGCCATCCTGCTTTGACGTTTAATCGTATTGTAGTGTGCTATTGCAATATTTGGTTATTTATGTGTGCGTTAGTGTGCCGTTTTTGAAGATCTAATATTGTGTAGGTAACCTATCTACACCTTTTTACTTATAATATCATTGGATATAGCCCATTGGCTATTAGCCAGCCATTTTATTTGTTTAAATGTCAATATAAATGTTGCAATTAACATGAAATATAAGGTGATATTTATTTTCAAATAAATACATATCTATACATTGAAGTGTTTGTAATTTCAAAATACCAGCCTTTTACTAAACGCATATGAAAGTTTATACTGTATTTATAACAAAAGACAAAACACAATTTTTAAAAATTGTCTGTCAGTTTGTTCCAGCTTACAGCTGCCACGAGCGGACAGCTGGTGGTAGAAGAAGTAACACAGGCTACGTTTATTGTAGAAACTGAATTAGGATCCGCGCAAGAAAATTGAAACCTATAAAATCCTATCGTAACAAACAGCACGCGAGCGAGGTCGCGGGAACAGTAGTAGCTTTAACTGTCATGTCACAATTTTGTATTAAACTTTAACTTAATTTTAAAGGCATTGTAGTTTTTTTATATAGGAAAAGGGTGACAAACGAGCACACAGTCCACCTGATGGTAAGTGGATGCTGTGGCCCATAGACATCTACATCTATCCTCGTTTGCGAATCAAAATGCAGATGCGTTGTCAGCCTTGAGGACTAAGATGGAATGCCTCTTTTCCACTAAAAAGGGTCTCCGGTTCTCTACACTCACCATACGAAACACAGCAGTATTAAGCTGCTATTTGACGCTGATATTTTGTGAGAGCGTGTTCCTTCCCCGGTCGAGCCGAGCCATTCGTGCTACAACTATACAATTAATATAGCTGCATCATGGCTCTACCACGTAACAAGTTTATAAAGAAATATATGTTTCGGTATTAATTTTTATATCGATAGCTAATCGATAATTTTTGCTTTGCTTTGTGTATCGATAATTGCCTTTTTAAAATTGATTTATAGTTGTTCCATCTCTCGACACGCCAAACTGTAAGCTGTCACGCGCACCATGCTATAACGCAAAGACTATAGTACCTTGAATTAGGTCTTTCCGACAGAATACGTTGACGTCAAGGAACGATTGAATAATAATTATAATAATGTTTCTGGACCGAATTTCAGTCACGGAGACTAGGCATGTGCCCAGGACAGGATTATAGTGCCTGTGTATATGCGCAAGCACATGTGCACTCTACTATTCCCACACTCTCATAGCACGTACCGACATAATCGGAGAGAGATTAGGTGCTGGACCAACGGCTTTACGTGCTTTCCGAAGCACGAAGCTGAAACACCGCCAACTTCCTGACCCCGAGCTGCTACTGAGAATTTCTTAGAAGAAAAACTCAACAACTGCTTTTTGATCTGACCCGGGATGCGCTCCCAAGACCTCATAATCAGCCAACGACGATTGAATAGACTTGTAACTGAGCCGGATTATATATCATATTATTGTATATTGCATTGCCACAGACAGGTGGTATCATAGCTTTGGAATATTATTTATAAATATTTTTGTAAATTTATTGTATTCCAGGTGGTCCACAAATGGAGTCCCAACCACCGCGATCCCAAGCTGCGTTCGCACGTCGACAAGAGCATCCTTTTACTGCAGATCGACGACAAGTTTGTGCCCATCGCTGAGAACTGTGTGCAGGATCTCGGCGACGAAGTCTGAACCCTGGACGCACAAGTATTGAATCCTCATCTCTAACAGTGCCACAAGCACTAGGGTCCAAGCACCTGTTTTGCAAATTCGGTTCGTCGAATATGTGCTCTCAAATCTACGGACAGTGTTCAAATGCCCCCCACTACCGCAGTTTTGACGTATGTTTATATTGAACTAGCGATCAGCTTTACACAGGTGATTTCTTAATCTCAACAACAGCGCCACCTATTGGGTCCAATTGTGAATCTAAACTTCGATCAACAATATCAACTAGATGTCGGGTCGGCGCAAGAAATTCATCTTGGTAAATAAGAGCGCACATGAGACGTGAGCTCTTGCACGTGAGAGTGTAGCTCGCAAGGCAATAACGGGAAAAAGAACTTTATTTGTTATAATTTAAGGTTGATTTCACACTAAATGTTATTTAATTTATGTCTTTTCATAGTTTATATTCATGCGGACAGTATTTAGCTATGATTTTGTACGTGACCCGTGACCTAGTTGGTATTGTTGATCGAAGAATCTAAACCACCTGAGCACCTACACTCATACTTACACAAATAATTACTGCAAAATTTGTCCTGTTGTTCTCAAGTGACGATCTTTCATATATGCGATAGTTGATTTTTATTTATATAGATACTATTGTCTACACTGGAATCAAGACATTCCATTTCAGAGGTGGAGATAACAAATCACATGTTTGATTCTTTGCAGGGGCCCGATGTGTTCAAAGATCGCTACCCATTACGGGTATGTTGTAAGCTTGTTTGTGCCTTAAAGAAATCACAAGTAACTGAGTCTTCTGATAGTTTCCGTACTGAAGAGAAACGTAATTTGTAAAGAATGAGTATGAGAATCGTAATTTCAAAAAGTTGTGACTTTGATAAATGGAAAACTTTAAAAACTTTGACTGGATGGTAATCATGGAAAATATTGTTTATTTAAATTTACATACCTAAGACCATTCAGTGAGATGTTTCCAACAAAATAAATGTTATTCTTGCCTATATCATTCGGAATAAATATTCCTTAATTGTAAAACCTTTTAAAATATATTGGGTTGCTTTTTTACCGTCTGGAAAACAATAAAATGTAACAGGTGAACGGAATAGAAACCTATGGCACTTATATTTTACATTTTGTTTTCTTTTACATTCACATATTATGAAATTGGTCTATCAAGAAATACTACTAATTTGAAATAAACTTTCGGTACTAAAAAATATAAAAACAAAAACGTTGAGCTAAATAAATAAATCGATTAAAACTATTGAAATTTAAATAATACGCACCCAATTAGTGGTATTTATTAATTGATAGATTAATTTCATAATATGTTAAGGCAAAAGAAAAAAATTGTAAAAATATAAGTGCTTCTATTCCATTCAGCTGTTACATCCTTTTTATCCAGACGGTTAAAAAGATCACCAGTATCAAGGAAAATGTGTTTAAATCGTAAATATATACTAATTTATATGTAAAATATAGTTGAATAAGAATTTACCGTTTATTTTGCTAAAATATCGATTCCACGTTGTATATAAATGCTTTGTTGTGTGTAATTAGACGTGGTGTGTATATAAACAATGTATATAATGTAAAAATTGTGTACACTTCAACTAGGATAAGTAGAATACTTTTTTATGTTTTGTTATTTTTTTATTTTTTTCTTTCATAGTGAAACTATCGCTCCCAAAAAAACTTAGTCTTTCCTCGGCACCAAATAAAATTTTCCGCGAAATTTTATTGTGTAATTGTCTCTTGTATTTATAAAATTATTATGTAAATTTTTTAAATCTGGGTGCACACGGTCATTGTACTTTTTACAAAAGACTACCCAACCAAATTATTAATTGTTACATCTTCTTTTAAAGTTAATTTTGATACTGAATGAATAAAAAAACGGGTTTTACTATTTAGCACATAATTGCAATACGATCGAATTATGAAAATCAAATTATAGCCGTGTAGTGGTGATGTAAGAATACCCACCCTATATCATTCCGTGGGTGTCGGAAGAGGAGACAGAGGGAAGCTGAACCAGGAAATGAAGAGCAGCATTTTCCCAAGATCAGCTGAATAAAAAAACTGAAATTGGTAATCCGCTTGCCGAGCGTGGTAACTGTGGCTAATATGATATAAGGTAATATATCGCAATATAAGGTAAACTATAGAGTAGGCTAGTTCAGCAGTGTGCTTCGGCATGAGAATTTAAATTTACTTTTTTATCTTACGATAAAATAAATGATATCCCTAATTTACAATTCCACTTCACTGAAACTCCTAAACTAAACTGCCAAATTCTGAACGCAGGAAGATAAAGTTCATTTATTTTTGAACTTTTAATATTTCACAAGATATTACCTCTAGTCACTGTTCTTGATCATCCGCATCTTTTCTAAACAACTACTGCGTCATGGAAGTAATATGTACTACGTACTAGAAGAGACTCCGAGACTTGGTCGTTTGGTACACGCTTTAGAATCCACGGGCTCACACTTACTTAGTCTGTGCCATAAAATTACTCTGTGCCTCCTTCCACTCGTCCCTCACCGCACAGTTATGTTCGCGGTGTCTGTTCTAATACTTAAACATCTATACAACTAACTTAAATTTAATTGTCAGTTTGTAATGTCAAAACAACAGCTTGTTACTAAATTCATTTGAAAGTAATATAACAAAAAAAAGACAATTTTTAAATTATGTGTCTGTCTATCTATGTGTTTGTTTGTTCCGGATAATCTCCGAATAAGCAGGACCGATTTTCACTAACCGTAATAAACACTAGCACGAAATCGCGGGGAACAGTTAGTATTACCTAAATATACTGCATTATTTTAGAATTGATTGTTTGTTTGCACTGTGAACGTGTGTACCTAACCTATCATTGTTATTAATTGTATATTTAGTCACGTACATGTTTATAATTATCAACGTTATTTGCTGCGGCGAGTGACGAGTTACAGCGCGTTGAGTTTTACGAATTTACTTGAATTATTCACGTTGATTACTTGTGACTGATCGATTTGGCTTTTGGATGTATTAGGAATTATAATGTAAAGGTATACTTGCTTTGGTTTCGCTCAGTTTTGTTTCAATTCGAATTGCCTTCTTGAGCTATTGATCTAATATCATTTAATTCAATATGGGAATCCAAATTTTTCTGCCACCGAGCGGCGCTACTTAGGAATGAGGTGAACTATTTGACAGATTTCATAGCGGGGGAAGTTGATTTATAAGATAGGTTCAGAAGGGCTAGAACCCAGAGCCGCAAAAGCCAGTAAAATAAATAAAAAATATCATTTGTAAGAAAAGTGGAGAGATTAACGATTCTTTCTGAGATATTAACTATATTTTACATTCATTAGATTTAAAATGAAATCAAACTGCTATTCCTTAAGTAGAAGAAGTAAAAAAAAATTAATGTGTAAAAAATTAGAGTGTCCTTTAATTTTTCACACATAATTTTTTTAACGAGATATGGAAAAACTTACTTTTCAAAAATGATGACGCTGTGTGACTAATTATCTGCGTAACAAATATGTTCACTCCAGTTCCAATTAGCGACATCTGGTGAGCGTAACATTATTAGCCCACGGTGAATTCATTCAAATGTGTTACAAAGTTCTTATTATATCTTTAAATAACTTAATGTATTCACTGTCTATTAATGTTGTATAAAGTTGACGCCTCATACCATCAAAAAAGGTAGACCAAGCGCTGCGTATGCTTCAAGTGCTGCCGCAATCACGATCAAAAACAGACCGTAAAAGGCCATTAAGACATTTTGCTGCTTACAATATGCTTAGTTTGGTTTTGTTTTCGTTTTTGCGTCAATTGAAATGTACGCAGGGCTTCGTCAAATTTTTCTTTATTGATCTGATTTTAGCATGTTTAATACATTTAGTATTGAACAGCAAAATGCGTCAGCGCACATTGAACAGCAAAATGCTCGAGCATGTTCTTGGCAGTCGAGTACTTTTACTGGACGGTTTTTATGGCAATACCTCTTGTTGTTATTGATAATGGCTAAAGGATTTTAAATTTTAGTTCTCGGGTAGCTTGGCTCGATCTTTCTCTTCCGTCTAAACAAATAGGGCTCTGCTGATTTCCTCATTTAATTGATCCATGCTTACTGCACCGCGAGACTGGCGAACCCGTCCAACGCGAAAACGCTTGTTTTTGCCGCTCTTAGCTCTGTTTCCTCAAAGACTTCTATTTATACCACTAGAACGGCAATTCAAAACAAAAACTGTGTTACTGCTGCGGATCGCGCGAGCGCTGGTTTTGCGGGTAGTTGTAAATATGCCACGCAGTTGTCATTTACGACAGTTACTGTTTTAAGGCAAATAAAAAATAATGATACATACTTATCAGAAATAAACTTCTAATTACGTTGACAAAGTGCATATATTAATAATGACAACGTTTACGTTCGCAGTTTACAAAGAACATTCTTTGCCAACTCGCAGTCTACTAAAAGAGTTATGGAGAATCGACCGTAACTTAGTGCGCAATGTATTAACGCCGCAGAACCAATCTAATAATATACATAGACCTCTTTATACGCCACAGGGGAAAATCTTTTGCACGCTATTTTCAACCATAATTTAGCTGTGATTTAGTTCATTATCAATTTATCAGTGAAAATTGGTCAATCATTTTGCTGTACTGTGCGCTGTTCTCGTACTGCCGTTTACTTATATTTTAATTTTTGAAAAGTAACTGATTTGCTTCTTTTTAATATAAAATTCCTACTGCTTCTACGAACTTCAACTTTCGTTCATCCATTCATTCACGAATGCACAAAGTTCAAAACATAAACTTTTTTTTAAAACACTACTTTTGAACAATGACAGGCATTCAAGATTACACAAGAATTTTATTATACTATTGTGTACTCTCAAATAGTCTTAGTATATTTCAGACTGATTTATAATTGTGCCTATGCCTTAATGAAAAAAAAATAATTCTGATTGTTTATATTAAGGATTGTGCAGAGTACTTACCTATTCATAATCATTATAAATTGTTGCTATCATGATGTGGATCTATAATGTTTAACCTTGATTTCAAATATCAGTCTTTATACAATTGTAAAACGAGTTCCGTGGTACATTGGATATATATGTCTAAATCATATTTTAATTTATGGGTTGACATTTCCTACACTATGTTTTCTGTCATTGACATTTGTAATGTAATAAGATAGTTTAACTTTATTTTTGAATATGTGCAACACTTGGTACAGTTTGAAGTGGTAACATTACAATAATAAGCCAGCTTCATATTGAAGAACGGCTGTAAACTTAGTGGTGAGAATGTATTTCTATTCCGAATTTTTAAATAATCTCTTAGTATCTGATTCCATAATAACAATTATAGTTTGCGATTTCGATAGTATCTTATTTTATATATTTAATAGTTCGATTATTTTGTAAATACACATAAATAATCGAGTGATATCTGATTCTTACATAAAACGATTAGGCAAGGTAGAAATTTGTAGTTAGGAAGGCACAATCCGTCCACAAAGATGTGTTTTCTATACATACACGAATGGTATGTGTTAGATCACATATAACTGAACATTGGCTATAATTATAGCAGAAAATGCAAATTTCTAACTTATAATATATAATATTCCCATAAAATTCAGATTACAAAGTATGAACGACTAGAGAAGTTTCATATAATATAGAATCAAAAAACGCATTATTGTTACAAATCTTCTGTTAATTAAATATTTGTATAAGAACAAGTGATTTATGACTGGTTAAAAATTGTTTCTATAATTGGAGAAAATATGCACAAAATCAGTGTTGCTAGTTAATTTTCTACAATTTTATGCAGTTAGTTATAAAAATTAACCCTTCAGTTAGTTCGTATTTAAACGAAACTAAACAACGCCTGTAAGGTATATCGAATCGTTAAGTGTCGCTATTTCGCGGTACAGTTATGTTACTTGTGGATATCAAGCTATCCTGAAATAAAATGGTACTTGGAATTACGGTTGTTTTATTATATTTTATGTATCTGAAAACGGCGTCTATACAGTGATGGAACTGTTATATTGCGATTGAAAATCCGACTGCAAAACGTTACAGTTACTACGCTGATATGGTAATCTACACAATGCTGAGTGCGACCTTTTCATCACGTTCAGCAACGTCTATAATAGCATAATTTGAGAAATTTATAAAATGGCGTTGTAATTTTTACAATAAGTGAGGGACTCTTCTGTCTAGAAGTTCATCTTGATAGGCACAACCCTTTTACCAATTTTTTGCCGCCTCAGTGCTTACAGTGCTGTGTTCTGGTTCGAAGAGTATAGGAGAGCCAGAAATAATTACTGGCTGTGGGTCATTCCATGTTAGTCCTCAAAGGTGACAACGCATCTTTATATGAAGTTGGCTGTTCATGGACAAGTGTCAGGTTATTTTTTATAGTATAAGGGTGACAAACGAGGCGTCAATAATCAACGGCCGTGTGATAGATAGCATCGTAAGAGAATCCAATATCTCACTACATTTTTGCGAGTGTCTGAATGAGACTAAGAGAAATACCAGAAAGATAACAACAGCTTCCAATAGACAGTCTTTTTACGTCAAGCCTAAAATATCTAGTCCGGTAGCGTAATAGCTACAGTCTGACTACTACAACAGTCCGTCATCGAAGGCGTCTAGAGGCCAGACGGGGCAATGGTGCGGGGCGAGACGCGGGCGGAGCGTCCGCTAGGGTTATCCTGTCACGCAAATATATTTAAAATGGTTCACACTAAAGTTGTTCAAAACGACTATAAATCAATAGCACGCTACAGACTATAAACTAGAAATTTCTAGCTCGCTATTAAATACGCTATATTATAGCACGCTATCTATAAAAAAGTGTGTAGGAGGCCGGCAAGCGCGTTAAGTTTAACAGCACGCTATATCTCGGAGCACACTACATTACATGTCGTTCATTGGATAGACCGCGTGCTATATAAGAACATTGTTTAGTAATATATAGATATAGATATTAACGGATCTCGGCACATGTTTCACATCGGAATTATTTAAACAGGTAACTCAAATATTTAAAATAAAACCCTTATATGCTACCCCCTATCATCCCCAAACAAATGGTGCCTTAGAACGTAGTCATGCTACACTCAAGGAATACCTGAAATCTTTCGTTAATGAAAATCAGAATGATTGGCATTGTTACTTAGCAACCGCAGTATTCTCTTACAACACTACCCCTCATACCACTACTACATATACACCCTATGAATTGCTATATGGGCATAAACCCACAATACCAAATTCTTTATATAATACGAGCAATGACACTACTTATCATGAATATATCCGCGCATTACAATACCGCATGAACTTTAGTCGACAAAAAGCATTAGAACACATAATAAAAAATAAAGAAACATCGAAAAATTATTATGACAAAAATAGTAAAGATATATCCTACAAAACAGGCGATATGGTTTACTTAAAATGCCACCATAGACTTCGCAAAGCCTTATCTCCTATCTGGAAAGGTCTTTATAAAATTATTAAATTAAATGGCAAACATAACGTAACCCTTCTCATAGGTCATAAGCATATGAAATACCATGTTAATGAAGTTAAACCAGCTCATCCTTAATTTCACTTTATTTCAGGGCCATAAGCCACCAATTCAACGCTTAAACTCAAATTCTACCTATTTATAATAGTCCAGGTATTTATTTCGATCAAATAACTACAATTAATTTTTATAATGATTTTTGGAATGTTGTAACTCATATAGACGTAGTATCAGTTAAGCCACATCTAGAGAATATACATTCGCTTATAATTAAAACTGCAACGCTCTGCGAAAACTTCCAACTCCATGGTTTCGCTGAATGTAATGATATCATAAGTCCTATTGAAGTATTATTAAATTCTAATTTTGCTAAATTCGAATCTCTTTCGCATATAGTCCCTACCGAGGAACAAACAAGGCATAAACGAGCTTTAGAATTCGGTGGAGAAATTTTGAAATTCTTTTTTGGAACTTTAGATGCTGATGATGCACGAAAATACGATGCAGCCATTAGCGCTTGTCAAAATAGCAAATCCGAACTTTTAAAATTAATGAAGGATAATATTCACATAATTAAATCTTCTATTAATGTATTTAACTCAACAATATATAAATTAAATATGAATGAAAATAAATTAAATTCTCAAATAAATTCTTTAAATATTGTATTATCCCAAATTGTCAGAAATAATAATCAATTATCACATATTTCTAAAATATATGCTTTACTTAATATAATAGAAAGCTCTTTAGCCACTATTTCTAATTTCTTGGATAATGTACTAAACTCTATCTTATTTTCTAAAGCAAACATTCTACATCCTAGTGTAATAGCTCCTACGAACTTATTTCGGCAGCTTTTAAAACAGAGTAATTATATAAACAAGCGATTAGATTTTCCAGTACCATTAACGATTGAAAATATACATACTTTGATAGATATTTCAAAACTCACATCTTTTTATTATAATAGAAGAATAATTTTCATATTACGCATACCACTGATTTCTTCTTTAAAGTTCACCTTATACAAATGCATACCTTTACCAACCCCTCGTAATCCTAATGATCCTAACTCTTTTGCTCTAATCCAACCTACCAAGCCTTATCTTGGAATAACAGAAGATAGACTTAGTTATAGTTTGCTAGATAATTTAAACGACTGTAATATTATTAATAATGATTATTCTATATGTCCTTTAATTTCCATATTTTCTACAATAAAGAATCCATGTTGTGAAACAAAATTGTTAACCGAAGTAACGTTATCTTTACCACATCAATGTAACTCTAAACTTTTATATGGACAAATCGATGTATGGTATAAAATAAATAATAATAAGTTTATCTATGTACAGTCTGAGAAATGTAAATTAACTATAAAATGTAATAATATAATACAAGATTTCACTATTTTAGGGACAGGTATCCTAAGTTTAAACGAAAGCTGTATTGGTTTCTCTAAGACAATTCAATTAATGCCATCTACAACTAAATCTATTAAAATCAAAAATAAAATGAATTTAAACTTTAATATTACAGAAGACGATTGTTGTAATAAAGAAATTTTAAACAAATCAATTCCATACTTATCTCCTATATCTTTAACTAGCCTAGACATGGAAACTCTGAAATATTCTTACCATTCCTTAAATAACTTAGAAAATGAGATCAATAGAGTTCAAGAACAATCTCACATGATAAAATATGGTAAATACTATTCATCATTTACATACTTTTTGATTATTGGCATAATTTTATATATTTCCTATAAAATATTTTGTTGCTCTATTAAGAGAAATAATGATTCTTGCCGCTGCATACAAATATTTAATCAGTGCAATACACGACGGATTGTTAAACACGAATCGAAAGTTAGTAATTCTATTGAGTTAACTGAAGTTTCATCATCAGACGATGATAAAAAAGATTCTATATCCTTACCCAATATGCCAGTGCAAAACCAAATGAAAAGAACATTCGGTAAATTTCACTTATCAAATCGAAACTTATGTAATAATTAAAAACTATATTACTTTACTATACTTATTTCATAAAGAATTATGTAACATTAGAATATAAGTTTATATTTTGTTTTATACACTGTGTCTTAGATATTAATATTACTAAATATTTGTATTTGAAATAAAACATAAATCTTAGCATTAATACACTGAATCTTCTACTATTTCATTATTCACTGAATCTTATAAAAATACTATATTACTAGTTCATAATCTCAATAAATAATTTCTTATAATTTTATGTAGATATTGTTTAAGAATAGTTTAATTTTACTATGCTTTTGTATCAATTCAATTTGATTTTGTAATAATAACAAATAATTGAAACAATTCTATTTTACAATTATTTTTGTATTCAAATTATTTATTTTTATTTTCACTGTATCGTTTGTGAGACTCTGCTCATCCCTTATTTAAAAGAAGGATGAGCTCCGTCAAAAAAGGGGGGAGATGTTATGTCCAACCCTAGTTAGATAAAAGCGCTGACTCGATTATTATATTTATTATAAAAGCCTAGAGTTTGAGGTAATCGAAGCAGTGCAGTTCCAACCCATATTAAGTGCATATCGCACACGCCGTTCGCGGCTTTTGAACATTTCTTGTATTAATTTAATATTGGGGAAATAAACCAAAAGAACTTCTGGGATTGGGTGTAAAAGTTTTTTTTAAAAACACCTTCAGAGCGGCCCTCCTAACAGCTCGTTATAGGTATCACAGTACGGGAGCAACCCGGGTTCGATTCCCACTGGCACCAATGAAATTGTTGCGTGTTGATTTAGCTATCAGTTGGAAAGTCTGTTTTTCTGGGCCGTTTTGTTTTGTTACACCGACATCTCGCAAGTCACCTAGGGACCTAGGAGGTTGTCGGTTGCTTATTTTTTATTTTTCTTTAAAATTTTCGTCGGTAAAATAACATATTTATAAAAGTAAAAAAAAGTAAAGTTACAGCCTATATACGTCCCACTGCTGGGCACAGGCCTCCTCTAATTTCTGAGAGGGTTTTAAAGCAAGGAAATGTCCGCCACGCTGCCTCAATGCGTGTTGACGAACTTCACATTTCTTCGAAATATATATTTTTTAATTTCTCAGACATGCAGACCCGAGTTCGATCCCCGCCGGTATCAATGAAATTGTTAATTGCAATTGTGCTGATTTACCACGTGCTGGGCGGTGAAGGAAAACATATTGAGGAAACCTGCACGTCTGAGAATATAATTATAATCGAATGTAAATCAAATTGACATAGGTAAGTACAGATAAAATTAGCGGAACATTAATAAAATTTTGAGATCGTTTTTTTTTTTCAAAATTTTATTTATATATTCCTCTATTTTTGTCTGTGCTTATATCAATTTGATTTAATCCAAAGTTCAAGCAGGGGTCAATCATCATCATCATCATCATTACAGCCCTTCACAAGTCCACTGCTGAACATAGGCCTCCCCCAAGTAATGCCACAAAGCACGGTCCTGAGCCACCTGCATCCATCGACTTCCTGCATGTCTTACCAGGTCGTCACTCCATCTAGTGGGGGGTCGCCCTACACTACGCCTACCGGTACGAGGCTGCCACTCGAGAACCTTTCTTCCCCATCGGTTATCGGTTCTTCGAGCTATATGGCCGGCCCATTGCCACTTCAGCTTACTAATCCGTTGGGCTATGTCGGTCACTCTGGTTTTACTGCGGATATCCTCATTTCTGAGTCTATCACGCAGAGAAACTCCGAGCATAGCCCTCTCCATAGCTCGCTGAGCGACCTTAAGCGTCCTCATACGGCCAGCAGTGAAGGACCACGTCTCAGATCCGTAAGTCATCACTGGCAACACGCACTGGTTGTACAATCTAGTTTTTAGAGATTGAGGTATACCTGACGAAAAGATATGCCGTAATTTCCCGAACGCTGCCCAGCCGAGTTGAATCCGTCGATTGACCTCTCGGTCGAAGTTGGACTTACCTAGTCGGACTATTTGTCCCAGGTAAACGTATTCGTCAACAACTTCGAGCATAGTGCTCCCAACAACTACCGGCATAGGTGTGACATGGACATTGAACATGATCTTTGTTTTGTCCATGTTCATCTTAAGACCTATCCGTTGGGAGGCACTATTGAGGTCATTGAGCATAGTGCTTAAGTCCTCCAGCGATTCTGCCATAAGGACTATATCGTCGGCAAATCGAAGGTGAGTGATGTACTCGCCATTGATGTCAATACCGTATCCTTTCCAGTCCAGTAGCTTGAAAACGTCTTCCAATGCAGCGGTGAAGAGTTTCGGGGATATAACGTCACCCTGTCTTACACCTCTCTGCAGTTGGATAGGTTTCGAGGTCTGGTTCTGTACTCGGATAGCCATCGTAGCCCTACTGTACAAACACTTCAGCACTTCGATATACCGACAGTCAACTTGGCACCGCTGAAGGGACTGTAGCACCGCCCAAATTTCGACGGAATCAAAGGCTTTCTCATAGTCCACATACGCCAGGCAAAGTGGCAGATTGTACTCTTCAGTCTTCTGTACAATCTGCCGCAGGGTATGTATGTGGTCTATGGTACTGAAGCCTTTTCGGAAACCGGCTTGTTCGGGAGGCTGGAAGTCGTCAAGTCTGCGTGCGAGACGATTCGTAATGACTCTCGAAAACAGCACGTAGACGCGGCTCAGAAGGGAAATCGGTCTGTAGTTCTTTAAGAGAGCGTTGTCGCCTTTCTTAAAGAACAAGACCACCGCACTTCTGCTCCACGCCTCTGGAGTAGTGCCACCATGGAGGACGGAATTGAAGAGCTTCTGAAGGACTTCAAGTACCGGTGTTCCACCCGCTTTCAGAAGCTCCGCTGTAATTCCATCCTCGCCTGGGGCCCTGCCGTTTTTAAGGTGCTGGAGAGCCATTCTAATCTCGCTTAGACTGACGTCCGGGATATCATCGGAATAGTGTCGGATAAGACTTGCTCTTGGATCGTTACTCACACTTGCGTGTGGCTCCAACGATGATGTGTACAGCTGCCCATAGAACCTCTCAATCTCACTCAAAATCTCAGGTGTCCCGGAAACGATGTTGCCACACTCAGTCTTCAGCCTTGACAGTTGGCTCTTTCTGGCAGACAGATCTCTGGGAAAGACTTTGGAGCCCTGGTTCCGCTCGATCGCTTCTTTAATACGAGAAGTATTAAAGTTGCGTAAGTCTCGCCGTATGCATTTGGAGATCTGTCTGTTCAGTTGCCTGTATGCTGTCAAATCTGTTGACGATTGCAGCCTCATCTCCCGTCTAACAGCCATGAGATTAAGAGTGTGATCGGAGAGTTTTTGTGTTCTTCTGCGGTGGGTCTTACAGAACTTAGCTCCGACCGCATGGACAGTTTCCACGAGCTTGTCGTTCATATCGTCCACAGCATTGCAATCTTCTAGGCACTGGAAGCGGTTACGTAACTCGAGCTGAAAGGTTTCGGGATTCTGGATTAGAGCACGAGGGGGGACGGAGCGTTGACTTCATTAGACGAGACCTCTCCAACTTAACGTTTAGGTTCAGTGTGCCTCTAACCATTCGGTGATCGCTGCCAGTTTTCACCCTTGCGATCACTGAGACATCACTGAACAGTTGGCGTCTGGTCGTCATAATGAAGTCAATCTCATTTTTTGTCGAACCGTCGGGGCTCGACCAGGTCCACTTCCTGTGGGGCCGCTTCTGGAAGAAAGAGTTCATCATAAAGAGTCCCTCTTTCTCCATAAAGTCGGCCAGCTGCTGGCCCCTTCGGTTCCGTTGCCCTACTCCAAATTTCCCTACCTTCAGCTCACCGCTTTCTCTTGTGCCCAGTTTTGCGTTGAAGTCTCCCATCAACACCGTGTAGTAGGTTTTGGAGGAATGTATGGCTCTGGAAATATCCTCATACATTTCCTCCACCTCCTCATCGGGATGTGCCGAGGTTGGTGCGTAAACCTGAATGACCTTCAGCGAATACCGTTTGGTGATTCTGAGTATCAGGTACGCGACCCTCGTCGACACACTCCCAATCTTTACAACGTTGTTGACGAGAGATTTGTGGACGATAAATCCGACACCTCCTTGGGACAGATGGTCGCCCTCCCGGTGATAGAACAAGTTGCCGGACTCGAGGATTGTCGTGTCCTCCCCCTCTCTTCGGACCTCGGATAATCCAATAATATGCCAGCGCAACTTGTCTACCTCTTCTTCCAGCTCCAGTATCTTCTCGTCAGTCCTCAGGGTGCGTGCGTTATATGTTGCCAGGTCGAGTCGTCGTAGGTGGCAACCGAACCTCCACCGGAGATTCTTAGCACCCCCTGCCCCGCCGTTACCATGGTCGCCACCGTAGCCAGGAATAGCGGGGCCGCCGGGGACTGGGGGCCGTCTATTTGTGTATTTATTCATTGGGGGGTATTTGCCATAGTTGCCACGCTTGGCGAGCGGGTTGGCAACCGCAGTTTTCTTTTTTTTTTTTTTTACGTCACAGTTGTCATCAGGAAGACGCTGCTGCCCATCTCCTGCCTGTCTCCCTCTGTCGCCTCTTACGACACCCACGGGAAGATATGGGGTAGTGGATATTCTTAACCGCCACTACACGGCATCAATGTAGCGTAGTAATTTAGAGCGCAGGTATAGCTATAATCATACGAACGTCACAGGCCGCAGCTGACAATGACGTCGAATAAAACTAGAATAAGCGCGCGTCACCGCGCATGCATGTGTGTGTAAGTGTCGTCCTCCCGCACCGCACCGAGGGAAAAATTATTCAGTGAGATGCACGATAATTCATATAAACACGCGCGGTAAAAAAATACGAAAAGGCCTTTGGAAGGAGGGGTTTTATGAAAAACCCACTGCATGAATCAATTAGCAATAAAATTTATTGAATTCTTCGATAATTGAGCTGTGTCGGTACCGACTTTGTTTTGGAAATTTTACACTGCTTTTATTACTAATTTACGCCCAAAGTTGTGTTAAAATTGGCAATAAAAACGAATCTTTGGTAGCTCGTAACTTTTTACTGACTTTTTATTTTACTATTCTGTTTCGGTACAGACAAAATTAATAATGAGACAAAACCATAAAACGATATCATGTTTAACTTTGGATGTACACTGTCAAACAGCGGAGTAAAACCCCTCCGAAATTTCTATGGAAATAATGTCGACTAGAGTCACCTTAAGCAAACAATATATTAAAACTCAAACATTTGCTCAAATGAACATATAATTACTTTATTATTTTCAGTCATACATATTTTATACACAGGGCGTTAGTGTAAACACCGTTATACTTGAAACCAATGGTTTGGTTTCACTTATAGAACGTAAATTCAATGAAAAATAACAACATTTTTTTTTAGTAAAAACTCAATTTTTCCTTAATTCCTCAATTTTGCCTGTCCTAAGCCGGTGAAAGTATGAAGGAAAAGTCACATCACAGGTTGTGTGTACCTATTGTGTTGTTTTTATTGGAATATAGTGTAGGTAGCTAGCGCGGGTGGTGATCTTTACAGTGATTACGTCACCCGGGCGCATAGGGTATCCATGAATTTACGGACGGTTTCGGACAGAAACCTCTTACATTTTATGAAAGAAAATAGGGTTTTTTAGAATTCGGATAAATATTTTTATATTATAACCTATAATTTTAGTGACAACGGTGTTCACACTTACACCTTGTACACATATTTTGTAATACACTCGTAATTCTGCCATACTAACTAATTACGTTGTGAAAAAATAAATTAACCATAAAGAATAGAATCATGAATGTGTGTAACGGGGTATCTAATCACTTATTTTGCTTCATTCTATTTTAAGTTAAATATTATGGTAATCCAATCAATAGAGTTAGAAAACTCTGTATAAAAATCTGTACCCAGTGCTAATCTGTATCACACACCGAAAATCTGTATAAATACGGGGAAATCTGTATATATGGCAACACTGGACTGTGGTTTCATCGAAATCTTTGTACAATAAATCAAAGCAGGCACCAACAATAAAATAGCCCTTATTGCAATACATTATGATTCAAACGTATTAGCAAAATATGTGACAAAATATGCATCAGTTTTTATTTTTTCTACAACGACGTGACATTTTGATAAAAAATAAACACAGGGTTTTTATAATTGAATATTTCTGTCATCTTATACTTAGTATTTTTTAAAATTTTTAAATATGTTGATAATAGACCAAAACATGTACCGAAACTCAAGCCGGTATCGTTAATTTTGTAGAAAATGGCAACGAAAGTTCGTTTTTACAATATAAAAAACTACTATTTTCAACAAAAGAGTTACAGACGTTTGCAGATGAAGAACCAGTCTATACATGGTAGTTTTTACTTATATTTGATTTGGTTTAGTTTTGTCACAAAATCTACTTAGTTGTTACTTATTTGTCTATTTATTTGTTCTAAACGTGACATAAAATAAATCTCAGTTTTTTTTTATTCCTTCTCGTTTCGACAACCCTAGCAATTTAATGTTTATGTCGGCTTTTTCGACAACATCAAACGCGATGACTGACTGTTCTTCTTAGGCTGTCGTATAGAAGTGTTAAATATGCGATACGTTTTACTGTTATTGTCTAACTGCCTGCCAAGCGTTAAGAATAAGGAAAGAAAAAAATTATTGCTAAAAATGAAATAACAAAAATAGCAAAACAAAAATCTTGTAAATAAAACCGAAGTTCACACTGGATTGCAGCAACGAAATGATTACCGACTCTGTACCTACACACTAATGGTGATTAATATAGCGCATAGCGCCGTATTATAGCGCGCTATCTCTCCATAGCGCATAGCGCGTGTATGTAAGTAGTCGCCATGGCGCTATGGCGCTTTGACGCTATTGAGTATTAATATCTAGCGGCAACTAGTTCTAGCAGCAGCGCTTTTGGGAGTGAACGTCTGACGTATATTTGATCTAGTAGCACGCTATTCATCGCGCGCGACCAAATTTAGTGTTAAACGTTGTTTGGTTAGAGTATTATAAGTAATCGAAGGACACAGTTGTCTGCTACAAAATAAGCCTAACTAATGTTTTCAAATGTAAATAAAATATAGATACAAAATTGTATATAATACGAAGGGCACACTGAAATGATCGGGAATAGAATATTTCGGATTGAGTTACAATAAAACCTTTTTTAGAATTTGAATACTGATCTCTTAGAATCTTAATGATATTCAAACAATTAAAACTGTTTAAAAACAAAAACTATGTTAGTTTAAAGTTGACACGTCGTTAACAGAAATGGAGCTCACGCGTGAACATTTCCGTGCCATAATTTATCACAATTTTCGTCGCGGCTTATGTCAAGATAAAAGTCTCAGCGAACTTGTTTCGATTTATGATGTTGAGGCACCGAGTTAAACGACAACATACCGCTGGCATGTCGAGTTCCGACGCGGTCGTGTGTCGCTCAGCACTGTTTCTTCTGCAGGTCAACCAAGAACAGCGGTCACGCCTGAAAACATCGCAGCTGTGCGAACTATTATATTAGATGATCGTCATGTGACGTACGAGCAGATTCGGGCTGTTATCAGTATCGGAATGACTGCAATTCAGTCGATATTACATAATGAGCTGCGTGTAAGAAAGCTAGTTTCCCGCTGGGTTCCCCACAATTTGTCCGAAGAGCTAAAGGCGGCTCGTATAGATTGGTGCCGGAATACTCTGCAACACTTCAACGACGGGAAGTCAAATGCCGTTTATAATATCGTCTCAGATGACGACTCATGGATTTATTCATACGAACCTGAAAGAAAACATCAGTCAGCAGTTTGGGTCTTCGAAGACGAGGTCAAACCAACGAAAGTGGTTCGCTCCCGCAGCGTGTCAAAGAAAATGGTCGCTACGTTTGTCTCGAAAAAGGGGCATGTTGCTACAATTCCTTTATAGGAACGCAGAACGGTTACCGCTGAGTGGTATATCACGGTTTGTTTACCAGAAATGATAGCCGAACTCCGAAAAAATAACCCGAAACATCGCATCATCTTACATCACGATAATGCGAGCTCCCATATGGCTCGGAAGACAAATGATTTTATGAAGCAGGAAAACGCTGAGCTGATGAGTCATCCTCCGTACAGTCCTGACCTGAGCCCAAACGATTTCTTTACATTTCCTAGAATGAAAGATTTATTACGCGGTCAACGGTTTGAAGACCCCGAAGCAGCTGTGGAAGCGTACAAATCAGCCATTTTGTCAACATCAACTTCAGACTGGAATTACTGTTTTAATGATTGGTTTGCACGAATGGAAAAGTGCATTAAGTTGAACGGAGAAAACTTCGAAAAATAATAAAATACAATTTAGCTATACCGTGCATGTGGTTTTTCTTATTTCCGAACATTTCAGTATGTAAATAGTTGATATTTGTATATACAATCAATAAACTTTGAAATACATTTTTGTTTATTTATAATTTATATTAAGGTTAAAATAACCTTTACATCGAATATAATAAAATATAATTTATTTTATTTTGTTTTAAAAGTACATGCCTTAAAAATATTTTTAGGATAATAGAGAGTTGTAAGCCTGAAAAGTATGAAAGAGCGTTCATTGGTTTTTCTTTATCGCTTTATTTTATTTTAGTATAAAATGCGACTTCTTACGAAATAACTTTCCTATATAGTACGCGGTCTATCCAACGAACGACATGTTAAATATAGCGTGCTGCAAAACTTTTTTATAGCGCTTGTCGACCTCCTACACGCTTTTTTATAACAGCGTGCTAAAAATTTATTATTTATTAGTCTATAGCGTGCTACTGATTTATGTTTTGAACAACTTTACTACACACACAGGCACAATATACCTTTGGATGCTGCTGGAGCTGCTAGAGCTGTAGCTTTAACTGATGACCTTAACTGAGTAAATTTTAACCGTGGGGTACAGCCGGCGGCGAATTGCAAGAACGGTTGTATAACAATACGAGACGCGTTTTTTTTTTGTAAAAAAACACTTAATTTCCGTTAATCCAATCTTACATAAAATTTCTAAACATTTTCATTACATTTAATCGTTTATTGCTTTGTCTAATGTACCCCTAACACACAAAAACAAAAATAGTTTATTTTCAGCCATTTTTGGAAATAATTAAAAAAAATGTTAATGGTGCCTGTGAGTATATATTGCTTCACAACGAACACTTTTTTTCCGATTTCATTGTTGCTACAGCAACAAAGTAACTTGCGGTTACTCTGTTGGTAAAAAGGCCCATCATATTCTGCAGTAAACCTTTAGAGGCTGAAAAAGAAAAAGAGATATATACTTTATATTAAGAAAGAATAAATAATCGTACTTATAATTAGGGAATAAAGAACATAATATGTTCTTTATATTTAAAGATTATATTATAATCGTACTTATAATTAGGGTGACAATATGAAGACGATACTGAGTGAGACACCGAGGCAAGCACATGTAAGAAGTGCTGATATTTTATATTTACTTGACTTCTTCCGACTAACCATCTTCTAAAGGCGGTGTATGAAAATCCAATACCCCATATCGTATCGTAGGTGTCGCAAGAAGCGGCAAAGGAAAACTAAAACAGGAGATGGCAGCAGCATCGACGGTGCGACTATGGCCAAATCCCTATGAGACAACTTAAAGGGGAGGCCTATGTTCAGTGGGCTTTTATAGGCTGTAATGGATGCCTTTTTTTATTTTTCAGACCGCTATTTGTTTGGCAGGCCTTACTGAGTGGATTTGCTTATACCTGATCTTAGCAGAAAAAAAATCATACAGACACTGGTAGGGACGGGTCCCTACCAGTGTTTGTATGGATTTTCTGTCATCATACATCAAATTGATGTTTGGTAGCCTTGTAGCAGGCACATTATCCCATATCGTACCTAAATAGGTGACTGAACCGCCGTCAGTACATGTCGTACAAATACCGGCTTGCACGCGCCTGTTCGCCGTATGATGCATTCCTTTAACGAGTTTTTCAATGATTGTAACATAGATTTGTTTACATCGAATGTTCTTTCTTTTAAAAGATCTATATTTGAAAAACTAAAAATGTAAAAATAATATTATTTTGAGTCTTTGTTTTTTAGTTTAAGTTATTAAGTTTTTATTCAGCGTCCGCGACAATTTAATTAACATTGTAAGTAACAAGCAACATAGCGTTGTGGGCTACATCTTTGTGAATAAATCATGTTATTGTATATTAGATATTACTGTATATTGTACCTGTTTGCTGTTCCTTAATAAGTAAAATAAAAAAATGGACGCAGCGTCAAAGATGGGATACGTCTGGTACTGCGTTTGTTAATCTGCGTGCCAAGCATGATGCTAAGCAAATCGTCCCTAAAAAGGTAGAGGAACCAGCGGAGGACTTTCGCGAGATAAAAGAGAAAGTAAACAATGAATAAAAGTTGTTATCTGGGCAGGAACCAATTATGTAACACTAAATTTGAGTGTCCATCCATTATATACTTTTTTTCCATGAGGAAATGCCTACGCAAACCCGCTTCGCGGGGACAAGGACGGGTTATGTCGGACTCGCACCCACTAAAACCCCATGGTGTTCCACCTTCGTCGCACAATGGCAGGGCCACGGAAACTCTTTCGCACATATCCGCCAGATCTGGCCATCCCATTGCGACCATCTTGCTCCATCTCCTTCTCAGGTAAGGCGCACCAGAACACAAGGCGCGGCCTCCGACTACACATGCGCAACAGACATCCCCGTGTCCGGTGCGCTAAGGCCATGGGGCCAGAAAAAACGAGCACTCAGAAGCACAAGCCTACCTGACCCCAGCGGCGAATCTGATCTATGGCTCCGCCTCCAACCAAGATTCGGCTGCGGAAGGTAGGGAGAGCGGCGCCTCGCAATACCGACACTCGCTCCCACCGTCGTGAGTCGTTATGGCGAGTGGCGCATCGCCATACCAACACTCCTCTTCCTTCGCGACTCCACCTCTGCTGCAGCGGTAGAAGGAGAGGACCAACACATCCGAAGTGCACCACGGGTAGGTCATGTGGGTTCCTCTTAGTTCACCCTATAATATTCCACTGCCGAACATAGGCCTCCCTGATAGATTGTCTCATGCAGTGGCGAAGCCTCTATACAAGCCCAAAAGCCCGGCTTGCCTCATTAAGATGAATCAATCAATTATATCAAGTAATAAAATAACTCGTAAACTGTTTCAAACTATTTAAATTTCCCGCGCACTCTGTTCGACCTCGTAGCCTTACGAATACTGCTGTCATACATATAAGGAGAGTTGATTTGAGCCATTGGTTGTCTCCCTCGCACACGTGGGCTTTTTACCGGGCTTTCGAGAAGGCGATCGCTCCCTTTCTAACATGTGGCAAAATGTTCTATAATGAAATATAACTACGATTGTATAAATAGCAATTAGTATGGAGATAAAAAGCCCGGCTTTTTAGTGACCATTAATTTTTTCCTCAGAGCGGGACGCCTTTAAAATTATTATAGTTCTAACACTTTTGACTGCCTTCTTGGTCTAATGGCAGTAAACGCAATTGCTGATGATGTGGTCCCAAGTTCGTAACCCGAGTCGGGTCAAGAATCAGTATATGTTTTTCCGTCACATAATTCTCAGTAGCAGTAGTATTACACTTATTGTATATGTTAGTATTATACTTACGCCGTTACCAAAATTCAATCTGGAACCCTTTAATATAGTTTTATAAATAAAACACATAGTTGTTTGAGTATTTTAATGATCAAAAGTGAATTCTGAACATCAAATAAATACTAATTGAAAATATATTATGTTATTTGATAATTTATTGTATTGAATAAAACTATTATTTACGGATTTTATCGCGTTTAATTACTTTAATTTATTTTTATTATTATCCCGACGTTTCGGGTGCTTTACAGCGCCCATGGTCACGGGGGGGGACTGAGATGTTTGACGTCCCAATGTCATAGTTAGTCCGGCTACCTTCAGTTTTTTAATATTAATTTTTGGTCCGATTTACGCAAAACGAGCTTATAGTATCATGAAGTCTTGCAGTGGTATGCTTGGGTTTGGGTTTAATTTTGTTGATTATAGGATCCCAAGCAGATGGTAGCACCCATCCATCTTCTCTATTGAAATTTGGATGTTTTTTAATTTCAATAGCCTCGCGTATCATCCTTGGTAGGAATCGGTGTTCTTTTGCGAGAATTTGTGGTTTATCAAATCTAATGTAATGGTGGGGACGATCTTGAACATGTTCGCAGACTGCAGACTTCCTGGAGCGTCGGTGCTTCACATCAGCTATATGTTCCTTCACGCGGGTTTTTATAGATCTCTTTGTTTGACCTATGTAAGAGAGACCACATTCACAATTTAGCTTGTACACACCTGCATCTTGTAGAGGAATATTACATTTGATGGATGGTAAAAATTGACTAATCTTCTTCAGCGGCTTGTAGTATGTCTTAATGGACGCTCGCTTCAAGATGTAGCCAATCTTGTCCGTGACTCCTCCAACATATGGTAGTAGAGCAGGTGCGCGCTCGACTGTTGCCGGCTTCACTCGTTCACTGTGACGTAGGCGCGGGACCCGAAGCTTGTTGTCTTGCAATACTTGCTTGACATGCTGAAGCTCCGCGGCCAGATGTTTTCTGTCACAGATCCCTCGTGCTCTCTGAAACAAAGATTTACCCACGGTAGCTAACTGTGAAGGATGATGGTGAGATTCACCATTTAGATATCGGTTGGTATGGGTCTTTTTCCTATACACAGTGTGACCAATAGTGTTATCAGGATTTCGGATGACTAAAACATCTCGGAAAGCTAAAGAATTATTTGCCTCTAACTCCATTGTGAATTGTATTTTAGAGTTTATGGAGTTAAGGTGGTCTAAAAATGCAGTTACTTTGCCAGATGGTAAAATTGTGAAAGTGTCGTCTACGTACCACTTGTAGAACCTTGGATTTACAGGAGCAGTAAGAAGGGCTTTCTCCTCAAAGTCCTCCATTAATATGTCGGCGACTATGGGAGACACAGGTGAGCCCATCGCCACACCATCTACTTGCTTGTAGAACTCCTCCTTCCACAATAGATAGCCAGATGTAATGCAGTGTTCAAGTAGTACTGCATATTCTTGAGGCATGTTATTTTCTTCTAGCTTCCTAGTTACAATTGAGATGCAGTCCACAATAGGTAGGCATGTAAATAGTGACTGAACATCAAAACTGACCATAGTTTCATTGTTAGCGAGATGTAGGTCTTTTATCTCACTCACAAAATGGTATGAATCCTTTGTGTGTGCTCTGGTATGTCCTCTCAGTGGTGATAGTATTTTTGCTAAGTATTGTGCCAGCTTATAAGTTGGTGAATCGATCTGGCTCACTATGGGACGTAGTGGAGCGTTTGGTTTGTGTATCTTCGGTAACCCATACAACCTCGGTGGTTTGGCACATGATGGTATTAGCGAATTCACGTCGAGATTTAATTTTTCGGAGTATTTCTTTTTTTTATTGTAGATTAATTTATTGTAGATTAATTAAAAATTGTCACTTCGTAACTTTAAATTCAAAAGTGTAGCTTTTCAGAATAATCACGTAACTAGACAAGCTACGCAAACCTGGTACGCGCGGTGTCATAATGATGGCACGGGTGACAGGGTTTGCATGATTGTCACGCTTTTGTTTGTCAAAGCGGGACATTTTTACGTATTTTGGGGATAGCGCGACACAACCTTTAAATCGGGAACGTCCCGCCTAAAGTGGGACGTATGGTCACGTTAGGTATGAAGTTAGTCGAGAGGAGGCGCGCGTCCGACGCCGACGAGCCGATGATATGTTAGCAAGTTCACGTCACATTTCTATGTTTAGTGTGTAGTGTGTGAGTTTGACACAATATTAGTGTTTACACTTTACATTGTGTCAAAAAGTACTTTGTGCTATACGCAGCCTATTGTGTGTTGAACTTGAGCCAATGTATTGCGAGTTTAAAATTTATGCTTTTTTAAAGATTTTTAATGAAAATGGAGCGAAAGATTGTTCCTTGTGATGAATTGAAGTATGTTAAAGTGCTAATCGGCGAGAAAAAGGTAAAATCTTTAAACTTTGTTGAGATAATATACAAGGTCAAGAGTGTATTTCAGACATATCAATTATCGCAATTAAAAAACAGTTATTGGTACAATTACGTTCATCAACATTTTACGTGGTATTTTTTTAAGAAAGCGAGACGATTCCACTTATCTTATCTCTTATCCATTAGAATGTAAATATTTTTTTTTATTTTGTACATAGTTTGTTTGTACTTTGTTCGTGTATTGTATTGAGTGTACCTAAATATTTTTTTCTTTCGCTTAAAAAAACTCAAACGGCCTACTTCAAAGCCACTGAAGTTATGCAATTGCTGATACCTATGTAATAATAATAAAATCTATCTAGCAGTAGTATGCCTTCTGTGTGCTTTGTTAAATACGTCCTTGACAGCACTGAATATGAAACTGAAGCGTGGAGACAGATGAAGATTGGTGTATTTTTATAAAACTGCTAAAAACAACAATCTATATTTTTATCAATTTATATCTTGGGCTTGCCCTAGTTTGGAGCTGTAGCTTCGCCATTGGTCTCATGGGGGGATTCTGCCATAGTTTACACGCTTGGGCAGGCGGGGTGGCAACCGCAGTTTTTTATCGTTTTGAGTCGTTATCAGGATGATGTTGCTGCCTATTTCTTATTTCATTTTCCCTCTGTCGCCTGTTACGACACCCTCGGACGATATTGAGTATTGGATATTCTTATACCGCCTTTACACCCGTACATGTGGGTAAGGTTTATTTATTTATTTTAATTTTTAGTTTAAATCAGAATTTGAAATAAAATTAAAGTTTGCTCCAAGAAAATATATTTATTTAGAAATCTATTGACAAAAAACAATTAAATGACATAATTTACGTAAATACATTTTGATTCCATTTGATGAGTAAATAATGAAAATTGGACGTTAATTGTACGTAGAACTATTGGACGCTTTATTATTATATACAAATCGGATTAAGAAATACACATATTCAAAAACATACAATATTCTTTGAGTTATTTTACTTCAGTTCTAAAAATTACGCAGATAGACCTTAGTTCAAATTCAAATCCATGAGTATGCTGCAGTGGTCCAAACTACAGTGTCACTTAAATATCTGATTTTTTTTTAATTGAGAATGTTTTGTTTTTATTTTGTGTTTCTTTAAGATATCAATGCATAAGTAGATCAGTTTATTATACTGGATTACCTTTTTTACCGTTTGGAAAAAATAGGATGTAACATCCAATATGGTATTGATATATTACAAAAAAAATTGTATTAAATAAATTAATTAATTAAAATCTATCGAAATTCAAATCATATCCACCCTAATTTACGAACGGCAATAAGACAATAAATTTAGTAGGCATCTTTGACCTTATCACCAGGCAGGAAAAAATTTTTGTTTTCATTTTTTGTAAAATATCAGTGCCATATCCTTTTGCTCCATTCACATATTACACCCTATTTTTTCCAGATGGTAAAAAAAGGTCATCCAGTATTTGTTATTATTAAAAAAAACTATCAATACATTTCGTTTAAATATATTTTTAAATGTATATAATTTCGATAAAAAATTGGTTCATTTAACCTTGGAAATATATAATGCAAACAATATTGAGCGTAGTCAGATTTTGATTTAAAGCGCTTCTACGCGGTTGGGACCAACCACCAACCGTCGTGACCTTGGTCGGGTCAACCGATTTTTATATTCGTTCTACACGGTCGGGTGGTTGACTCAACTTTTCAGTTGTCTCTGGTATTTAAGACGTTCGCGCGCGGTAACGGCTACGGCCGCTTTTTTGTATTGCAAATATCGCCAGTACGGTTATTGCCGTAAACTTTCAAATTCTCCGTATTGCCAGTACGGTATATACGACTGTGAGTTATGTATACAACACATTTCCACTTGCACTCTGTGAGAGGAATATACGATTGTACTGTCAAAATGTAATGCACAAGAGCAAATGTACACTACGGCTGTTGCCGTTGTGTTTGTATGCGTGTTACTTCGACGCACGAGTTAGTGCCGCGTGGGACGCCATCTTGTCAGAACGTGTATTTCTCTAGCGCTCCGCGATCGAAAGTGAGTATAAATACTTATTTTACTTTACTGTAGGGATAAAATCTTATTGTAATATAATAATCGTTATACTATAAAAATAGCTTTGAACTATATATTGACGTAATTATGAACAAATTTTATCAATTGAATTTGTATAACGTAGGTATTTATATTTTTTTAGATGGCACAAAAGCAGACAGATAGTGAGCGTATTAGGCAACTTTTAGAGGGTGCATCTAATACGGAGTTGACTCCAGAACGGGACCCATACAGTGATGATGGCGAATATGGATTGGATCAAGAATTTCAACCTAATTATGATGATATGTCGAGCTCAGATGTGGAGTCTACAGAGGCAAGAAAAATTGCAAGAAATATGATGAGAACAGAGTTCAGCGGATCTAGTGATACTCTAGTGTCAGATGATGAAGTAGAGGTAAGAATCCACTCAACTTTAACTGTCCCTGTGCAGCAGCCGTGCACTTCAGATCAAATTATAAACACAACTAACGGCGATATAGGGGATGATAATGCCAGGGCAAACAGCCCATCTATACTAATGTGCCATGAACAATTCGGTGATGCATCTGATGTACACGAAATATCGTGTGAAAATTCTCAAAATGACACTGACGATTGGGTGGACGTTACTGTCGAGATCCCTCTTTTTTATTTTGATTACGCATCTGAAGGACTCAAAGTAGAAATGCCTGATAATGCTCAACCTTTAGATATTTTCAAATTAATATTTTCTAACGATCTTTTGGGTTTTGTTGTGTCTAGAACAAATGCTTACGGAAATAATTTGACGAATACAACCAGACCTCATACTCGACATAGTAGAAAATGTTCTTTCCGTGATGTAACCAAAGAAGAAATGTTAGCTTTCTTGGGGCTTTGTTTATTACAAGGCCAAATTAAAATTCCAAAGAGGCGAAAACTCTTCTCATATTCCGATCCTTTGAATTTCCACCCGATATGTTCTTATGTGATGTCATCTAGAAGATTTGATCAAATATTACGAGCCATTATGAGGCAAAGGCGAGAAGAAGATAACTGGTTTTATTGAAGCTCTGTCTGAGAACTTTCGTCGTGTATATGGTCCTGGCAAAGAAATATCGTTAGATGAATCTCTCTAGCTTTATACAGGTGTATACTATATTTCAGGCAGTACATAAAATCTAAGAAGGCTAATAAAATTTTATATCCTAACCAGTGCAACAGGATATGTTCTAAATATTACTATGTATTGTGGTAAGGGCGAAGATGATAATACGTATAGGAAGAAAACTGAACAAATAGTTATGAAACTGCTGAAACCATATTTGATGAAAGGTCATCACATATTCATGGATAATTTTTATAACGATGTCGATTTGAGTCAGAAATTACTAGAGTTGCGTACCCACACCATTTGCACACTTCGTAAAAACAGAAAGACAAACCCTAAGGGGCTAACACAGATAAAACTAAAAAAGGGTGATTTTTTTTGGTGTCGTAAAAAGTAAGTTTACTATCAGCGTGGTATGCTAAGCGTCCAGTTTACGTTATAACTACCAGAAATCATCCTACGCTAATAAATGTTACAAACCGATTTGAAAAAAAATTCACAAAAGCCTGAAGAGGTTTCAGAATATAATAAATATGTGAGAGCAATAGATAGGAAAGTCCAAATGGTTGCATATTACACCTCGCCACAGAAAACAATTCGATGGTATAAGAAAGTATTCTTTCATCTCTTAGATATATCTGTTTGGAATTATTTCTTCGTCTACAAAAAATACTTTAAAAACGATGTAAAATACGAATTTCTGGACTATCGCGAAGATTTAATAAAACAAATGATAAACTTGAGAGTAGTTGTTCTGGTAGAAAAATTATAAGAACTGGTAGCATATATTCCAGTCGACGAACTGCGGTTAAAGCTCCAAAAAAGGTACTTCAACAGGAAAATTTGGTAAGCATTAGTCAGGATCACTGGCCTGAAGATATTCTGTGCTCCACTGATTCCAAGAGGAATTTTAAATATTTGAACTGTAGCCTCTGCACTAAAAAAGAAAAAACGCAAAGAGACAAAATATAGGTGCAATAGATGCCGAGAAAAAACTCCCTTATGTCCTACATGTTTTAAGGAATGGCACGTGAAATATGTCAAGAGGGGAGTTATTATTCTAAGAAAATGTTGATTTATACACATATTTTTTTTAATTTTTAAAGAGATATTTTTTTGTATTTAAAATAATAATAACTGTAGTAAGTTCTGACTAATTTATAGGCTGTGATTGATTATAATAGATATTTCTGTTTTATTTTATTTAAAATAATTAAGAACTGGAGTAAGTTCCTACTAATTAGGTACTAGGCTGTAATTGATTTTATAATAAATATTTCCTACGAATGCTAACTTTTATTTTTAAACTGCTATAGCCGTACTGTTATCATGCAATTCATATTCCCATATATTACACGGCAGTACGGCCTTAGCCGTATTACGGTTATAACCGAATACCTTTTTTATTATGTGGTACGACAGTAGGTATACGGTTATAACAGTGTCCCTAAAATGTATAGAAAAATTTAGTGATTTTTTACGAAACTATCAGTTAAATTACCGGCCACGAACGTGTTAAAGAGTAAAGACGTAAGGTTTTCTCAACATCAAAAAGTCGGTTTAGCTTTAACGTTTCTATGCTTGAATGTAGATGAAAAAAAAGAAAAAAGAGAAAATGGATAAAGTTGTGGCTGAAAGAGCGCATTACTTTAAACAAACATGACATTGTACTTTAAGACATGGTAAATCACACTACAGTGACAAGAATTCTGTCTGGACCTCACGTTCTTTGGTTCCGTTCGTATCCTCAGTGCTGTCAAACATTCGCCTGCGATGAATGCTAAGCAGTCGTCGCTGAGACGAGAGCGCCTCAGTGCCAGTGAGGCGCTCTCGTCGACCGACAGCTTTCCACACGGTCGGCATCAACCACGGACCCGACGTGTCGTGAGCAATGCGCTCGCGACCAAGGCCGTCGGACATCAACCAAAATATTGGTCAGACAACCGATGTCTACACTGTCCATTTTTACATCAACTCGACTCTTCTACAGCAGATCACCTCCGCAGAGATCGTGATCCTCGGTGACTTTAACGCCGATCATGCCGAATGGCTTGGTTCACGTTTAACCGATCATGCGGGGAGATCTGTTCATGATTTTGCCTTGGCATATGGTCTGACTCAACTGGTTACTTCGCCTACGCGGATTCCAGATGTGGAGGATCATGCACCTTCCCTGTTGGACCTTCTGCTGACCTCTCACCAGGACGGATATCAGATTTCCGTCGACGCCCCTTTAGGCTCCTCGGACCATTGTCTTGTTCGGAGTGTGGTTCCACTCACGCTGAAATCGTAGTTGCATTCTGCAGGCTGCCGCCGTGTTTGGCACTATAGGTCAGCCGATTGGGATGGGATGCGGTCTTTCTTTGCATTATGCCCTTGGGGGCGGGTTTGCTTCTCGCCGCACGATCCCAACGTTGTTGCGGATTCTGTCGCTGATGTGCTGCTTAAGGGTATGGAACTTTTTATTCCTTCCTCTGTGGTGCCCATTGGAGGCAAATCTCAGCCATGGTTTGGTCGCTCCTGTAAAATAGCATCATGCTATAAGCAGGAGTGCTACCAAGCCTGGGCTGATGCATCAGCGTCCCGGGATGTAAACACCAGCGCTCTAAAAAAGAAGTATAATTCCGCCTCTAGGTCCTTCAAAAGAGTCATTGCCAAGGCAAAGTCAGAGCACATAGGCAGAATTGGCGAGAAACTAGTTCGCCTTCATTCTGGAACCCGTGCATTCTGGTCTCTCGCCAAGGCTGTCCAGGGGAATTTCTGTCAGCCATCTCTTCCATCTCTGCACAGGGAGGACGACTCACTGGCCCATACCGCAAAGGAGAAAGCCGATCTTCTAGGCTCTTTCTTTGGGTCCAACTCGACCCTCGATGACGGGGGGAGTACGCCGCCGACCATCCCGCGGTGTGAGTGCTCCATGCCGGAAGTGCAGTTCACACAGCGCTCGGTTCGCAAAGCACTCCTCTCCCTGGACATCCACAAGTCGAGTGGGCCTGACGGAATTCCCCCCAATTGTGCTGAGGACGTGTGCACCAGAGTTGGCATCGGTTTTAACGCGTCTTTTCCGGTACTCCTACTCCCTAGGCGTAGTCCCAAAATCATGGAAGACGGCTTTCGTCCACCCGATCCCTAAAAAAGGCGACCGCTCAGACCCGTCCAACTAGCGGCCTATCGCCATCACCTCCTTGTTCTACAAAACAATGGAGTCCATTGTAAACTGCCAGCTCATGAGGTACCTTGAGGATCACCAGCTGATTAGTGACCGCCAATACGGTTTTCGCCGTGGTCGATCAGCTGGTGATCTTCTGGTCTACCTAACTCACAGATGGGCGGAGGCAGTAGAGTCCAAGGGGGGAGGCATTGGCCGTTAGTTTGGACATTGCAAAGGCCTTCGATCAGGTTTGGCACAAAGCGCTTCTTTCGAAGCTCCCTTCCTATGGGCTTCCCGAGAAATTGTGCGATTGGATCACCAGCTTTCTTGCAGATCGGGGCATTAAGGTCGTTGTAGACGGTGCAAGCTCCGATTGCAAGCCTATTAACGCTGGTGTTCAACAAGGCTGCGTGCTATCGCCAACGCTGTTTCTTCTGCATATCAATGATATATTGCAAACCCGTAACATTCATTGCTATGCAGATGACAGCACTGGTGATGCTCTTTACACCGGCCGAGCCAATATTTCTCGGGAAAACGTCTCCGAGTGCCGGGACAAACTTGTGTCTGAAGTCCAGTCTTTGCTGAACAGAGTCTCGGATTGGGGGTAACTAAATCTAGTCCAGTTTAACCCCCAGAAGACACAAGTTTGCGCGTTAACCGCTAAAAAGAACCCCTTTGTCGTATCTCCTCAGTTTCAAGGCATTTCCCTTGTTGCCTCAGCCAGTATCGGAATCCTCGGCGTCGACATATCGAGTGACGTGCAGTTTCGTGGTCACTTGGAAGAGAAGGCCAAATTGGCCTCTAAAAAGCTTGGCGTGCTCAGCAGAGCGGGACAGTATTTCATGCCGGCACACCGCCTGCAACTTTACGAGGCGCAGGTTCGGCCGCACATGGAGTACTGTTCCCATCTCTGGGCTGGGGCTCCCCAGTACCAGCTCCTTCCACTTGACCGCATCCAGCGCAGAGCGGCTCGAATCGTCGACGACCGTGTGCTTTCCGATCGGCTCGATTCACTGGCACTGCGAAGAGATGTTACATCTCTTTGCATTTTCTTTCGCATATACCATGGTGAGTGCTCTGAGGAATTTTTCGGATTAATCCCAGCTGCCAAATTTCGTGAACGCACTACGCGGCAAACGTCCCGATACCATCCACACCAACTGGATGCTTGGCGGTCCACCACTGTACGTTTCAAGAGGAGTTTTCTTCCGCGTACAACCTATCTGTGGAATAGTTTACCACCAGCGATTTTTCCGGACCGATACGACCTGGGGACCTTCAAGAAAAGAGCTTACACCTTTCTAAAGGGCCGGCAACGCACCTGCAATTCCCCTGGTGTTGCGGTTGATCATGGGCGGCGGTAGTCACTTAACATCAGGTGAGCCGCATGCTCGTTTGCCCCCTCTTCTATAAAATCCCGACCGTGTAGAAGGCCTTTTAGAGTGAGACGAAAACTAATAATCTTGAGTAGCTAATACTAACCAAAACTTTATTTAAGCAATAACAGGGTCCTTACATATGAAATTAGCGTTTTGTCGTACTGACCACTTTGATCTGAAATACCTCCTCTTTGGGTAAGAATTCCAAATTCAAATTTATAAATTCATTTAGCTGGTACATTTGAGTTTTGAAAACAGTCATTCATTTGTTTTTTCCTCAATGCTTAATACCGCACAATAGAAAACATGAAATTTCGGTATATTTACGAGAACGAGTTCTACCGTGGCACCAGTGCTGCAGAAACAGCTCCAAGGATTAATGATGTGTACGGCGCTGGTGTCGCAAAAGAAAACACAGTACGTTTTAGGTTTCAACGTTTTCGTTCTGGAAATTTCGACCTTCAGAACCAACCCCGTGGACGGCCAGAGATTAAAGTGGAAAATGAAGAACTAAAGACTATTGTGGAAGCGGATCCATCACAAAGCACTTCAGAGATAGCTGCAGGCTTCGGGGTAAGTGATAAAACAGTAATTATCCACTTGAAGCAAATCGGGAAAGTCAAAAAAATTGAACGATGGGTATACCTCATGAATTGAGTGAATCGAACTTGTAAACACGCGTCGACTGCCGTGTTACTTTGCTCAATCGACACAAAAATAAAGGGATTTTAAATCGAATCATTACCTGTGATAAAAATTGGATACTGCGCGATAATCGGAAGCGCTCGTCGCAATGGCTGAACCCTGAAGACCCAGCCAAATCCTGCCCTAAACGAAAATTGACTCAGAAAAAGTTACTTGTGAGTGTTTGTTGGACTAACGCCGGTGTCGTTCACTACAGCTTTCTAAAATCTGGTCAAACGATTACGGCAGATATCTACTGTGAGCAACTGCAAACCATGAAGGAACAAGAAGCTGAGCTGCTAAACAACCGAGATTGGTCAATCGCTCTAGGCCACTGCTGCTTCACGACAACGCAAGACCACACACTGCACAACAAACAACCACTAAGTTAGATGAGCTACAATTGGAATATCTTCGACATCCACCCTACTCCCCGGACCTTGCTCCAACAGATTACCATTATTTTCGGAATTTCGACAACTTCTTACAAGGAAAAAAATTCAACTCTGATGCGGCAGTCCAAACCGCCTTCAAAGAGTTTATTGATTTTCGCCCCATGGTTTAAAGGGGTATAGTAAAGGGATCAATGAACTACCTATGTCCTATGAGATGGCAAAAGTGCATAGATAACAACGGTGCATACTTGGATTAATTAAATATATTTTACAAATAAAAAATTACTTTATATCCCTCCCGTACAAAACGCCAATTTATATTTTTAAATCCAGAAAGCGGAAATCTTTTCATTAGAGCGTACCATTACCTAACATTTGTGACGTCACTGGTGCGTGTTGAAATCGGGTATACAGGGTAGGCTTAGGTCACGCCCGCGCAGTTATTTTAAAACATACCTGACCGCAACAAAGCAATCGCTGGATACTCTTTTATCACGTTACTATTTCAATCGTTCTTTCCTTTTCGCCCGCTGGCTGACGCAATTGTGGCATCATTTTTTACCACGTGCGAGTTAGTACTGTTAAACTCTGTGATTTCCAGTGTTTTTAATTTAAAAAATAGGAAATATAGTGCATAGCATAATGTGAAGTATATTATCGAGTGATAACTATATAGTTTGTGATTCTCTTAGTGTAAAAAGTGTGTAAAATGATAGATAAAGCCGGTTTAGAGGGCTTTATAACTGAACATTGTGGACTTATTGAGAAATTAGATTTTGAATCGTGTGAAAAGTACTTCGTGCAATTTAGACTGAAAGCTGATCAAAATGAAGAGCAAGAACGATATGCTAAGTTTATCGACGAGTTTGTTAAATTTTTCCTAATTATACGAAAACGAACTGGATAGTTCGAAAGTCATATTCTTCGCTTCTTGTTTCGAAAAACTTATACATGTCAACATTCATCGTTCAATAAAAATCTGATAAGTCGTCTAGTGGACAAAACTGTAAGGCTAAAATAGACTTTGTTATCAAAAAAGGCAACAAGGACACTATTCGAAACGATAAACTATTGTTGCAAGTATATAATGTGTAGTGACCTTATACGCGTTTATGTTGCCGAAGCTTTGAATTTACTAAAATGCAACCAAGAAACCGAAGAAAGATTTAAAAAATATTTCAACAGTGGGATGACGCCTTGTGCAGCAATAAATTACAATAAATTGAACATACTGGACTCGTTTCAATATACTGCTGTAAATGGAATAGAGATGCTGTCGAATTCTCAAATAAATCCTTCTGAAAATCATGTGTACTACATGTATAATAAATGGCGTGCTGAAAAGTATGGTGACCGTAATGAATGCAATCTCCCCGAAATCATGCGAGGGAAAATTGAGAGTTTAATTGAGAAAGGCTACACGATACTGTCGAAACCATATCCCAGGATTATTGTCATAATTACGCCTATAAAGAAACGGGTCTTTCTATCGACTGCATATGAGAATATGATATTTGTAGACACAACATCATCGTGTGACCAGACCAGTTCTGCAATTACTCTAGTTTTTACATCTCACAAAATTGGCGGTCTTCCATTGGTTTGTGCTATACATACCGAGCAAAATGAACCCAATTACACACTGGTTTTTGGCACCATTAAAGAAGCTATAGAAAAGAACGAGACGAGTAAAAATTTGAGCCTGATATTGTTATGACAGATGATTCTACTGCAGAAGGAAATGCTTTGAGAACCATTTTTCCAAATGCTCGATTAATATTGTGCGCATTTCATGTATGTCAAGCCTTTTGGCGTTGGCTTTGCGTTACAGATCACAAGGTTGACATAACGAAAACACAGTCAATCATGATGAGATTTAGAAATATTCTTTTTGTAACTGATCCAGAAGAAGCAGTAAAATTGTATGAGGGATTGACAATGGACGAGTATATTAAGACGATGCCAGCTCTGTTAAATCATCTCAGTAACTTATGGGAACGGCGACACTAGAATGGTGTATCTCTGGTAGGGTGGATTTACTTACGCGAGGAAACAATACTAACAACATAACAGAAGCATGTATACGCATTCTTAAAGACGTGATGCTCCAGCACTGTAAAGCAATTAAATGCTTTACAGTGCTGGAGTATCACGTCTTGCGTATTGGTAAATTTCATCACCTCCATTTTTGAGAACTATTTTCAGCGCCGCATCCATTCTTACGCTAACACGCGAAAAACCAAGGATTCCATATATGCAATGTTCATGAAAACTGCTCGAAATATTAAAAATATTTCTAAAGTCAACGATAATGAGTACAGTGTAGAATCAGAGACAAATTCAAATACTTTTTACACTGTCAGAGCCGATTTAGCTGTTTGCGACTGTGATGCTGGAAAATGTGGAAGATTTTGCAAGCACCTATGTAGCATTGAGCAAAAATTTGGTGTTATATTTCCGAATTCTCCTCGGCTGTCTATTCATGATAGAATATCACTAGCAAGAATTGCGATGGGGGATGAGATAAATGAAAATTTTTATATGAATATGGAGCTGAGATTGGATCAAACATCAAACAATGATTTGGACTCGATAGTACCACAGTGCTCGTCCTCCAACACACAAGAGCTGACACAGGATGCGGACAATTCTTCGTCATACTCACAACAGGTTGCAGTAGAATTTCCGCACCAGTATAATAATGCACTTGCTGAATTTAAGTTGAAGTAAAACCTATTTATAAGATTCCATAAATTCACTGATTAGAGCAAGAATTGTTATGTTCAAAACACAGCCATAAGTAGACGTAAAGACAGGGGAATAGAAAAGATGAAGTCTAGGATTCAAGCTGGGCGGCCGTCTAACACAGAACGCACAACTAAACGAAAGCATGACTTAGGACAGAATATTAAAATGAATGTTCATAAAGCGCGTTAAATTCTTATTTTTCCTTTTTTAGTTCATGCCAATTGTATTTCTGTACTAAGTTCATTTCCTTTTGTAATAAACGTTTTTATCCACTTTTGTTCTTGTATAATTTATTTCAATCCCAACATAAAAATAACCATCCCTTTGTCTGTCTCTCTATTCGTTGAGACACTGAAACGGGTATAAATTATAGTATAGCAAAATGTAGTGTCCTACATGAAAGTATACCCCAGAAAATTGTTGCGGACAGGTATACTTTGAACTCCTTAATACGGCTGAATATATTTTTATTGTATATCCGAACTCAACACTATTGAGCGTTGTGTAAAGGTATAGATTCCATATACGCTACGTCAATACCTACTTTCTAAGGTTCTAAGCTCTTTTCATATCGTTTACATAATATGCATAACATACAATTTAATACTGTTTCTAAGTATACCTACGTCAATTGTTTAACAGCGTCCCTATAAAGTATAGGAGATCAAAAAGCACCTAAAAAGCTCGTTTATTTATATGCCATTGCAAAAAATGACGATTTTCTAAATAATCTAGTTAAAAAGACATACCAATATCAATATTTATGATAGAATACTTATTAGAAATATTATTTTAAACATTAAAACACACACTAGAAATTACGAGTACAACAAAATGTAAATCTTACTAGGATTTAAAAAAGTACACAAAAGTACATAGTATCCATCAAAGACTTCTATGTATTCTACTATAAGAATATCCTCGATAAATTGCGCACTCAGTTACGATCAATTCTTCATAATTCTGCGAACGGGCGAGAAGACGACATTGTTTTCAACAATCTCACACTAATTTTGTATAGTGTTACTAAGAAAACGGTGTCATTAATTATGTGCACACTATGTCAACGTGTACTCGTACATAGAAGTCTTTCGTATCTGTAGACTATTTTAAAGTAGGTAACATCATTGTATCTAACATATATAGTTTGCAGAATAAACAGTATATATTCAATAATTAAGTAGGAAACATTTAGATTGGATTTCCAGTACAGATGTATTTGTAGGCAGGCTTAGTGAAGCTAGGATATGTTTAGGAAAGTTACAAGTCTTCGATCAACAATATCAACTAGATGTCGGGTCGGCGCAAGAAATCCATCTCAGTAAATAAGAGCACAAGTGAGACGTGAGCTCTTGCACATGAGAGTGTAGCTCGCAAGGCAATAACGGGAAAAAGAACTTTATTTATTATAATTTAAAGCTGATTTCACACTAAATGTTATTTAATTTATGTCTTTTCATAGTTTATATTCATACGGACACTATTTAGCTATGATTTTGTACGTGACCCGTTATCTAGTTAGTATTGTTGATCGAAGTTACATGCAGTCTCTTGTGGCATAAGAAATAAAATAAAAGACAATTATAAACAATATATAATTACATAATATTACAAATATTTTACCATTATTTAGGTAACATCCAAATTAAATTTCCAAAAAAGTATAATAATATAAAAACGATATACATACCGATCAAATAAAAATAACTAAAGCTGATTTAAATTAATCAATATACACAAAATCTGTAAATAAGTTTATTTTTAGAATACGTTTAAATGCCTTTTTATTAAATTTTTAAATCGAATCATATTATACCTACGAATTATAAACAAAGATTTTTTTTAACAGGAAGTAACAAAATACACTTTGTATAAAAATAATATTATACTAATTAAAATGGTACTATTTATTGAAAAGGCACTATTTCAATAAGATGTAGGTACATAATTTAAATTTTAGCTTTTATTTTTTGTTCAATTTGATTGATTGATAATACATAATGTAAGCATGATGTAAACTCTCAGGCCTGTTACCCACTGGGGAAGGCTGAGACTACGAACTTCCATTTGGTACGAACCTGATACACCTCCCTCGCTTCTTTACATATACCTAATCATACATGTTCGTCAGTACTCTTAATTTAGCACATCATCCATAATGATAACAGCAATGTTATATACTTAAATTTAAATTCGGCAAGAAATTTTCAATGATAGTAACAATATAGTAAGGTAAAAATTATGGTAAAATAAATAAAAAGACTCGAAGTTCAGTCGAAATAAACATCTAGAAGATGCCAAAGCTAATAACTTGTGAGCCATCGATCAGCTATCCGCAGAGGAAGCTGTGGAACTACAGAGTTCTTTGCCAACCCATGAACTATCATTAACATCCTCATTTCTGAGAGAGTTAAGTAATGGAAAGGATTCCTCCGCATTGCTCTAAGGCTCAACGGCCGACTCTATATACCCTGAAAATATTTCTATATTTATTTTCTCACTATGTTATCTTTCCCACCGAAGTCCCAAATAGTAAATTACACAAAAAATTTTGACAATTTAAATGGTGCCAGTGAAGATTTTTTTCAGAGATGAAGGTTGACGAACGAGCACACAGTTACCAGACGGTAAGTTGGTGCAATAAACCCATTTACACCTACATACATCGATAATTGACATTGTCAACGACAAAGTTAAAGGGGGATTGATGTTCATTATTTGATCCTAAGGACGTTAAACTGACAGATATTGGTATAACCTTAAAGAGGCAATCGTTATCCTCAGGGGTGACAAAAATCTGCATTTGATTCTTAATTGAAGATAAATATAGATGTCTATGGGTGACAGCATCCGCTTACCAGTAGGTGAACAGGGTGCTCGTTTATCACTGTTATTCTATTTTTTTACTAAATTTTGTAATATAAACGCTTTATGAATCATAAAATGAGCATCAGTATCTTCCTCATGATTACGAAAAAAATAAAAAACTGCGGTTGTCTAACCCACCTGCCCCACGTGGCAATAATTGCAAACGATATGGCTATATATGGAGGGCCTAAGTTCAGCAGAACACTTTGACAGTCTGTAATGAATAAATGAATGAATGTAAACGCTTTATAATATAAGCTTCTTTGGCCTTAGCGCGCTTGTAAACTGCATGGTAATCCAATGGATTGAATGAACATTGACTAATGCCGGGTTCTATTTCGGTTCGGTTCGTCTTCTTTTACAAGTTGTTTTGCGGTAAATAAAGTGCATGAAAACCCTTTTTAAATAATACAACAGTTTAATTAAATAATTATTTTCTTTTTTTTTAAATAATTCGTTTCTTAAATAAGAACCGTACTAATTTTTTTTGAAGTGAATATTTCTTTAGAATCGTTGTAATTTGAAACTCGACGAAACGAAAAAGCGATACTAAAAAGAAAGAAACATATACATCTGTAGAATTTAGCCTGCGAGAGAATGAGGTAGATTACAGTACATAGTGTTTATTTTAAATTTATTTATGTTTTAATTAATTACATACATAATACAATTATCCTACTCTTGATACTCTGCATTCGTCTCATTCTCTCGTAGTTTAGTTTTCTGAAGGTGTGAACTGCACGTAATATGTTTGTTTAGTATTTAGACTTGTTGCTGAATGGTTTGTAATTGTAGAAGCGACAGTAGCCTAATGGCAGGGCGCGGACCGCGAACTCAAAAAGGTCGTGGGTTCGAATCCGCCATTCGACTACTGGCCTGAACCACTCGTAACACAAGCAATCTAAGCTTACCACGAGTGGTTAATGGGAATATTAGTAATGTTTATAGCATTGTAACTCGTACGCTACGTTACGGAGAACGAAACATTTCTTGAATATGGGAATTGGACATAAGAAAGAGTGAGTGACTCTAGTCGTTGAATTTCTACCAGTGTCCGCGTCGCCGACATAATAATTCTATTGCATTTCATTACATTCCCGTCGCACGAATGCTTATAGAGACCACGTTTTTACAGAGAATGTGCTAGGCTAGGTGCTAGGCCTAAATTTAAACTATTATGTAGCCTTATATAGGAACGATTTAAAGTTTCTTATTGTTTATACATCTCGAATATGGCACGGAACAAATTAGTTTAGTTTAAAATTGAACCAACCCTTTTTTATACGCTTAGAAGAGGTTTTAATAAAATATGATTTCAAAAATTATTTGAAAATATGTTTGAACTGTTAGGCAAACTATCAAAGCTTAATCAGACGTTTTGCACTTTGACCGGTAAGTCCGGCGCCACTATTTATTTATTTATAGAAAGGGGGCAAATGAGCATGCGGTTCGTGACTATCGCCGCCCGTCACCAAATGCAACACCAGGTAAATATCGAGTGCATTGCCGGCCTTTTAAAAAGGAACTTTCACTAATTTGAGCGTGGAAGGAAAAAGGGATCTCCAACCGGGCAAAGTGTTCAGCCCAGGAGCCGATCAATGAAGCATGTTGTATATATTTATTTGAAAATTTCGATAGCGTGATTTTAGCTCCGGTTTGTTCACGATTATGATGCGACAGCAGCACCGCTATAACACTATTAGAAACTAGTAATTTGACATTTCATGAATTTAACAATGTTATTTTAGGATCTACAAATAATACTTTTAGGTCTTGTACGTGCACGTAAAATGAATGTTTGTAAACGTGTTACATACATGATTTCCTACACTCCTATATAAACCATTGTTAACTCTAAAAGCGATTGTGTGTGACAATATGTATCAGAAAAATAGTATTATACGGACAATAGTGTTAAAATATAGAGTACGTAACATTAAAATATAGAATAGGGTATTTAGCACCATGTAAAAAAACGTATTCATGATAGGTTTTATAAAAAAATGAAGCGAGTAATGTTTATTTCTATTCATAAAATTGAATTATAAACTTTATTATTTAATTTTAAGAATATTTTCAAATGTCCAAAGCTCTACCGTCATATTAGGATCCGCCGTGACGTCACTTCGAAGGTAAACAAGCTAATGTGCCGTGTGTTGTTTCGAAATGTTATCAAATTATCACGATTGTTGATTTTTATTCCGTATTGTATTAAAATGCCATCATGGAAGACGGATTCGTAAAAGCAGAAAGTACTAATCTACTACGGATAAATACATTGGTGGTGGCATACATTTTCGCATGTAATCCCGATTGCCGGGATGTACATCAATGTACCTATTACCAACTTTTGTTTATACAATAACACAATACCAGGTCTATTTTAAAATACACGCTATTTTAATTAAACATCGTTACGTATGTCTATTACAATCTCACATAATCTAATTTTTGTTTTCAGGTCCGGAAGGGAATCATACAGGTATGACGCAATAGACTATGTGCAACTTAAGAGGGTGCAAAACACATGTAGTTAAGTGTACAATGTGCCCAGAAAGAACACAAAGTGCGTTTTTAGCCATTGTCTTCATTAATTAGTGTCCAGTGCCATGATTGCCTATCGTATTATATACACGATATAGTGTATATCGGTGATCGGATGAGAACCGGTGTATTCAACGTGGTATGGACGTTGGCGACTGAGATTCTTTACTGTGGAGAGGTATTTCTAATCGGCTTAGATTATAAATCTTAGGCCTAATCGCCTAGCGTTAAATGGTCTAAGTCTAAGGGTATATACCATACGTACGCGTACGCTCGCACGCACGTAGTAGCTGCAAGCATTTGCACTGCAAGGTGTTGCAGTTTTTAAGTGGTTGTACCGCGGAACCGAAGACCAGCAGTTATGTCGAATGCTTCCGGAGAAATCCAATCAAAGGTTGGGTCATCAATAAAAAATTTAAGTATCTATAAAATCTGTGGCCGACAAGTACGGTATATCAAAATCAACTCTTCATCGCCATACCAATAAAAATATAAAACGCCCTGGTGGCCAAACAGCGCTAACACCAGATATAGAAGATCTATTAGTAGAAAACTTATACGTGTGCAGAGTGGGGATATCCCTTATATACAACAGACTTTAGATATTTAGTCAAAATGTATCTAGACACACAAGCGATAGTACACAAAAAGTTCAAAAATAATTTAACAGGAATAGACTACACAAACGGTTTCTAAATCATCACAAAAATAAAATTCCAAAGAGATTACGCCAAAACATTAAGAGATCTAGGGCTGCAGTTTCACCAGAATTAATAGAGACCTACTTCTGTGAGTTGGAAATACTTAAAAATCTTTAAAAATCCTTAGAAAATGTTCCAGGCACAAATATTATTAACTATGATGAGACAAATCTTTCTGACGATCCTTGCCGATAAAAGTAATCGTAAAACGAGGTTGCAAATGCCCGGAAAGGGTACTAAACCATTCAAAAGGCTCAACATCCTTGATGATGGCTTGTACAGGCTGAGGCGAACTATTGCCACATGGGTCGAGAATGGCCCATTTTCAAAGACTGGATCGAAACGACAGTGATACAATTTTTTGAAAACAAAGAAGGAAAAGTTCTCATCGGAAACAACTTGTCTTCGCATCTTTCCGTGGATTTGATAAAATAGTGCAAGGAAAAGAACATATTACATTTTGTCTTTTTATCGGCCAATTATACGCATATAACCCAACCGTTAGACTTAGCCTTTTATAGGCCGATGTATTTAGCCTGGCAACAACTACTATACAAGTTTATGAACACTGACGGCAGAATGTTAACATCAGTGCCTAAAGTTTGTTTCCCACGTCTGTTAAAACTGTTGATGGATCAATTAAAACCAAATTCGGAAAAAACATCAAAGCTGGATTCCATGAAGCAGGTATCACTCTATTAAATGCAAATAAAGTCTTACTTAAGATTACTCCAACTAAATCAAGAAAAAGATGCAAATAAAAATGTGGTTGATAAATCTTTCCTGAAAATCTTAAAAGAAATGCGTTTCGAAACAATGAAAGTTAGGGAACCAAAATATAAGAAAAAGTTAGAGGTAGTTTCAGGGCGAAGTGTAAGTGGAAATGATGTTGAAATTAGAAAGAAGAAATACCTTCAAAAATTAGGAAATTAGATGGTCATAGAGAAAAAGGAAAAAAGAGTTAAACACAAACTCAATCTCGAGAAGTTACAAACAGGAAAGTGTCTGAGGAACCTGTCATAAAGAGCACCAAAGAGCAACAAAAACCTCAAATTTGGTATGTCTCAAAACAAATCAGCATATAGACGATGAGAGATGGGATGAGAAAATGAAAAATTTCCCGGAGGCTGGATCATCAAGAGATATCATTGATCAAATTGTAAAAAATACGCGTGAGAGTGATTCATATAATATATTCCAAAACATTCTTAAATAAAAAAGCTTAGGGTCATGTAATGTAGAAGATATGCCTATTCTTATTGCTGACTCATTAGATTTACAGTGTCATGACGAAGTGACACACAAGCTCAGAATTTTTAAAGCAAGAGGAGATAAAGAAAGATACGAAATAGAAAAAAGAAATAAAATATCATATCAGATCTTAAATTACCACTGCCTATGAAGAAAAAAAAAGTCGAACAAATGATTGCAAGGACGAAAGTGAAATTATGAAAATTTTAGAAGAAGACGAATAATGTATTATGCTTTTCTCTTCCCGCTTCTTGAAACTTAAAACATATTTCGCCTACGATTTATATTATTATATTATTAAGTCCTAATAAGAGGTTTTATTTTATCAGTGTTATTTCTAGAAAGTTTTGTTTTGTTGAAATTGATATTTTTATTACACGTGTTTTTATTTCAAAAATTTAATTTAGTTGATAAAAGAAGCAAAGTATTTGATAATAGACTATAGTTTTTGAGGATAACATAGCAATAACATACTTTTGACAAAAAAAAATTGCTATTTTGTTTGCCGACTGTATTACTGATCTCATTAAATAAATACTTTCTATGCTATTATATTTGTTTTATTTTGCATTATTAAGTGATATTGAAAACCTCATTTTATCATATTGGGTAAAAATCTGTGACAGCTCTAGCTAAATTCCCGATTCATCCCTCTTTCGTTCCTTTTCAGCCCAACCACGGAGTGAGTCGGGCATATTTTTCTGTTTTTCTCATAAAACCTATTTTTTTGACCTTGAATGCAGTTTTAAATAATAAAAGCTTCAGCCACCGGAAGGAATATTTAATTAATTTATAGAATTTTAACTTTGTTAGTAAAGAAGCGCTACCTACCTCTGTTTTTGATTAAACTTATATTCCTAACCAGTTGTATCATTTCAATTTCCTACACTTAAGATGACGCCTATGAACGTTGTGTTGTTTAGTATGGTATATCAGACGGTATGTTGCAGCTATATTTGTAGTAGAAGCATTCCATCTTAATCCTCTCGGGTGACAAATTTTGATTCGTAATTGAGGATAGATGTAGGTGTCTATGCGGTGGCGGACGTAAAGATATGTTGCGTTTGAGTCACATAACATAGTTCTAAGACATACGTATTAGGACTGGACGTCTTTAGACGTCGCCACTTTGTATGGGAAGAAGGTGCGCCTCGGTACAAACATTTAGAGATGAGGTTTTTCCGCCAACGCGTTTTATAATGTGATTGGCAGATGTTTTATTTTTAACCAATTCGACTGTATTTTTATATGTATTACAGAACTTTTTCTAGGTGAACCGATTTTGAAGATCCCTTTTTTATTTGAAAGCTGATGCTTCTCACGTAGTCCCATATTAATTTCATCAAGATGTGACTAGTAGTTTTTAGTGATCCTTAATAATGCGTATTTGACTTCAAATTCATTGATAATGTTCTGTTCATGTTGACGTCTGAGGAGCCCAATATTCAAGGACACTTCGGCCAGGCCACGGCTCAGAACCATTCATTTTATGAAACGGCTTCCGCACCAGCCGTCTTCCTGCAGAGTAGCAAAGACGCGTGACTTCGTGTCACGACCAATTCATATCCGCGCAGGGTCAGGCGAACTCTCGGACCAACTTACCGATGCGGGCGGCTATTACTGCGAAAGTTATGTGCTACCGCGCTATCAGCCGGGAGTATGAGGAAAAGAACAGCATCTTCAACCCATGGGCCTGCTTCTGTTATCAGAGGTATCTTGATACGTGTCCCAAAACTGAGCGGCGAACAGGAACACCCTCCTAGCCCATGTTGGTTTGATGCATTATAATAATAATAATTGTGAATTTAGCAATCCCATTGGAATGGAGCTGGGGACGGATAAGTGTGGGGTCCTCCATTTTGAAAGGGGAAGGGTTGCTAACTCTGAGGTCATAGACTTATCTATGCCCGTCTACTTAAGGACCCTTTCCGAGGCTGAAACATATATGTGACATACCTTGATATGTCACAGAATATCGGTTGATGAGGCTGGTATGAAACAGTCAGTTTGCGACGTGTTTTATGTACGCTTGACCAAAGTGCTTAACAGCCTTTTGTCCGGTGTGAATAAGACACACGCATATAACGATTGGGTCATGCCTGTCCTCATGTATACCTTTGGCATACTCAGGTGGACTCAGACTGACAGTCCCATAGGATGCATCATCCGAGATCGTCGGTAATGAGGTTGTACTTGCCGCGAAAGCATGGTGGGCGTGGCTTTCTGAACGCGCTCTCCGTGCATAATCGCGAAGTGTGCAGCCTCCATCATTACTTCCTGGCGAGATCGGATGATCCATTCTATAATGACGTCATTTCTAGTGATAAAAGGGCTTACCCCTCTATCCTTAGCCAACGAGCAATGGCAGGACCCGGCAGTGCAAAGCATTTCCGACTGAGAGACCGTATGGAAGGAGAAGGAGCTCCCCGGGAGGTTCTACAAGGCTCTGCAAAAGCCCTTCTTGGATACATGGTAGGATATAATAAACTGAGGGTTAGGAGGGAACTTGCGCTCACCTCGTATATTTTTAAAATACTGCGAGAAAAATTGTTTAATGCTGAAATATTAGGGCAGCTTAATCTATGTGTTCCTGAGAGGTATGTGTGGCGCTGACGGCAGCCGCGACTGTTGGTGATGCCGCGAGGTCGGACCAACATTCTGAGTGAGGCACCTCCAACGCGCGCACTCCGCACGCTCAACTTTATAGCTTGTGAGACGGACCTATTTTGTTGTACTCTGAGTGAATTCACAAAGACAGCATTGTTTGTAATTTGTTACAAAAAATTAAATAATCTACACAAATCAGTTACACTACACTACAGCTACACTATCGCATTAGGTAATCCTGTAATGATAGTTGTAAGTTTCAGAAATAAATAAATAAAATAAAATACAGTCGCCTCCCTCAACTGGCTACGTTTCGGTGACCTCTTCGGGGAAACTGAGGGTTTTGTCTGTGCAATACAGGATCAGGTTATTAAGACCAACAACTTTCTAAAGGATGGCACCGTCGACGTCTGTCGAGCTTGTCGCCATCCCGGTGAGTCGCTTAGGCATGTCATCTCCGGTTGTTCGGCGCTTTCTAACTCTGAGTACTTGCACAGGCATAATCTAGTAGTCAGCATTCTACGCCAGGAGCTCGCTCTGAAATACGATCTCGTGGACCGGAAATTGTCGTAGGTATTACTAGTATTTGCCGGAAGCCGTGCTCGAAAATGACCGCGCTAGGCTCTACTGGGACTGGGGTTATCATCACAGACAGGACTATTCTTGCGAATAAGCCTGATATTGTGCTGATGGACCGGGCACAGTCAAGGATATTTTTGGTCGATATTACCATTCCGTATGACGAAAACCTCGTGAAAGCCGAAACAGATAAGCAATCAAAATATCTGGACCTGGCTCACGAGGTGACCGACATGTGGGGTGGTCTGCCGACCGAAGTTATTCCTGTAGTCGTGTCTGCAAACGGGTCAATCCCAGCCAGCCTCTCGAGTCATCTGAGGCGGCTGGGACTACGTGGCGGACCGCTCCGGGCTCAAATGCAGAAGGCGGTGCTCCTCGATACCGCCCGCATCGTCCGCCGGTTTCTTTCCCTTCCCCCTAACCCTCGGCCGTTTGGTCTCCCCTGCCGAGAGCTCCATCTGGTTGGGCTTTTATTTATTTATGTATTATTTATTTATTTATGTTAGTATATGAAATATATATTTATGTATATTTATCATTTCCTTTTATATATGTATCCAGCCCAACCAGATATGAATACTCCATCAATAACCCCCAAAATAATAATAATAAACATTTATTTCTCCCACTTTGTACATAATTGTTTCATAAATAGTTGAAGAGTTATGCCCTTCAAGACGCAGGTGGCTTCTAGAACCGACACACTACAGGAGTACCTGCCAAATTTATGGCCGCTTGGGCCTGGAGAGTTGCCAAGATACCCATAAAAAACTGTTGTAGCAAAGGCTGTTTTTTTGTATAAGCAATAGTTAAATGTAAGTTAATCAACGTAATCTTAACAGAAATATAGTCTAGATTTGATAGACATCTTCGGGTCTTTCCTTGCCAGTTTTAACTAAATATTTCTCATATTTAAATCAGTTGACACTTTAATCCATAGCTTCCCCGGCGTTCTTATGCTCGTATTTTTACATTCAGACACACCACACCAATGATAACTCATTATTGAACATCCAAAAATATTTTATTCCTTTTCAAAATTGTTTTATATACTAGCGCAGTGAAGTCACGAGCTGAACCGCATGAGCCTAGTGTTTTCGCGCGAAAATTTAATACGATAGATCAAAGTAATTTTATGGCACAAAAAAATTACATAAAAATTATAGTGTTTCATCAGTGTAATACCCCATTCTACGAAAGTAAGAAAAAATATTGCAAGTATTTGTTTATTTTTGGATATCTAACCGCATGTGCAAGAAAATATACTTAGTTAATTTATTATATATATATTTTAGGCTCAAATTATAGCATTTGCATACTTTATATTTTCGAAATGGCTTATAGTAATATAGTACGATACTTTATGAAATAACACGGTTGGCAACCCTAGGCGTGCACTTGCAAACCCGCACCTCTGCACGTGCTTCTTCGGCCTCGGGAAAGGCGCCAATATTTACAAAGCCTACAGAAAGGGCAGTGTGTTACCGAGAAACACAAACTATATAGCAAAAGAAAAACGATGTCCAAATGCAAACGAACTTTCATTCTTTTTTTTTCATTAATTGTGGCACTGGCTACAAGCCCTTTAGAATAAAATAATACTTTAAAATAATAAAATAGTTTTATAAATTATCAATATGTTTTTAAATTTATTTTATTGTATTTTTTTAATTTCGAAGTTCTTGGGAGATTTTGGCGGTAATTTAAGACAGCGGAAAATTGATAACGCTATCGCAAGGTTTAATCGCAGCACTTGTTCTATTAATAGTTTACATTTGCAGACATTTAGTACACAAAATCGCACCACTTTTATGTATTAAAATCAACTACAAACCATTATTTAAACGATACTACGTTATCAGATCCGACGGCCTTCGGGTTCTAGCCAAAACTCCCTTCATTAGAAATTAATATAGCAATAGAACTAAAAAATTATAACCTGTTGTAAATTAAAATTTAAACTGTATTAAAAATATTAATCATAAAATATATCAGTAGGGCTTTCGTAAGAACTAACTTGAAAACTTGCTGTAGTATAGCTTGCATTGTTGTTAACATTTATACTTCTACTGCTGGCTTAGACGTGCTTAGTGTTACCAAAAATGTACCTTGTACTTTGTAGTTGTGTATTATATTTTATATACTTGCTCTAAGAAGGGATGGCTTGGGTAGTGAGCATAATGACACAGCCATTTTCTTAATTCTGAGATTGTTATGGAGAAGTTAGGCCCACATGCTGTTTCAATGCTTACATGACCTTAAAATATTTTTTATTTCTCAGCCATTAGATGTAGTATAACTGAACACCGACGTAAATTAGTCTGTACAGTTTATTCTGTATATTCTTAATCTGTGAGGATTAAGGTAAATAGTTATTTAGTATAAGTGATCGTGTATGTATTTGGTAAATATATAATATACTCTTGGACTGCCTTGTTTGTCTAGGGGTTGTACTAGTGCTGATCTTGAGATTCTGGGTTCGAATCCCGGGTCGGGATAAGGAATCAATTTATTGAGTTATTCCGTCAAGAAATTCTCAGTAGGTGCCCGGATTAAGGAGTTTGGCGGTGTCTCACCCCCGTGCCTCGGAAAGCACGTAAAGCAGTTGGTCCTGCGCCTGATCTCTTTCCAGTCGGTTTCATATCGCCACGATCCCGCAACTCTAAATCAAAGCATTTAAGACAATTCACGCAACAACACGTTTTCAAGTCGGTTCTTAGACAGCTAAAGGGTTATAGGGTGGTTGATACTATCACAAAACACAAAATCGCATATTATCCATTAGCTACCTACTGTTGACAGTGTTTAATTGGGTTGATTTTTTTGTTTAACGTAAATTAGATTATCATTATTAAAAATTATTCAAATAGCATTTTGATTTCTCTACAAGAAACTGTGACATCATTTCTCTGGTATTCCTAGATAATTTCTATTTTCGTTTAAAAATAATTTCAATTTTAAAAATAATTTTAATATATGTACCAACAATATCAGCTTTAACACACTGTTTTAAAACTATAATGAAACTTATAGAACTATAAACAATAGAATACCCATGCGTTGTAATTTTTATGATTAAAAAACTAAATATTCAGCCATCAGTCTTTCTGCATTAAATTTATTATTGCTCAATTTTCTAACTAAATGTTATTTCTCTTTACGATACAGAACGTTTTTGAGAAAAACACAAAAGAACAGCAAACTTATTATATTAAACAGATAACAAATAACCCTTATAAAATATTAAAATAGTTTTATAATCCGTTGATCAATTACATTCTTTCATTGCCACAGTCATTAGACATTCAGCAGCAAGTTTTGAAAATTTGGCTATAAATCTTACGATGTTTTCTTCTTACCGGACATCCTTTCTATAAGGTTTGTGATCATGTCGGCGTCTACAAGGCCGATAAATTTGTCTACAATTAGCCCGTTCTTTATAGCTATAACTGCAGGCACCGCTTTCACCTGCAAGCACATTGTGATGTTAAAAACTTGATTACAAAATAATATTTTTATAAAAAGGAAAAGCTGACTTCAGAGAACTAAATAGAATAAAATAATATCCACGTAACAGCTCAAGAATTTTAGCTCGTAATAGCTTCGGAAGTACTTTTATTTTTTGACCTTTTTGAATGGACTACAGAATACCACAAGCTTAGTGTCGTTAATGTAGTTATATTAAAAACTACCTTCCCTATTTTTGCATCCATAGAGTTGGATTTTTTCCTTATGGGACCATTCTTGAAGTATTTCCAATTAAATAAAAAACATGGGTAACAGCACCCATGTTTTTTGCACATGCGGTAAAAGTAAAACCTTCAGAAAACTCAACTTCGAAAGAATGAAACGTATGCACAGTATCAGAAGTAGCATAATTGTAGGGCTTATTTATAATAATATTGTTACCAAATAAAAAAAATTATTTTATTCTACATATCCCTTTATAAGCTTTTGGTCATATATTGGACACCGTACGTTGGACAAAATATCTTCAAAAGTACTTTCGCAACCATTGAGCTATTATGTACTACGTACTAAAGGCGACACTGCATTTAGTTACGCTGTCCCATTCCATTGCGGCGTTATCGCCTGGTTCCGCTCAACCGCTTATTCAGTACGAGCTATATTAAAGTTGCGTAAGTCCACATGCATTTGGAAATCTGTCTGTTCAGTTGCCCGTATGCTATCAAATCTGCTGACGACTGCAGCTTCATTTACCGTATAATAGCCATAAGATATAGAGTGTGATCGGAGAGTTTTTGTGTTCTTCTGCGACGGGTCTTACAGAACTTAGCTCCGACCGCATGGACAGTTTCCACAAGCTTGTCATTTATATCGTCTACTTTATTGCAGTTTTCTAGGCACTGGAAACGATTTTGTAACTCGAGCTGAAAGTTTTTGGGGCTTTGGATTAGAGCACGAGGTTGACTTCATTAGACGTGACCTCTCCAACTTCACGTTTAGGTTTAGTGTGCCTCTCACCATTCGGTGATCGCCGCCAGTTTTCATACTTGCGATCACTGAGACATTACCGAACAGTTGTCGTCTGGTCGTCATAGTGAAGTCAATCTCACTTTTTATCAAATTGTCGGGGCTCGACCAGGTCCACTTTCTGTGGGGCCACACTAAAACTAAAGGCTTTACAAAAGCATTTTAATATGCCATTATCCAACCGTTACACAGTGTAAAGCATCATAATGGTTTTGAAACATCGAGATGCTCGGTGAACTTATATAAAACTTTATATTTCGTGTGTTACTTGGGTTATTCTATTAAAATAATTTAAAAAAACATACAGTTGAATTGAGAACCTGTGGCTTTTTTGGAATTCAGCTAAAAATAACGCCTACCATTGTTTAATAATTTTCCTCAAGCAGAGGATTTGGCTTTTTCGACGTGCTTGGCAGTTTGATTAGCGATCGCAAATAAAAATTCTATATATTCGCCTAGCATTAATGTTTATTACATTAATTTTTAAAGTTTTCTATAGTAAACGATAGTAGAAAGTCCACTTGGTTAACCTCGCATGTCTCGCAACATTGAAGCTACTCCCGGATGTCGGATACCATGATATTTTCTGGGATTTACTATAGTCGCCTTTTACGGCACCCACGTGACGATATAAAGTGTTACTATTTTGTGTGAGTATTATATGATGTAGTTTCATTCATTATTAAAAAGAAAGGGTCTGATAATATAAGCTATCCAGAAACAATCACAATTAAACTAAAAAATAATTTATGTATTGCAATAATATTTGATTCGGCTAACATCCGAATGAAAGACTCTCGTTTCAACAGACAGGTGCGTTGCCTCCTAAGCATCATTGTACAGTATAGCTCGCTAACAGAGGAGACATTTCTAATGAATTATGTAATTGACAAAGATTTGGCAATTATGAGAGCAGCATCTCAGCAGGGTTCCTTGTACCCCCCGAACGGGTTCCCGACTTGTCATGGCAGTGGCTTAGTAGCCGTGGCTTGGTCACCTGCGGCGAACAGGGAGGAACACACATGGCTGGCCCGGGGACTACGGCCGGCCCGAGGTTGCTGGGCTGCGGCGAGAGGGGTACCCTCTCCCATACCGCTGCAATTGGGGAAAATGGACTCGAGGGGAAGAGGAGTGTTGGTATGGCGATGCGCCACTCACACTATCCTCTGCAACTCTGACGGGACGCACCGTTGATGCACTGGTGGTAGGGCTGCGGGGAGAGGAGTGTCGATATTGCGAGGCGCCGCTCTCCTTCTACCCCCCACAGTCCAATCTTGAGTGACATCGGAGCCATGGACTAGATCCGACGCTGAGGTCGGGAAAGCTAATGCTTCTGCCACGCTTGGGCACGCGGGTTGGCAAACGCAGATTTTTATTACTTTGCGATGTTATGAGGAAGGTGGTGCTGCCCATCTCCTGCTTCAGTTTCCCTCTGACGTCTCTTACAACACGCAGGGGGCGATATGGAGTAGCGGATATTCTTACACTGCCAATGAAATTGATAAATGAATATGTATCACCTCAAATGTGTGCACCAAATCAGCATTATCCTCGACGTCGACGACAGCCAAGTCCAGGTTATCTAGAGGTTCAATCAACTCCTTTAACTTAGGCGTGAGTATTTTACAAGGTTCACACCACTCCGCATGAAAATTCACTATTACTGGCTTGTCGTTATTCATCACCTGTTTTAAAGAAAGACAATTAATTACAGATTTTAAATTGATGATGTCGTTGTGTTGTTGACTGGTGAACTATTTCTTTACAAAGGGACTAATCTCAAAGTCCCGTAAATATCGTAACTTAAGCTCCACAGGTTGTAGAGTTATCCTCTCCTAAGGAAAGGATGCCATGGCGCTGCTGGCGCTAGTGGGACTGCAGATGTGTGCATGTGCGTTCCCGTGGCCCTGCCAATATGCGGCGGTACTGGAACCATGGGATTTAAGTCGGCGCGAGTCCGACATACCCCGTCCTTGCCACCGTGATGCGGGTAAACGTAGCCGTTTTCTCATGTAAAAAATATTATATCTTGACATTGAACAATTTTTTTTTTTTTTTTTATTATATATATATATATAGTATTAGATTAGATCTCCTTTTTTTACTATAATTGTAATAAAATAATTGTATTTTTTATATGGTAGAGCCATGATGCTATATGAGTAGTATATTTGTAGCAAGAATGGGTCGGCTCGACTGGAAAAGGACCACGCTTTCACAGAATACCACCGCAAAATAACAGCTCAACACTGCTGTGTTTCGTATGGTGAGTGTAGAGAACAAGTTTAAAGTGTATAATAAGTTCTCAAAGGGAAAACACATCTGCATTTTAATTCTTAATTGAGGACAGATTTAGATGTCTTGGGCTACAGTAACCACTTACCATCAGGTGGACTGTGTGCCCGTTTGCTACAATTATCCATTAAAAAAATGTTTTTTTTTGGGGTAGGCTTTTTTAAGAATCATCATAATATTGTAGCACTACTGCAGAAGTAATTAAATGGAAATTCTTTTATTCTTTTTAGTTCTTTAACATCGGCATTTACTTTTTAATAAAAGTTTAATTTTCATAGTATTTAATAGATTGGATATTGTACAATCAAAAGGCATATTTTCCTTAGTTGACTACCTCAACATCTAAGTGTCAAAATGGGATGAAGAACAATATTTTAAAACCTAAAACGAATTGTGATACTGTACTCACCTTATTAATAAATTCCTCATTATTTTTAACTAATATTGTCTCATTATGGACTATTGATGTTGAAATTGTCTTTATCCTTCTCAGGCTGGCGAGACTTCGGATAGGCGAGCGCAACCCCTGGCATATTGCATTACTCATTTTCTCTGAAAATAAAAAGAAAAACTTAATCACAACGCAGATGATATTATATGCTTTAGACCGGAACACAGCAGAGCAAGCACTATTATACGGCTGAAGTAGATAAGAGCACTATTAGGTGGTAGATCGGAAGCCCTCCTACCTAGTAATACACCACCTCTCATTATCTTTTTTTTTTTTTTTTATTATCAGTTATTTCAGTCATAGTTTTTTTTATAGAATAAGGGTGACAAACGAGCAGACAGTCCACCTGATGGTAAGTGGATGCTGTGGCTCATAGAGCATTTATCTTCAATTAGAAAAATCAAAATGCAGATGCGTTGTCAGTCCTGAGGACTGAGATGGAATGCCTCGTTTCTAGTAAAAAGGGTCTCCGGTTCTCTACACTCACCATACAAAACACAGCAGCATTAAGCTATTTTACGCTGGTATTCTGTGAAAACATAGTCCTACCTCGGTCGAGCCGACTCGTTCGTGCTGCAACCACAATATAGCTGCAGCATGGCTCTACCATGTAAAAAGACATAGATATAGACATGCATTTCTTCAATAACTTACACAATGGCAGTTTTGATACAAAAAATAAAATGATACATAAAAACATCAAAGAAAAATAAATAAGAGAAAACAGACATAAAATGATATGATTGCATGAGTGATGTGATACTGAAAAGGGCACTGCCTCAACATAATTCTATTGCACAGTAGCGGTAGCGTTGTTGTTCGGCAATGCTCACTGAGGTTGGACTTGTCCATGAGGATAGTGTGTAGGATGTACGCTTTATTTCTATGCTCGAGAAAATTCAAAATAATTAAATTAAATAATAGAAATGCAAAAGGATGTGAGCTTTAGTTATGCAGTTATAAGTGTTTAAAACAAATAATATAATGAAAATTTACAATAAAACATATTATAACATAGCATAAACACTCACGCCTGTCACCCAATGGGATAGGCAGAGACTACTGACTTCCATTTGGCACGATCCTGACACACCTCTCTCGCTCCTCCACATTCATATACCTACGCATACATGCTTGTCAGTTAAGAGTACCCATCAGCCCATTTTCAATATATTGCCAACTTGGTCGATAAACGTTCGCCTAGAAGGTCCCTTTCCGACTCTTCCATTCACTTCTGCAACATAAGTTTGCTTTGTCACTCTTTCCTCATTCATTCTTTCTACATGTCCAAACTATATTCCTTTCTTAATCATGGTCACAGCATCATCTTGCAAACTCAAGATTCACTCATCTTCATCAATCACTCAGATTCAGCCCTAACATACTCCTTAGAGACCGCATTTATTCTAATCTTGTGCTTCTTCTGCCACACCCAACTCTCACTACCATATGTTAAAGTAAATACAGCATAACAACACAGCATTGTGAATTGCCATACACGTCTTTTTTTACACATTCCGACTTTTCGCAATGGAGTGTAGAGCCCTATTTACTTTATTTCCAATGTTCTCTCGTTGTTCTATATCCTTATCACATCTCCCACAGTAAAACTATATAGATATTTATATTATGCTATGAATATACATATAATGCAGCTATTTTATCCTACCTAAAAGTTTAATTGAAAAAAGTATTCTTTTACGTTTGCCTTAAAGTCTGCAGTCAAGTATAAACTTTCCATATTAAATGAAAATTGGTATCATGTAAGTATATTATTGTGTGTAGGATATTTAATGCGAGATTGAGCAGCAGGTATTTGCTTACTATAAGTACTATATAAAGTAACCTTTTACTTATATGTAAGACTTTGTCATCAATTTCTTTTATTTTCTGTAGTTCTAGTTTATTAATTTAGTTTATTAGTTTATAACGATATGCATATCAGTTTATTATCATAGGTATTATATTGTAACTACTGTAAACAAGTTTTTTTTTTTCAAGTTATTTGGCAGGTACTAATTGTGTGAGTGACTAGTGTTTGAAACTATTTATCTAAGAATATTTCTTGTTGTGTTGATAAGCTCTATTTTGAATGCAATATGGGCCAATAATCTTACACTCACCAGATGTCGCTAGCTGACACTGAGGTTAAGTTTTTTGTTACACAATATCATTTAATTGAAACGTTAGTTTTACATAGAAGTTATTCAGTTTCTAGAGTATATTAATACACAAAATAATGCCTTAGTACTTAAGTTCCCTGGTATGAAATCTGACTTAACTTCCCCCGTATGAAATCTAACAAATATTACACCTCATTATTAAGTGGCGCCTCCCTGGTGGCAGATAAAGTTGTGGATGCCCTCATTGGTAACATATCACAGTCTTCTTCATCAGCTAATGAAAACCTCTCCCATTGAAATAATTTTCAAACTTCACAGACCAATTATCAATAGCAGTAATAGTGTATGAGATAGGTTACCACCACCATCTATTGGAAACCATAAGATTTTTCTGGGACTTCACACACTTCTTGCAACACCAATGAGATGAAATGATAGTTAAATGGTAATTTTTTACAAAGGCATTTAATAATGTTTGTGTTATTCCAGCATTGTTACTATTCTTAATATTTTATATTTATAGTATATATCAATATATATATATATATATATATATATATATGATTATATATATATATATATATATATATATATATATATATATATATATATATATATATATATATATATATATATATATATATATATATATATATATATATATATAGATATATATATATATATATCAAATTAAGTTAATATTAACTGTTTTATTATTATTTTGAAGTATCTATATAGTTTTCTCATCTGGTTGGGTTCTATAAATATATAATTATAAATGAAAATGAAAAGATAAATATACATAAATATCAATAAAATAAAATAAATAGAAAAACACATAAATAAATAAAAGCCCAACCAGACCCTCGGCAGGGGAGACCAAACGGCCGAGGGTTAGGGGGAAGGGAAAGAAACCGGCGGATGATGGGGGTGGTATCGAGGAGTACCGCCTTCTGCATTTGAGCCCGGAGCGGTCCGTCACGGAGTCCCAGTCGCCTCAGATGACCAGAGAGGCTAACTGGGATTAGCCCATTCGCAGAGACGACTACAAGAATAATTTCGGTCGGTAGACCACCCCATATGTCGGTCACCTCGTGAGCCAGGTCCAGATATTTTGATTGCTTATCTGTTTCGGCTTTCACGAGGTTTTCGTCATACGGAATGGTAATATCGACCAAAAATATCCTTGACTGTACCCGATCCATCAGCACAATATCAGGCTTATTCGCAAGAATAGTCCTGTCTGTGATGATGGCCCGGTCCCAGTAGAGCCTGGCGCGGTCATTTTCGAGCACGGCTTCCGGCAGTTATTTGTAATACGGCAATTTCCGGTCCACGAGATCGTATTTCAGAGCGAGCTCCTGGTGTAGAATTCTGGCTACTAGGTTGTGCCTGTGCAAGTACTCAGAGTTAGAAAGCGCCGAACAACCGGAGATGACATGCCTAAGCGACTCACCGGGATGGCGACAAGCTCGACAGACGTCGACAGTGCCATACTTTAGGATGTATCTCCGTTATTTGTTGGTCTTAATAACCTGATCCTGTATTGCACAGACAAAACCCTCGGTTTCCCCAAAAAGGTCACCGAAACGTAGCTAGTTGAAGGAGGCGACTGTATCTACGAAGAGCAAGCTCATGAAGAGCCCTGTAGAACCTCCTGTGGAGCTCCTTCTCCTTCCATACGGTCTCCCGGTCGGAAATGATAAGCACTGCTGGGTCCTGCCATTGCTCGTTGGCTAAGGATAGAGGGGTAAGCACTTTATCACTAGAAATGACGTCATTATAGAATGGATCATCCGATCTCGCCAGGAAGTAATGACGGAGGCTGCACAGTTCTCGATTATGCATGGTGAGCGCGCTCAGAAAGCCACGCCCACCATGCTTTCGCGGCAAGTCCCCCCATGGTAGTACGGACTTTTCTATCCAGGGCGTTAAGTTCGGTCTGAGTCTACCTGAGTATGCCAAAGGTATACATGAGGACAGGCATGACCCAACCGTTATATGCGTGTCTTATTCACACCGGACAAAAGGCTGTTAAGCACTTTGGTCAAGCGTGCATAAAACACATCGCAAACTGACTGTTTCATACCAGCCTCATCTATACCGATGTTCTGTGACATACCCAGGTATCGGTATGCTTCCGCCTCGGAAAGGGTCCTTAAGTTGACGGGCATAGATAAGTCTATGCCCTCAGAGTTAGCAACCCTTCCCCTTTCAACATGGAGGACCGCACACTTATCCGTCCCTAGCTCCATTCCAATAGAATTGCTAAATTCACAAGTGATGTTTAGCAATTCCATAAGATGGGAGCGACTGGAGGCGAATAACTTGAGGTCATCCATATAAAAAAGTGGGTCACTTTTGTCCCTCCCTTCCGTAGCTGAAATCCTCTCCCGGAGCCCTCCAGTAAGGTACTGAGTACAGGGTTCAGAGAGAGGCAGAACCAGATTGGACTCAGACAAACACCCTGGAAGATACCCCTTCTTATCCTTATGTGGTTCTCCGCAGCAATCATCCGCTCGCCCAGATAACAGAGGATCGTACTCCACTGCCCCATACATTGCTCGAGGAAGTCTCTAACTGTACAGTCTATCTTGTACAGCTCGAGTACCCTCTTTAGCCATGTATGGGGCACCGAGTCGAATGCCTTTCTGTATTCTATCCAGGCGGCGGAGAAGTTCCGACGGTAGCGTTTCACCACTTTGCCAATGACCGCGTCAATGAGGAGTGGTTCCTTGGTTCCACGACCACCGCCCCGACATCCATTTTGAGCGCGTGACATCACCTGATTTAGCTCCAGGTGACGAGTGATTCTCGCGCTCAAAATGGATGTTAGTGTCTTATATATGGTGGGTAGACACGTGATGGGACGGTATTTGCTCGGATCTGTGGTATCCTGATCTTTAGGAACCAAATGAGTGATCCCAGTAGTGAAGAGGCTCGGGAGCGACTTCTGGTTGAGAACCTCTTGGAACTGTCGGGCGAGCACAGCGTGACACACTACGAACCCCATCAGCCAGTAATGATGCAGCCTATCGAGCCCCACACTTTTCCAGTTTGCCGCCCTATGGACCGCCTCAGCCACGTCTTCTGGCGTTATGGGGACGGGGTCCATAGGCGTAACACTCGCACTCTGGCTCGCCACAACTTCCATTCAAGGGCCCTCGTTGTGGTTTACGGGCTCTGACCACAGGCCACGCCAAAATGCGACAGTGTCAGCCTGATCTGGTCGTGGGCCCACTCCACATACCTCTAGTCGCTCCAATGATTTATAGAGCCTCTTCTGATCACTCTGGAAGAGACGATTCTGGTTGAACCGCCTTTACCTCTCGCTCGAATCCGCTTCCCCCAAGCAGCGATTTTTTGCTTCAGGTCATCTATGCGCTCCGTTAGCTTCTGCGTGATATCCGGCTGGGACAAACTAATATTTGTCCCAGCAAACGCCATTCTAACGGTGCGCACAACTTTCGGTCTATTATTACCCGACCTGAAGCATGTCAGTCTGCCGATAAGGGCCTTTGCCTTTGCGATACGGTCCTCGATTCTTTTTCTCCAGGCTGGGATGGCGCTACTTTGTAGAGTAGCACGTCCAGCCATGGGAAGTTTGGCGCCAATAATACGGCATACTGCCAGTGCGGCGCCAAAAAGAATTGAGTCCGTCTCGCAAAGGTCCCGGCTGGCTTCCAAATAGGTCACCAGCAGTGGGTTAAGAGCCCGCACGACATCCCGATTTCGCCTGCTAAGGGGTATACGGGGAAGTCGCGGTCGATTTTCGAGAGGCATGCTGCGCGTTTCCAGCATCGACTCTTCCAATATGCTCCTCATTTTCTCTAGTTCGTGGGAGACTATTCCACCATCGTCTGAATTAACCACAAATGGAATATTGACGGCAACATCCACATATGCAGTTTACTGCGCATCTAGTGGCGCCGCATTCCCAGCCGTAGCATTTCAATTTGATGGGGGAACAGCCTCACGTCGTAGTCGTTCGAGTTCGGCCTCATTAAATATGTTGGAGCGCAGGATGTACCGAACTCGGTCTGCCAGGTTTTGCTCAGTGACGGATAGAGATGGCTCCAGCTCTGCAAAAAAGCGATGCATCCGAGCCCGATACGCCAAACATCCAGTTTCTTCCCCTTTTGCCCTAAAGTACGCCCGCAGTGCGTTTGCGTTCATTAATTGTGACCAACGCATGCGACGTGCTCCACCAGCGGCGGATGCCGCATCCTGAGTCCGAGAAAACCCACCCGACACCAAGCCTTCTTGTGGGAATGATGGATGCGGAGGGCTGCTAGGTGACCGTGCAGCTACTCGCACAGGGCTGGCGGCCCGCATGCTTTATTATTATTACTTAACAGGCCAGCAGTTGAAACAACTGATGTAAGCCCGTATCCTATTTTCAAATATGTAATTATTATTATTTTAGATGTTTATCTAATCTGTTCTTGAATTGGTTAATAGTTTGTGCAGATATTACTTCTGATGGCAGTTTATTCCATGCTTCAACCAATCTTTGGCTAAAAAAGTGCTTGTGTGGGTTGTTATGTGACATGGTTTTGGTTAATTTGAAGTGATGTCCCCTAAGATGTGTGTTTGTTGAGTACTGGAATAAATCTTTGTCAAAATTTTCTAGATCGTAGTGTCCATGTATAATTTTATATGCTTTGATCAAGTCTACCCATTCTCTGCGATCCTTCAGTGTCGTTAGTTTAAGCTTATTCAAAGTTTCTTCATATGGTATGTTTTTCAATACTCTAGGGACCTTTGAAAATCTACGTTGAACTTTCTCCAGTAACTCAATATCCATTTTGAAATAGGGGTTCCAGATTTGGAATGCATACTCCAAAATACGTTGAATGTATGCATTATGTATTTAAAGCATCATTTCTGGTGTAAGATGCCCGAAGGCTTTTCTAATCAGGTAAATAAAACTATTTGCTTTTTTAGTTATAACTGTTATATGATGATTCCATTTTAAATCGTTACTTATATGCTGCACACCTAAGTCTTTTTGTACTTTAAATTCTTCCAAAGGTATATCATCGATTTTATATATGAAATGAGGGTTTCGGTTTCCTATATGGAGGACTGTGCATTTATTTATATTTATTTTATTAACCCACCTTTTTGACCAATCTGATATTTTGATTTGATCTGCTTGAATGCCATCTAAGTCCAAGTGGTTTTGAATCTTTTCATCTTTTTTTTGTATAAACAATACCTAATAACCTTGTGGCACACCGCTTTGTATTTATTTTTCATCTGACAATGTGTCGCTAATCCTTACTTTGAAGGTTCTTTGTCGTAGAAAACTCTCAATCCAAGCTAACAGTTTCCCTCGAACAACAACAAATTCCAATTTATGTAAAAGCCTGCCTATTGGTACTTTATCAAAAGCTTTTTCGTAATCCAGATATATAACATCTATTGGTTCCCGATCATTTTGACTGTTGACCCAGGATGATAATCAAGACATCAAGCTGGAAATCGTTGATCTATGAGGACAGAAACCATGTTGCTGTTTGCTAATAGTTTGTTGTTTGTTAAGGAACTGCCTCATGTGCTTAACTATTATCTTTTCCATGACTTTGCACACCACACTAGTTAAGCTTATCGGTCTATAATTTGCAGGATCTAATTTGTACCCATTTTTGTAAACAGGAGTCACTCACAAACAGGAGTCTCACTAAAGCTCGAGTGACGTGCAGTTTCGTGGTCACTTGGAAGGGAAGGCCAAATTGGCCTCTAAAAAGCTTGGCGTGCTCAGCAGAGCGGGACAGTATTTCATGCCGGCACACCGCCTGCAACTTTACAAGGCGCAGGTTCGGCCGCACATGGAATACTGTTCCCATCTCTGGGCTGGGGCTCCCCAGTACCAGCTCCTTCCACTTGACCACATCCAGCGCAGAGCGGCTCGAATCGTCGACGACCGAGTGCTTTCCGATCGGCTCGATTCTCTGGCACTGCGAAGAGATGTTGCATCCCTTTGCATTTTCTTTCGCATATACCATGGAGAGTGCTCTGAGGAATTGTTCGGATTAATCCCAGCCGCCAAATTTCGTGAACGCACTACGCGGCAAACGTCCCGATACCATCCACACCATCTGGATGCTTGGCGGTCCACCACTGTACGTTTCAAAAGGAGTTTTCTTCTGCGTACAACCTCTCTGTGGAATAATTTACCACCAGCGATTTTTCCGGACCGATACGACCTGAGGACCTTCAAGAAAAGAGCTTACTCCTTTCTAAAGGGCCGGCAACGCATCTGCAATTCCCCCTGGTGTTGCAGTTGATCATGGGCGGCGGTAGTCACTTAACATCAGGTGAGCCACATGCTCGTTTGCCCCCTCTTCTATAAAAAAAAAAAAAAAAGCCGTTTTCCGTAAATAAGGCAAAACTCTTTTGTCGAATGTTTTTTGCATTACTGATGCTAGGTAACTATCAATTCCGCAGTTCTTTAAAACATGTACGGGTATTTCGTCGGGGCCAGGTGAAAAGTCTATATTCATTTCTTTGATAGCAGCTTGTACTTTGGATTCTGTGAACATGATGTCCTCTATAGCTTCAGTTGCTCTCAGGTTTGGGTCTAGCGCAGGATGTTCTAGTGATTCTCTTTCAAATACATTAGAGAAATGTTCTGCAAATACTTCCACTATGCCTTTAGAACATGTCACAGATTGCCCATTACTGTTCCATAAAATGTTTGGTGTACTAACTTTAGAGGTGATTTGCTGCCTGATGTACGAGTAAAATTTCTTTGATCCTAGATCTAATAGTTGATTCTCGTAAATTGCCCTTGCCGTGCGCCTTAAATTAGTAAGTTTGTTATTAAGCTTCCTGTATTCCTTATAGATTTTATCTGACCCTGTTACAGTATATCTCATTCAAAGAATTTTTTTTTTCTCTTATTAACTCAGATGTCATTTTTTTATCCATGGTTTATTTACTTTGTTGTTTTTACAAGAGGAACATGTGTGCCTATGGCATTAGTTATTGTTTTATGCATTATTCTAAACTGTTCAACTGGACCAAGTACATCTTTTAACATTTTTTTTTTAAACCGGAGTGAATTTCTTCTTTGATTTTGTTGTAATCTCCTTTATTAAAATTCTTTTTAGGTTTATATTGCTGCCTATTCTGTTGTTGTGTTTGTAACTGTATAGTCGATACTAAGCATGCATGATCGCTTTTCCCAAATGCGGCCTCATAATTGATGCCAACTATCAGACTCATCATTTGTCAAGATTAGGTCAGGCTGGTGACCCTGGCGAAACCTCGTATATTGATCTACCAATTGGTATAGATTGCTGTTGTTATACCATTGCAAGAAATTGGTTTCTTTTGGCAGTAGATACACACACTTTGAAAGTGGCCACTTGACTCCACCGAAGTTAAAGTCACCCATTATTATTACTGTGTTTGATTGGGAAGCCAGTTCTAAATTTTGTAAAAGCAAGTTGTCACGATCGATAGTTGATTTGTGCCCTCTATATAGTCCACATAACAGTATTCTTTGAGAACCTACTTCAATGTCTGCCCATACATTCCCAAGAGTCATACTTCGTATTATACTATTTCGCTTTGATGTCATATAGGTAATATTGTTCAATACGTAAATAGTGACTCCTCCACTTTGTTTATCAGTACGTTCATCTCTGTATAAGTCGTAACCCAGTAATTTTATCAGTGAGTCAGGTATATTAGGTTTTAGCCATGTTTCAGAGAGGACTATAATTGATGGTTTTAGTTGATCAACTCTTGCAATGAATAAATCCAATTTAGATGTTATCAATTGTATGTTTGTGTATAAGATTGTTATTTTTAAGAGTGCGGAAGGTATCGAAGATCGCGTTTTTTTGTTAAAAAGATTTACTAGTTAGGGTTGGTGAATTTGGACTAGTTTTTTATCTTCTGTTTACAGATAATTTTAGGCTGCCCTTGTATATACTTGATAGTCAAGCCTTGTTCTCCATTATTAGTAAGTATTTCTCTAATTCATCACGGAGTTTTTAAATGTTATTAGATATATTTTATTAAAAATTTCATGGTAGGTAGGTATATTGTATTGTATTGTATAATATGTAATTGTAAACTAAATACAAATATTCAAATACTACCATTAACACATTTTATATTATTGTTTCTTTATTTTTTTTACACACTTCTGAAGCAAGGCTCATATATCTTGATCCTTTAAGAACTTGATAACACAAGTAAATGAAATTACTTGGAATAATTTCATATCAGGCTCATTAAATTCTTATCAATAAACAAATACAATACTTAAATAATTATTAGTATCACATCATATTAATGAGACATCACATGACTGAGATGTTAATTATTAGATTGTACCTAAACATCCTAAAAGAAAAATCTAACTTAGTACTATGAATCAGGACTTGCAAGACCGAAAAATTATAAGTTATAATGGTTAAAGTTATAACATCATATCTTTTATTGGATTATTTTAAAATAATGAAGTACAAATTTTTCAGTACCAAAAAATAACAGTAGTATTATATTTTTCGCTACCTTGTTTCGACTTATAGGTTTTCTTCTTGTGGTTCAAAATTACCTTATTCTCAATTAGTTTCTTAGAATTTCATAATTGTTATTGTCAAAACAAATACTTTTGGTTACACAAATAAATATTTTTAGTTACCAATATAATTTCAGTTATGTAAAGGTTATATAAAAGTATAACAATGCCCCTCAAAATAGTGTTACAGCTATTCTATACTGGTGGCATATTGTTTAATTTTAACTGCTTTTGGATTACCTTTAGAAAATAGCAATTTCTATATTCTATACTGGTAGTGTAACCTCATACCTTAATCGCAATCAAGCCCTGCTTTCAATACTCTATACATACAGTATTTACTTCTTCTTTTTTTTAATTATGTCTTCTCTTAATTGAACTCTGCCAATGTCAAGTCAGTCATGGGAGTAACAAGTAAGTAATTGTTCTCTTGAGTTCTCAATTTTACAAGTAGATTCATAATCTACAACAAAAGACATCACATTTTCAAGTACCATCACACATAATATTATTAGTATGAATAAAATCACACAAAATATTTACAGAGTATAACACTGAGGACAGAGGAATAATAGACAGAGCAATAAAGATTAGGACACTCAAAGAATAGATGATTGACAGATCCTTTGTCTAGCTCACTACAGTATTTATACATATCTTCTTTTCTTTATCAGTCTGTAAAACTCAAAAGAAGATTTTATCTTAATCAAAATGCTTGGCAGATAGATGGCGATCCAGTATCACAGTTCAGATATTCCACACCTTAACACTGCTTTCCATCTTTGGTCTTAACAGTTTAGGTATGACTGAAACCAGATGGTAACAACACCATTTTTATCTAATGCCATAGGATCTTTCTTGGGTTTCTCATTGTTACCTCTTACAATCGGTTTTTAACAAGATTCATTTTAAGGAGTTAGTGCAGGAACGGCATAATTTCACTCTCTCTCTTCCATCATTGGACAACCAGACACTAACCCAGTCTCCACCCCTTCATTGTCGACTTACCACTAATTTTTTTTGTTGTTGATTGCTTTATTGTCATGCATATGGTAAAGGGGTGAAATAATTTGCCAACATTTTTCTTTCCATATAATAACAAAGTCGGTGTCTTCCAGGCAGATTAAATAGACTTTTGTTAAGCTAAGTCAGTGCACTTTACCAACTTCAGACGCATCACTACTTACCATCAGATGGGATAGTAATAATAATAATAATGTCCTCTACACCAAATTTCAGTCAAGTCGGCCAACCTCAATGGAGACTAGCCATCAGCACAGGACAGGATTATAATGCCAAAGTGTATGCACAAGCACAGGTACACTCTCTATTCCCTCACTACTAGAGATTGAGCACAGGACCAATGGCTTTACATGCTTTCCGAGATACAGGGGTGAGACACAGCCAACTTCCTGACTCCAGGCAGCTACTGCGAATTTCTTGATGGAAAACTCAATATTTGATTTTTTTCCCGACCCAGAATTCAAACCCAGGACCCCATAATCGGCAGTTGCACTACTTTAACCACTAGACAAATGAGGCAGTCAGATGGGATAGTAGTCAAGCAATTACTTAGAACAGTTACCTACAAGATGAAATAAATTGAATCTCTAACACATACCATACAATTATACTTAAAATAAATATTAGTTATTAACTGATTAGTAAGTAATTTAAACACATGCTTATGACAAGATTAGATGACCTAATCTTAAATAAAATGAGTCAGAGTTCCTGTTATGTTGGTCTTGGGTTCAAGTAGTATTCAAAGACAACATTTGGGCAATAATTAATTGAGTTTTAAGGGTGGCTGCATTGATATTGTATTTGTGTCTTTAACAATGCATCCTAAACCCTCTCTTTTCTAATCACATTAGTTTTACATCAGACTCAGGTTAGAGCTTCAGCATTTGCATATATATTTCTTGCAGTTGATAGCTTCCACTTTTATTTTTAAATTGAAAGCAAATAATCATCACTACAGCCTTTCACAAATCCACTATTAAACATAAGGCTTTTCCAAGGAATGCCACAAACCAAACTAAACTAAAGTAAAACTTACCTGTTATCACGAATTTAATTTGCTATACCGAAAGTTTTGACTTTGCGAGTTTCCACAGACGTAAGACAAGTATGAATAAAAGAATAAACACAACCGCCTACTAAGCTCATTAGTAAAAAGCAAAGAATCGCATAACGCGGAACAAATGTTTGGTCATAAAAATTGGCAGCAAGCGATTCCTGCGGATCCCCTTTTGGCAGTGATACTAAGAGAATTGTTAAAAAAATTGAAAAAAACACAGCAATCTTGCCAACGAAATGACCCGTTTTTACTGAAACCCAACACAGCATGAGTGTAATAAACCAAACGATGGACAAAAAATACACTCCGATACCAAAATTAGCCATCACAACACATTTTTATTTGAGATAAACGACATGAAATAATGAAAAATATTAGAGAGCAAATTAGTAAAGACCATGCAATACAGTTGATTAGTCTCACTATTTACGCTATCGCAAATTGCAGCACATCGAAGTCTATTTCTTTTTACTCTCGTCGAGTCTCACAAGAGCGGATATTAGTTATTACTGGTTTTTACTTGTTTCGTTTTCTGTTTGGTAATCTTACATGAACTAATAATTTTTACTTCCGTTTCGTTTAACTTCTATAATTTTGACAAATGACAGTTGAGTAAGGAAGTTCCGATATTTATCGATATTGTTGTAATATCGATGTATTGGAGGCCCATAGATTTAAGGGAATTTATTAAAAATTTAAAAATGGAAGATGGCTACGCAAAAGGTCAATCAGCCAATCTACCTAAAGTTTAATGATTGTTTAAAGATTAATGAAATTATGTTGTGGATGAATGAGATGACAATTTTGCTACAACCTTTGAGCGAATAAGCATACTTTGATCATAACTACCTCAGCAGTTATTAAAGATTGAAAACATTTAAAAACATTCTATCCGTCATTTTTGTAGACCAAAAATATCTTAAAAATAAGTGTTTTTGATCATACACTAGGCAGTTTGAAAAATTGATTTTGACTGATTTGTGGCTAAAACTGCCCATTAAATTTTTTTATTTACCATATAATATGTACACTTGACATACATACACTTAACAAAACTCAATGAAACTTATTCTTCAAAATCGAAGTATGTAATCATATTTTCACAAAAAAAAAATAGGTACAGGACACAACTTTGACTGATCTCAGGTACTTATTATAAGGAAACAAGTCGTAAAATTAAAAAAGAAATGTAGAACTGACTTCAATATAAAAGAAATGAGAGCATCATCAATATAATCTAAGTGAATTAAATAACCATTATTAAAGACAACTCAAAAGCTACTGGTCAGATCTTGATCAAATTTATACGGAAGTACATAATAAGAACCAGCTTTCAAATAAAAAAAAATCATCAAAATCGGTTTATCTTAAAAAAAAGTTATAAGGTAACACACATAAAAAAACATACAACCGAATTCAGTACGTCAAGTCAAGGTATTCACAGTTAGGTCATGTCAAGCATATTGGGGCTCTCTTTATTCCTAATATATGTTTTGTATTAACAATCTCCCAGACATAATTACCCACCTATGCGTAATGTATGTCGATGATGCAACTATATTATATTTCTAATGATGAATAATATATATATATATATATATATATATAAAGCGCTATGCATATATATATATATATACAATTTATATTATTATAGCGCTTTTTTCTACCAAAGGCACCCATGGACTGTACCTTATCAGTAACTGTTTTCAACGTTTTTTTTGTTTTATTTTCATAATGAGAATAATTTGAATCATCATTAGAAATATAATATAGTTGCATCATCGACATACATTACGCATAGGTGGGTAATTATGTCTGGGAGATAGTTAATACAAAACATATAATAGGAATAAAGAGATCCCCAATATGCTTGTCTAAAAAAATGACGGATAGAATGTTTTCAAATTTTTTCAATCCTTAATAACTGCTGAGGTAGTTATGATCAAAGTACTGCCAATAAAGCTGCCAATTTTTATGACCAAACATTTGTTCCGCGTTATGCGATTCTTTGCTTTTTACTAATGAGCTTAGTAGGCGGTTGTGTTTATTCTTTTATTCATACTTGTCTTACGTCTGTGGAAACTCGCAAAGTCAAAACTTTCGGTATAGCAAATTAAATTCGTGATAACAGGTAAGTTTTACTTTAGTTTAGTTTGGTTTGTGGCATTCCTTGGAAAAGCCTATGTTTAATAGTGGATTCGTGAAAGGCTGTAATGATGATTATTTGCTTTCAATTTAAAAATAAAAGTGGAAGCTATCAACTGCAAGAAATATATATGCAAATGCTGAAGCTCTAACCTGAGTCTGATGTAAAACTAATGTGATTAGAAAAGAGAGGGTTTAGGATGCATTGTTAAAGATACAAATACAATATCAATGCAGCCACCCTTAAAACTCAATTAATTATTGCCCAAATGTTGTCTTTGAATACTACTTGAACCCAAGTTACATGTTCAACATAACAGGAACTCTGACTCGTTTTATTTAGGATTAGGTCATCTAATCTTGTCATAAGTATGTGTTTAAATTACTTACCATACGTTACCATGTTTTAAAAGAAAGTTACATTCCTGGCTTTTCACTAGGTGCTTTTATTCAGTCCAGGAATACTTAGATGACCAAGAGGTTTTTAAATTTTAACGGTATATGTAGCTTCTCTGTGTTTACTTTATTTTATGACTTGAATAATTTGACATAAAATATTATACAATTTATAAATGATGACATGTAATGCTCTGTCTGTGACTCATGTTTACCATTAGTTTTCTGTTTAGTATGTTAACTTATTTTTAGCTCTAAGTAGACTAAAATGTAACTACTTTTAAATTTGCATGACAATATTAAGTCAAACATGAGGACGTACCATTATGTTAACATCTTTGCACTACCATGTTTAAAGCAAATAAAAAATTTCTGATTTCTGATTTCTGATTTCTGATTACTAATCAGTTAATAACTAATATTTATTTTAAGTATAATTGTATGGTATGTGTTAGAGATACAATTTATTTCATCTTGTGGTTAACTGTTCTAAGTAATTGCTTGACTACTATCCCATCTGACTGCCTCATTTGTCTAGTGGTTAAAGTAGTGCATTGCTGATCATGAGGTCTTGGGTTTGAATTCTGGGTCGGGCAAAAAAATCAAATATTGAGTTTTCCATCAAGAAATTCGCAGTAGCTGCCTGGAGTCAGGAAGTTGACTGTATCTCACCCCTGTATCTCGGAAAGCATGTAAAGCCGTTGATCCTGTGCTCAATCTCTAGTAAAGAGGGAATAGAGAGTGTACCTGTGCGGTGGAGACTGGGTTATTGTCTGGTTGTCCAATGATGGAAGAGAGAGAGTGAAATTATGCCGTTTCTGCACTAACTCTCTAAAATGTATCTTGTAGAATACCGATTGGTCACGTACTCTCACGAATGACTCCCGCTTCTATAAGATATCTTATTTTATCCCTAACTATCTCCTTTTCCACCGGTGACAACCTATAAGGACGCCGCTGAACAGTTTTATTTGGGTCAACTAACTCTATTCGCATGAAACCTGTAGAGACTCGAAGTGTTGGTATGCCATCTATGAAGAATTCGCGGTATTTTTGTAATAATCTAATGAAGGCTACCCTATGCTTACCTAGTAAATCTATCATCATGTCATCTGTCAAATAGTAAATAATGTTGGTAAAATCATATTGACTCGATTTCCCTCCAATGACATACCACACCAATGAAACGTTCCAGGAAAACGTGGTTCGTTGTAGCGGCTTCTTTTCATTTCCGTCTCGTTAATCTCTTGTCAAATTCAAATTCAAATTCAAATTGTTTATTGCATGTCACATTACAAATTTAAGATGGTACAATTTTGATCGGTATACATGTGACGCCCCGCAAGGGCATAGCAACACTAGAGGGCTAACTATTTTCGTATTATCTAATTTTTAAACATAAATTACAAATTATCATATCATCAACATTCAATATTATTTTATATAAATTAATTTAATTTGAAACACAATGAATAGTCTAAGTATTCTTACTTTATCGTTATTTATCGTCAAAAAATTCATTTAAATTATAGTAACATTTATTAATAAGAAATATTTTTAATTGTTTATTAAATTGCACAGGATTTTCCAGGATTTTTATGGAATTTGGTAAATGGTTATAAATCTTTATTGACATAACGTGAGGGCTGTTTGAAACTAATTTTAATTTGGAGAAGGGTATCTTAAGCTTATATAAATTTCTATTATTTCTTTTAGTCTTTTTAATAGGTGAGTAGAGTTTTGGGTGCTTCCTAACAAATTTACAAGATTCGAGGATGTAGATAGATGTAAGTGTCAAAATCTTATTTTTAATGAAGTGGGGTTTACATGACTCCATTTTGTCCAAATTTATCAATATTCGTAGACACTTCTTTTGTAATATAAATAATTTGTTTATATCACAAGAGTTTCCCCACAAGATGATGCCATAGGAGAGTACGGAGTGAGCATGTGCATAGTAAGCCGCAAGGGCAGTCTTAAAATCTGTCACACGTTTAAGGTGTTGCAGTGCATAAATAAATGAGGATATTTTTTTTGCAACTTTTTGTACGTGCTGTTTCCAACTCAAATGTGTGTCCAGGTCTATTCCTAACAAAGTGCCAGAGTTAACAGTTTCTAGTTTTGTATTTTTATAGTTAAACGATATTTGTAAACCAGTTTTTTGGTAGGGTTTAAATTGAATAATTTTAGTTTTATTAAGGTTAAGTTGTAAATTATGTAATTGTAGCCAGCCAGTAATTTTATCTAATGTATAGTTCAATTTTGTAGTTAAATCTGTGGAATTAGTGCAAGAGATTAATATGGAGATGTCATCTGCAAAGAGCACGCATAGATCGTCCAGTATGTTTGGTAGATCATTTATGTAAATAAGAAACAAAATACAACCCAAAACGCTACCTTGAGGGATAGAGCCAGAAATGAGAGTTGCATCCGATCTGACATGAGTAATTTTGCCTGTCTCGAAGTTGGTATTTTCAATTTCTACATATTGGAAGCGGTTATCAAGATAGGATTTGAACCAATTATGAGCTATTCCCCTAATTCCTGTTTGATACAGTTTTTCCAATAGAGTTCTATAACAGACTCTGTCATAGGCTTTACTCATATCGAGCAAGAGGCCTACTGCGATTTTTTTATCGTCGATTTTGTCTAGGATGCTTTTTACATATTTATAAATTGCTAAGGTAGTGGAGTGGTTTTTCCTAAAGCCATGTTGGTTCACGTGCAAAATATTATATTTTTCATAAAATGAACAAAGACGTTTCGCCATAGCCGCTTCAAATATTTTAGCAGACGTAGGTAACAGAGCTACCTACGTCTGCTAAAATATTTGAAGTCTTGTCCTTCGTATTTTATTTAGTTTTCATGAAATACCGTTGAGAACACGTAACAACTGAGCTCTGGCAGATATATTACAAGATTGTAGCTCTCGTCGTATAATACCATCTTTTTGACATAGCACAGAAGCTACAAACCCTGTGACGACATCTTCTGACATTTCGGTGCGAGGGATACGCTTGCTGCGGCGCTGTCGTCGCGCCGCAAGCGAAACACACCGAAGCCTAAATCACGCTATCAAAATTCCGAATTATAAACAGTATATATAGAACATCTCCGAACTATCGAACGGAGTGTTGGCCGCTCCCCGGGCAGAACACCTTGCACGGCGGGAGATCTCCCCTTTTCCTTTCACGGCCAAACGCTCTATCATCCCCCAGACACGCGTCGCAGCTTCACTTGCGGTATCTTTCGTACCGAGTTGGAATCTTAATATCTCGTCGAAGTAGTCTTGCGGTAGCATCGATTTTCCAAATTTTGCTAGGAGTAATTCCTTTATTTGCGTCCATGTTAACTGTGAAGTTTGCAATTTGGTCAAACACGTGTCTGCCCGTCCCCTCAGAGCGTGTGTAAGCGCTAGCAAAAGTTCCGCACCATCTAGTTTCCTACTATTCACTATTATTTCCGTTATCCTGCACCAACCTTCTATGTCCACAACTTTTTCGTCTGGGTCATGCGGTTTGCATCTTCCGTAAGCGACGGCTTCTTCAAGAGGCGAGATAATATGGCCTCTATGTTGCGCAGTAAATTGTGCGAAGATGCCACGTGGGCATTGCTATCTTCTCCTTGCGAATGTCCTTCGTATCCCACTTCTGATAAAGGGACATCAGGGTGGTCTGCTATTTCCGTATTATTGACCGTAGCGGTCAGCCGCCGTAGAGTCTACACCACCTGAAGATGCCTCGTGTAGAGGCGAAACACGTGTTGTACTATCGTCGATGATGTGTCTTTCCTGGAATAGTGGTGTTGGGAGTAGTGATGCCGGGAATAGTAGTGTTGGGAGAAGTAGTGCGGGGATTAGTAGTGACGGGATTAGTGCACGCAATTGAGGGAGGGCGGGAGGTGCTCTTCAATCCAGGTAAGACACATCATTGTATTTACTTAAGCGGAAGGTTGCGAATTAATCTATTAATATCTTTATTTTAATTAGTTGTCACATTGGTATTGGCCAAAATATAGTGATTACATACGCTTGGCTGTTGGCTACCAATAGGGCTTGTTCGTGCCTGATTGTCGAGCGGGGAACCGGTTTGATGGCGGTTTGCGCGGAGAGGGGTTCGCCTTGCGTAACAGGGCTAGTAATTTTCCACACAACAGATATCGCTAGTTGGGACCGTAAGTGAAAAGTTGCGTTTCAAATAAAGTTTTAATCGGTTTCTAGTGTATGTACCAATGAACACTAAACAATTTTAGTTTATTTAAAAAATAATTAGTATTTAAGAAAAACATGATTGATCAAACTTTCTTAACAATTTGTCTTCCCCGCCATGAAATCTTTCAAACATTTCACCTCAGTCCTATGTGGTGTCTTGGTGGCAGAATATAGTATACTCAACTATCGGCAAATTGGAGGGGAGTAGCCGTACGCAGGCGTTTCCCTCTGTGAAGTATAAGTCCTTCCGGTTCTATGTGTACCATAAAACTAGTAACTGCTGTATTTTTTCATTGCTCAATTCCATTGCACATTTCTGCTAGCGCCACATTTCCGCTAGCGCTGCCACCCCCGAGCGCATGGAGTATAGAGGTAAGGTGAGCCATCTCACATAGGAGAATAGTTGAAAAAGTGTCCACCTGTAAGCAGTAAATAAAACAGTTCAAAAACTCTCCACAACAGCGCTGGAGTAGCTAGACGGTATGAAGTAAACTTAGTAGTTGTCGACGGAGTGAAGTGTGCTCTCGCCCTCGCGTCGTCTTTCCGCATGCGGCTTCGCCGCCCTTGAGCGGTTGTGTTAGTTCGTCATTTAGCTAGCGCTGCCACTCCCGAGTGGTTGTGTTAGTTTGTCATTCGACTAGCGCCACCGTCCCCGTACGGTGAGTGCCTCTCGCCCTCACGTCGTCATTCCGTAGCCCCGCCGCCCTCGAGCAGTGAGTGCCGTGAGTCTGTTTATTATATAATCATCTAATCAATATCAGTAATCAACTAACAAATAATCAGCAATTGTCATAAGTTTAAGTTTAGAGAGACTTTATCCAGTAATTAGATATTTGAAAAATCGTATTCGGTTTCTTCACTTGCTTGAGATGCTTGATCTGGAGATGTAATTGAATTAGTATAATCAGAATTGTATCTACTTTGAAAATTTGTTGTTTGATACCCATATGATAATGGTTGTTGAGACGTTGATGGGCCACACACATAGATGATTTTTGTCCATACCGCATTTCGTTTATAATTTGTATTACTTTACTTTGGAAACTGAGAGTTTCTCGGTCGGAAAAATCTTGTATTGATGGCAATATAGCTCTGAAAAAGGACATATGGCGATTTTCCGGCTCCTTGAGAAGTTTTAATCCTTCTCTTTCAAACTCATCTATTTGCATTGCCCTTTTGCGCGCGACTGGAACATAGCGCGGAGACTCGTCTATAGTAATTTTATCATTTGTAGACGTAGATTCAGTGTTGCTTTCTCTAGGCGAGTTTAAGCTAGATTCGGTGGCATTTTGTTCTCAAAAAAAGAAGTTGGTTATATAAATGATACTTTTTCAGATTCGTAGCGCTCGAGCCCGATTTTGATGCTTCTTTTATTTTTTTTAAGTATCTGAAGAAATTATCTTTGATACTTGTCCATTTCTTCACTAAATCATTACCTGCAAAACCAATAGTAAACAAGATTTAATAAGTTATACTATACATCGTGAATTTTTGATTACCCGAGAAAATTTACTGACATATTCAGACATCGATAACAAACAACTTTCACTATGTGACCAACTCTGGAATCGCGAAAAAAATAACAGCTGTTACCTATAAAAGTGCAATACCTACTGAACCAAAATGTTGATAAACAGCTGTTATTTTTTTCACGATTTCAGAGTTCGTCACATAGTGAAAGTTGTATGTTATCGATGTCTGAATATGACAGTAAATTTTCTCGGGTAATCAAAAATTCACGGGGTATATTTAAAAAGAGAAAGAGTGTCTGATAAAAAAAATTAACCGACTTATAACCAGAGATCGGAATCTGTAGGTCATTCTTTTACAAACTGGGTCCCAATCGTATTCACTTGAATACGGACCTGGAATGACCGACAGATTCCGACCTCTGCTTATGACACACAATACCTAATTAATTTTTAATCAAGGGTCGCCTGGAAGAGATAACTTCAAGCGATAACGCCGCCTTTTAGTATTAATTAGTTCTTATGAGCAATAAAGAATTTATCTATCTATATCATAATTATTAAAACAATTGTTTTTGTTTCAGACACATAGGAAGTGGAAATTCAATAACGGATTTGCATTTGAAATTCAAATGGGGAAAATCTACTATTGCGTATATAGTACATAGAGTTTGTCGTGCTATATGGACAAATCTTCTTCGAGACAACATCCCAGAACTAACAGTTGAAGGATTCCAAACAACAATAGCGAGGGATTTTGATGTAAAGGCAAATTTTCCTCACTGTGTTGGAGCCGTCGACGGCAAACACATCCGCGTGTGTAATCCTCAAGGCGGTATTTTATCTCCGTTGCTTTTTTCTGTGTTTATCAATGCACTTGTTTCCGTAATAAATTTCAGCAAGTATCACCTGTACGCAGATGATGTCCAGCTGTATCAGCATTTTACTTTAAATGACCTAAATTCATCTGTTGACAGAATGAATTCTGATCTTACTGCAGTTCATCAGTGGGCAAGATGTCATGGGCTAATATTAAATCCTGCCAAAACTCAGGTTATAATCATAGGGAGCAGAAAAATTACATGTCGACTTGACTATCAATACCTACCTAAGGTCACTCTAAACGGTGTAGATTTAGAATATGTTAGGCAGGTTAAGAACCTTGGCTTAATTTTGGCTGACGATCTAAGTTGGGTGCTACAGGTTAATGAGGTCAGGAGACGTATTTTTGGAACTATGCATTCATTAAAGCTCTGGCAAAAATTTATTCCTCAGACGGCCAAGGTTACGCTAGTCAACTCTCTGTTGCTTCCTATCTTTGATTATGCCGATATTGCCTATCCAGATATAACCGAGGAGCTGCTTAGCAAACTCGACCGTCTGCTCAATCTGTGCGTACGCTATATTTTTGGCCTGCGCAAGTTTGATCATATATTACAATTTCGCTCAAGACTTAAGTGGCTCAAGATCCGTTTTCGCCGGAACACACACCTTCTAACCACTTTGTATGGTATTCTTCACAATCTTTGTTCCCAGTTTATCCAAAAGAGCGTTTTTCATATTTAAGCTTATCCAGTTCGATGACCAACAAAACTCTAACTATCCCGATGCATAAATCTGCATATTACTCAGATTCCTTCACGGTATCATCAATTACACTTTGGAATAACCTTCCACGAGATTTAAAAGATGCTCCTTCACATACATTTAAACGTAAGCTTGAGGCATATTATTTAAAATTACTTGATTAATTTTATTGATTATGTTTATTATAATTTCGTATACTATATTGTATGCTTTATTGGTTTAGTATATATTTTATTTAAATTTATATATGTATTCATGTATATGTATATATATATATATATATATATATATATATATGTGTGTATAAGTGTATATATGTATAAACTAACATATACATAATATTATATAATGCGTTTTGAATAGTATGAATAAATAAGTTAGTTTTTCTTTCTCTCGCGGCTCCACCCATAGCTCTCACCACACTACAAAAGGTTAGCTGGCAGAGAATGCCTTTTCGGCATTAAGTTCGCCTTTGTGCCAAATTGTTTTCTTTGAGTGCAATAAAGAATTTTCTATCTACCTATCTAATCCTGCAAACAGTGGCTCACTTTTTTTAATTATAAAGCCATCTTTTTGATTGTGTCGCTAGCTATTGTGGATTCAAATTACAAATTCATTTTTGTCGACATCGGTGCATACGGAAAAGAATGCGATTCAACCGTGTTTCAAAATTCTAAACTGTACGAGCTAATGATTAACAACAACTTACCACTACCTCACCCCAGCCACTCTCTGGTTTCAATACACCGACCACGTATGTATTTGTGGGTGACGAAGCTTTTGGACTGAGCAAAAATATTATGCGTCCATATGGTGGTCAAAATCTCGACTTACAACAAAAGGTTTTCAATTATCGTCTAAGCAGGGCCAGAAGATATGTCGAATGCGCTTTTGGGATTATGGCAAACAAATGGCGCATTTTTCACAGACCGATAGACGTGTCCTATAACTTCGCTACTGACATAATAAAAGCATGTTGTGTACTACACAATTTTGTCGCTGATCGAGATGGTTTTAGACAAAGAGATAAATTTGCTATAAGTGTTGATGAATTTCTCCCAATACAACCCGCAGATGAAGACACACACAAGAACAGACAAGACAGACAAGAACAGACAGCACTTATGACATAAGACAGCATTTTGCGACCTATTTTATGACTAGAGGAACTCTGCCTTAGCAGCTAAATAAGGTATAATACCATTTATTAAAAAAAAAACAATAAATATGTATACTGTAAACTCACCAATTTCGTTTTTTCGTTCAGGTGTGAAATTCTCGTAATCAGGAAATAAAACTTTTGATATTTGTTCCCAAGCTTTTGTTTTTAAATTTTTTATTTTTAAAATCAACGTGTGACTTGTGCCATATAATTTCCCTTTCCTGAATCAATGTAATGAAGTAATCCATGTCAATTTCTTCAATGGTACTCATTTAACCCTGCAAATAAAACTGAATACAAAAGTACGTAAAAAAATGAAATAAGCTTGCGTGTATCCTCTCCAGGGGGGGGGGGGTACACTTCCATACTTTAGGTTGGGGTTCAATAATTTACAAAGACACTAGTGCCATCTTGTACTATATCCCCATAAACTTTCGAACATTAAATTCTAAAAGGTGCGCTAGATGGCGACTACACCAATTCTGGTTATTCTGGAAATGGCAAGTAGCAACTTTATATGACATAATGGCTACTGGTTGTCTGTTTAGATTTTCATGCTGGAATTACATTGTATGTTTGTGTAGTGTTGTGCGAAATAGACGCTTTCATTTGTCATTCCGGTTACCCAGTGGACATATTTAATTTGGTTTGGTGTTGTATTTTGCGGAATAGACGCTTTTACATCGTGTATGTTAAATATATATAACAAAAATAAATGTTAATTTTACTGAAATCTATAATACGTCTTTAATTGAACCCTAATCCCTTAAAATATAAATATAACCGCCTATAGCATAGATAGCTGTATATACATAACTACATACAGCTATCTATAGTCAACATGATATTGAGATTAGTTCAAGGGATATGATACCAGGCAGCGACACTATTCATATTAGGTGACAAAAAATCCTAGGAGATAGCTCTCTATTTCTGTATATATTACTCTACTCTATGATCCTCTCTATCAACGCACAAGGAACTGAGTGAACTGAGCGCTGCCGCTCCGACGTCGCAATGAGTACACCCCCTCCCGCTTCGTCTCGGTGGCTGCTGTCCGTCATGTGTGCGTTGCGCCGTGTGAACACCTTGGTTATTTGTATGTAAAACAACGCAACGTCAGCGCTGCGTCGACGCAACGCTGACGCAACGCGCCGTGTGTACTTGCCCTTATATTCACAAAAAAAAATGGCGTTACCTTTCTTAGATAAGTAATTTTTAATCACATTATTGCTATTTACTTTTTTAACTTAAATATTACAATAATACCAATGTGTGTGAAATTGTAAGTTTACGAGTATTATTATTGTTATGTGCGAGTTTCTTAATTACTTACGATTGTTTTTGAGTTCGCAAATTTCTCCAGGCAGATAGTTCTGTGTCAGGAAAAAACACTATAGCTCCTCCTCCCCGGGCCACGCGGTTTGTTCCGCTGGTATCTCGTGTTGCTCTCTAAGCCAGAACTTCAAAAAAATTAATACAACGCTCTCAGTCAAAGAGTATCACAAGAGAGTCACTACGTGCCCTCAGTGATACGTTAAATTGCTGGACATAAAGCTCGGGATCTCATTTAAAAACTTTTTATTCAATTCATCGTGTAGCTACACTCGACTTCTCGTGAAACACAGAAAAGCTAGCTCTGAAAAGAGCTATTATATTGCCAGCATGTAGCATGATGTGGAGCTATTTTAAGAGTTTATTAATACGCGCAACAGGACTACGGGTTCATCAGACGCGAGAGCTGAAATGCAAAGAGACGCATCGCTTCGTTTTTTTCCCTCCGGAAAGCGGGGGAGGGAGGCGGTGAATGCTCATAGCATACAACGCAGCCGGCTGCGTGGTTATGTGGAGACTTTTACTCACTTAACACCGCCTTAAGGGAGTGGCTTTGATCTAGCGAGAGATCTTATCTAAGCCTTATCGGAGCAACTCCGACTTGTCTGCAAGGGGGGTGCAGGTGGCTTAGTAGCCGCTGAGAGCTGTGCCTTACTAAGGCGAATGGGATTACTAATTTATATTAAATTCAGAAGATTTTAGTGTTTGGTAAAAGCCCAGAGACGGTCCTGCGGGGACTGAGCAGCACGCAATTTGCGTGCTAGTATGGCGATCTCTCTTACGTCGATGTTGCGAATAGCAGACGATACTGTATCCACGACATCTGCATATGAGAAATTCGCCTGGCGCCCTGGTTGGCGAACCTGAGGAGGTCCCTGAGGGGGCCGATAGGGTCTGGGAGGGGGGCAATATGGGCCCTGAGGTGGCTGAAAGTTGCCCTAAAGGGGCATTTGGATGGGAGAGCCGGGAATGTACGGTCATTGACCGGTGGTGGAGCTACTTTGGCAGCTTTGTGGCTGAGATTGGGGCGAGGAGCGCGAGGGCAACCTTTGAAGTTGGCCGTATGGCCAGTCTGTCCGCAAAGGACGCAAGTGGGTGGGTATTCAGCATCACAGGGCCGAGGGCACTCTTGCGTGCTGTGCGGGTCTAGGCACTTAACGCACCTGAGTGGTGTTGAGCAGTTGGCCGCCGCATATCCATAAAGTTGGCAGCGATTGCACTGACAGCCTCGACCTTAACTCGCGACCAGCCGCACACAGTGCGTATCTGGCGGAATATGGCCTTCGCCTCCGGTACGTTGGGGAGTGCGAGAAGGGCGAGGTTGAACCTCTCGCCCCTGCTGCTGTGCATCTTGTGCACAGCCTCGATACGAAAACCCTGGGATTTGAGGTCTAGGTTTCGTAGGGAACTCCGCGGAGGACTGCCTTGACTTTCTTTTATTCAGGGAGAGCGTACTTGTGATAGGATAAACGCTCGGACGTGAAATATCGGGTAATATTGCGGAAGTCTTCTATAGACTGTGGGACAAGACATCGCTTCGCCGTTACGGCCTATTTTATACCTTCGCCGCCCGCGTTGAATGTGGAATCGCGCGCGTTGCTTCCAATAATTCCACTCATTTTTACAATGAATCGCTTGTTAGATAATAGTAAGATTTTTATTCGATATCGTAATTTTAAGATTTTACCTAAATATTTTAATGTAAACATTTTGAATGGTTAGAAACATTGCAATTTTTTTTGTATATAGGAGTCACTTTTTGGCAATAAATCATTCTACTCAATTCTTCTAATTTTACACCTTTTATGAATTAAAAGTTTTATATTATAAAACCAAACAACCTTTAAAGTGATAAAATAATACTCTGCAATGTACTTGTGATACTATAGAACAAGTAAGTAAATGTACATACCTTGGACTCGTAATTGACGATCGGCTAAACTGGAAGGAGCATATTGACCATGTGAGCGACTAACTAAGGGTAATATTAGCCCAATTCTCAATTATTAAACCCAAAATCCCTTATAAAACACTTCTACTACTCTATAAGTCCCTGGCTGAGTCTATAATATCCTATGGGTTGTTCAGTTATGGAAGAACCTCTAAAACAAACCTAGACAATATTTTTTCACTCCAGCTACATATACTAAAAAGAATAGTTCCTATAAAAATAAAAAACACCTTTAAAGATTACCGAAAGCTCTTTGCATTTTGTGAAATATTACTAATTCATGAAAAAGTAGAACTAACTCTTTTATCACAATATTATTTTACTGAAAATCTACAAAAACCACACAAAAATTATTCAATCCGTAGGCAAGATAACAGCAGACTACAACTACCTTCTTATAATAACATGTATGGTAAAAGACGATTAAATTACATAATACCTTACCTAATTAACCTTATACCTAACGCTGTTAGAGAAAAAATAACATATAAAAATCTAAAAGCATCTTGAAACAATATTTTCTACAAATAATAAACAAAAAATACACATAACATACATTATAATTGTTAAACTTTACTTACACAATAATATACATTAACTTAAACATCAGAATAATTACATCATCATTCATCATCATTACAGCCCTTCACAAGTCCACTGCTGAACATAGGCCTCCCCCAAGTAACGCCACAAAGCACGGTCCTGAGCCACCTGCATCCATCGACTTCCTGCATATCTTACCAGGTCGTCACTCCATCTAGTGGGGGGTCGCCCTACACTACGCCTACCGGTACGAGGCTGCCACTTGAGAACCTTTCTTCCCCATCGGTTATCGGTTCTTCGAGCTATATGACCGGCCCATAGCCACTTCAACTTACTAATCTGTTGGGCTATGTCAGTCACTCTGGTTTTACTGCAGATATCCTCATGAGTCTATCATGCAGAGAAACTCCGAGCATATCCCTCTCCATAGCTCGTTGAGCGACCTTGAGCGTCTTCATACGGCCAGCAGTGAAGGACCACGTCTTAGATCCGTAAGTCATCACTGGCAATACGCAACGGTTACACTTACACTTTAGTTTTCAGAGATTGAGGTATACCTGACGAGAACATGTGTCGTAATTTCCCGAACTCTGCCCAGCCGAGTTGAATCCGTCGATTGACCTCTCGGTCGAAGTTGGACTTACCTAGTCGGACTATTTGTCCCAGGTAAACGTACTCGTCAACAACTTCGAGCATAGTGCTCCCAACAACTACCGGCATAGGTGTGACATGGACATTAAACATGATCTTTGTTTTGTCCATGTTCATCTTAAGACCTATCCGTTGGGAGACACCATTGAGGTCATTGAGCATAGTTCTAAGGTCCTCCAGCGATTCTGCCATAAGGACTATATCGTCGGCAAATCGAAGGTGAGTGATGTACTCGCCATTGATGTTAATACCGTATCCTTTCCAGTCCAGTAGCTTGAAAACGTATTCCAACGCAGCGGTGAAGAGTTTCGTGGATATAACATCACCCTGTCTTACACCTCTCTGCAGTTGGATAGGTTTCGAACTCTGGTTCTGTACTCGGATAGCCATCGTAGCCCTTTTTTTTTTTTTTTTGCATGGGGAAATGCCTACGCATACTCGCCTCGCGGGGGCAAGGACGGGTTATGTCAGACTCGCACCGACTAAAACCCCATGGTGTTCCACCTTTGTCGCATATTGGCAGGGCTACGGGAACGCTTTCGCACACATCCGCGGCCCTACTAGCGCCTGCCGCCCCATGGCAGCACCTCCTCGGGAGAGGAAAATTCCTCCCCGTTCTCCTTCCCAGGTAAGGCGCACCAGAACACATGGCGCGCCTTCCGCCACGGCCTCCAACTACGTCTGTGCAACAGACGCCCCCGCGTCCGATGCACAAAGGCCATGGGGCCAGGAAAAACGAGCACTTAGAAGTACTAGCTTTCCCGACCCCAGCGGCGGATCTGGTCTATGGCTCCGCCGCCAACCAAGATTCGGCTGCGGAGGGTAGAGAGAGCGGCGCCTCGCAATACCGACAATCCTCTCCCCCCCGCAACCCCACCACCACCGCATCAACGGTGCGGCCCCGTTTGAGTCGCGAAGGATAGGGCGAGTGGCGCATCGCCATACCAACACTCCAATTCCTCCGCGACTCCACCTCGGCTGCAGCGGTAGAGGGTGCGCGAGTCCCCACTCGCTGCAGTCCACCAGCACACATCCGAAGTGGGCTCCCCAAGCCCACTCGGAGCGGCCACCTCAGGCCGGCCCTTCACCTCGGGCCAGCCACGTGGGTTCCTCTTTGTTCACCGTGGGAGACCAAGCCACGGCTACTAAGCCCCCCCGCCACGACAAGGCGGGAACCCGTTCGGGGGGGATCGTAGCCCTACTGTACAAACACTTCAACACTTTGATATACCGACAGTCAACTTGGCACCGCTGAAGGGACTACGATAAACTATTCCGGCCTGGGAGTCGAACCCAAGACTTTCATATCATTAATTCGATATTTCTTTAAGATTCAACTAAGCATTTTCTTATCGGAATATTGTTGCTTGATAATTTGCTTTTTAAAAGCTATTCGTAATCGGTTAACTAATAAATTGAAATATTCTTATAGGCGCGTCGCCAACAAGTTCTTTAAAATTTAGACTATAGCTACAGTAGCGCCATCCTTACTTAGCGCTTTCCTACCTAACCTGTAAGGAGTACAGACTCTGTATAAAAGCAGAGTCTGTACTCCTTACCTCTACATTCCATAATATCAATGTCGATTGTTGCCAACATTGTGAACGAAATTACTATAGATCAAAGACGTCTTGTCTTGTAAAGTAACGTGATACATAATACTATTCAAATAGGGATGTCATTTTTCTAAATCAGAAGATATGAGTGTACTTACTCTCATATTTGGCATAGTTTATAGAGAACAAAGGTGACCACTTGACAACTTGATATTTCTATTTATACGCATATTCTTTGAATATATTTGTCGCTTTTTGCCTTATTTGGAGATTAAATTAGGAAAAGCGAGAAAAGTATATTGACTCAAATTATGTAGAATTGTAGGTTCCCTCTATGTATACGTCAGTATGTAATTACTATTTTTTTTTTCCCCCTAAGAGACCTTTCGTTTTTAAGGGTTTTTTTATTTTTTGTTCCCTCCCATGTGCATAGGCCTCTCCTAAAGAATGCCATAGAGCACGGTCCTGAGATAACTGCATACATCGACTTCCTGCAAGTCTTACTTGGTCGTCACTCCATCTAGTGGGGGGTCGCCCTACACTACGACTACCGGTACGAAACTGGTACTCGAGAACCTTTTATCCACATTGGTTTGCGGTTCTTCGAGCTATATGGTCGTTCCATTGCCACTTCAGCTTAATAATCCGTTGGGCTATGACGGTCACACTGGTTCTACTGCAGATCTCCACATTTCTAAGTTTATCACGCACAGAAACCACAAGCATAGCCCTCTCCGTAGTTCGCTGGGCAACCTACCTCTTCAATAATTTGAACGTGATTGATTGTAATCATCGTCTGTCCGTTGGGTTGATGTGTCGTCGAAATCTCCCAAAAACTTTGCAGTATAACTCATCATATTGTAAAGAAAAAAAAAACTATAAAAACGAAGTTCCCGAATAAAATGAAGACATGGCTTAAAGAAAAAGCATCCAAGCCAATTTATGATAATATGTCCCTGACTCCAAGGATTACGTTAAAAAATCCCTACCTACACCGGTTTTGCGATAAGTTTTTAATCTCCATGCCGGTTTTTTTGTTTAGCAAACTACACTTTGCTAAACAACTTGTTTTGTTCAGTTCTTAGAACAATTACATTTTTTATCTAAATATATTTTAAAGTTATAAAGATTATTGTATAACCTAAAACTACGTTACCGTCCTTTCTCACTCGTGGCCACGCTGATCATTAGTCTATACGTCTCTCTGACTACGTAGACTTTTAAACCTATTTAGATAAAAAATTTAATTATTCTAAGAACTGAACTGAACAAGATACACCAAAAAAGTTGGTTTAAGTGAGAAAAAAAGTGTTCTGTGAGCTTAATCACAGAACACTTTTTTTTCTTACTTTAACCAACTTGTAAACTCCTTAGATCGCTACGAACTGTCAAAGTTGTTTAGCAAAGTGTAGATTGCTAAACAAAAAAACCGGCACGGAGAAAGGGACAAACAATCACAACGCTCTGTCTCATTTCTATGCAAGACGTATGCATAAATCTATCATTTTCGTGTGTGAATGCGAAAGAAGGCGTCAATTTGTCTATAGGTTTCTTTGTCTACGTCTGTAATATTACTTTTACTTGGTCTATGGCAGTCTATGGTTATTTTCGTTATGTTGTTTCACTTGATTAAACAGTGATTTTTCAACTGCTGTGTGTTCCTGTCAATAATATTTTAAAGGTAAGTTTTTGTTAATTTGACTAACTGAACGTTCACTTTATATAGCCTATTAGTTTCCTTATCGTATATATAAATTTCGGAAAGTTATTGAAGCTTAACACCTTTAAAACGAGAGTTTCACAAAACAAATGTGTAACGCCATTTTTCGCTTCTGCCAGTCATCTGAAACGATTTTTTCATAAATTACTCGTGGATAAGGCACATATGCGATTCAGTAATTTCTCCTTGTTGTAAATCCTCTTGGTTGGGATTTTTACTTCATCTTAATGTAACAGTTTTGTTATTTCTACTTGCAAACATTTCAAATGACATTTGATGACTAATCGACAATATACTGCACATTACAAGGTCTATTTTGCATAAACGAAAAGAAAGGACCCTACGATTTATTATAATTTCAGTGACCTTTAGTAGTTAGAGTTATTAAATTATATTTTCAGTGTAGATTTAGGTTGGTTAATTAATGTAAAAATTTAATTTACCGACAGAAAGATGTGTTTTCAATTGCGTGTTTTTTTCTGTTATTTTGCGTTGTTTTAAAATATACTTACTTGCTATTATAAGTTTAAAGTCATTAAAATAAATTGAATAAAACTGTATTTCAAGGTGGATTGGGAGCATTATTTTCCACATTGCTAGAAAACATTGGTAACTTGATTAGAATGAAGAAGAAGTGTATTTCATGGGTGATATATGAGTTACATGTAAAGCCCATTGAATGGCAAATAATAAAGACATTCATTTCATATTATTACAAACAATTTAACAAAAGTTGTTGTTGTTAAAAATCAAAATTAAAGTAAAATTGAAGCAAGGGGTAATCATTGCATAGTGCACACTAAAGATGCTGTGAATACTTGCTAATATTCGGTATTTGGCATTACTTTACATTTTTACATTTTCTACAAGCATGATATTATTGTTTGATAACAAATAAATTATTTTTTACAATTTACAATTTAAAATTATTTTTTGTCAAATAGTAATGGAGAGGTTTTCCACTATTTATTATAGATAATGGCCATTAATCTGTATTAGACTATTAGCTATAACAACAATTAGTGGCATCTCTAGTGCATACCAATCTAATCTTCAAACATTGATATCAGAAACTTTTAAGTAGCACTTAGTTTATCCCTTGGTTATGATCTAGTTAGAAAGGCAAAAAAGGAAATATGAATGCGGTGTTTTCATAGCTTCGAAAGAATATTTTCAGTCCGTTAATGTTACCGATAAAATTGAGAAGTGCTCTACAAGTCTTGCTTTTTGGCTTTGTGAGTATTATTAGCAAAATTCAAATCAAATGAAGTTATATAATTTATTGGCTACTCAAGAACCCTCTCAGACATGAGGGGAGGCCTGTGCCCAGTAGTGGGATGTATTTAGGCTGTAACTCTACTTTTTTATTGGCTACTGAGTGAAATAAAGGTTTTAGTTAAAAATAACATTACAATATAATTATGTCTGTTATACAAACTATTTTATAATCACTGATCATTAACAAATGTCATTTGATTATATACAAATTACAGATATATTAGAAATAATGACATAATAATTTTATTAATTAAATGAGAGATTCAAACATAGAAAAAGTTCCTTTAATACAATGTTAATAATATCAGTTTAACGCTACAAACAGTTAATGAATTTATTGTGAGAAAACACACATCTAGATCTAGAATCTTATACAACTATGCTCAAAAGTATCAGTACTGTAGAAAGATGGATCACACTGTAATACATGATGTACCTGGCTATATATTTCCTATCTTTCAATATAGGTTAGTATCGTAATATGTTTGAATATAAAAATATATATCACAGCTGTGTGAAGTCATTTAACAATTAGCTAAGAAAATATATTCTACTGTTTTGCTATAACTTGTATTTAACTTAATACCTTTAAAGCAACCTTTAGTGTTAGTAAGTTTAGTTGACTTTAATGATAAGTACTTTGTAACAATTTTGAGTTTAATAAAGTTGTGTTGAATTTGTCTATTTTCTGTGATGTTAGTGCTGTTGGCTGGCAGCTGGCTAAGTTGGCATTTATAGCTTCTTCAGATATATGGCTTGTGTATAGGGGTAAAGAGACCGTTGCTAATGGATGTTTATCCAAAGCAGCCAATATGCAACCGTTTTCAACTGGTTGTTTATCCAACTACTGACGAAAAAGGATGGTTATGTTTTTACTTTGTGTGGGGGTGGTTAAGCTGAATCGCTTTTTTGTGCTTAAAAACTACTAGACTGATTTAAAAAATGCTTTTACCATTAGAATGCTATTATGACTGAAACATAGGATGCATTTTATTATAGAGGATGCTACTATCAATGAAAATATTTTTTTAGCTAAACTTGTAAGTACTTGACCAATTTTGAAAATTCTTTCACCACTAGAATGTTTTGTATAATTAATTATAGATACCTAATGCAGGATTTATTTTATTATAGTGTGCTACTTTCTATGAATGTTTTTTTTTGGTAAATCTCGAAAAAAAGTGGCCAAGTGCGAGTCGGACTCTCTCGTCCATGAAGAGTTCCGTAGTAACAAGCATAGTTCTAGTCAAAATACCACTATAATTATCGCCAGCAACAAATTACTTTGTTTTTCATAGTGTTTATATTAAAGACAAAATTGTATTTGCGGTTTTTGAAAATGCTACTTATATCTCAAAAAATGGGTTATTATACATTATAGGGCTTTCTTTGGCTTATTCATTACCAAAGAGAAAAAAATTATTGCACAAAAAAGAAATGTTTTTATCCATTTCTAGCCATCAAAAGCGGTTGTCAACCATTGAAAACGAAAACAACCTTTGTTATCTGCTTGGTTGAAATCGTTGACAACCGCCTTCACATCTATAGGCTTGTGCTTTTTACGGATATTTATAATACTAAATTCACAATTTAAAACCCCCGAAACAAAAAGAACTGGTGATCTTCAAACGACTGAAAAGATTTTCTTGAATCATAGCTAAGAACACTCAATCAAGTCACCTTCCAAACAAAAAAATAACTAAATCTAAATTGGTTAATCTGTGTTGGAACTATCATGCCACAGACAGACATACAGATACACTTGTGTAACATGATAACACCCCACTCTATCTGTCGGGGGTTAAAAAGAGGACTGATAATGATTAATGACATAGATGATGATGATGACGACTCAGTTTGTTTCACAGTGGCAAATCTTTAGTGCAACACATGAATCAGTGTATAGATGAGTTATCTAACAGACTGTTGTGTGTGTATTTGTGTATGCAGAACACATTATAACTCTGTCATTGCAAAGTAGGTTGTTTGAGTCACTGTTGATTGGGCTTGTTCCATTTATTACCTTCTAATTGAACTTGTTGCTTTTAAAAGTTATACAATAATTTGGTCTGTTAGTGAATTTAACTTGACTACAGTTCTTTTCATATTGTTCAGATGGTATCATTTATTGTTATTAATAGTTTCTGACATTCAGCTTTTGCTGTAAAACCTTTAGTTTAAGCCAATGCTGATAGTTTATTTCTTAGCTCTATTTGTTTTAGCACTATTAGAGGGTAGAAGTAACAATGAAAATTATTTACATTTTTTTTATGTTCTTTATGAAATAGGATTTTATTGCAATTATTTAAGTATTTTCTTTTATTAACAAGTTAGTGTATCAAAGACATGGGGACAATGATATTACAATCAGAACTAAAAACCAACACTTGAGCTTTGGTATGGAAGAAAATTTCAATTCTTTTAAAATGTATTTGTATCAAACAGTCCAAAAATATCAATTAGGCATATATGACTGTAGATCTGTGAAGGCCTTGGCGGATGCACGCGCCGACGCACCGCTCGAGGCTCGCAAGGCCACGGTCATGTGCAGTGTCCAATGCTCCAATGAATTACTTAATAAACTGTGACGCATTCTCGTCTAGAACTGTACGCATAGATTTTAAAGGGAAAAATTTGTAGTATTGATGACTATTGTGCATCTTCTTTATACGATGAATCATATAACGCCCTGGGATGTAATAACAGGGTCGTCTTAAGATAGGTTTCGGGTCACGCGTGTTTTGTAGGTAATGAATTTGCCGACAAACTCCCACGGGAGGGCTCAAAGAGTACACAATTTGGACCTGAGTAATTTTGTGGAATCTCAAGAAGCCTAGCCTGATTGACACTTGATACTCTTTATCATAATAAATCACCTAACATCCGGTCTGACACAACAGGCTAAAAACATTCTAAAACCATCCGGGCTTTCGATCGTAAATTCGCTTCAGAAGCCCTGAGATTAAGTAAAAATAAATTGAGCATTCTGGCAAGAGCCCTAACTGGACGCTGTTGTCTCAAAAAACCCATGTCCATCCTGGGACTAAGCAACGCAAGGATGTGTTGGTTCTGTTCCATAACGGAAGAAACGCCTCTGCACATCCTTACTGATTGCGGACCCTTAATAAAATAGAAATTAAATTATTGATTTCAAAATTTTTTGATATAATTATTTTTAATAAAATTGAAAATAAAAAATTATAGATGCAATTGATTGAGTAAGAAAATATTTTAAAGTTGCTTATGATGATAAAAGATTTTTAGAATTGGAAATTAGGGGGATAAATCTTAATAAATTGATTTCTAATCCAATTCAACATCCCAATCAAGAATTAGCTGAAATAGAAATTAAGATTCTAAAAAAAAGAATAAAATAAAAAATATTTTATTTGAATTTAAATTAAAAAAATCTAAAATAGGGGTTAAGTTTTGTTATTTAAATTCAATAAATATATATTTTAGTGTAAGATGCACAATAATTTTTGATATTATTATATATATAGTTTAATTCTATAAAATATAATAAAGGTAAATATCTACTTAATTTATCCTATCAGAGTAATCATTTAATCAGGCACTAATTTAAAAAAAGGTGTTTCCTTTATATTTGGGTTATGAACCCAAAAGCTTACGTAACACTCATCTGGGAAACTATGTACTCCGCTCAGAAGAAGTGAAACTGCTCAGGGCTAAGCAACTCCTATTCATTGATGACAGGGCTTAGCTATAGCTATAGCAGCGACCGCAATAGATCTTTTAGGTCGCGGTGATCTGGTCTGGTGCACTGGTCTCTTTCCCTAGACCTGCATAGCTGCTCGCACATAATAAAAAAGGTATAACCCGCGCAGATAGAGAATAGATCTGAAAATGGCGTCCGCTCGCATGCATTCTCGCTCACTCTCTATCGCTGTCTATACTCACACAGTGAAATACGCGCTACAAAAAAATAGTCAAGATTCGCTTTTACGCTACTTGACGCACTCCGAGTTATCATTAAAATCGTTCCGTTATTTTGTTGTTTTTGTTGAGTTTGATTGTTATTTGTTTGCGTTACGTTTGATTGTTATTTATTTTCGTTAAGTTACGAACGTTGACATTTTGTGATTGATTGAACAATGGCTTCACGAAAACGTGGAAAGATTATTCACAGTGATGCACATGACATTGTTTACAACGTTATAAAATACTTTGACGAAGAGAAGAACTTGGAGCGTTATCATCCGTTAAAGTATAGCGCCGCACGCGCAGCGATGGCGACTAATTTATCGAGGGCTACTATATCGAAAATAAAGAAAGAAGGTAATGACATGGTACCTATACATTATTTTACGCGGTTGCTCTATGGGCGTGACCAAGATAGATAGATAAATCAATTTATTTGAAGATGGTTAGCCTTACCTCTATCGAGTATGATTTGTTATATAGATTTTATGGCCTGGAAACGAGTGTGGTTTTTAACAAAAAAAGTACAATAAAAAAATATAAAATCGATGTTTGAGAACTTGTTTTGCCAACTGTACCATGTGTACCCGCCGCCATTTTCAGATCTATTCTCTATCTGCGCGGCCTATACCTGCGAATAATAAGGCCTAAGTAACAAAAATCGTATTTATAATAACCGCTCTCGCTCAAGAGATAACAACAGACTCCTATTACACAATGTCTACAAGTTTGCAGAGACGCGCTACCCCGTGTCCTGCCAACAGAGTTGTATTATATAATCTTTATCTTTGTGAATAAATGCTTTATTAATCTTGAAAATTTGTATGACGTATCGTCGCCAAATTGTTTTAATTTAGTTTTTCTTATGTTCTTAGTCAGCTGTTATTAAGGCCTACTAAATTTCACCATAGGCCGTATTTTACTCCCTTATCGTGTGTAGTTTTTTATTTTTATTTATAATGTATTTTATATCACTTTTAAAATTTTATAAATGCAAATATATCGTACGCTTTTATTACTAAACTAATGTCATAGTCAAAAAAGACCTGGTTTCAGCTGTCCAAACAGTGCAAAGACCATAAGACAAATTGTGTTCAAGAAATAAGGCTTTGACATTAGAAGCTATTAAATTATGTATAAATTATTGTTCTTGCACCTAAGCTCTCAGACCGTGACGGATTGTGATTTGATGATTGTGAGGGAATAGAGAGTGCACCTGTGCGCGTGCATAAATTCGGACACTATAATTCTATACTGCGCAGATAGGCTACTCTCCGTGAAGACTGACAAATTGTTGCAGACCAAATTGGATATTTCTCTTTTTTTTTTTCGAATTTCTTTTAGCCGGGCCTTATTACCCGCAGGTATACATATACTAGCTTGCCAGGCAGACGTTGTTCTGCCCTTTCCGACGACCGTTTCCTGTACAAAATCCTTAAATTCGCAAAAAAAATATTGAGGGTCCACTATCTAATATGTACTAATACTAGCAACTATTAATATGAACAGTTCAGTAGTTTGGGAGTTCATCGTGGACGAACAACGTTCTACGTAATTTTGTATATATAATATAAAGAGAGATTTGTTAGGTTTCAACCGTGTAATGGCTGTGTAAGAATATGATATATAGATTTTTATTTTTTTTTTATTATTAAAAATATACATATATACATATACACACACACACACACACAATTCAACATTCATAGTTGGACCTGGTTGTTGGAGCTGTCGCTGAGATTCAGAAATCATCCGTGCGAAGTCTTGTTAGTAGTCTAGACGAGGTAGTAGATCCAATTCCTTTAAACGAGCAATTCTTGTATATATATCTTAATATAATGTAAATTACGTGTCACGTTGTTTGTCCGCGATGGACTCCTAAACTACTGAACCGATTTTAATCAAATGTGCACACCGTGTGCAGTTTGGTCAAACTTGAGAGATAGGCTTGTTTTTTTTACCCATGAGTGACCCACAATTTTTTTTTGCGAATTTAACGATTTTTAATAGGACATGACAAAAGGTCGTTGAAAAGGGCAGAACAACGTCTGCCTGGCAAGCTAGTGTATATATAATCGGAATCTCGGAAACGGCTTCAACGATTTTCATGAAATTTAGTATGCGGGGGTTTCGGGGCCAATAAATCGATCTAGCTAGGACTCATTTTTAGAAAATCTTGTTTTATCCATGTTTTTAAGCAATGAAAAACTGCTACAATATCTTTGCCGTTGCCTAGAAGGTTATAACAGCTCAAATGGTATATCGGACGGTCCTGAAATCAAAGAACTCCGGTTCGAGTCCAAATGTCTCCGGTCTGCCTCTTTATCTTTTTTTTTCAAGTTCCTTTTGTAAGAAAATAATATATTATTTGGAGTCCTTTTTTAGCCCGAGAAGATCGAAAATTTTTATTCATATTTCATCAGTAGGTATGTAATTTGTATCTAAATATAATTTACAAATTTCTTCCCGGGGTTTTTTTAGTGTTTGTTGTTGGATGGAAATTTTTTTTTTATTTTTTTTTAAACACAAAATACGATTCCCAAAAAAAAATACCGGTCATCCAGGTACTATTCTTACACCGCCATTACACGGTTGAAACCTATCAATTACTGTAGTTAGTCATTGTAATCGAGAATAACCTTAAATTAATAAAAAACTTTGCTTACACTTTAAGTAAAATTACTTTAACGGGGACGCTATTGATCTTCGCAATACTTTTTTTACACAGTAAATCAACATTTTTTACGCTGTGCCAAAGTAGATTAACTTTGTAGTTTGATGGAAGATCGCGTTATTTACGAGAATTTTTTTGGTAGACGATTAATTTGATTTGAGTTTACTTTTAATTCCTTGATTATTTGATTAAATTAAAACTAATAATACGGATTTGCGCCCTTAATTACATGGCTGTGAGGAGTTCAAAACGAGGGTAATAAGTTATTACCCTACGTACTCGTAACATGATTCCTAAATTAGTTTGTGGATTTAAAAAAAAATATGTCAATAGATATATTTATTTGTTGGTAGTTGTGATATATGGATCTCAGACGTGGTCCTTCACAGTATGTAACCCTAAAGTCGCTCAATGGGATATGGAGAGGGCTTATGCTGAGTTTCTGTGCGTAATAGGATCTGTAATGAAGATATCCCGCAATATAATTGGAATAATCGACAATGCCCAACGGATCAGTAAGCTGAAGTGGTAATGGGCCAGTATAGTCTATGTTCATCAGTCGGGCTGTAATGATAATGATGATGATATGATATGATGACTATATATAGATGTCATAATAATTTAGCGAGTAATATATTACGTCCTCATAGAACTTAAACGTGTGTACTAAGTGAAGTAGAAACACCGAAAGAAGAGGAAAGAGGTAGCGAGATAAGTATAGATGAAATAATGAAAGCAATGAAAAGCATGAAAGCAGGTAAGGCTGCCGGATATGATAGAGTTTCGCTCGAAATGCTAAGGGCTGGAGAGGAAGTGGTGGCAGGCCTGCTGCACACCTTGTTTAATTTATGCTGGGAACTGAAGCGGTACCGGTAGTCTGGTGCAAAGCCGTGATAGTCCCAGTATATAAAGGAAGAGGGTCGCAGCAGGACTGTAAAAACTACCGTGGCATCAGCCTTCTTAGCATTGTGGGAAAACTGTATGCTAAGGTATTGATTGAAAGGGTCATGAAAGAAAAATTTGGGAAGTGCAAGCGGGATTTAGAAAGGGAATGGGATGTACAGATCAAGTCTTTTCCATGCGCATGATCGCGGAGAAGTTTCTGGCCAAAAACCAAAAGATTTTTTGTGCGTTCATGGACTTGGAAAGGGCCTATGACAGAGTGGATAGGGATTTGCTATGGCAAACACTGAACTCATTTGGGTTGAGCGCTGGCTTGATACAGGCATTGGAGTCTCTTTATAGGGACTCTAGTGCTTGTGTTAGGATCAACGGGGTCTACTCGGACTGGTTTGACATCCATAAAGGTGTCAGACAGGGCTGTGTGGCTTCCCCGTGGCTGTTCAACCTATTTATGGACAGTTGTTTGCAAAATTTGAAAGTTGAAGAATGCGGATTAAGAATGGGTGAGTTAACCGTCAAATGCCTTTTGTACGCCGATGATCAAGTTATTCTTGCGTCGTCGGCGGCCGAGTTGCAAATGATGGTTACATTAATGAACGGATCATTAAAAGAAAGGGGTATGAAAGTGAACGCAAGTAAGACGAAGGTTATGGTTTTTGAAAGAGAAGAAAGTAAAACGATGTGAGGAAGGGGAGTTGATCGAGCAAGTAGATGAGTTTGTATATTTGGGCTGCGTATTTAGCAGGGATGGGAGATATGATAAGGATATAGAACGACGAGTGAATGCGGGAAATAGAGTAAATGGGGCCTTACACTCTATTGTGAAGAGTCAAAATGTGTCGAAAAAGGCACGTATGGCAATTCACAATGCTGTGTTGGTCCCTACTTTAACGTATGGTAGTGAAAGTTGGGTATAGCAGAAGAAGCACGAGAGTAGAATGAACGCAGTAGAAATGCGGTCGTTAAGGAGTATGTTGGGGTTGAATCTGAATGACAGGGTGAAAAATTGTGTGATAAGAGAAGAGTGTGGTTTGCAAGATGATGTTGTGACCAGGATTAAGAAAGGAATGCTTCGGTGGTTTGGTCATGTGGAAAGAATGAATTAGGAAAGAGTGACAAAGAAAATTTATAGTGCAGAAGTGAATGGCAGAGTCGGAAAGGGACGTCCTAGGCGAAAATTTATCGACCAAATTGGCGATTTATTGAAAGCGGGCCAAATTAGGAGTACCCTTAACCGACGAGCATGTATGCGTAGGTGTATGGATGTGAAGGAGGCAAGAGAGGTGTGTCAGGATCGTGCCAAATGGAAGTCTGTAGTCTCTGCCTACCCCTCTGGGTGACAGGCGTGAGTGTTTATAGATTTATAGAAAACTTAAACACTTGTGGCTTAAATATATTTTTAATAGTATCTTTCGAGTGTTGGTTTTGTTTTTAAATTTTATTATTCGAGATAGTTGTTATGAATAATACAACCATTATTATTGAAATATTCGTATTGAAGCTTATTGCTGCTGTTTCGTATGGTGAGTGTAGAGAACCGGTTACCCTTTTTACTGGAAAAGAGGCATTCCACCTTAGTCCTATATCTACGCATCTACTTTTTGATTCGCAAACGAGGATAGATGTAGATGTCTATGGGCCACAGCAACCACTTACCATCAGGTGGACTGTGTGCTGGCTTGTCACCCTTATTTTTATTTTTTATTTTATTTTATTTAAATTGGTTTACCAACAACTTATGCACTAACATCTTTCCATATAAATCAAGCGATATAGTAAAAAAAAACTAAGTACACAGTCAATTACAGGTAAACACCACATGCATAACTTTTATCGCTACAGTTACAAGACGAATTTATACTTATTGAATAGAAACACTGTAGTATTTCTATTATAAAATGCACTAAAACAAACTGACCAAAAACAGAGCGGCAAGGTATGGATTTACAATGTTTAAAAAAAATTATGTCTAGAACAGGTAAATGAAATTGTATACTTGGGGAGTGCTTTCAGCCGGGATGGAAGATGTGATTTAGATGTGGATAGGCGTGTCGCTGCCGGAAACAAAGTCAATGGTGCCCTGAATGCATTAGTCAAAAGGCAAGGCGTGGTGAAGAGTGCACGCCTTGCAATACATAACGCAGTGTTGGTACCGACTTTGTTATGTGGCAGCGAAACCTGGGTATGCCAGAACAAGCATAAAAGCAAGTTGAATGCAGTGGAGATGCGATCTCTTCGTAAAATGTGCGGCGTTACCATAGCCGACCGAAAGCGAAACGAAGAGATTCGCAATATGGCAGGATTGAAAGATGACCTTATCACAAAAATTGATAGGGGCGTACTCCAATGGTTTGGGCACGTTGAACGAATGAGTGAAGACCGAATGGTGAAGAAAATATATAGAGCGAAAGTAAATATTAAAAGATGTCGAGGTAGACCGAGACTAACTTTCGAAGACCATGTGAGCTAATTGCTCGAAGAGGGGAGGGTCAAGAGTACTCAGATATCTAGACGTGCATGTATGAAGAAGTTAATGAACCTGAAAGAAGCGAAAGAGGTATCTAAGGAACGTGACACTTGGCGATCTGTTCTCTCTGGCTACCCCGTTAGGGAATGTGCGTGAAGATAAATAAGTAAAGTAAGTAAAAAAAAATTAAAAAAAGGAAAAAAGTATTTAACAAGGCAAATGTTTATAATCTGAGGTACCTATCATATGGACAGCCTTTCGAATATAGTTGTTCTTATCCAATAAAGAAATATTATTTCCGGAAACTATTGTATTACTAACATTGAGAAGTAGTACAAAAAATTGGGGTTTAATATATTGGTTTATTATATATCTAAATTAGGTTAGCTAACTTAACTTAGGTTAATACGCTTAAATTATTTCTAGTATTTGCTACTTCTGATGCAAAAATAAAATAAAAATAATACTATCGCGCCGTGGTCGTTCAGGGGTTAACGCTCGCCGTAAATATAGTTGTTATATTTTATAATATCAGCTTCTGAGTTGGTGACAACGAACTTATATACCACTTGATGGTAAGTGGCTACTGCAGTCAATGTACACTTGTCGGCGACTTCCAACAGGTCTTTTGTCACTAGTCACAGTCTGAGGACTAAGATAGAATGTCTCTAAGACTGTTATACTTGCTCTATATATTCTTCAGACTGGAACACAGAAGTGCAAGCGCTGCTATTCGGCAGTTGGAAGATGTAAGAAGGCGTTTGGAGAGGATCTGGTGTTTATCCAGAATCCTGACAGACTTACGCAGAGAAGAAGTAATATTTCTTAGTAATAGTACGCAAGCACACCCAGTTACATATACCCCTGCCGGTACCATTGGAATTGTTAATTTCAATTTTAAGTGCTGATATAATGTATTGCCATGTGGTCGATGGTGAATAAAAAAAATCGTGATAAATCTTGAGGAACAACAACAATTAAAAAAACAATGGGTTCATACATTTATACATACATAAGCTCACACGTCTGTTTACCCAGAGGGGTAAGCAGAGGTTCCCAACGGACTTCCATTCGTCACGGCCCTGACACATCGCTCTCGCTTCTTCCACATCCTTAATCATAATTTGGCCCATTTTCAATAATGGATTTTTTTACTTATATTAGCCAGTGTTTGATCACAATCTAACCTGGTGGTAAGTGGTGATGCAACCTTAGATGGTAAATCGCACTGTCCTAGCGTAACAAATGCCTACTCATTATTGCCTTGAAGACACCCAGATTGTATTCGGACGGAAAGATTGACGCCGGCAAATTATTCCACTCCTTTGCTGAACGCATTAAAAAAGTCGAAGCAAACAGTTTGGTTCTAATGCGTGGAATATCGACAACAAAGGGATGAAGATCCGCCGACCGCCTGGTCTTCCGACGGTGGTTTAGTTAATTTATTATTTTAATTTTTTATAAAATATCTGTTTATTTCTTTACTTCTATTAATTTCTGTGACTCATTAGCACCTGAAGATTGACAATTGTTGTTCAGTTCCTAGTAAAGTAAGGTATAGTACAAGTGAGCGCTTTTCATTAACGACCCGTAACCGCTTTGACTAAGCGTTTGAAAACGTCGCTAAGGAATCTAAGGATACTCGGTTTCAAATCGCGCACAGAACAAGTTTTTGTATGGCGTACTAATTATTGTTCTGGATCTGGATGTTCATATGCAATTAATGTATAAAATGCTTCCAAGATACAGGAGAAAATTCTCGTGTGGGAATAACTTTTTTGTATTAAAACAGTTCTTCGCAATTGATAGGTATTTTCCAAAGTAATTAAACTTGCATATTGACAAATGTCACTAATTACAGTTAGACGTGGAATTCAAAAGAAAGTATAAGTGGTATTCGACTAATATAGACCGCATCCATTGCATTCCGGACAGACAGAACTACATACGTACGAATATTGATAAATTACACCGGTATATGGCCAGACCACGGTCCGAGCTATTTAAGCTCCATTGGATCGTTACTTTTTTATTATTTCTCTCGACGCAGCACCGGTTCTTGTGTAGACTAGGGATGTTTGACCTAGCAAGTGGATTTAGAGAAAACGTTTTATACGTGGTAGAGCCATGCTGCAGATATTTGCACATTTGCATTTTTTGAGAGTAGATTGAGATTGCAGATTTTGATTCTTAATTGAGGATAAATGTAGATCTCTATGGGCCGCAACACCCTCGTACCATCAGGTGGACTTTGTGCTCGTTTAAGCGTGACGCGCATAATTTATAAAAAAACCTTCGAGTTAATAAAATGGCTTTATTAATGTAACAACAATGTAAGGCTAAAGCATTAGCATGGTAGTTAATAAGTAAATTGTAGCCTTGTGATAGCAGTATATACGTAGAATCGCAATACAGAATTTTCTCCAGGGATGTCATGAAATCGCATCATACTGATTTGTACTGCGGATGGCGCATTTGTAGACACCTAGACCCGCGACAGTCAATCGCCAATCTGTCTGCCAAGTGGGACCATTAAAATTTAATAGATATCTACTAGCTTGCCAGGCAGACGTTGTTCTGCCCTTTTCAACGACCCTTTGTCATGTCCTATTAAAATCCTTAAATTCGTAAGGCTTGGAAATATCTATCTCTCAAGTTGGACCAAACTGCACACGGTGTGCAAATTTGATTAAAATCGGTTAAGTAATTTAGGAGTCCATCGCGGACAAACAACGTGACACGTAATTTATACCTATATATTAAGAAGATATATCGCAGGTTTATGATAAAACCTGGTTTTTGATCAGAAACCTAGGTTATTACTTTTTTATGTTATCAATTATCATAAACCTGAGAAAATCCAGCTTTTTGATCAAAAACCCTGACTGATTTAGTTTTGTGATAAAATTAACCTAACCCTAATCTAAGCTTAAATTTTATCATAAACCTAAACAATTTCGGATTTTTGATCAAAAAAAAAACAGGATTTTTTAGGATAACGATAAAATTAAGTACCTAACAAATAACTGTCCTCTTCCGGTTCTTGATCAAAAGCCTAAGTTTTTGATGAACATCTAATTTTACTATAAACCTGCGACATTATTAAATTACCTTTATAAAAATCCCGCTCACGTTCACGCTAATCTCCGAAACCGCTCAACCGATTTTAATGAGGTTTTGTAAATGTGTATTGCTTGCTGAAAAAATAGGGTATAGGGTTTTTATCCCGATAAGTGACACTCAATATTTTTTATTGCGAATTTAAGGGTTTTTGTACGACAAAGGGTCGTCGGAAATGGTAGAAATCGTCGACCTAGCCAGTATAAAGTTCAATACAATTCTTTTGATATTTATCATTATCCATAGATAAAGGACAATTCTTGTAGGTTATAATTGGTATTTCGGAGACGGCTCTAACGATTTGGATGAAACTTTGTTTTTAATTTTCAAGTTTATTTCCATATGTTACGTCCCTGAGAAATTATATTTGTTTTGGCTAACGCAGAGAGGTTCATATCATAAGTTATATTTGCTTCTTCTTATCTGTAAATGTCTTAGATATAAAGTCGATAGGTTTTCTAGTTGTGTTTTTATCTGTATTACAATAATTCAATTGCATATAGGTTTAAGAATCTTATATATATATATTTTTTTTTTTAAATTTCGGAATAGTTTTATGTACTAGAAAAAATAAATTATGAGAGAGGCTATGAAACGTGATCATTGTAGAATTATGATAGGGTCTAATTAAAAAAAAAAATGTTTTCGTACACGATAAACGTTCTCTTACTTTTTCATTCTTTGTTTATTCCGGCGGGTGCTCAGCCCGACTAATTTGTGAGGCATCTTGTCTGCTGCACTGTAATGACAATTTTAAAACGCATTTTTGTCTCACGCGACAGTCGAGAGCTATTTATGTCCACTCGTTACACGTCCTTGGTTGGAGTTGGAAAGTGTTCATGTTTTTATAACATGACAGGTTGTAACCTTGATGTCGGCTCACATTGACACACAGAGGATGAGTTGTTATACAAATGTCAAGGTGTTAACGTGGAAGAGCCACGCTGCAGCTATATTATGTATGCAGCACTAATGTGCCTGCTCAATCGAAGAAGGACTCCGCCCTCACATAATACCAGCGTAAAAATACATACATAAGCGCTCACGCCTGTCACCCAGAGGGGTAGGCAGAGACTACAGACCTCCATTTGGCACGATCCTGACACGCCTCTCGCCTCTTCCACATCCATATACCTACACATACATGCTCGTCGGTTAAGGGTACTCTTAATTTGGCCCCTTTTCAATATATCGCCAATTTAGTAGTCCTCAGTTTGACTGCGTGCTCTTTAGTCACCTTTATGCTATTAAAAATCATGCTAAACGTGATAATCAAATAATTGTTGTTAATAATTTAAACTAATTTTTCAATACCATACTTGTTCGATACCAACTCACAAAAATGTCTTCTCATTTGTTACGCTCCAAAGAGTAATGAGTTCTTGGCGGTTCAGTCGTTTTCGAGTCCGGTTGGCTTAATGCTCGGCGCACCTGCTACTTGGTACATGAATGTTGATGACTCATTTACAGATACTTGCGCTACCTTCTTGTTGAGAAGTCACAGAGATGGCTCGAACATAAGTACTGCTCCATGAATTGTTACTACTATCTCCCAATGTGTTATTGTAGTAAAAATATAATGATTTGAGCAATATGCTGGGGTCATGGTAACTCAAAAAATACAACCTGGCCGTCAAATACATCACACCTGAGCAACCAGTTCGATTCCCGCCGGATTAAAGTTTATAATTGCAATTTGTGTGTGTTGATGATTTAATATTATCATCACGTGTTTGATGGCGAAAGAACAAAAAAAACACACTGTGAGGAAACTTAGACACTGTGAGGAAACTTAAAATTATTTCGAGAACTCTGAAAAGGCACCTTAAGGGGATAGAGTAAGTCAGCTCAAATTCTAATTTCGTCCCCACTTGCCCGCGCGTCGTATGCTATGTACCGACATGTTTGTAATCACTAATACTGTAAGTAGAAAGGTCGTTAGACACTTATTTCATTAGGTTTATCATATTTATGCCTGTTTCTTAACGCCAAGCCAGTCGCGTCTTATTTTTATTACGGTTATTTCCCATTTTAATTTTACGTCGTCCTGTTGCGTAATGTATATTCTGATCGTAAGCGACACAACCTCCGCCTTCAAAGGCCGAAGCGAAGTGACCGGGCCGCAGGAATCACGCTTCAAGAGGCCGATAGTTTAGGTAATTTCTTTTTACAGTGAAAATAATGGTATTTAAAAAAAAGTAAATAACATAAGCACTGCTTTATAGTTAGTTCAGTTAGTATGCAAAGTTTTATGATCTTATTTAAAGTATTTTATGAATAACAGCGGTTTATTGTTTATTTTGGAGGTAACTTTGGATTTTTTTTTCTATCGAGAAAATTTTACGAAATCGTGTTTTCGTCTAACATAATCCTTAACATTAATCCTCAACTTTACCATATATTTATTTCAAAATTAATGCTGCAATATTTTCGGCATAACGAAGGATCTTGCTAAGCCATTTGAGATTATATTTCCCCTTAATAGGGCGAACGTTGCATCGCTTTCGTAGCGAATATAAAAATATACCTAGAAATTTGCTACGTGACTCGGATTTTATGGACTGCAATAAAAAGTTATTTGTTTGTGATGTGTAAGAAATTGAATAGAAAATGGCCACGAAACTGGCCTATTGCTTGCAATTCAATGTAATATATATATGAAATTGAATTAATATACACGGATAAATGCTGTTGGCCGTGTAATAGGAAGCTTACGATCGCTCGGCGAGCTATGGTCTCTCCATGACTGGTCGAAGTTTACATATCTTTGTGATAGAATTCGTATGCCATCTGCAGTAGAACCAGAATAACTGATATAGCCCAACCCATCAGTAAGTTAAAGCTGCAATAAAACCGATGGGAAAGAAAGGTTCTCGAATATTAGCATTTAGCACTGTACCAGTAAGAGTGGGTGGTCCCTCACTGGGTAATCAATGGATGCAAGTGGCTTAGCACCGTGTTTTGTGGCAATCGTTGGGAGAGATCTATATTCAGCAGTTGACTTGTGAACTACTGTGGTGGTGATGATGATGATGGTGATAGGGATGTATGAGAGAAAGCCTGTAGTTCAGCGGTATAAAAATATAATATAAAGACTGTTATTTTACTTTTTTTATCTGCAACCGTCATTGTAGAGAAACCTTTATACTATTCCCAAATATTACGTCAGAGTAATCTTCAGGTCTCAGTAGAAAAGATATAAAGATTTTCTTCGTGTAATTTAAGATTAGTATCTGATTTGAACCGGCACCATTATTTTATCGACATGTTGTTTTAAAACCTCTTTGTTTTCAATCGATTATTCTTCCTTAAATTTAATTGCCTTCGTTTTGCCAGATGCAGTCGATTAATTGGATCGAATAATTTGGATTTGTACCGTTGAAAGACTAACATTGATTAAAAAGAAGTTTAGTTTTTCAATGGAGAAAGTCGAGCGTGCTTAGGGATACCGCTTTGTAAGTAGAAACTGTAATTAGGGAGAATTTTAATAGCGTGAGTAACTTATCTTAGTTAATGATCGAGTTTTAGTAGTACGAGCTATGTGGTATGCTAATATCAAATAATATTTTTATCACTTTTGGGGTATGTTTTATGTGAAATAAGAAAGTGTCAAGTGCCACAATTATCCTAGAACTTAACCAAAAGCGGATTATTTAATTGTTTACTTACTGTTTTGATTTAATTCTGATACGCAAAAGTGGTTTAGTCTTGTGTAAAAAATGTCTCAGCATGTGAATTATTAGTGGAAGAGATAGATCAGTAGCAAGTGTTCTAATGGTGATATAACTTCAAGTTATTTTTTCGTTTTCGTGCCTAGAGATACAATTGTCATCGATTGTATTCTAGAGTAAGCTGTCGTCAAATTCTCTAAAAGTAATTGAAATATGAGGCATAAACATATTCTAAAGGTTTTTGTCTCAAATTGAAAAAAGCTAAACTGAAAAAAGTACTAATCGTACGATTCCATAACCAGAGATAAAAATATTATATATATACTAGCGCATCGATACATCCCGCATCAGTACAATAATTAATTATCATATCACATCAGATAAAATTATATATAATACTAGCGCATCGATACATCCCGCATCAGTACAATAATTAATTATCATATCACATCAGATAAAATTATATATATACTAGCGCATCGATACATCCCGCATCAGTACAATAATTAATTATCATATCACATCAGATAAAATTATATATATACTAGCGCATCGATACATCCCGCATCAGTACAATAATTATCATATCACATCAGATAGAATTAATTTTAAACATTAAATCGGAGCTGACACCATATGCTCAGTGTTAATTTACTCGTATTTTAGTTATTTGGCATTTGTTGTAATGTAAAGCTGGATTTTTTTTGACAAACATTGATTCTGTGAGAGGAAACTAAAGAAATGATTAACAAATATGATGCATAGATATGTATGTATGCATATGTATTAGGTTTGTGTTAAATATTGTGTTGCGGGAAATACGAATGCGACCCGGATTTATTGATGTGGATTTAAGATAGTCAACGATCATTTATTTTATAAATTTTTTGGAAAAAATATAGTCTAGATCACTAATGTCATTTCTTTATATGCGCTCGTGAAGTTTTATTATAATCCGTTCAGCCATTACGAACAGACAGACAGAGTAAAAAAATGGTTAGTATGGCATGCTAATAAATGCTCAGCTCAACTGAAGACAGCTGGTTTGATATTATAGATAGACACTTCAATTTTGTTTATATGTATAGATTATGATAATCAAGGAAAGAACCTAAAAGTTAAAAACAGGTCGTAATGAGCCTTTTGCAATATTGTTATTATCTGTTGGTCTAGTCGTCGTAAACGCGACCGGTCGTAAAACTGCTGTACACGTAGGATTTCACTTCAGGGTCGGGCCAAAAAAATCAGTTATTGAGTTATTCTGCCAAGAAATTCTTATTAGCAGCCCGGAGTCTGGAAAATGGCGGCGTTTCACCCCCGTGCCTCGGAAAGCACGTAATGCCGTTGGTCCTGCACCTGATCTCTCTCCGGTCGTGTCTGTTTGCCGTACCATCGGACCCACTTGGGCACTATAACCCTGTCCTGTGAAATTCAGTCTGTAGGATATTATATATCGAGAAAGTAGCGAATTTTTTTTTGCAAGCTTTATTATATTTCGGTATTGAATTGAATATTTGTAACCCCTGACTAAAACAGGGGAGTTTTATAAGTTTGTGGTGTGTAACTGTGTGTCTGTCTGTGACATCCTAGCTCCTGACCGGGTGAATCGATTATGTGTCAGTTTTTTTACGTTTGAAAGGTGTCTTAATCCAGAGTGTTCTTAGCTATGTTTCCAAGAAAATCTGTTCAGCCGTTTGTAGATCATCAGCTTTTTTGTTTGAGGGTTTCTAAATTTTTAATTTAAGATATTCATATTTTGACTGTATTTTGTGTATCAGTCGAATGTCATTCTAGGCAGAGAAACCCTTGCTTATGATTAAAACTACTTTTACGGATTTTGTCGCGTTTATTTTTACTTTTTATTTTTAATTCCCGACGTTTCGGGCGCTTTCCAGCACCCATGGTCACGGGGGACTGAGATGACTGACCTCCCGATGTCATTGTTAAACCCGGAGTACCTTCAGCTTTTTTAATTATTGTTTATGGTCCGATCTATGCAAAATGAACTGACTATGTCCTGAGGTCTTGCAGTGGTATGCTTGGGTTTAGTTTTAATTTTATTGATTATAGGATCCCAAGCAGGTGGTAGTACCCAGCCTCCTTCTCTATTGAAATTAGGATGTTTTTTAATTTCAATAGCCTCACGTATCATCCTTGGTAGGAATCGGTGTTCTTTCGCGAGGATTTGTGGTCTATCAAATCTGATGTAATGGTTGGGGCCGTCTAGGATATGATCACAAACTGCAGACTTCCCGGAACGTTGAGGCTTCACATCAGCTATATGTTCTTTTACGCGGGTCCTAATTGATCTTTTGGTTTGTCCTATATAAGAGAGACCACATTCACAATCAAGCTTGTACACTCCTGCATCTTGTAGAGGAATATGACACTTGACGGATGGTAGGAACTGACTAATCTTCTTCGGCGGCTTGTAGAATGTTCTAATAGAAGCTCGCTTCAAGATATAGCCAATCTTGTCTGTGACACCTCTGACATATGGTAGTACAGCAGGCACACGCTCGACTGTGGCCGGCTTCACTCGGTCACTGTGACGTAGGCGCGGGACCCGAAGCTTGTTGTCGTGCAGAACTTGCTTGACGTGCTGAAGCTCGGCGGCCAGGTGTTTGCTGTCACAGATCCCTCGTGCTCTCTGTAACAAAGATTTGCCCACGGTAGCTAACTGTGAAGGATGGTGGTGAGATTCACCGTTTAAATATCGGTTTGTATGGGTCTTTTTCCTGGAAAAAGACAGTTAGCTACCGTGGGCAAATCTTTGCTTAACCCTTGCTTAACTTTATTGATAAAAATTATACGAAATTAACTTGTTATCCATTTTTCTCATCTCTTAGCCCATCTAAGAAATGTTGGGATGTCTATAAAATTTCCACCGTGTGCTCAGTCTTTTATTTTGTTCCTCCGTTCAATCTATTGTTCGTATGATCCACTTTTACGGAGAAAATGTAGATTAATAATGTCGGACTTAATGGACTTCGGAATTGGACATCCATAATGTAAAATATACATCACCATTCACCATAACAACTATATTAACGCTTTAGTGAAACTTTTGTTTGATAGCGTTTTTGATTTGGATTGGAATAATTGATAGAATCAGGCGTTACTTTGCGGAAATCCATTATAATAAAGATATTAATAGTTACTTTGCAACCATCCATTCAATTAAATAAAATGATGTGTCTTACCTAGTTTGAAGAGCACCTCCCGTCCTCCCTCGATTGCGTGCACTAATCCCGTTACCACTAATCCCAGCATGGGGAGCAGGGGGCCGTAGAGTCTAAGTGAATAGAGAATAGTGGGGTTGGAAGTAGTGGTGGTGTTGAGAGTAGTGGTGCTGGGATTAGTGGTGACGGGATTAGTGCATGCAATTGAGGGAGAACGGGAGGTGCTCTTCAAACTAGGTAAGACACATCATTTAATTTAATTTAGCGGATGGTTTCAAAGTAACTCTTAATATCTTTATTGGATTGAAAAATAAACTGTGTTTTTCAACCTACTTCAAAAATGGAGGAGGTTCCCATGCACACATTGACGACTGTATTTTTTATGTGTTACTGGTAAATTTGTTCAAGATCTAACTAGTAATTTTTGATTTATCTTTAATAATGCGTATTTAATTGACTACGACTACATTATAACTTCATTTTGAAACTGTGGAGATGATTAACAAACGAAATTTATGTTAATTGATAGAATCAGGCGTTACTTTGCAAAAATACATTATAATTAAGATGTTAATAGTTATTTATATAATTTGCAACCATCCGCTTAATTAAATACAATGATGTGTCTTACCTGGATGGAAGAGCACCTCACCACTTATCCCAGCACCACTACTCCCAACACCACTACTCCCGGCACATACTATTCCAGGAAAGACACACCATCGATGATAATACGACACGTGTTTCGCCTCTACACGAGGCATCTTCAGGTGATGTAGACTACGGCGGCTGACCGCTAAGTAAATTTATGTATCTTTCGTCGAAAAATAAAGTTTCCTTTCCATTACATACGCATGGCAAGCGTGACGATTAAGGCAAATCCTTCTTGGACCCTCTGGTGTGTGTTCGCTTTTCCGTTTTTTTTCGTGTCTTTTAGTTAAAATAACTTCTTACAACGGGAGTCCCATATCCAGACTTCGGGCTGATGATGAACAAAAAGAGTTTTAGTCACGCACGCCGAGCGTTCCGCTCCGCTATAAGCTCGTCACAGAGTTTCTACATTAACTAAGCTTCGCAATTTGTAATCAATGAAGTCTCTAAATGTACATTCCATCTGACCATTGACCAGTGTAAATTTACTTAATGTCCTATCATTATACTGTCTGAAATCGGTCATCAATCTGTTTCGTGGATTAAGCAATGTATTGTACTTTGACAACAATGTGTCGATTGTTACCATTAAATTAAATAGTGAAAGTCTTGCTTCGATGCATATTTCACGTGGGAACTGGTCGTGATGGTGGAATTCAACTTCGCTTCCGATGGTCCCGTTATGAACATAATTTGTCTTGTATTATTAACGTTAATTTGGTTTGCGAGTGTTGAATATTAGATTTTATGTTTTTCTAATTTACACGATTGAGTGATTTTGTTTTTATTATACCAGTGAAGATTATTTATAATTCAAAATTGCTTTAGCTTTCACGTAGGTGTACTTTTGTGTAACTATTTTTTTTACCGGTGGTAGGACTTTTTTATAGAATAAGAATGACAACCGAGCACACAGTCCATCTTCATTCATTTATACTCACTAAAAATCAACATGCAGAAATGCATCAGGACTGAGGACTAAGATATACCTTTTTTAATATTATTGGGTGACAAACGAGCACACAGTCCACCTGATGGTAAGTGGTTGCTGTGGCCCATAGACATCCACATTTATCCTCAATTAAAATTAAAATGCAAATGCTTTGTCACCCCTGAGGACTAGGATAGAATACCTTGACTCCAGTAAAAAGGGTCTCCAGTTCTCTACACTCACCGTACAAAACACAGTCTCAAAGTACGTCTCACTGTTGGGCATACGTCTCCCCTAATTTCTGAGAGTGTTTTAGGGCAAGGAAGTGTCCGCCGCGCTGCCCCAATGCGTGTTGGCGAACTTCACATGTCATCGAAATTATTTTTCTTATTCCTCAGACATGCAGGTTTCCTCACGATGTTTTCCTTCACCGCCGAGTACTTGGTAAATCAGTACTTAAAATTGCAATTAACAATTTCATTGGTGCCGGCGGGGATGGAACCCGGGTTACTCGCGTTCTGTTGTATTTACAGCGAGCGTTAACCATCTGAGCTACCACGGCTCGTTATTTTTACCCTATATTTATAGATAATGTCCTCCAGACCAGAGAGCAGGATTATTGTGTACCAATTGCTTTACGTGCTTTTCGAGGTACGGGGTAAAACTATGCCAACTTCCTGACTCCGAGCTATTACTGAGGATTTCTTGAAGTAAAACTCAATTATTGATTTTGGCACGACCGGGATTCGCATCCGGGGCCATATGGTCAATAGTCGAGCTTACGATCACTAAACCAGGAGGCTAGTAGAGGCAGTCAGTATGATTATTTAACATAAGTACTTCATGTAATAATATTTGTTTCAATTTTTATTTTTGCTTTTTCCTTTTCTAAGTAATTTAATACTTGGCAAACGTTTTATTTTCCAGATATTATAAGTTAGTGCTTTAACATTAGTTATTTCATATATTTTACAGTAGCCATTCACATAGACTTCGCGGCGTCTGTTTATTGATCTACTCGACCTTGCACTTTCTTTAACTCGATTTACTTTGTTTAGTTTCTATAACCGACTTTGTATCCCTTCAGATATAGTTTGGAAAATTTTATAGTTTTGAAAGAATTTATACCCGATTTTTTCCGGTTTTGAGTTACTACATGTTAAAGTCCTCTACATTTTAAAATTTTTAAATTCAAATTAAAATTATTTATTGCATAACATAATCTATTACAGATGTTATATACATATATTGTATATCCTCATTGATACATCAATTAAAATTTGCAAATTAAGTGATCGACCTCTTTAGATACTCTTTTTCGTAAGGTCACTACATAATTTACAAAAATTATGTAAAATATATTTTTAGTGTTATAAATCTTAAAATAAGCATATCTTGGAACAGGCACATGAATTCATGAATTGCATGGATAATTGACTTTTATTTTTTATATGTAATAGAAATAATGGCATCGGATTTTATGAGTAATTATAAAGTTTTATGATTTTCTTTGCGTATTCATTCTTGTGTGTCTAGAGAGTAAATTAGTGTAAAAAATGGAGATGTAGGAAAATGGGTTGCGGTGCGACGCACGATCTCGTCTATTAGATGTAGCAAAGACCTGATGAAGTCGGAAAGTCGATGGGTGCAGTTGTTTCCGGAACACGTATTTTCACATTCCCATTAACCACGAAAATTTTCAAATGTATGCTACATTCCCATTTACCACTAAATGTTTAAATGTATGCTTCATTCCCATTCACCACTAAAATGTTCAAATGTATGCAACATTCCCATTTACTACTAAATGTTCAAATGTATGCTATATTCTCGTTTACCACTAAAGGTTAAAATGTATGCTACATTCCTATTTACCACAAATGTTCAGATGTAGCATATTGTAGCAATGTTGGAGTTGTTGATGATGATCAATGATGTGCGGTTTTGTTAGTACTTATTTCAATATGGCTTTACTGTTCTTCGTTACAACTACAACATTGTTGCCCAGTAATAACATACTCGTAGATGTCACGTTTTGTGATAAAAAACTGAGATAAAAAATAATTATTATCTATATCTATACATGTAAATAAAATTGAAGTGTCGGTCTGTAATATTGAAATATTTGGGTAATTAGTCTGGCTATCTGGCCGGGCTCATCTTCGAAATGGCTTAACCGATTGCGATGAAACCTTAAGAGCAGATAGAGAGCAATGCCAGGAGGGATCTAGGCTATATCTTATCCGAGTTGTTTTCTATTTTGGAAAAAGGAATAATTGGTAAAATAAATGCACTTTGAACATCTTAAATCTAAATAACCAGACGAAGCCGGCGCGGGTCTCCAGTCTTATAAAAGCAATGTCATGTGTCATTTGACACCGACAGTATTGTAATCCTTGTGCAATATTATATCCAGTTCACGTTCCTCTACATGCTATAGATCTCCACTATGAGACAGTATGAAATTTAATCTGCCATGTTGCTTCATTTGGGATTAACGGATTTCAGATGTCTTTAAAATGAATTTACTCCCAGACGTGCCTTTTCTCCCACTTCTGTTATATTACGAAGCAATAAATAAATAGCCACAAATAACTAATAGTTATTTATATTTTTTGAAGAATTATAAATTCATATTAATATTACATATGGATGACGGATCACATGGAATACTGTTCTCATCTCTGGGCCGCGGCACCCCAGTGCCAGCTCCTTCCACTTGAACGTATCCAGTGCAGAGCGGTTTGAACCGTCGACGTCCGAGTTCTCTCTGATCGGCCCGATTTACCGGCACTGCGTAAGGGATGTTGCATTCCTTTTTATTATATATAGCATCCACCACGGGGAGTGCTCTGAGGAATTGTTCGGATTAATCCAGCCGCCAAATTTTATGAACTCACATCGCGTCAAAATTCGCGATACCATCCTCACCATCTGTATGCTTGGCGAGCCACCACTGTGCGTCTTACTAGGAGTTTTTTTCTCGGTACAACTTTTCTGTGGAATTGTTTACCAATGGCGATTTTTCCGGATTGATACGACTTAGGGACCTTCAAGAAAGGAGCTTACTTGGAGGGTGATCTCCTCTAGATGGATTGAAGACCTTATAAAACACGCAGGAAGCCAATGGATACAGCTGACTCAGGGCCGTGCTTTGTCTTGTTTCTTAAGAAAGGCCTGTGTTCAGAAGTAGAGTTGAGAAGGACTATTTTATTATGATGGTGATAACTGATACATACGTAATGAATATAATGATATAATAAGCATCATAGTTATCAAGCGTAAACATATCCGTTCTGAAAACGCATCGCTTTAGGCTACTTTGTCCCCTACATCGAGACAAAAGAAAACAGATCGATAGTTTAAAAAAGTCTGCAACCATCCTGTTGTAGTTTGCACTATCAATTTAACCATCATGATTCATGAACCCCTGCCTCGGGGATTAGATGTGTGCGTGAACGACACATGTACTAGCGCGCATGTAGGTGTGAGCAAGCGTAGGTATGCGGTAGGGGTGCTCACCCGCCCCTAATGGGGTGAATAGTGACGTGCAGTATTACAACGATACGTTTCGTTTTTTCTATTGTTTTACTTAAGTAATTCTCAAATACTAACTTTTCAAACTTGATAAAATCTGTAAAAACTAGTTTTATTTGAACCTCATCTTTACGGATTTAATCTCGCTTTCTTCATTACTCTTTCTATCCAGATTAATTCCTTCATTTTCTTCCAACAACACGTTCTACGTTTTAAATCCATATAGTACTGTACTCCAAGTTACTGCTTTTACGTGTGTCTCTGTCCTCAGAACATTTCTAGGTGAACCGATTTTGATGATTCACGTGGTAGAGCGACGCTGCATCTTAATTATGGTTGCAGCATTAATGGGTCGGCTCGACGGGGGTAGTACCACGCTCTCACAATACCAGCGTAATACAGCTGCTTAGTGCTCTGTGTTTCGTGTGGTAAGTAAAGAGAAACGGAGGCCATTTTTACTGGAAACGATGCATTCCATTTTAGTCCTCAGGGTGATAACGTATCTGCATTTTGACTTGTAACTGAGGATAAATGTTGATGTCTATGCGCCATAGCATCCATTTACCATGTGATGGACTATGTGCTCGTTTGTCACCCATATTCTATAAAGTTAAAGTTGTTGCTTGAAAGCTGATGTTTCTCGTGTCCCATATAAATTTGATTGATCTTACCAGCAGTTTTTAAGTTATCTTTAATAATGCGTATTTAATTGATTTGGACTAAATTGATGATGTTCTCATTTTATTTATATTGAAAAATTTTTATTTTATAACTTGTTTATTTGGGAATATTATGTTTTTTGTTAAAGGAATTATGATATTTTGTGTGCACTTTGCTCCACTATTAACTGTGTTTTTAAACATTTAAAGCTACTTCTTTCAGTGTGATTTATTAACTACAGTGTCGTTTTCTTAACAGTTTCATTTCATCATTATTGAAGTCTATAGTTTTTTTTTAACTTACAATGTTACATGAAAGCGATTTTATATAGGTACCGTGTTTAACGTTTAAACGAAATACATCAAGCATAATATTGACAGTAGCGTTAATTTGATATAACCGATAAAATTCTCACTATTCACTTGTCAGTTTATCTCGACTTTATATAGATTATCGAATAACGATTGCGTGCGCCGCACTAAACCAATTCGATTATCTCTAGTACGCACTCGGCGGCCGACGCGAGTAGTCGTGACGCAAATTTTCTCTACACCGGCTTTTAAATATACGTTATTAGTGGCAATTTTCGCGTCCAACAGTACCGTCCTGAGTTTTGCTATTTTTAAGTGTGTGCTAAATGACAACTAGGATTCCGCTTTGATAGTAGGTTATTTACCGACCTCAAGAAATAGACTAATGTTTGTTTATGATTAGCGGTATCATTGATTATTTTATTATTATAAGTGTTATTGCGTGTCGCAAACTAGGATTTTCGTATTTATATCGATTGGTAACTTGGCGGTTTCGCCGCATTGTGTTAGTCGAAGGCTGCAGTTGCTAGTGGATGCAGAATATTCTATTGTTTCACGCATATATTTGCAATATGCCCTAATCGTATTTATCGGTTAGTACGATAAAGGTGATAATAAAAATTATCAACCATTGTTTTAAATTTTGCCTCGTGATGTTTCTGTCGCATTTCTTGTTCACATTTATACTTGTTTTTAATAAGTAATCTGTTGTCATCAGTATTGTTACATTATTTTATAACTTGATTGGTCATACGAAAATTAGCGCGGTTATATCCTAGATAATAAACCCACTCATTACCAACTACCATTATTACACCTGCACTATTCACATTGCTTTGACAATCATTAGGATTAACGCTTGTATTTAAACTCTATTACGTGTTAAATGAGTTCGATTTTGCCGTATAAAATTAGTTTTTTTTTAATCGGCACGGCCATTGGATTTCAATTCTATCGGATTTACGAGTATTCTGCTTTAATTCTTACTTAATTCGAAAGTCTTCAATTGCAGTAAATTACTGTAATTCTATAAATAGTATAATATATACTATATATCATTTTCGTCTTTTATTTAATTATAATTATTATTTAAGTTAACTGAAGCATTAATAGCTATTTATACCCTGTAATGCTTGAGTAAACTTCAGTAAGCTTCAGTAATTTCTCTTAGCCCAATGGGATGTCATTGTGTCTGTAACATTCTTTAATCGAAATTTGCCGTAGGTTTATATGGACTGTAGTGGCCAACTTACCATTAGTTAAGTGCAAGCTCTTTACCTACGTCTATTACGTACTCTGATTGCATTAAAATTAGTTTTAGTAGCCTTCTATCCGATACTTTTGAATGAATAATCGTAGAATTATATTTGCGATTGTTTGTTGGCATTTAGTAAAACTTCAGCATTTTTAATAATAATGGTTCATGTATTTGTTTCAATGTTATTTTTTTTTATGTTATATTGAGTGATTTTGCTGTTTGATGCCTTAAAAAAAATTTATCTTAAAATCAATAATTACAATAAGTCTGTAGTAAAGTCATGTCTCTCTCTAATTCTAATATTTTCTGGATAAAAAACAAGTTAAAAAATACTGTATCCAAATTAGTGTTTTAGGGTTCCGTAGTCAACTAGGAACCCTTATAGTTTCGCCATGTCTGTCTCGTCTGTCCGTCCTCGCTTAATCTCTGTGACCGTTAGCACTAGGAAGCTGAAATTTGGTACCAATATGTGTATCAATCACGCCGACAAAGTGGTAAAATAAAAATTGGAAAAAAATGTTTTATTAGGGTAGCCCCCCTATATGTAAAGTGGGAAGTGATTTTTTTTTAATTTCAACCCTAACGTGTGATATATTGTTGGAAAGGTATTTAAAAATGAATAGGGGTTTACTAAAATCATTTTTTGATAATGTCAATAATTTCGGAAATAATCGCTCCAAAAGTAAAAAACAATGTGTCCCCCCCCTCTAACTTTTGAACCATAAGTTTAGAAAATGTGAAAAAAATCTGAAAAGTAGAACTTTATAAGGACTTTCTAGGAAAATCATTTTGAACTTGGATGGAAACAACAGTACCGACTACCGGGAGCAGTTGCAGGAGCGCGGAGCGCTGCTGGAGCGCGAACATAATGGATACCCACCTTTAAACTCATAAGTGGGAACACTTATTGTGACGGACGGGAAACTACGGAACCTCACACTGAGTGTGGCCTGACACGCTTTTGGCCGCTTTTATTTATTATTACTACGGAACTAAATGTACCTATATTTATTCATGATTTATGCGAAAACTGCTGAACAGATTTTCAAGGCAAAATAAATAAATAAAGAATAACAGGGAAACAAGTTTTTGTATCAAGTATATATAATGAAATTGACGTAACGAATCCGGACCAGTTTGAAATATTGATAAAATAGATTTGTTAATAGATTTGATCTTGAACGGATTGTATTTATTATGTTTGTTTTACCGTTTAGTGGCATTGTAAGAATATCCACCACCCTTGTCATTCCGTGGGGGAGGTAAGAGGCGACAGAGAAAAAATCAGGAGTTGGGTAGCAGCGTCTTCTTAATAACGACTTTAAAAAAACTGTGGTTATCAACCCATTTGCCAAGCGTGGCAACTATGGCAAATATCGCCCTTATGAGGCAATATATAGGGGACCCCTATGTTCAGCAGTGGACTTTAATAGGCTGTAACGATAACTAATGCTTTTATGGATAGTGCATTTTTACATTAATCTTTGTGTACTCGAATAGTAAGATACTATTTCTACAGCTTAGTAAATTAAATACGAAGACGTTTTGCAATGGTTCGCCTGTGGTTAGTGATATAACTTTTGAATTAATTAATACAAAATTAACGTACAAAATAATTAACGAGAAAAGTTCTAATTAGAGATGGGCCGAATATGGATTTCACCGAATACGAATATTCGGAGGTTAAACTTTTACCGAACCGAATATTCGGCCGAACATTATTCGGCAGGAACACCTCGGTACCTAACCAATTTATGTCGAAACTTGTTACCATCAAGCGCGCAGGATTAGTGCCGAGCCCTTCCCCTCGCTCCTCCGCAATATGACATGTTCTTGCATCATGTAGTACTGAACAATTCGCCGGCACATGCTTATTTTTTGACTATTTTTGTCAAAAAAAAGTATTTCGTTGTGTTATTCCTAGTGAAAATTGATAATTCTAGATGATAAAAATGAGTGGCAGGAGATCTACAATTTAGACTTATTTTAGAGAAACAGACGATCAAAGTAAAGCGAAATGTACTAATGTAAAGTAGTGTTTTTTGTATTGATTCCAAAAAAAAAATAATTATCTAGCATTCTATTTGATATATTTGGGAATAAATCTACAGTGGTTGAAAAACATAACGCTATATAAGTAGATTTTACCCATAAATATACTATACTACCATAATACTTTCAACAGTAAAATTATTAAAGACATGGCATTACTCAATTTGTACATTTCAATGCAGTGGACACTTGGAGTACCACTTTAACGAATGTTCGGTGATTTAGCCGAATATTCGGTAAAGCTGCCGGCCCATCTCTAGTTCTAATCCCATAAAACCATAAAATGATAAAGTAAATTTAGTGAATGCTTACGATAGCAATCTCACACTGACAAAAATTAAATTGAGTATATCTACGGTAGATGTTTGAGATGAAGAAAAGAAAATGAAAAGAAATTATGATGTTACCAACGTTCAACCGCAACTTCGTTAATTATTTTTAGTACCTACAATCTGTGTGTGGTTAACTATTCGCACTTTCGATTCGTTCGCGTCATTCCTTTCCATGAGTCACCGGTCCACTTAGCCAGCCAAGCGGACGAGGTAGTATTCCTCGCATCGATACAATTGCGCCCAGACATCTATACATATCAGTGGCGCTGGTACGTCTACCACTTTAAACTACTAATGAGAGGTCATTGCCGTCTTCACGTAGATTATTTTCATATTTTTTTTTAAATATCAATACATGTAAATTGTGAATTTCGTCGTCGCAACAGTTCGTTCTGCCTTTTGTCTTTTTAGAGAACGCTTGTGCTGAAATACTGAGTTTACAAGTGTAAGGTACGTGCGGGTAATATGATCACCTCAAGCTTTGTCGCCCTATAAAATCAAAACTAGGACGATGACACTGACAGAGACAAAAACACAAAGTCGTATACTATAAGTAATATATATATATATATATATATATATATATATATATATATATATATATATATATATTTTGCATCATCTTTCGTAACGTGTACAATATTAGAGTGGAATATACTGCTGGCATCTGTTTTCCGGTCCGATTATAGTCTGGCTTTTGTTACGCTAAGAAAGTGTGATTTTCCATCTAGGGCATCTTCATCACCTACTGCCTGGTGGGATTGTAGTGAGGCACTGGCTTACAGGACAAAAAAATCTTATTCCTCTTTATTTAGCCCGTAATACTCTTTTTCTGGGTACGGGTCATCCTCATTGTAGAAAAGATTTCTTTTTTCTTTTCTTTTTCAGATGTAGCATTTACAAAATGGTATATCTCTATGTTAAGGAGACTATAACCGCGATACACATTCTTTTGCAACGCTACCACATGACAAATAATAATTGAGGTTTTAATATAAGCAAAACTAAACTAGATAACTTTTATTTAATTGCTGCTGCCGGTTCCAATCTGAACTTAGACCAGGTCTGAAGGGTATAGTGAGCCGTATAATTATAACCTGCCGTGAGGCATTACATCTTAGTCCTTAGAGATGGCGAAGCTTCTGTAGCCTCCTTTGATATATCTGTGACCACTTACCATCCGGTGGCCTGCATGTAAATTTATCACTTAGTTTTATTAAGAAATGATACACGGCGAAATAACATTTGGAAGCCATTGAATATACATATTAGATATCTGAAGTCTCTGTTAGATAAGCGTCCAACACTCGAGATCGTATTTTAATTGGGGCAACATACAGTCCGCGTGCTTATGTGTATTAGAAGTTATTATTAATTAATTAAATATGCTCGCCTAATGAAATTTAGAATAGACTATAGAGTCGATTTAATAGTATTATAATGTATAATATGAAGAGTGTGGTTTGCAAGATGATGCGGTGCCCAGGATTAAGAAAGGAATGCATCGGTGCTTTGGTCATGTAGAAAGAATGAATGAGGAAAGACTGACAAAGCAAATATATGTTACAGAAGTGAATGGAAGAGTCGGAAAGGGACGTCCTAGGCGAAAGTTTGTCGACCAAATTGGCGATATATTAAAAGTGGGCCAAATTAAGAGTACCCTTAACCGACGAGCATGTATGCGTAGGTATATGGATGTGGAAAAGGCGAGAGAGGTATGTCAGGATCGTGCTAAATGGAAGTCTATAGTCTCTGCCTACCCCTCTGGGTGACAGGCGTGACTTTTTATGTATGTATGTACGTATATTATGAATAAAATAATACTTTATTTACATTATATACGAGGACCGGCTGATAAGTCCGCGGCCTTGGGTACTTAATAAAAGAAAATATATGGTTTCTATTTTTTATTTTCAATATAATGTTTCCCAAGTGAAATACATTTCTCACATCTCGCATATAGTGCCTTTAACTTACCCAAAGAATTTTCTGTATCTTTCGCTTCAAAATTACGAACAACCTCAGCTTTCATGTCTTTGTCATCTGCAAATCTCCGGCCCCGTAAGTCGCGAACCTGAGTCAATAAATTAGCGTAATATTGGCCATCCGTTGTAGTTCCCCTGGGTAGGTAGTCGATAAGCAAAATTTCCTCGCTATCCCTAAAAACAGTCGCCTCTAAATTGGACGCCGACTTTTCCACCTTGAATTTCTTCGGCGGCCTTTCTCCTTTTTTATCCATTGCATGGACTCTTGTTTACTGCATAGTGACGAATTCATGTTTCATCTACTTCCATATCGCAACTTGCGAGTCGACGTTGCGTGTTGAGCGTTGTTGAGCATTTTCGGTACCCAGCGCGCGCTAATTTTTCTAATATTCAAATTTTCCTGTAAAATTTATCCAACGCGTTCTTTGCTAATCTGCAGTTCTTCAGCAATCTGCCACAATTTAATTCTTCGGTCGGCCAGAACGATTTTTTTTTTTACTTTTCGGACGTTTTCTTTGGTCAGTACCGTGACAAGGCGAGGGTCTTCTCACAGCTCGCGTTCTTGTTGATAAAATATAAATATGCGGGCCCATTTTTTCACCATCGTATATGAAGCCGCAGAATCCTGAAGAACCGATGATATACCTTTAAAAATGTCTTTCGGTGTATTTCCCTTCTTTACGAGGAATTCTATCACGGCGCGGTGATGTTTGATGTTCAATAAATAATTGAACTATTTGTGCAAACTTGATTAGTGATTGATTTTATAATACTACTGAGTGTTGCAACTAGTGACATCAGTAACAAGCTAATTACTCATCGTTAAGTACCCTAGGCCGCGAACTTTTCAGCCGCCCCTCGCAATTATTGTTCAAAAACAAGCCGAAAGAAATCCACTGGGTCGGTTTCGGTTTAATTTAATTTTCCTAAGTTAGTTAAAGTTTCCTACATGTTCGTGAACACCAAACTATATCATATTGACATAAATTAAACTCCCGAAATCAATTTTTTATCCCAAGATTTCATCAACGAATTTTCTAACTACTCTGCCAGACATGTAGACCATTGAGTGTGCTAACTGACGGGCAATTTCGTAAGCTCAGAGCGAGTACTCTAGTACTCGTTATGCTGTTCTCCATCACCATTCCGTGAAATTTGTGTTATTAAGGATTTTCCACCATAATTCGATCATCGGAATCCTGCTCGTCTGCAAAAAGATGCCGAATTACACTGAAACACATGCAAACGTAGTCACGATTTAACAGTATGCGGCACTGTGCGACACGACTGTAGAGTATGCGAAAAAATTGTGTCTTTCGGTGGACTCACACAAGTAAACATTTACATGACTTAAGCTAGCTTCGTCGTAATTTCATTCTTCTTAGGTTACTGTTTCAAAACTGAGACTCGAACTGCATTGAAGCATTTAGTATGCATTATAATATAATTCTTGTTGTATTTATAAAAAGTAATAGTATATTTTTCTTAAATATTCTGATTTGTTGTGACCAAGATGTTGATAACGATTTGCCAATAAAAGAAATTTAGGGCAAGTCACAAACGTTTTGCGACGATCTTAGTCTAGCAACTGACCTGATTAACATCATTTGAATGTACCATTTGATTCGCGTTGGTAATGTGACCAGTGAGTGTTGTTTATTTTTGTAACGCTTTTATCGGACATTTTAAAATCGCTTGGTGTTATTCTATTTGTAGCAATATTTATGTTTACTGTTTAGGTATTAGTGTGGAATTTTATTATGGTTTTAGAATTATAACATTTATGTGGCTTATTATATATACATACTACCACTGCTGTAGTATAAGAATAAATGCGTTGCGTTAGGTATTTTAGTTTATATCCCAGGTAGATAGAGACATAAAATACATTGAATTTTTGAGCTTAGGTACTCTTATTGATCCTAGCTTGGAATTATTTAAAGATTTATTTAAAGATTGAGTCTCTGCAGAAGCGCGCTAAAGGCACGTGGATGTACCTATAGTATACGTACACGTATACAGTTTGAACGTTATTATTCTTTCGATTGATGAAGTAGCAAAGTAAAGCAATTGCGGTAACACTACATTTAAATAAAACTAGTTTTTACGGATTTGATCGCGTTTATTAACTTTTTTATATTTCCAACTTTTTCGAGCTCTTTACAGCACCCATGGTCACTGGGATATAACCATAGATATAAGAAAGATGGAACTGAGGTAATCGCAGTTAACTATGACATCGTCATAGTTAACTGCGATTACCCACAGATTAAAATTATTTATTTTTGTTCTGATCTACACAGTATGAACTTATATTATCTTGAAGTCTTGCAGTTGTATGTTTTACAGTTAAGGTAGTTAGGATTCATCATCGTCTTAGACGTAGCAATTTACATTTTACACATTATAGAAGAGGAGATAGAGTCAAACAACAGAAAATGGCCACGCAGCGTCTTCGTAATAACTAAAAAATAATAAAACGACTGTTGCTAATCTGCCGAGCCTGGCAATTATATATTTACGTCATATATCCTCGCTATCGGACAATGTATAGGGAGGCCTTTGTTCAGTTGTGGACTTTTGATAGGTTTTAATGGTAACGCTATATATTCAGGATAAGGATTATACAGCAACAAAGAAAGAATTACTCATGTTGTTTTGTACGTAGTAGAGCCACGCTGCAGCTATATTAAGGTTGTAGCACGAATGGGTCGGCTCGACGGGAGAAGGACCACGCTCTCACAGAATACCAGAATAAAATAGCAGCTTTAATACTGCTGTGTTTTGTATGGTGAGTGTAGAGAAACGGCGATACTTTTTACTAGAAACGAGGCATTCCATCTTAGTCCTCAGGGGAGACTACAAACATTATGAATATTGGAATATTACGAAAAATTCGTAATATTCATAATGTTTTTGAATTGAGGATAAATAATTTAATATAGATGTCTATGAGTCACAGCATACACTTGCCATCAGGTGAACTATGTGCTTGTTTGTCACCCTTACTTACTTAAACTTCTTTCACCATTTCTTGAAACAAAACAAACATTGAATAAAGCATTGTCAAACATTGCAAAGGGATCAACGACACAGGCCGTATTGCGTAGGAGTCGATCTATTTTAACTTATGCTGTAAAGCGTTCTCTTTCTGGTTCACGTCCAACGCATGTTGCTATCTTTGTTGATTGTGCAATAATTGGCAGGGATCTCTTTTTTCTGTGTGCTAAAAATCGCACGCGTATGACCGGTGTTGCTACCTACATTGTTATGTCACATTTTAGTTTGTTTTGTTTATTTATTTTGCAGTTAAGTTAGCCTGTAAAGGAATCTCTCTTGACCGCAGGTTTCGTCTCATTCTGGTAGGGTTATCGAGCAAACAATTTGCCGCTCTGCTCCAGTGCTTCACATGTCTTCGAAATATTTTAATTCCTGAGACATACAACTTTTTTTTAAATTGTATATTAAGGGTACAGTATAATATAAAGCCTTAAGTCAATTTCTACCTTCTACTTCGATAGGCGTAAATAAATGCTTAGTGCTGTGTGGTAGCGGTATAAAAATATCCACTATGCCTTATCTTATAAACCAGGAGACGTGCAGTAGCGTCTTCCCGAATTAGATAATAATAACTTATTTTAAAAATTAAAAAAAAAAACTTCGAAACAAAAACAATTGATGATCTTCAAAAGGCTGAATAGATTTTCTTAAAACAGCTAAAAACACTCACGATTAAAACACCTTTCAAACGATAAAAACTGAATCAAAATCGGTTCATCTGTTGAAGAGCTATGATGCCACAAACAGAGACACAGATACCTACACACTACAATCTTATAACAAACTTATAACCCTCTGTTTTCGGCGGGGGTTAAAAAAACTGCTGTTGCCAATTCACCTTCCAAACGCTATGACTATGACAAATACCCTCCTTGAGAGTATCTATGGAGGGGCCCATGTTCTTATACTATAATGGTATGGATTTGTATGGATTTTATATGTAACACTAGTTGAGTGCCTGAAAGATTTTTGTAGTTAGCTGTTGTAACGTTGACTTCTAATTTCGCCTATACCGTTGGTATTCTAGACATTGTTTAATTTTAGGAAGGTTGCAAAGTAATAAATTTTTTTATTAAATAAAGATGGCATTTGTTGCTTATTATGTTTTCTTTAACTTAAATAAAGTATTTGTAGATGTGCAATTATCAAAACATGGATTTTTAAATTTTCTTCTATATTAGAATCTATTTTGTCATTGAGAATTTATTTACAGGTTTTTGAAGTCGTTTAGCAATTCCTGCTATATTCCTCACTTTTACTATCTGAACAACAAATTCTTCTTTTATTAAAATGAAAATTTTCATAGTATTTTGTAAATATTTAATCGTGTGTATCAAATTTGTTATTTCTAAACGTAGTATCACTTTAATTAGATATTAGAGAATTATAATAATTGAATACGATTCTAGTGTTTTGCAGTATTTAAACAATCAACGCAGCAATATTTTTGTATGAACGTTTTACCGCTTAGTGTTAGTGATTGTAAACAACAGTGTTAGTTAAAATATTTTAGTGTAGTGGAATGGACAGTAGACGCTAGTCGACTAGCAAATCTATAATGTCGAAGACTTTGAACGCCTACAGAATGTAAGTATTTTTTTATGTTTATAGTTGTCTTATATTAAAGTTTACGGCATTTACTAAAATATATAAAAAATATATTTTAGTAAATGCCGTAAATTAATAAATTATTGTTAGTGATTTTAAGTTCGGCTCAGACTCACTCACACACACTCACACACACTCACTGAATTGAACTTTAGGTATATCTTATATTATCCTTGATATTGTTGGTCTGAATGATGATTAACTTGGTTAGTGCTTAGCCTCGCAGCTTTATTATGGTTGTAGCAAGAATGGGTCGTCTCGACCGGGCAAGGCTCTCACAGAATACCAGCGTGAAATAGCAGCTTAATACTGCTGTGTTTCGTATGGTGTATGTAGAGATATGGAGATCCGTTTTTTTACTGGAAACGAGGCATTCCATCTTAGTCCTCAGGGTTGACAACGCAGCTGCGGTTTGATTCTTAATCCGAGGATAAATATAGATGTCTATGGGCCACGACATCCACTTATCGTCAGGTGTACTGTGTGCTCGTTTGTCAACCTTATTCTATATAAAAAAAAAACTTATATAAAACTGCGGTTGCTAGTCCACCTGCCAAGCGTGGCAACTTGTAGCAAATATCCCTCATATTAGACAATTTTTGTGTAAACAATTTTTGTCATTTAGACAATTTTTGGCTTTTGTTCAGGAGTATTTATGGTTTGTAAGTTCTAATGATAAAAAAATTGTGCAACTAGTTGTAGGGAATTATGTAAAAGCTCTGTTGCCCGCGGCATGAAAATTGTTGAAGTTAAGTTTTAATTAAATGTTCACTAACTACATTCAGTAGTAGCTAGATATGTTGATATATTTCAATTGACAAAATTATATATTCTAATAGATAATTGTTGTACAGTAACAAACAATACGTAACACCTAATTTGTAAGTGACAATTTCGTTGGTGCTGACGGGGATCGAGCCCAAGTCGTGAAGTTATGATTAACGCTTAACCTATAATAGCTCAAGGGATAAACGGCTTCGATTCATATAATGCAGCTTTATTATTACTACATCTTAAGTTGTACATTATCAAATTTGACGTGTTTATTATAGAAAGATTTAAATTTAAAAGAAATTAAAAATCAGAATAGGTATTAAAACAATGGATTTCTCTAGAACCGTTTGAGCTTTACGCGTAAGACTGCCTTTCAAAGTTCGTCCTTGACCTTCAAGAGATGAAACGGATCTTTCTAGGGATCGTAGGATCAGAGGAATGTTCAAGAGCTTTCAAGTAAATGCCTGCCTTATGCTTTATCTGAAAATACATTTGCTTTTATGTCGATCGTCTTTATAGTGTACTTTTATCTTTTTTTACTAATTAATATTATATGTTTGTCTTTATTTTACACTAGTAACTGGACCCGCCACATCACGATTTACAGTTGTGTAGTTATACAATTTCATCACTAAACGTTTTGTTAATATCTAAAGAAAATAATTAAAAATAACATTAAATCTTACTCCACACCTGAGGATTAAGATTTAATGTATAATACAATATATATACTGACTACTTTAATCTATTTAAACTGGAACGAAGCAGTGGCTGTACTGTTGCTTAGCTGCATAAACAAGCCGAAGGACCTAACCTAGGTGAAACCTAGGCGCTATGACCTACGTACATCATAGTGACTTTTTAACGTTATCGAGAAATAAGATAATATTTTATCAGCTCATCAGTATTAAAATACGTTATCGTGATAAACTTTATGCAGGTATTAAGTTTTTTTATGAATGTGTCGATGTGACTCAAAGATAGGTTTTACGCAAGTTGATAAAAATTTTATTATTAAATAGGAACAGTTATCGCGGATATATTTGCCTATACTCCGATCCGAGATAATCGTCAATCGTGAACGGTAAAACAAAGTTATTTTATTTTATTGCGACAGTTAAAAATACTTTAAATTAGTTACTTGAACAACATTATATACTTTTATTGGTTATGTTATTTTGTATCATATTGCAAGGATAATAAAGTTAGTTTAACATTAGCTAGTAAAGCTAGAATAATTAACAAGTATAACCTGTGCATAAAGTGGGCCACAGCGTCTTCCGAATAACAACAAAAAATAAATAAACTAAAAACACTGGACGAAGACCATGTTCAGGTGTGAAATTTGACGATGATGACGGTGAAGTAGAAAGTCTAAACATATTATCTTAATTACGAAGATTTTAGATAAAGTTGTAAAAATTTGAAACTAGCAAGTTGAATATCATAACCTAAGTTCCTACAACTATTTAAGATTAATTTGCAACTTGAGCTGGCATATGAATGAAAATCAAAAGAAATTAAGGAAATGAAATAAATTTCGGTCACGGTGGCCAATCTCAACGGGGATTAACCATCTGTGCAATACAGAATTAAAGTATACGAATTTGTGTGCAAGCACAGGTGCACTCCTCTATTCCCTCACTGTGATACTCGTAGTCCGATGGGACGGCAAACCGACACGGCCGGAGAGAGATCTGGCGCAGGACTAACGTGATTTCCGAGACACGAGGGTGAAGAAACACCGCCAAATTCCTCACTATGGACTGCTACTGAGAATTCGTTGACCCAATAACCACCCAAAAACCCAATACAAACATTTTAGCCTAACTCGGGATTCGAATCTAAGACTTCATGATTAGCAACGATCACTATAACAACGTGGCATTCTGTAATATAAATTCAGAATCTTTAAAAAAATAGTGTTTATACGTAAACGCCTGAAAAACTATTGAAAGCTCTATAATTGAGTTTCCAGCCAGTCGTCCGCGCTAAAATAACTACAGTGATTCTGTTTGAAATAGGAATTTTTAATGTGCTGCTTTTATTTTAGATCCCTGTGTGTCTAGACGCATCGATTAGCCCTGGTTGTGTTCTGTGTACTGACGTAAAGTTCTAAGTGTTAGGACTTACCGTTCATTTATTTACGATACTTGGCGTCGTGCGGTCGAATTGTAACCCCTTTTTGTATATGGCTCGTACGTACTTCGGGGTGAGAGGTGGTAGTTATTGTAATCTTCATAAGTATTTAGGTATATATGAAGCTCAAATCCACGACTGGATAGTGTGGTATTTTAACTGTAGTCAAACTGTCGTACATAAGGTTAATATGATAATGTCTAAACAGCACGGTACTTAATTTTTTGTTTGTAGATTTCATTTTTTTTTTGTACGTGGTGCTGTGTGTAAGGTAAAAATCATGGCATTTATGCTATTTTTTACGTTTTAATTTTCTGAGAACGATACTTCCCCGTCGGGCTGACCTATTCGTAATTCATCGTTTTACAGGTTTGCTCAAAATTGCCATCAGGCAATATTGTCCTTCCACTCGTCGTATAGTTGCTTTCCGTCACAGGTCCCTCGGATTTGGATTAAGCATTTTCGAAAACTTACTACTTTTTTACTTAGCTGAGTCCACTGCGCGAATACACATTCGCGAGCGACATTTGAGCAGTATTTTCTTAGAACCCCTTTACACCCCTTTTAAAGTTTGTGGTTAAAAAAATGTGTTCAAATACATATAAGTAAATAGATTCATTATTTCACTTCACGCCTATGCCCTCCGAGGGATTAACCGTATACCACGTGGTTAATTATTCAAAAAGAGGAATGCTTTGTAAACTGTAATTGTTTGTTTTTCCTAAATATTTACAATCGAACCACCATCGCTCTCGGTAGACGTTGCGGCAGTTCTAAATCTAGATTATAATATTATTGATCTGAAGGGTCACCGGTTTGAAGGTCAACGCTCCGCCCGCGTTCATATATACTTGTGACTATTGATCTTGCCATATTTTTTTTTTGCATTAGATGCCCTTTGATTTGCCCAATGGAGATATTTTAAATGTATGTCCTGTTGACTTGATTAGATTAAGATGAAGAAAGGTTTTCGAATGGCACTAGCGTACTAAAATGTACAGTATTGGGCGACCTTTTACTAGATGCAGTGACTTCCTGATGAAACATGCAGATAGTCATTGGGTGTAAGTGGCTCAGGACCGTACATTGTATCAATCTACGCGGGGCCTATGTTCATCATTGGATTTGTGACGAGCTATAGTAATAGTGAGTGAGAGCAATACTTAGTATCCCGAAACAGTTTTTTAAAATTTTATGGCATTTTTATTTCTTCATCTGCCTTTTTTATAGTCCACTACTATAAGTTTTTCCGGGTATACGAAAGCTAGCAAGCATTTCTTGGAAGAATCGCCCATACCAGGTTAGTATGCATTTTGTGGTTAATATAAAGAATTATCTCTCCTTCTTCATCAGGTCGTAAAAATCGACTGCCTGGACATGGGCGTCTACCGTAGTAGTAGTATGTAGAATTTTCCCTAATCGTCACGTTTGGCTGGAGTATCGATCGCTGTACCAGCTGCGCCTATTTGAGAGAAATTTAAAGGTTTAGTACATAAGAAATAATAATAATAACATATATATGCACAGAAATTTACGGATGTCAACAGCTAACTTTCAACTAGAATATTATATCCATATTTCAAGGGCTACCCAATTCCTTACCTTTCCTACCCAATTCTTAGTTCCCTGTACAATTATTTAAAAAAAAAAACTAATTTAATTTTGGTATTTTTCTGCGAAATAATAAGCAATTATGAAATATAAAAAAATAAACCACAATTATTTTTACCTTCAAATAATTTTGATTTCAAGAAAAAGCTACACAGAAGCCGCTCAGCGGGCGGACGGGGGGTTGTCGCCCTTGGTTGCCTAGCGACGGGTTATTTTATGCGCCCCACGTTCGCCTACCCTCCGCCCCTGGCACGGGGAAGGTGCTATGAATTTCGTAAGGTTAACTAAGTCCCTCCCCCAAAGATGTATTCCTCCAAACGAATTACTGTTGGAGATGTAATTTTGATGGTATCTCTAGAGGCTATTTCTTTTTGCGAATTCGGTAAATAAACGTAGGTCGTTCCCTGATTGGTTTTTAGACATCCTATACATGCTACATATTTGTTGAATTAGGATAAATAAAAACTTATATAAGCGTTGTAATTTGTGTAGATCAAATAATTTCTGGTCTTGGAACTTGAACTTGGAATTATAGAGATAAAATATATTGTGAATATAAGTATAGTTTTAACCCTCGACGAAAACAGGGGGGTGGGGGGAGGTAAGTTTTGTTGTGTATCTATGTCTGTGTTCTCGGATTTTGATTGCTTTTTGGTTTGAAAGGTGTCTCAAGAGTTTTCTTAGCTATGTTTCAAACAAATCTGTTCAGCCGTTTGAAGATCATTAGCTTTTTGTTTCGGTTTTTTTTATTTTAATTTAAGTTATAGTCCATGAAGTTAGAATTTATTAATTTAATTGACGAACTTAGAATTTTTAAAACTACGATTCAATATAGAGTTCCATCTTTGCCTTCAGATGTATGATAACGTATCTGTATTTTGATTTTTGATTCTTATCCGAGGATCGATGGAGCTGTCTATGAACCACAGCAATTATACAAGAATCAGGTGGATTATATCCTCGTTTCTCACACTTTATTTTATAAAATCTGTGGGCTTTTATAAAACTCTCTACAAAATATGAAAATGTAAGGTTTTATTTTTAATTTACCAAAACTTACAAACAATATGGTAGTTATATTGGAAAGTTATAGAACATTATCCACAAGTGTCACACAGCTGGCATTGTTTCTTATCCCAATACTTCAATTTCGTAGTAGGGCCTCGTCCGCTTACGCATCGGACATTTCTAGAAGGGCGATTTATTCGTGCAAGCTTTTAGTTCCCCTTGGTGCTTCTTCTTTATCAGATTTTAAGTTCACTTCTAGACTAGACTTTTACAAGAATGTTTAAGAAGATACTGTCCGGCGTGCATTTCTTGTAAAACGCCTGTTCTTATCACTGGCAAGTCTGGATTGTTACCGCAATCCTGAGCACCCAATCCTGACCATTTTAGTACGTGGTATGGCCATGCTGCTACTATATTATTTACGGCTGCAGCACAAATGTATCGGCTCGGCTGGATGGGCACCACGCGCGCACAGAATGCCATCTCAAAATAGCAGCTTAATGTTGCTGGGTTTCTTATGGTAGATGACGAGAACCGAAGACTATTGGAGACGAGGCATTCCATCTTAATCTTCAAACGTGACAACTTATCTGCGTTTTATTCTTTATCGATGATAAATATAGAGGTCACAGCATTCACTTATCATCAAGTGTACTGTGTGTTCGTTTCACCCTTATTTCTAAAAAAAAATGATACACTACATACAACTATTCTGTATGATTTGTATGGATTTTCCGTCAAACTAATTTCCGGACACGTATACGTTGATGTAAATCTCAAGAAGTAAAGTATAGCATCAAAATGCCAAAATATGGTATAGTTAAATACGCGATGTGATTTTGTGATAAATGTGGAGTAAATTCATTAACTAACCACAATTGCATTACTTACACTGTTTTGGATTTTCCGTAGTGGAATAAAAGGTGATCTACATTTAACATAATTGTAGCAATGCATTTTCTTTATAGAATGAGGGTGACGAACGAGCACACAGGCCACCTGATGGTAAGTGGATGCTGTGACCCATAGACTTCTACATCTATCCTTGATTAAAAATGAAAATGCAGATGTGTTGCCATCCATGACTGAGATGAAATGACTCGTTTCCAGTAAAAAAGGGTTTCCGGTTCTCTACTCTTATCCTACGAAACACAGCGGCACTGAGTTGCTATTTTACGCTGGTTTTATGTGAGAGCGTGGTGCTTCCCCGTTCGAGCCGACCTATACGTGCTACTACCGTAATATAGTTGCAGCATGACTACTACGTAAGAATGCATTGTAGTGCCACACCGCCGTGTAGTGGTGGTTAAAAATATCCACTACTCCATATCTTCCCGTGGGTGTCGTAAAAGGCGACAGAGGGAAACAGGCAGGAGATGGGCAGCAGCATCTTCCTGATAACAGCAACTGTACGACAAAAAAAACTGCGGTTGCCAACCCGCTCGCCAAGCGTGGCAACTATGGCAATACACCCCCCAAGAACGTAAGAATGTATGTTATAATTAATATATACAATTTGATGTTCTTTTCATAAACCTCAAACTTAAGGTTAGCCTTCTTAGGCAAAAAAAATAAATAGATAAACTCATTTTGAAATCGTCTTAAACTCTATTCATACATAAAACATACTTATCCTAAAAACCTCTCTAGACTCTTAACAGGCTGACAAGGAGCTTTTGAGATTTTGTTATAAAAGTATGAATGAATGAAGAGTACTCGTATATTCACATTTATTAATATATCTTTTTAGATTCGTGCGTTTATCAAAAATAGTTTTATGACGTATTTTATGACAATTCAAACATTGTAAATATTCCAAAACATTGATTGTCAAGGCGACACACAGTTATCAATTTAACGTTAAACGATCGTGCACAGCTACGCTTTAAGATATTGACACATTGCTAATGTAATCAATGACGTTAAGATTGCTTATTGTACTTGTTAGTTGTGTTACATCATATTTTTTGTACGTAAAGATTTTAATGAATAAGATAACAAGTATGCAGCGTCCAGTCCAGTGCTGGGAATGGACCTTTAATAAGATTCGTTGTTATATCATGTGATCCGTGACGTGATGGAACGGGCTAAAATCAGTTATTGTGTTTTCTGTCAGGAAGTTGACAGTGTATCGCCCCTGTGCTACGGTAAACTCGTTAAACTGTTAATCCTGTGACTGATCTCTCCGGTCGTGTCGGATTGCCGTCTTATTGGACTATGAGTGAGGGAAACAGAGGGTACACCTGGGTTTGCGCTCACACACATGCACTATAATCCTATCCTGTGCTGACAGTCCACCGAAGTTGATGTAGCACGAGGCAGGTCACGACTTGTTACTTGACCAGACCATCTCGTAGCTTTGACGCTGATCCTGGTCCAGACATTTTAGTCAACAGTGGACTTTTATAAGCTGATGAAGAATACGAAGTCTGGGACAAGTGAGTGCCTCCGTGTTAGCTCGTATATTTGTGTTACTATGATATCCCGTGGGCAAATTTGTTCACCAGTGGTTGTATCACCCAGAGGGGTAGGCAGAGACTATAGACTTCCATTTAGCACGATCCTGACATACCTCTCTCGCCTCCTCCACATCCATATACCTACACATACATGCTCGTCGGTTAAGGGTACTCTTAATTTAGCCCATTTTCAATATATCGCCAATTCGGTCGTTAAACTTTCGCCTAGGACCCTAGGACATCCCTTTTCGACTTTTCCGTTCACTTCTGCAACATAAATTTGTTTTGTCTCTCTTTCCTCATTCATCTTTTTTGCATGACCAAACCACCGAAGCATTCCTTTCTTAACCCTGGTCACATCATCTTGCAAACCACATTCTTCTTTTATCACATAATTTCTCACCACTCAGATTCAGCCCAAACATATTCGCTCGTGCTTATTCTACCACACCAAACTTTTACTAGCATACGTTAAAGTAGGGACTAACACAGCATTGTGAATTGCCATACGTGCCTTTTTGACATATTCTGACTTTCCACAATAGAGTGTAGAGCCCCATTTACTCTTATTTCCTGCGTTCACTCGTCGTTCTATATCCTTATCATATCTCCCATCCCTGCTAAATACACATCGCAAATATACAAACTCATCTACTTGGTCGACTAAATCCCCTTCTATTCTTATTTCACATATCGTTTTACTTTTTTTTCTTTCAAAAACCATAACTTTTGTCTTACTTGCATACACCTGTTAATTATGTTCTCAAACATTCATTTCAGTTTTTGATTAGACTCTATATGAAATGATTTTCTTGTACGTTTGTTTATAAAAAGTTGCAATTCAAGTGTACCGCTTTATTTCGGTAAATTTAACCGCTAACCGACCCTAGGGAACCTATAAACTATTATAGCTACGTTCAGAAGGGCCGTTACTTCCTTCGTCCCACGAGACTAAAGTAGGTTCCGAGTTCCGTTTTATACGCCTGGCTCCGTTATAATGATGCGCTGGGGAATGACAATTAAAATGATATAACATTGTATATTACTACTACAGTGGGATGTTTCTTGTGAGAATTTTCTATTAACGGCCATATAAACAACTACTTAGTAGTACGTATGTGTGTAAAAGGTAAAGTCACGGTTAGTCGCGTGTCGGTGTGGAGTTAGAGAGATAAAAAATTTATTTCGCGGACATTTAGTAGTTTTTATATATATTTAATAACATAATGAGGTGACACGCGGGCACGCAGCGCAGCGCAGTTCACCTGATGGTAAGTGGATGCTGTGACACATAGACATCTACTTCTTTCCTCGATTAAGAATTTTAATGCAGATGTAGAGAACCGGATATCCTTTTTACTCGAAATGAGGCTTTTCATCTAAGTCCTCAGGGTTGACATTGTATCTGCATTTTGACCCTTAATCGAGGATCGATATCTTCGATGGGCTTCTTTGTATGAAGTTGACTACAGGTTTCTGTCTATGGGCCACAGCATTACCATCAGGTGGACTGTGCGCTCGTTTGTCAAGATAATGAAGAGAACAATATCCAGCGAACGCCCACTAATTTGAAAATGATGGGTAAATAGGTTGTCCTTTGGCTGTTACGATCCAATGTCGTGAAAATAGTTTTTATTTTTAGTTTTATATTGTTTTGTAGCGCTGGATTATAAAAAAATTGCTGGATTGTAAAAATCTTGGTTTTATTTGTAGGAAATATTTTTTTTTTAATTTTATACTTATTGTCGTGTTTAAAAACGGCACCTAGGAAAATATTATTCATGACTTTTTATGATATATTTATGCTTTTATACGCTACTGGTTATATCATATGCATTTCTTAAAACTGTATTCCAAAATTAAAAGAGCCTTTATAATAACAGTGCTACTACCTAAATTTTGGGTTAATTATTTTTATTAGAAATGAATGAGTGCTTTGTGATTTTCTACATGGTTATAAAAAACTACACTTTAACATTCATTCATTATCACATTATCATCTTTATGGAGCATTCACACTTCTCTGTCATTATTTAAATATTAATGGCCATAACGTTAAATATTCAAGTCTTTTGGGGCAACATTTGGAAATCCACGACGCGTTTCGTTCAGTTTCCTAAAAATCTTAAAACAATAGTATACAACTAGTGCATGTTGTCAATGATGACCTATATAACCGAGTGGAGGCTCTTCACTGCTAGTTTTATAAGGAGGCTTTAAGTCTCTCTGCTAGTTATGCAGCTAAAGACAATGTTCGGAGTTTCTTTTGGTGATGAAAACTGTTATGAAGTTTATAACCCAACGGATTTGTAAGCTGTAGTAGCAATGGATCGGCCATATAGTTCTAAGAACCAATGAGTGATGGGGAAGCATGATTCTTGAGGGGCAGCCTCGGTCCAGTAGGTGGAGTGTAGTTAGATGTGATGATCTACACAAAATGCGGGTAGTTCATGGATGCTTGTGGCTTGAGACCGATTCTTTTTGGTATTATTTGAGATATTTTTACGTGGTAGAGCTGCAGCTATATTATGGTTGAAACACGAATGGGTCGATTCGACCGGAGAAGGACTACGCTCGCTGTGTTTCGTATGGTGAGTGTAGAGATCCGGAGACTCTAGTTAGTTCTACTGGAAACGAGGCATTCCATCTTAGTCCTTAGGGGTGACAACGCATTTGCGTTTTGATTCTTAATCGAGGATAAATGTAGACGTTTATGGGCCACAGCATCCACTTACCATCAGGTGAACTGTGTGCTCGCTTGTCACCCTTATTCTAAGAAATAAAAAATAAAAACAACTGGTCAGATCTTGATTAAATTTATATGGGACCACACGAAAAGCACCTCACGAGAATCATCCAAATCGGTTCACCCAGAGAAAAGTTGTAAGGTACCTAAATCAAATAAAAAAAGAAACGTATAGTCGAATTGAATACCTTCCTTTTTGAAGTCGGTAAAAAGGAATCCTACCACCCAGTAAATTTTGTTTAAGGCCTTGTAATGTTGTTAATGTCATGGACATCATCGGTGAAAGATTAGAAACTGATGTTTTGACCGCATTGTGGCAGCTGAATAGTTAGCGTAGTATGTTGTGTATGATGCCCTCACAACTTACACAACACTACGGTCTAGTTTACCAAGGCTAAACTGTTCCACGTATATCTACGGTTAGATAAGATGTTTGCTTATAATATCATGATGTTTCGTAAGCGAAGTTTGTTTGTAGTCCTATCGTACCAAAGATATATATCGTGCAATTGAAATGGGTTTTTAGACTACATATTAACGCTATTTTGTAGTTTTAATTTGTATGTTATAATGTTATGGTTATAACTCTAGTCAGAGTATAAACTATAACCAACTTAGTGATTATAAACTCTGTGACCCAAATTATGTATAATGTTAGTTTTCTCTTTCCACTGCATTGATATGACTTAACAAATACGAAATTTGTTCAAATTATTGATTTTATTAAAGAACAATACTTCGAAAAAATGTGATGTCTGCAACACACACTAGGCTAGGGCAACGCGGTGGTAATTACTTGACTCAGAACCCTCTCAGAAATGAGTGGAGGCCTCAGTGGCAACCTCTGCCCAAGAATGGAACGTATCGATTATAACTTAGACTACTTTAGGTTATTTTGTAAAAATATATAAACTATTTTATACTATTAAAATATATAAAATAAAGTAATTTAGGTATATATATATATAGTATATATGTTCATATATATATATATATATACATATATGTTTAAATAGTTCATAATACCTTATTAATTACCAAAACGAAATTTGATAAGATAAGCCTGCGGCACGAATGGGTAGTTGGGCATTCTTTTTAAATAACGTTACCCCTACACTAGGATTTTCTCCTGAATCGTGGGGGCAGTTTACAAACATAAATTGCACAAGGACAAACATCCAGACCCGGAACAATTATTTGTAGGCCATACAAGTACTTGTTCCGTGCGGGATTCGAACCCGCAACCCGCAGCGCAGCCACTCATTACTAAGCCACTGCGCCACGGAGTCGTAATATATATATATATATATATATATATATTACTTTAAATAAACTATATATATATCAATAATCAAAATGGAGAATGCGTTTGCGCGCGGCTCTACACTTACAGTACAAAATATACCAGCATTAGATAATATGCTATTGCTTATTATTTCACGCTGATATTCTTTGAGAGAGTGGTCCTTCATCGAAGCCGACACATCAGTGCTGCAGGCTCATCTTATTGAATTTCCTTTTGTTATACATAAAGGAATTGATTGAGATGTATATCATATTTAAAATTTACGGACAGAGACAGAGGAAATTAAATTTAGGGAATATACCTTTATTATCATAAAACTCTATGCAACTTGTTTGCATTTGTATCATTTGTATGATTGCAGTCTCTTTTGCATACTTTTAATCAAGTTATCAGAAAAACATGAGTGATGAGTTTGTATTCCGTTCTTCTTGTAATGTATTTTTAAGGTCTATAATTAGCGGGGGCAGGATTTTTTTTTTAATTTGTCATCTAAGCTTATACCCTTTAGGGACTTAGTCAGGCGAGCGCGCTGGTTACCCAATAAAATTGATTTCAACGTCTCAAAGTTATTGACCAACTGCTGCCGCAGTATGGGGGAAGTGCACTATTTATTTGATAATGTATTAATTATTACACAAGTTTACAATATTAAACAAGTTGCATAGAGTTTACTGATAAACTCGTATATTAGTAAACTCTATGCAACTTGTTTGCATTTGTACCACGGAAAAGAAAAGTTAAGTTACATCCTATGTACGTCCCACAGCTGGGCACAATACTCCTATCATTTCTGAGGCGGTTACCGCTGGTTTGGAAAGTGTTACCCACCGTAAACCTCCGTTCTGAGTATATGAAGTCGGTCGTGAGATAAACCATACATAATATAACAAATTTTTCTGCAAACATCTACCTCTTATAGCTCCGAGCTCTACTCTACTTTCGGCGTTTATAAGTTTCAAGAACTCCATTACTTTACGAGTGCACTATGCCAACTGTGTTTCGGAAAATCGGTCGCAATTAAATGCTTCAATTCTTGTGTTCTGAAGTGTTTCTGAAGTGATAATCGACTGTAGGCTTTTTTTTCTATTCTATTAAAGAAATTGTTTTATAGGATACACGAGGACCTTTCTTTGCGGCTTTCAGCCTGAAATAGTTTCGCATATTTAGTACAATAGTTTTACTTACGCAGCGTATCGCCTGGTTTCTGATGCTTATTACACTTAATATTACTTTACGGATTTTTTCTACTATAAAATAGACTACTCAATCATTGTTTACATTCATGGATTTGGAACCGCATTGATTATCGATTGGTCATTTGCGAAGGAAAAATAAGGACGGGTTATCTTTGCGTAGCTTGTGCCGCAACTTCGAATATTACCGTATAAGTAGTGTCTTAAATGTTCATGGAGATTAAATGGCAAAGTTGGATAGGACTACATAAATTTAGAAAGTTCGTTCAAAAGAAAATTAAGTGACAAAGTCTCTTTCTTATTCGACATAAGAGATAATGACTCCGTTTGTCAAACGTTATTTTTAGGCTTCAACTTCAAAAGGAAAAGAATTGGGTGGATGGTTTATAAACTCAATTGGACGTCTATTCACAGATAAGAAGATAAGAATCAAAATGCAGATGTGTCGTCACCCTGAAAACTAAGATGGAATGTCCCGTTTCCAGTAAAGTAAGGTCTATGGTTTTCGCTCACCATTCGAAACACAGAGCTATTAAGCTGCTATTTTACGCTGGTCTCTTGTGTGGGCATGGTGCTTTCCCGGTCGAACCGACTCATTCGTGTTGCAACCATAATATATAGCTTTAGCGTGACTCTACCACGTCAAAAACGCGTGTTTACGTGAGATGACATCCGATTATAGAAGATGACTGTAGTAGGTTTCTGCAAAGCTCTTATTTAAAAAACAACACTCAGAAATATAAATCTAGACTACGAAACTTTTCTGAGTTTACGTAGTAACTAAAAAGCAACAACACAAATTGGCGCTCAACATGTGTCACAACGTTCATTCTAGGTGGTTCAGCATCACTGATCAAAGGATCAAGTTAGACTGTTCGTACTCTGTATATTATACTACGTACCCTCTGCGTTACACTTAAATACAAAATTACACAAGTTACGTCACCCCTGAGAGGGCCGCTACTATATGTTCTCGCCTGCAATAAAAGTTTTATAACTTTGTAACAAGATTTGAAATACTATGTTGGTCTATGAGTGAATAGAACTTTGTAAAATGAACGCATTACACGTTGAAACTTCTTAGTATTAAATTCAGATAGTGTTACAGATTTTAATAATATATTTACAATTTTAAGTATTATAAAATTAATTAGCTAAGGTTCGCAAGTAAAATAAAAATTATATGCCCTTACGTAGTTTCATATGAATTTCTTAACTCACGACGCGCCACTCAGGATTGAGGTAAAATATTTGACAGATTTCATGGCGGAGGAAGATAATTTGTCTGGAAAATGTATGGGTGTTTCTTTCTGAAATATTATTTATATTAATTAGATTAATAATGGATAAACCAAGTTAAGGATATTCGTAAAAAATAAATAAAAATAGAGTTAAAAATATGGAAAAAAATTGAAAGCAAACCACTAAAGTAGGACCGCACTAGGCGGAACTGCACCGTAGCGGAACTGAGCGATACCGAGTTGATCAGTTGAGCAACTTTGCCGCGCAGTTCTGCTGCAGTGTAGTTACGGTGCCGCTTAGTGCGTGTTGTCTCATATAATTTCATATAAATATTGACGCGTCGTGTGCGGTCCTACCCTAAGGCTATGTCATTTTTTTGTTTATTTACATATTCTAGAAATCGATAAACGTTTATTCAGAACGCAATTTCTCATTTATATTGACATTATATAACAAATAATTTCATCTAACTCCCAAAATCTGATAAGCGTAAAGTTATTAAGCCCTCATTGCGTGCACTGCCTATCACCGTCACTACTCAGTCACCGAAGAGATTATTTTTAAACTAGGCAAGATACATCTGTTTTATTTTTCACGCCTATATTAATTAATTTAACATCTAAACACATTAGTAACGCCTGAATCTATTAATACTTTATTTTACAATAATTAGGAGTTTCGCACCTCACGACAAAATAAAAATACTTAATCGGTGAAAATTATAATTATAATCATGATATCGAATCTCAATTGGTTCTGAACTTTATCGTCATCATCATCCTCATTACAGCTCTTCATGAATTCACTGCTAAACATAGGCCCTCACCATAGAATGTAACAAAACATGGTCTCGAATCTGGTCCACCATCATACACCGACTTTTGCATGTCTTATTGGGTCGGTACTCCATCTGGTGGGCCGTGGGCCCTACACTTCGCTTACCGGCTTGAGAACCTTTGGAACCCATCGGTTTTCAGTTCTTCGAGCAATATATATGGCTACTATACCTTAGGTACTGATCCATTGGGTTATGTCGGTTAATCCGGTTCTACTCTGGAAATCATCATTACGATTGTCATTTACGATAATCGTAAATGGCGTGGCTATTGGAGGTCAATTTAGTCTTTGTGTACTGGAAAAGTACTAATTATAGATTTCTGTTTTAAGTTTTTAAATCTCCGAAATACTTAGTATATACTATTTAGTGTCTATTATTAAATTTATATATAAACTATGTGCCTAGGCTTTGAACTGACGTATTTCACCAAAGAAATTCAAAGGTTTAAAGAGCGGCTATAGGAGGGAACATTGTCATACAAAAACTTTAACCCGTATATCAGTAACGTTATTTAGCTTTAAAAAACATGTATTCAAGTAATTAGAACACACATCAGCGCATTCGGTATATCTTTTTTTCAAGATTTTTTTTGTTACAATTTAACGTGCTCATGACCTTTCGTCTTATATTAATAAGAGTAAACTACTCGTGTTTAAGACTGGAAATAGAAAACCTAAGTCTGTTGGTCATGTTAAACTTAAAGGAGTTACACTGAGTAGAGTCACCAAATTCAGATATCTGGACACTGGGTCGCCGAGGATCTTTCTGACAATTTAGATGTTGAACGGGAACGTAGAGCGTTGGCAGTGAGGTGTAATATGCTTGCCCGCAGGTTTGCTAGGTGTACGAATGAAGTTAAGATAACGTTATTTAAAGTTTACTGTCAGACATTCTACACCTGCAGCCTGTGGACGAAGTGTACTCGCCGAATTCTCAATGCGCTACGTGTTCAATACAACAATGGATTCAGGATGTTGTTGGGGCTGCCACGCTTTTGTAGCGCATCGCGTATGTTTTCTGAGGCACGCGTGGACAGTTTTGCAGCAATATTACGCAAAAGAATAGCCTCCTTAATGCGTCGCGTGAGAGACAGCACCAACGGCCTCCTAGCTTCCATATATGGTAGGCAAGATTGCCCGGTAGTGGTACTGGAAAACAGTGCATATGGGTTCCAGACCCAATATGTTTAATAAAATAAATAAATAATGATTTTTGTGTAGTTATAATTTATGTATTTTGTGAATTTACTAACTCCTAGTTTTTAAGTTTTATAGTGTACTAACAAAATGGGTGTACTTACCTGAATAATGAAATAAAATTATTAATTATTATTATTAATATCATACTAGACTTGTACCTATAGTTTACAAGTAATGGATTACGATTTTGACCGCTTTGTCCCGTCTATCGCACGTTATTATATTAATGTCTGTGCTTCACCAATGTCACATCCATCAAGTAGTATTAGTTTCAGGCAAATATACAAAAGGACAGGCGTCAAAGTAATACATATATGTATGTGCACACACACATATAAGATAAAATTTCATAATCGTTTATTAGCTTTTTTGCTTCAGAATTTCCGACAGCTAAGTTATTCGGGGAGGATGTTCCGCCTTTATTGTTATTAATGGGCTACTGCATTGCAGCTGTTTTGACGTCACCACGCTATAAATCTGGTGGGAATGATCACATGTGATTATTCTTTTTTTTAATTTATAAACTTTAAGTGTCATATAGCCATATCTACGTGTCCTTGAAATAATACAAAATTTTGAGTACTACATATGAAATCCGCGAGTATGCTGTTGGGAAAAAACGGTATATTCTCATGCTCTAATTACAAAGGATCCAGAGGAGAGCTTAAATCGTAACTTGATCGTATAGCTGAAGCTGTAACTTTTTACAAAAAGAAGAAAACCATACAGAAATACCGACTTAATCCTGTTCGTATAACAGGATTAAGTTGACTTGAATAGGGAAGGACCACGCTCTCAAAGAATACCAGCGTAAAATAGTAGCATATTTTGCCATGGTTACGTGGTAGGGCCATGCTGCATCTAGCTCTATTATAGTTGTAGCACGAATTGATCGGTTCAACCGTGGAAGGTGCGTGCAACCCTAAGTTTTCCCAATTTTGTTTTTAGATGTATACGATTTTATTTTTCATTTTCTTTGTGTGTTTCTAAATTAAAATTTATTGAACACAATAATACCAAATCATAATTCTTTACATGTGTCAAATTAGTGTATGTACACATTGAATAAAACTAAATTTACGGATTTTATCGCTTCTATTTCACTAGCTTTTACTTATTTTTAATTCCCGACGTTTCGGGTGCTTTACAGCAACCATGGTCACGGGGGGGGACTGAGATGTTTGACGTCCCAATGTCATAGTTAGTCCGGCTACCTTCAGTTTTTGAATATTAATTTTTGGTCCGATTTACGCAAAACGAGCTTATAGTATCATGAAGTCTTGCAGTGGTATGCTTAGGTTTGGGTTTAATTTTGTTAATTATAGGATCCCAAGCAGGTGGCAGCACCCATCCATCTTCTCTATTGAAATTTAGATGTTTTTTAATTTCAATAGCCTCGCGTATCATCCTTGGTAGGAATCGGTGTTCTTTTGCGAGAATTTGTGGTTTATCAAAACGAATGTAATGGTGGGGACGATCTTGAACATGTTCGCAGACTGCAGACTTCCCGGAGCGTCGGTGCTTCACGTCAGCTATATGTTCTTTCACGCGTGACCATGGTTGCTGTAAAGCACCCGAAACGTCGGGAATTAAAAATAAGTAAAAGTAGTGAAATAAACGCGATAAAATCCGTAAATTTAGTTTTATTCAGTGTGTAGTGTTCGCGTAAATTTAAGAAATCATTAGTGTATGTACAGTCACTTTAATGTATGTAATAATTACATTGAATTGTTTATTATATACACGTGTGTAGGGTGTAAATTATAGGAGTACCTATTAAAGAATCAGTTATTATTCTTATCGAGGATAAATGTAGATATCTATCGGCCACAGTATCTACACTTACCTGTTTGTCACACCCTTATTTTATTAAAAAAATCAGGTTAAGGCGGGATCGGGTTGGTGTCAAAATTGTATTAAAGAATAATTACAGATGATAAAGAACAACTAACGTGGCCGTTGGACGTGAACAATTATCGTAGTTATAATAAATTGCTTCCTTTCTTACATGCCATTTTAGAAACTACCATTACCGTTCCCGTTAAAGCTTACTGCTGAACATAGGCCTCATGGGAGGCCTTTTTTGAATTACCACATTGCCATGCTTGGTAAGCGCGTTGGCAACAACAGTTTTTTGTTTTAGTCGTTATTAGAAAGACGCTACTGTCCAACTCTTGATTTGTTTCCCTCTGTCGCCTCTTACGACACCCACGGGATGATATGGGTTAGTAGATATTATAACGATGAAAACCAACATATTTGGAAATTCGTTGAGGTGAGAAAAGAGTCGCTGGAAATATTTTTATTTTTATAATAAAAATAATAACTTTCGTTTTTAATTAATGATAGTTAATATATTTAAAAAAAAGACATTGCGGTCAATTGTCTTTGAAGGTTTTTTTTTATAGAATAAGGGTGACAAACGAGCACACAGTTCAACTGATGGTAAGTGGATGCTGTGGCCCATAGACATCTACATTTATCTTCGATTAAGAGGATAGAGTAAGTCAGCTCAAATTCTAATTTCGCCCCCACTTCCCCGCGCGTCGTATGCTATGTACCGATATGTTTGTAATCACTAATACTGTAAGTAGAAAGGTCGTTAGACACTTATTTCATTAGGTTTATCATATTTATGCCTGTTTCTTAACGCCAAGCCAGCCGCTTCTTATTTTTATCACGGTTATTTCCCATTTTAATTTTACGTCGTACTGTTGCGTAATGTGTATTCTGATCGTAAGCGACACAACTTCTCCCTTCAAAAGCCTAAGCGATACTAACGGGCGACAGGAATCAAGCTCAAGACGCCGATAGTTTAGGTAATTTCTTTTTACAGTGAAAATAATGGTATTTTAAAAAAAAGTAAATAACATAAGCACTGCTTTATAGTTAGTTCAGTTAGTATGCAAAGTTTCATGATCTTATTTAAAGTATTTTATGAATAACAGCGGTTTATTGTTTATTTTGGAGATAACTTTGGATATTTTTTCTATCGAGAAAATTTTACGAAATCGTGTTTTCGTCTAACATAATCATTAACATTAATCCTCAACTTTACCATATATTTATTTCAAAATTAATGCTGCAATATTTTCGGCATAACGAAGGTTCTTGCTAAGACATCTACATTTATTTCCGATTAAGAATCAAAATGCAGATACGTTGTCACCCCTGAGAACTAAGATGGAATGCCTCGTTTTCAGTAAAAAAGGGTCTCCGGATCTCTACAATCACAATACGAAACACAGAAGTATTACGCTGTTATTTTACGCTGGTCTCTTCTACGTGGTCCTTTCCCAGTCGAGCCGACCCATTCGTGCTATAAGCATAATATAGCTGCAGCGTGGCTGTACCACGTACCAAAATTGTTGGGTATAATTTTTGAGGAAGTAATGTAGGCATGTAAAGCCATACATTTGTATATTCTTATGCGGATTATAATGTATTATAATTTATAATCCTGGAAATTTATATTTTAAGGCCATGAAGGTTTTCTCGCGATGTTTTGTTTCTGTAATCTTATTTGTAATCACTGGCTCATATTATGTAGTTGCATTTCCATCTCGAAGATTATTTTTGGATTTTTATGGAAGTAAGAATGACAAACAAGCGCACAGTTCACATGATATTAATTAGATACTATGGCTCATGGACAAGTGCATCTATTCTCGAAATCTTCGAAGAATCAAATAACCAAAGTACAGGTGTGTTGGTCTGCCCTGAGGGCAGAGATGGAATTCTTTGTTACTCGGTCGGTCTCTGGTCTCGATCTCGGTCTCTTATTCTCGTCACTCAACATTAAAAACATGGCAGCATTATGTTACGTTGACGTTTACGCTGGTATTCGGTGCGATTCTGGTGTTTCCGCAGTCTTGTCGACTCACACGTGTTCTAGCCAAAATATGACTTGTTTTCAGTCGTTACGTTAGTATCACACGATGTTTGGCTTTCAGATTAACGCGGTCCAGCAAATATTTAGTTGCAGAGCCGATTTTTAAGTCTATGAAAATAAATGATAAAAGTTTTAGTTCATCAATTTTTGAGTTTTACTAGCTTTCTGGTTTTAAAATACACAAGGATATACATTATATGTGACTGTTTATACATTATTTTCTCACGTCGCTTCGTATGTAGGTCCTCTTATAGGCCTCAATAAACAAAGGAAACGAGTGCTATTGGCCTATATCTGAAATTGAAGCTATTTGCATCGGCTGTCACTTCCGATAGCGCTCCATCACGTCGATAAACCGCTGTTGTGAATTTAATATCAGATTAATAGATAATACAACGCATCTTGCATATGAAATGATATTGCATATTATGAATATGGCTGTGAGACTCGATTGATGCATTTTATTATGTTAGGCGGCCTTATTTTAGTGTTTGATTAAACTTTATTCCTTTTCTTCACCCCACTCATTACCCCACAATAGTTCACTGCTAAACTGGGACCTTCTGCTTAGTTGAAATATTTTTTTTATAGAATTAAGGTGACAAGCGAGCACACGGTTCACCTGATGGTAATTGGATACTGTGACCCATAGAGATCTACATCTAATCCTCGATTAAGAATCAAATTGCAGATGCATTGCCACCTCTGAGGATTAAGATGGAATGCCTTGTTGCCAATAAAAAGGGGCTCCGGTCCTCTACACTCACTATACGAAACAGCATTGAGGTGCTATTGTTGCAGCTTTTATTCTGTGAGAGCGTGGTCCTCCCGGGTCAAGCCTACTCATTCGTGCTACAGCCATAATATAGCTGCAGCATGTCTCTATTGCGTAATAAATTATGTATGTGTATGTGTACATTCGTACGTTTGTACATGAGTGAACTTTTCCGTCTCGTATAACACGAGACGCGGTATCGTGTTATATAAACAGCTGGTATGTTTTCATCATTATTATTGGAATATTTTTCAAAAATTTTGTTTTTATTTGTATATTTATTATTTCGTTTAATTTAATAATCTATATTTATATTGCAAGCCTGTCTTCTATTCTCTTATTAGGGTCAAGAGACTTGATTATGAACTCTAAAGCACTTGAGTGAAAGAGGAAGTCGACGACGTTGTTCTTTTAAATCTGCTCTTGTACAATAAACGTATGACAAGCATCTCCTGCATATTGAATAAAATAAATTTTACGGACTTTAAGGACGCGTTTGCAAATCAACCAAAATTAGGGTGTTTTTCGGTAGATTTTGTGACAAAACTAAACCAAATCAAATATAAGTAAAAACTACCATGTATAGATTGGTTCTTCATCTGCAAATGTCTGTAACTCTTTTGTTGAAAATAGTAGTTTTTTATATTGTAAAAACGAACTTTCGTTGCCATTTTCTACAAAATTAACGATACCGGCTTGTGTTTCGGTAGATGTTTTGGTCTATTATCAACATATTTAAAAATTTAAAAAAATACTATAAGATGACAGACATATTCAATTAAAAAACCCTGGGTTTATTTTTTAACAAAATGTCACAAATAGTCGTAAAAAAAAATAAAAACTGATGCACATTTTTTCACATATTTTGGTAATATGGATGAATCATAATGTATTGCAATAAGGGCTATTTTATTGTTGGTGCCTGCTTTGATTTATTGTACAAAGATTTCGATGAAACCACAGTCCGCGCTCGGCCGCCGTCGTGAGTGGACACTGTATCGCCTGTTTGCAGCGGCTCATTCTGAAAAGATCGCTGTACATACACAAAATATTAGAAAAAAACAAATTGGAAACATAAGTACTTGACAAGTGATAAAATTATTATTTTTATACTCACAGTTTTTATTTAGCTAAAAATAAGTAGGATATATAAACTTACCTACTACTGCAACTCGTGGACGAGCGGAACTAGGTGTGCCGAGTTTGGGCTCGTTTTGTTGGTTATGATGAGACCTTACCTCTGGACTTGATGGCATGACCTGAAGGTGTACTTTCGTGACCGCTATTTGAACTTCTTGCAGAGTAAAACTAGGGGTGACGAATTTGGGCTCCGTTTTGTTAGTTATGACGAGTCTATACCTCTGGACTTGATGGAGTGACCTGAAGGTCTAAATCGGTGATTGCAACTGGAACTCCTAGACTGGTAGAACTAGGTGTGCCGAGTTTGGGTTCGTTTTGTTAGTTACGATGAGACCTTACTACCGGACTTGATAGAGTGACCTGAAGGGGTAATTCAGTAACTAGGGGAGCGGGGGGGCACGTTGTTACAGGGGTAAGAAGTTACACGCGTTTTTACCGCGATTTTAAACTCTTTGATAGATATAATTGGACTCATTTGTTTTCTTATAACATCGTGCATTAGATAAAAACAATCAGTGACCCGTCAAGCGCTCAGCTGCTAGGTTGTGTGCGTGTGTCCCGATTTCAACCAAGTAAGTAAAAAAATCCTTTACGAAATTTTTGATTCCTGATGACTATATTTTTTATTTTGTCAAAATTTTTAACCTTGAACGTTCATAATATATCTACCTTTAATTTACAATATTGTTTTATTCTACTGTCGATATCCATTAATAATGACTTCAATTTATATTAAAAAACGTGCCATGGGGCAAGTAGTTACAATTGTTTAGGGTAAGTTGTTACATGTAACAACTTACCCCAAAAATATTACCATATACATATTCTTTGTTTTTTCCAGAATGAGAAACTATAAAAGAAAAACAGAAAGAGGTACAACTAGTAAAGAACTTTATGAATCTGCTGCAGCAGAAGTACTGCAGAATAAAACGAGTATTCGTAAAGCAAGCGAGATGTTTAATTTGTGTCCGATGTCCTTATCCAGGTACGTCGGAAAAACCAAAAACAACGAAAGTTGTTCACTGGGTTACGTTAAACCTAGATTGGTATTCCCACAAGAAACAGAACATAAATTAGCTTCTTATTTACTCAAAAGTTCAGAAATATATTTTGGTTTACTACCAACAGAATTACGCAAACTAGTTTATCAAAGTGCTCTAAAATTCGATTTAAAAAAATATTCCCCCCCAGCTGGCATAAAAATAATATGGCTGGGTAGGACTGGTTTAAAAGTTTTTTGGATAGAAATCCTCAACTATCTCTATGAACACCAGAAGCTACATCTTTGAGTAGAGAAACACCGTTCAACAAAACCAAAGTTAAAGATTTTTTTTGACAAACTGCAAGGCTTGTTCCAAAAATATGAATTCACTGCTTCAAGAATATGGAACGTTAACGAAACAGGTGTCACGACGGTACAGAAGTCTAAAAAAATAGTTGCTGCCCGGGGTCAAAAACAGGTTGGTGCGATCACATCTGCCGAAAGAGGGACACTTATTACTCTTGCATGTGCCATAAATGCTGCTGGGAATTCCATTCCGCCGATGTTCGTGTTTCCCAGAATGAGATACACCGATCTTTTTCTTCATACTGGACCAGTAGATGCGATTGGAGCGGGCAATTCTTCGGGATGGATGACAGAAGTAGAATTTTTAAAATTTATGGATTATTTCATTCAATATGTCAAGCCTTGTGCTCGCATGTAAATTTTCATGTCGTTGAGAAAGCCAAAATAAACAACATAATCATGCTGTCATTTCCACCGCGCTGCTCTCACAAGTTACAACCATTAGATGTAGGAGTTTATGGTACTTTTGAAAACCACCTTAATCGAACACAGACAGCCTGGATGTATAATCATCCAGGAAAAACCATGACGATTCATGATCTTCCTGCCGTGGTGAAAGATTCACTGCCTTTGGCCCTAAATCCTGCAAATATCATGAGTGGATTCAGAAGAGTTTATTAAAATAACTAATTAAGAAGTAAAAGTAAATAATTTAATTACTACAAGTGTTATTTGCAGACTAAGTCTGTGTTTCTATATAGGATTTAAAAATGTTCCTGCCAAAGTGATTTTCTACAAAATTTTTTTTTAAATTATTACCATAATATATATTATAATTACTCATAAATGTTAGAAGACTGTATAAAGTGATCTCTATTGTTTATATCGTTTTGAAATACTAATAAAAAATATGTATCACTGATGATTTTGTTTATTTATCTACCGTAACATCGTGCCCCGATGATGTAACAACTAGCCCCAATTCCGGGGTAAGATGTTACAATCTACTTGTTTAGTTAAATTCTCTATTGTGAAAAAATTACATAAATTTTAATAATTTTTCAGTCATATTTTAATAGCTAAATAGACATACTAACATTACAAGTAATCAAATGTATAATTTATTTGATAGCTTTTGTCATATTAACATCTATCTAAAAATTGTAACAACGTGCCCCCCGCTCCCCTACTGCTGGAATTTCTGAACGAGTAGAACTAGGTGTGCCGAATTTGGGCTTCGTTTTGTTAGTTATGACGAGTCCATACCTCCGGACTTGATGGAGTGACCTGAAGGTGTAGTTCAGTGATTACAAGTGGAACTCCTAGACTTGTAGAACTAGGTGTGCCGAGTTTGGGTTCGTTTTGTTAGTTACGATGAGACCTTACCACCGGATTTGATTGAGTGACCTGAAGGTGTAATCAGGTGGTTACAAATGGAATTCCTAGACTAGTAGAACTAGGTGTGACGAGTTTGGGTTCGTTTTGTTAGTTACGATGAGACCTTACCACCGGACTTGATAGAGTGACCTGAAGGGGTAATTCAGTAACTACTGCTGGAATTTCTGAACGAGTAGAACTAGGTGTGCCGAATTTGGGCTTCGTTTTGTTAGTTATGACGAGTCCATACCTCCGGACTTGATGGAGTGACCTGAAGGTGTAGTTCAGTGATTACAAGTGGAACTCCTAGACTTGTAGAACTAGGTATGCCGAGTTTGGGTTCGTTTTGTTAGTTACGATGAGACCTTACCACCGGACTTGATTGAGTGACCTGAAGGTGTAATCAGGTGGTTACAAATGGAATTCCTAGACTAGTAGAACTAGGTGTGACGAGTTTGGTTTCGTTTTGTTAGTTACGATAAGACCTTACCACCGGACTTGATGGAGTGAAATTCGGCACACCTAGTTCTACTGGTTCAGAAATTCCAGCAGTAGTTACTGAATTACCCCTTCAGGTCACTCCATCAAGTCTGGTGGTAAGGTCTCATCATAACTAACAAAACGAACCCAAACTCGGCACACCTAGTCCTACAAGTCTAGAAGTTCCACTTGTAATCACCGAACTATACCTTCAGGTCACTCCATCATGTCCGGTGGTAAGGTCTCATCATAACCTACAAAACGAACCCAAACTCGGCACACCTAGTTCCACCAGTCTAGGAGTTCCAGTTGCAATCACCGATTTACACCTTCAGGTCACTCCATCAAGTCCGGAGGTATGGACTCGTCATAACTAACAAAACGGAGCCCAAATTCGGCACATCTAGTTCTACTCGTTCAGAAATTCCAGCAGTAGTTACTGAATTACCCTGTAGCGGCGCTGCCGTCGCCGCCACAAGCGAAAACACACCGAAGCCTAAATCGCGCTATCAACATTCCGAATCATAGACAGTATATATAGAACTTCTCCGAACTATCACTCGGAGTGTGAGCCGCTCCCCGGGCAGAACACCTTGCCCGGCGGGAGATCTCCCCTTTTCCTTCACGGCCACAGTGGTGACCCCGACGTGATCTGAACACGCAACCAAACAACCTTCGGAAACTTCAAGCTTCATCATCGTCATATAATACCCCACCGTATCGCTCCCGAGCAGATATCGTCTGCAGTCTTCATATCCTGCAAGCCATCTAGCTTCACAAGGTTCATCGCAGCATTGGAATAATAATGCTTCCTGTTCCTTCAAGCTACTCTCTGCGCTATACAGTGTTCGGCACGGCTCTGAGCCTTACTGCTCGCCTCTGCTTCACGGCACTCTCGCAGATTACTTGCCTTCTTCTCGACTCACCGCAGACTACAAGGCAATCCACTGGCACTTGCACATTCGTCGGCAACAAGGCTGCACTAACGACCTCCGGTCTGAGCAGGGGGGTGATGTAGCGGCGCTGCCGTCGCCGCCACAAGCGAAAACACACCGAAGCCTAAATCGCGCTATCAACATTCCGAATCATAGACAGTATATATAGAACTTCTCCGAACTATCACTCGGAGTGTGAGCCGCTCCCCGGGCAGAACACCTTGCCCGGCGGGAGATCTCCCCTTTTCCTTCACGGCCACAACCCCTTCAGGTCACTCCATCAAGTCTGGTGGTAAGGTCTCATCATAACTAACAAAACGAACCCAAACTCGGCACACCTAGTTCTACTAGTCTAGGAGTTCCACTTGTAATCACCGAATTACACCTTCAGGTCACTCCATCAAGTCCGGTGGTAAGGTCTCATCATAACCAACAAAACGAACCCAAACTCGGCACACCTAGTTCCACTAGTCTAGGAGTTCCTATTGTTGTAATCACCAAATTACACCTTCAGGTCACTCCATCAAGTCCGCAGGTAGGTAAGGTCTTATTGTAACTGACAAAACCAGTTCAAAGTCCAGAGCTAACATCTCACTACCAGTAGAGGGCTTCCAGTGCCAAGCAGTCTTTGGAGCAGGTATTCATATTTCGTATCGAAGTATATTTCTGAGGTAGGTATAAGAAATGAAAAACAAATTCAATCTTTCAAATTATCAAAATAATTTCATTTGACTACGATTCCCACAGCCAACCGTGCGTACACTTGTGTGTGTGACTTTTGTCAATGTAGTAGTGCGATTCTATACCTATCCATTTTGTAAACGCGTCCTTAATGCGCTTAATTATAATTCCTGTCGGTTCGGGACTAAAAAACAAGTTAAAATTAAATGCGAAAAAATCCACAAAATTACTTTGTGCGATGTTTTAGTGCTATTTTAAATAATTATTTTCTCTGGTCTAATAATCTTAACATTGGGTGCGTTTGGCAGAAAAAAGCGCTAGCAAGCGCTAACAAGCGCTAAAATAGTTTTCGGCCAGGACACGATTGCTACTTCAGTAGCGCTGACACAATCCGCCATTTTGCTTATTTAATTTGTTTATTTTGAAGTAGAGTTTATAAGTTGTTTTGTACAATATTAGTTTTAAGTAATATAATGACATCAATAGACATATACATGTTATTAAAAATTCATGATTGGTAAGTTTTTAATATGAATACTTTACAAACATATATTTAAATTAGGTTAGGTTCCCCGGTTAAAACTAACATCGTGTCCTGGAGGAAAATAGCTACTTACGATTTGACAGCGCTTACCGCTTACGATCGCCATTTTGCTTACAAGCGCTTGCTAGCGCTTTTTTCTGCCAAACGCACCCATTGTGTTTTGAATACTAAAGTATATGCCAATGAATATGTCTGACCCTACGTGTTTGTAGGAAATCAAATATTAGAACATTAGCGTTAGTTGCAACTATAAAAATATACGCAGCGTCCTGATCATTTAATATTTTATACGTGTTACAGCGGTGCTGCAGCTATATTATTGCTAGCAGTGTAGAGAATTGGAGTACCTTTTTACTGAAAACGAAGCATTTCATCTTAATCCTTAGGAGTGACACGTATCTACATTTCGATTCTAAATCTAGGGTAGATGTAGATTTCCATGTGCCAAATCATCCATTTACTATCAGGTGGACTGTGTGTTCGTATGTTAACCTCATTCCATAAAAAATCAACTCGTTAACTTTATGTTTCATTAGATGTTATACAAAAGTATGTAATTTATAATATTAAGCTCACGATTCACGTGCAACTTTCCCCAACGTAGCCGAGACCCAGAGCAATGAACTCCAGCCGACTGCGGATTGGCTAATTAATACCCTAAGCTGATTACGTATAGTGTATTTAGTTTCGAAGTGTGGAACTTGCTCACGATCCGATCAGGAAAATCTGGTTAAGACGCCGCGGAAACTCGATAGGTGTTACGTAAGTCACGCCCTACGAGGTTACTTGACTTGACACATATTTGAACAATTACTTATAAGTTGTGAACCGACGTGGGCGTTGGACTGCTTTCTAATCTTTGGTATCAAAATGGTGAAGACATTTCATGTAGAAGCACGTTAGAGGTTAGTTATAAGCTTATGAGTGACTTACTGTAGTGACTTAAATATGGTGACAGCATAATAGAATATATAACTACAGGAGGAGAGGAGAAGTTTTGTCGTACCATAGCAAATTTCAAGGAATAGGCTCTCAATCGACTGTATGTTTGTAACGATTGTAATTATTATTTTTATATTATAGTCAACCAAATCTAAGAAATAGCTTTTGACGTCATATTAATCATATCGCAATAACTTTGCACAAGCGTACTCAAACGATTTAAAAATAACCTTTTACGGTAAACCCGAAGAATAATGAAGTTTCAATCTTAAATTGTGAAAAACTAAATGATTAGTTTCAATCTTAAATTTTTATAACTGTGCTTCTAGAAATAAGCAGTTACAACAAATAAGAAACTGATAAATCTTGTGTTATATAATTATTCGTTTTTAAGTTATTCTGGTATTATTCAAACCAAACTGTAAATGATTTTTTTTAAGTATCGAATATCGTGTGTTCCCATTTTTTGGTTGGCATGCTTGGTGCAATAAGTCTGACAGCTGTCAAAATGTATTTCTAAGATTTGGTTGACTATAAATATGTTATACTTCGGTAAGGTCGCCTATAAATTGGTAGAAAACATTCCGCCCTCAGAGTAAAAAATAGGGGTTAAGTTTTTAATGTAACTTACACGACATTTGAGCTTGTGATTTTTTACGATGGTGGTAAGGATGACAAACGAGCACACAATCTACCTGACGATGAGTTAATGTTGTGACCCATAGACATTTACAATCTTAAACAAAATACAAAATCTTAATTAAGATTCAAAATACAGATGCGTTGTCATCCCTGAAGACTGAGATAGAATGTTACGTTGCTAGTAACAAGGGTATCCGGTTCTCTAACTCACCATACGACACACAGCACCATTAAGCTGTTAGTTTACGCTCTTCTTACTTGAGAGCGTGGTCCTACGTCAGTCGAACTGGTCCATTCGTGCTATAAACATAATGTAACTGCAGCATGGTTCTACCATTTTTTTTATATATTCCTTAGCCCACTTCGAAAAGTTACCAAAATACTCTTAATAAATATTAAAAGCAGACTTCAAAGATCTAAAAGTATTAAAAATAATTTTCATCTAATATTACGTATACTAGTATCCTTGTAACGATGATGATAATAAAATTACAACTTTTTTTCTTAATTCCCAACGCGTGTGCTATATAAATAATGTATCCCAGATCTCCTTTGATATGCAAATCCACGAGCATTGTGAATAGTAGGGGCCGTTTTACGCAATAGCGGATTGCGAAATGTAAGCAGACATTGTTAGAACTCGTTGAAATCTTTTGAATCCAATATTTTACTACTTTATATATTATCATTAGTTTTCATGGTATTGTCTATGACTATGATAATGTAATATACTCAGTTCAAGTTGGCGACGGTAAGCTTCTGGCACTCCGATCCTCTACAATGGGAGAGGTCTTTTACGGGCTGATGATGAAGAAGATTGTTAATTTTATATTTCCAGCAGTTCTTTATGAATAGTAACAACAGAAAAGTGTCGGAAGTGTCTCTGATATATCGAAATAAATTAAAATATTGAATCTAAGTAACGACACATTAATAGATTCAAGGTATAAATAGATACCAGGCGATCCCGAGGCGGGTTGATAGGTTATAATATATGGTATATTAAATACTATGTACTAGCGACGTGGGATAATGTTACCTATGTTTAGTGTTTTGCGTGGATGAATTAAAATAGATCTTTATTAAAAAATATATTGTTAATTTTGGGTTAAACAACGCAAATTTATCCAAATTAAAAAAAGGATAAAAGATTTTCTTGAATCAGTTTGATACTATAACTTCATTTCATATTTATAAATTAATTCGCATTACGTGTGTTTAAAATCTCTATGAAACCATTTATGTTTTCTTGAAAGAATACTATTAGCAACACGTTGTTGTTCCCGTTAATAACTCCAACTAAGCTATAAATGTTTGCAACAGTACTGGAATAACGGACTTTGTATTATTTTAGTCCATACTTGACTATCGGCGTTTTTTATGGTAATTTATATTTATTCCGCTATTTATACATAAATTTGTTATTTTAACTTCGCGTCTTCTAGCATCTTTTACCCGTGATAAATTTTCTTTGAAACCATGTCAAGATAACCATCATTTGATTGTAAGCGGCAGAAATCTCGTACAATAGAAGTACTTTCTATTGCTTTCAATGGGGATAACTATAAGACGTAAACAGATGGCTTACAGATAGATTATAGAAGCCATGTCAGATTGACGTGCACCTGCGATCTACTTTTAATGAAAAGAGACTGTAGTGGAGTTTTTTGAACCTCTAATTAGCTTATTTGTACAATTTAAGAAAAAATTTCATTTCGTTGTAAGAATATCCACTAACCCATATTTTCCGTGGATTTAAGAGGTAACGTAGGGAAACAAACCGGGAAAGGGGCAGCAGCGTCTACCTAATATCAACTAAAAATAAAAATAAAAACTGCAGTTGCAGTGGCAGACCCGCCTGCCAAGAGTGGCAACTATGGCAAATATGGCAGTTTATGATGGAAATCTATGTTCTGCAGTGAAGTTATATAAGAGTAATTTGTAACGGGAGTCGTAAAGGAATTTATCAATATTATTGCAATAGACTATAATCATTGTATCATTACTTATACAATACTTAATAATATTCATTGTATCATGATTGCCTCGTTGGTCTAGTGGTTGTAGTAGTGCGATTGCTGATCATGAGGTCCGGGGTTCGAATCCCGGGTCGGGCCAAAAAATCAATTATTGAGTTTTTCTGTCAAGAAATTCTCAGTAGCTGCCCGGAGCCAAGAAGTTGGTGGTGTCTCACCCCCGTGCCTCGGAAAGCACGTAAAGTCGTTGGTCCTGCGCCTGATCTCTCTCCGGTCATGGTTTACCGTCCCGTCGGACTATGAGAGTGAGGGAGTAGAGAGTACACCTGTGCTTGCGCATACACTTGGGCACTATAATCCTGTCCAGGACCAATGACTTTACGTGTTTTCCGAAGCACGGGGGTGAGACACCACCAACTTCTTGGCTCCGGGCAGCTACTGAGAATTTCTTGACAGAAAAACTCAATAATTGATTTTTTGGCCCGACCCGGGATTCGAACCCCGGACCTCATGATCAGCAGTCGCACTACTACAACCACTAGACCAACGAGGCAGTCATGATACAATGAACGATGTCCTGCGCCGATGGCTAGCCGCCGTGGCCGAAATTCGGTCTGGAGGACCTTATACAATACAAATATAATATAATACAAACCAGTGAAAGTGCACGTTTAGTGTTCGTAAATCCGCGTAACATTTTGGAGTGTATTTTACAAAATAGATCAAATTAGAAAAACTCTAAGTAATTACAATTTACGCGTATTAAATTTTCGAGTGACTAATTTTTTTTTTGTACATTAAAATATTTTTTTCGATAAAAATTTTTTTGTCCCGTTACCGAGAATGTTCAGTGGTTATTTCTCCATAATACGAGATCATCAGTTTGCTTTTGTTTAGTTTCAACCTTCATTGTTCCATTCAATAATCCGACATTTAATAGCGCGTATTGTTGTAACGCGATGACACAAAAGGGTGCTTTAAACCGGGTCACATCATTTCCATGTCTGAGTCAATGCAAGGAATTTATCTCCATTATGTCGGCCGTTATGATTGTTTACATCCTTGAATCATTTGCTTTAGGCACATCAATTTATTTACAAAATAATCAGTGTGATTATTTTATACAATCCGTGAGAAAAGAAAATTGAGTTTTTCGCAACTTTCTTTTTAATTTGACGTTTTAGGTACTTTACAGTTTTCAGATTTTCGCAATTTGTTTATAATGTTACTGATTATTTAATAACGGCGCGAGTTTTGAATATGCGATTTAAGTAAATTTACGTCGATACCTTTAACATCGAAGTGACTGCCTTTTATTGATAAAATAAATAGTCTTTCAATTATCTTAAACATAAATAATGCCACATATTACGTGGATTTTATCCAGGCGGAGCCGAGGCGGTTCGCTAGTATATTAAATACATTGTGTGTGGTGTTTCTATTCTCATTGAATACTATCTATATTGAAGTTTATTAAAGCATAAATTAAGCATTTTTGAACGTTTTTTAATCGTTAAAAAATTGTGGTCCGTTACTTTTAAACCAATAAAATCTAAAAGATCATACACATTAATAAATAAATATTGTGCCAAAATATTGAGCCAAAGTACCTAATCTTGATTAAAAGTTGCAGCGCGATCAATTTAATAATTTATATGGGGAACAATTTAATAATTTATATGGGTCATGGATGAACACGAAAGTCTGTTTGCACAAGAATAATGTGTTTATTTTTTTTTACGTTCGTTTCTAAAGAAAATATATCTTTTGTCAACAGAAAGAAGATCGAATCCTTGGGCAGGATGACGGCGATGACGCAGGAGGAGATGGTAGCGGGCGCGAGGACCGTGGCCGCCGGCCTCGAGGCTCTGAGGGCCGAGCACGCGCAACTGCTGGCCGGCCTGGCTGCTAACACCGAGCACGAGCACGAGAAGGCGGCTCTGGTGCGGAAGAGCATCGATGCCATCGAGCTCGGCTTGGGCGAGGCACAGGTTGGTCAACAACAATATTTTTTATAGTATAAGGGTGACAAACCTGCAACCTGTCTTTAATTCACTATAATGCGGCAAAGGCAGCGCTGGTTGTTCAGTTGGAGCCATCAGGTGCGATTGTAGTCGAGCATGGGCTTAGAAAGGTAAAAAAAATCGCGAAAAGTGTGCTGTGTGGCGGGGGCATAAAATAATACATTATCTAATTTCGTCTTGCGTATTATATATAGATGTATATAGCATGCTGGCATACGAGATTGTCATGTCGCAGATAAATATACAACGTACATAAAATGGTCTTTTATTGTGGGGCAATTCAGTAGGTATAATAAAAGTATTTAGAGTACAAAAAAAATGTGTGCGTGCAATCTATGGAGCAGGTTATACGGATAGCTGTAAGCCCTTGTTTAAAAAGTACAATATCTTAACATTAACATGTTTGTACATTAAAGAAATATGCATATTTGTAAAACAGCATCCTGAACACTTTGAAAGGCAAATAGATGTAACTGAACGAAATGTAGCTCGTAGAAATAAACATAAATTATACTTACCTCAATGCAGGCTCAAATTGTATGAAAGGAACTCTTACGTAAATGCTATAAAGGTGTATAACAAAATACCCAACGACTTTAAAGAGTTACCATTAACCACGTTTAAAAAAGTTAATACAATGGTTAAAAGAAAAATGTTTTTACGATCTAAACGAATTTATGTCTTTTAGTGGAAAATAAATCCGAAGTCAGTAATATTGATATATATCTAATAATTAATTTATTACAAACAAAATGAAAGTATGGACATTAACACTTACAAACAACCATTAAACAATGTGACATTTTAATTGATTTCCCACTTGTAAATTTTTTTTTGCATGTATACTAATTGTCACCACAGTTGGCAGACACTGACTTTCATTTGACATGATCCCGATCGTTTCTTTTACATCCACAACCATAGCTACCGTATACTCGTCGGTCAAGGATACTTAATTTGGTCCTCTTTAATATATTGTTAATTTGGTCGATAAACTTTAAACTAGTGGCACTTGCCGACACTAAAACACACTTCTGTATGAGAATCGCTTATATGTTAGATATACTCGTAAAAGGCGAGACCGGCGAGGGGAAGCAGCATAAACGGTGCATGACGTCTGGTACTACAATTACCAGGCAATTCTTTCCAATTGTGGGAGAGCGTATGCATTTTAATACAAGGTAATCAACAAGAAAATAAATCCATTTCAACCAGAGCTTTGTTACCAGGACCTTGTTATATAGAATTGTTACCTGACTTGCAAAGAATTTTGCTATATTTGATAGAATTGATATCACTCGGCTAGTTAGCCGTAAGTAGTAGCTAGGGCTCGGGCATGAGCGATTTTAGATAGATTTTCTCTGCACTAAAGATATTTACCTACCTAATACTTATTCTAATAATATAAAATTACTATTCGTTTATTCATATTTCATGCGCTGCTATACCAGATTGCGGTAAAACTTTGTCAACTTATTACTTGCTCTTGCGCGAAGGTTAGGTTATAGATATAGTACAATTAACTTCAGTGAGTGGCATGCGTATCATATCGACATTTTTTTAAGATGAATGTATTTTTCATTCCTAATTAAATAATATAACTCCGCAAAATTTAAAACTATATTTACACAATTATTTCTTCTGCGGCTGCAACTCGCCGAGTATCAGCTAGGTATATAGCTATACAAATAAATATTTATTTGTTTGTTTGTCCATCTTCTATTTGCTCCTATATCATTCATCCGATTACGATGAAGCTGTGGTGAGTTGATGTGACCGCATCCGAGAAGATTTCTGTTAAAAAATTAGTATTTGTTTGCTTGTTTCTTCGTCTTTCCATTCGTTATTCATCCGATTACGATGAAAGTGAGTTGTTGTACGCACGCTCATGACAAAAAAGGCATTACAAAGCATGCCAGTTATAGCTCGTATTATCTATAAATGTAATTAAAAACTTGTATCAACTTATGTGTTAATAACTTGAACGTTTATATAGAGGTCACCCGCGACGGACGTAGAAGACAATTTCCTTTATTCATTTACTACAAAGCGATTTTAAATTTTTACTTATTATAACTTTTAGGAATCCAAAGTAAATGAGGCTACCGTGTCTTTTATGCTAAGTGTCAACAACTGCGAACTTTTATTTTCTAGTAACAAGGTACTCAATTTTAGTCCTCAGGTAAAACGACGTATCTACCTATATTTTGATTCTAATTCGAGGATGGATGTAGATCTATGCGTCGCCGCATCCACTTTCCATCGGATGTGGAGGACTGTCTGCTCGTCTGTCACCATTATTCTATTAGGAAATTAAATAAATTGGTTTTGCACTGGTTCGGACGAAGACACACGTTACAGAACAATGTCAAGTTTAAACATAGGTATATCCACTATATACTATACACATTAAACTTCGTTAGGCTTTTGTTTTTTTTCCGCTCCTTTTCTATTTCTATTATGTTTTCAAATTGGAATTTTCTACAAACATACTATTTCAAAGTCAAAGTCATAATATCTATCTTTTTTTATCTAACTTTTTTACTCAGAACTGGCTTTTCCAAGCTCTTTTTGAAAGTCAAAAGCTACGCTATCGCTTCAACACTTCGATCAATAACAGTACTACTATTATTGATCCAAGCTTCAACAAGTCTCTACTGAGGGGAGACCTTGTAAGAAGAAGCGGCAAAAAACTCGCAAGTAGGTAAATAAATATTCTTCTAACAGTTAGAATTCTACAATATAAAAATATACACAAGTAAAAGAAAGTCTGAAGAAGCTCAATATTTCCTTGCGTTCTTGTATTTTAAATTATCATAATTATCATAATTTATAATATCCTTTCAACACTTTCTATATACGCCTTGATAGCTTGCGATATACTCGTATGCACAGGCATCAGGCAATATCACAGAGACTATTGTTGTAAGTAGTTTTACATCTACCCAGAAAGTTTTACGAAGTTTTTTATTACGCGTGTTAAAATTATGGGCATTTTTTCTTTCTTTCCTAAAATAAATAGTTTTATCCAAAATGAAATGTGTAGTAACAGGATCTTAATTTCTTTAAAAAGTATCTGAGTGAGTCGTGAGCCTTTGGTCTAATATTGTAAATAACACGAATAGCTCTTTCCTGGAATATAAATAGCTCTTCAATATCGACAGCTGATACCTATAAAAATTAACTAATATTTGAGAGCTCTGTTCAATTTTTGGTTCCGCTGTCATAATCACAGGTTGTAAGGCTTTCTACCGTATTCCTTAGAGGTGACAACTTTTTTTTATTTAAAGATAATGGCGTCCATGGACTGTAGTAGTCAACTTCAGGTGGATTCTAAGTTAGTTTCTCACTTCAATTTAAAAAAAAAGATGTGAATATGATATCGTTCGATCCTTCTTTCCTTATGTCTAGTTAAGACCTGAGTGGAGAGCGTTTGTGGAAACGTGAGGAGTAGCGGCCTATTCGCAATACATTTTGAACGACTTGCACTCAGGACAGTAATAATACAAGGATACGTGTTTGTCACGCACACATGTGTCTCAATTTAAAAAAGGGATCATTACAAATATAAATACTTAATGCCCTTCCCCTGTATGTAAACAGGGGATGCTAAAGTCAATTTATTATTAATTATTAAAGACAAGTCGGTAGCGCAGTTGCGAAGGACTCATATTCTACACGCAGCAAGACAATTTTTGTTTTAAATAACTAAAGGTGATAAGCGAAGTACACATAGTCCACCTAATATGCCCATGAACACGTACGTCTATTCCATAATTTAGAATCGAGAGGCAAATACCCTTAGGCCCCTTTTGGATTAAGATAGAATGGCACAATGCGTCATACAAAACAGCAGCATTATTACGCTACTGTCCCGTGCGAGCGTGGTTTCCCAGTCCCGTCCCATCGTGTTGCAGCCACAATAGACTCCAACGTTAATATTACTCTACCACGTTAGTGTTTGACCTACAAATAATAGTTACGAGTTTATATGTTTGTTCATGTACAATTTATATATGTGTACATGAGATAATCCTGGTAATGGTAAATTTTTTCTAGTAAAAAATTAATTTAATAAAATAATATATTACGGTTAATATGGTTGTACCGTCATATGTAATAGGTCGTATTCTTTTTTATCTTTTCCTTTGCCTCCTACGGGATAAAATAGGGTTATGGGTTCGCTTATGCCACCACTGCGCGGTAACTATTACATTTTTCCACACATTTGGTGTAAAGTCAATCTCGGAGAACATAGGCAAAAAAGTAGACTAACCATCTATTCAGATATTTCGAGTATGTCTTTATTTACAAAATTACAGCAGTTTCTATCTAGAAGTCACATCTATTAAAAATATACTTTTTTAATTGATATTTAGTGAAGAAATTCAGTGATTAGCGATGAGGCAGAGAGTTCGACGTGCATTCAAACACTCGTACTTGTCTTACAATGTCCTCAGTGGCAGCCGATTAAAATATATTTCTTTTTTTTTTCGTTTAAATAATGTTACCTCGACACTAGGATTTTCTCCTGTATCATCGTAGTTTATAAACACAAATTTCACAAGGACAAACATCCAGACCCGGAACAATTACTTGTAGGCTATACAAATACTTGTTCCGTGCGGGATTCGAACCCGCAGCCCCCAGCGCAACGACTTATTGCTAAGCCACTGCGCCACGGAGCCGTCAATATGCTAAACACACTGCTACAGTTCACGTCCCGATAGACGACTACGACTTAGGCTTTGGGCTAAGCTTACTATTCTTTACTAGTGGTGATAAAGGCTAACTCGCCTATGTCATTTACTGCCTATGACCCGATAGTAGCGCACCCGGTATTGGGTTCCGGTTTAAAGTGTAATAAGTTTCTAACGGAAGTACTCAAAGTCGTGTAAAGATCTGTTGTCTTTTCAAAACCTATACAAAAGAAGAAGCTAATGATTTAATAAGCAACTCTTGAGTGCGGTACTGCGGCATTTATATTATGATTATGACGATGACAAAGCATTTATGCTTTACTTTGAAGCAGTACCGTCTTTACCGTAAGGGCACATAAGGGCCCGTGCCCCTATCGTCACGGGGGAAAAGGCGTCGCTTACGTTATACAATCTTTTTTTGGAAAATATAACCCGACAAAAATTTTTATACAGTAAATGTGGGCGTTGTTAGTGACTTTCTGGCAAGCCTGAGCTGTCACAAGTCACACATTGCCAAGTTAGCCAGAAAAAGTGGCATTGACAGATTTCCTTTTTTTTGCGCCCGAAGCAAATATGGGCAACCCTCCGGAAAACGGGGGAGGGAGGTGGGGATTGCTCATAGCATACCACGCAGCCGGCTGCGTGGTTATGTGGAGACTTTTACCCACTAAACCCCACTTTTTAGGGACTGGCTTAACGGTCTAACTAGAGATCTCTAAGCTGTATACGAACGCGACCCTCCTTGGCAGAAAGGAGGGCGCAGCGAACTACGGAACTTCGATATCACGCCCAACCGACATACCACCTGAGCTGTAAACGGCCGTTAGACAGATTTCCTAGGTATAAAATATGTATCTAAACGTTTCTGTCGGGCTGTACAGTCGCCTTACTTATAGTCTGGATTTTTTTTGGGCCCAGGGCCCCAAATTTTTGTGTGCCCAAGGGCCCCGGTATGACCTGAGACGGCATTACTTTGAAGTTGGTTACGAGCTAGTGTCCATTGAATGTTCGTTTGCTTCTTTAATATTAGTACTTGGTTGACCGAGCTTTGCTCGGTATTATTTTTTAATTTGTGTGTTTTGGAAATTATATTTACATACAAATTACATACTGATGAAATATGAATAATATTTTTTGATCTTACCGACATAATAGAAAAAGCTGAATTGGTTATTTGAGTAAAAAATCATGAGTGCAATTAGTTTAATTTAAATTTTCGTGTTTTTTCAAAAAATACTAAAAAAAGGGCTCGAAATAATAGATTTTCTCAAAAAAGAAGGGAACTTGAAAATAAAAATGAAAAAAGTCGGATTGAAGACAGGACTCGAACCAAGGTACTACGATTGTGTGACCGCCCGATATCCCAATTGAGCTATTATAATCATTAATATACTGTCAAAATTTACCTTCTTATTCTAACGATATTATAGCAGTTTTTCATTGCCTGAAAACAGATAAAACGACGTTTTATAAAAATGAATCCTAGCTAGATCGATTTATTGCCCCCGAAACCCCCTGGATTTTTTGAGAAACTGTTAGAAAAAATATAAGAAAACGTCCCAGATTCATGTTTGAAGACAGTCACGTTATTCACAAGTCTCTGCCGCAAAGAATGTCCTAGATCTTTTTAATGCTTCACAGGAGTCGAGAGGTACTTAAGCTGGTCGCGTTCCCTTCTATAGAAAACTGTATCAAACGATGGTGTATCATAAAAGTTTCTAAGCATTTATTTACTCTTCTTCCTAACAGTTTACTTTTTGCTTTCGAGTTAAAATAGAAAGTTTAAAAATATAGATGCAAGTAAATAACTTATGTATGAACATACCAATTGTAATTCCTTTAAGAGACCAAGTGAATACTTTCTTTTCACGATTTCGACTTTGTGAATTGAAAAAATAATATGGTATTCACCTCAATGTATCTTGCATAATTCCCAGGATCAGATGTCGATAGGCGTTTAGCGCGTCTCTAGTGAAGCCAGCCTCATCGCACCCTTTTAAAATTTTCCTGTTAATGATCAAAGTTGTCGTTTACAGCTTTTATAATGCTAAAATATTTTTATTAATTTGCGTTTAAAATTTTTTTGACGGGTAGGGACGGGTGCTAACAGGAATCTTGCAAGATATCAGTATACCCGTAACACCGATAATATCTAACACTCGGGAATCGAACACATCATACGTTAACTGGTGTTTCTGTGTGATTCTCATGGACGCTTACATTGTTTGAAAACCGCTGATACCCAGAGCCAATCCCTGAAGACTAGCCTTGAAAACCAGAGGAATCTAATCTGACATATTTGATTAATATAAGTGTTAATATAATAACATGGAAATAATATTTAAATAAGATAAAGATGAATATGTCTTAACTATATTATAATGTAACATTTATATATTACGTACGGAACCGGCCTTGGCTATGCGGACGCTCCGGGCGAGAAAATTTGCGCCTTTTAAATTTTTAACGAGAATTGAAAATTAAAAATTTTCGTGAAAAATTTAAAATAAACCACCATCCTTGATGTACCACAAGAGATTTTCCGTAATCGGGTTCATGTCACCATTTTATTTATAGTAATTTTTGTCGATACATAATAGGAATTCGTTTTTAACCCCCGACACAAACAACACCCCTCGTGTTATATGTATATGTGTGTCTGTCTGTGGTATCGTAACTCCCAAACGATGGAATCTATTTAGATTTAGTTTTCTTTGTTTGAAAGGTGACTTGATCGAGAGTGTTCTTAGGTATGATTCAAGAAAATATTTTCAGCCGTTTGGAGATCAGTTTTTTTTGTTTCCAAGGTTTTTAATTATTTTTTATTTAAGTTATAATTCTTAAGCGTTACTTTCTTTCGTATGATTAGATTGCAGATAATACTATAAGGCGCACCACTAGTTGCTCATATACAAACGCGAGGATGATAATGTAATTGCAGCTCTTAGTAAAGGCTGCGTTGCGCTTCATTGAAGCGTGGGGACAAAGAGCCTTCGGGGTTGACGCACTGAGGCTTGGCCGGCTGGGGGAGATGGAAGTTAAGCCGGTGTTTATTACGTGTAGGTTTTTTTTGCGCTGTTTATTTGCAGGTTTGTAGAGAGGAAAGATGATGTTAATGAATTGTTTGTAGTTTTGTTGAGCTTTTTCATTTTAGATGATTCCAAATGGATTGTCTTGTAGTCTACACCACATTTTTATTACTACCATTATTTATTACGCTAATGGCCAGATACCCAAACCATACAAAATTTTAAGAAGTCACACTTTGATTTAAAGTGATAGAGAAGGCACGAGACTTAATGGCGTCTTAAAATTGAGTAGCGTTTGCTGATTTGAGCATAAGACACTTATTACCACCAGGTGGGATTGTGGTTAAGAACTAGCTAATAATAAGTAATAAAAATACAACGTCTCCTTTAATTATTATTTATAAAACAATACATTAAATTAACGTAATTAATTATCCTAGCTGCCTTTGGAACGAGAAAAGAACCAGCCCTCTTGTCACCAGCGGTGAAGACCAATCACGGATACAGTTCGTTTAAAACCTTCACTGCGCGTAATTTTAAAACTGTAATTCTTACAATTCCTAATTCTAATACACACGTACATATAATGATTTCTTAAATTTACGCGAGAACTACACATTGAATAAAACTATCTTTACGGATTAAATTAACTACTTTAACTTATTTTTATACTTCCGACGTTTCGGGTGCTTTACAGCACCCATGGTCTCGGGGGGACTCAGAAGTTTGACGTCCCAATGTTGATAGTTTGTGAACATGTTCAAAATCGTCCCCCACCCTTACATCAGATTTGATAAACCACAAATCCTCGCAAAAGAACACCGATTCTTACCAAAGATGATACGTGAGGCTATTGAAATTAAAAACATCACAATTTCAGTAGAGAAGATGGATGGGTGCTGACATCTGCTTAGGATCTTATAATTAACAAAATTAAATCCAAACCCAAGCATACCACTGAAATCTTCAAGATACTGTAAGCTCGTTCTGCGTAGATCGCACCAAAAATTAATATTAAAGAACTGAAGGTGGCTGGGCTAAAACGCCTCAGTTCCCCCCCCCGTGATTATGGGTGCTGTAAAGCACCCGAAACGTCGGAATTTAATAAGTTAAAGTAGTTAGAAAACGCGATAATATCCGTAAATATATATATATATATATATATATATATATATATATATATATATATATATACTTATACTTATATATATTGTTTTACTTTACATAGTGATCTGAATGATATATTACATTCGTTAAACTTGTTTTAATCATGGACAATGGTCACCAAGTGCTCAAAATTCGACGGAAGTTTATAATTTTTTTTTAAATTTGTATAATTTAACAAGCTGTATTTTACTTTCAACGGCACAATAACATATAAAACAAAGATAATTCATATACACTTCAGAGATTTTTGAACAGTAAACACACAAAATTCACAGCTCATTCCATTGAGTTATGTGTAATATATAAATCTATGGCTCATTCAGTCAATCTGTCAGTATCTATTTCTTGACAATATTTTAAAATTATTTGGCGACAAACATATTATGTACGTTTTTCATCTGAGAGTGACAATCTCTGTGCGACTCTGACCATAAATCATTATCTGTATATTTTATTTTATTTGGCTTAATTTACCTCTAATTAAGATATATGAATTTAACTTCCTCCATAATTGTAACTATGTCTAAGCCTAAACTAGGCCGGAAATATCAAAAAAATCCGCGCTCCTCACGCATACGTTGCCAGCTGGACAAGTATTGTTAGAATGTATACTTTATACTGCTTGAATATACTAGATAACCTTTTCTACCGTCTGGAAAAAAATAAGGTGTAACATGTGTACTAAGTGGAAACCTAAGGCACTGATATTTTACAAAAAAATAAAAACAAGAGTTATGAATTAAACATTTCAAAATTTTTTTTACCAGTTTCTTTGCCCTTTAGCCTGTAACCCTGCAAAAGTGACAAGGTCAAAGATGCCTAATAAATTTATTGTTTTATTGCCATTGATTTGAATTTCGATATTTTAATTAATTTATATATTCAATTTAACATTTTTGTTTATATTTTTTGTAAAATGTCAGTGCCATAGGCTTCTACTCCGTTCACATGTTATACCCTATTTTTTTCCAGACGGTAAAAAAGGTCATCCAGTACATACTTATGGATGCTGTGGTACCATAGACATATTATATCCTCGATTAAGAATCAAAATGCATAGATGAAAAAAATGTCTATGGTGTAAACGGTGTAAATAAACATCAGGGTGTACTGTGTGCTCATTTGTCAGTCTTATTCTATAAAAAATACATGTAAAAAACAATTGTTATATATAATAGAACGCGTGTTAGTGACACACGAATATATAAAATGAACATGTTAGAAACTTCGAGTTTATTACTAAAAACTTTTTTATTACCTCGGGGGCATACCTACCTCTTAACGAAGGGGGCAGTAGGGTGAACTTTGGTTGGCTGTCATAAAAACTTGTCACCCATTATCGTAACGTAATTTTACCGTCTACGCGGCGACATAAGTTTCGTTGTCTATTGGTAGATTATGAAACTTCGTTTAATTTTCTTTATATTTAGTATATCGTGGTAGAAAAAAAATTCTGTAATATTTTACTTATTGCTTTGAAAATAAAATATATAAAGGGAAAAGTAGAAACTATAATAAAATTAGAAATTGAAATAATTTTTTTTATAGAATAAGGGTGACAAACAAGGACACAGTCCACCTGATGGTAAGTGGATGCTGTGTGGCCCATGGACATCTTACACTTAACTTTGATTTAAGAATCAATATGCAGATGCGTTGTTACCTCTGAGTACTAAGATGAAATGCCTCGATTCCAGTAAAACGAGTCTCCGGTTCTCCACACTCACCATACGAAACACAGCAGCATTAAGCTGCTATTTTACGCTTGTATTCTGAGAGAACGTGGTCCTTCCCCGGTCGAATCGACCCATTCGTGCTACAACCATAATAAAGCTGCAAACTGGCTCTACCACGTAGAAAAATGAATGTGCTAATTAATAAAATAGCGATGTTGTTCCTCTATTTATTTATTTTTTACTCAACCATAGAATACTATAATACATCTATGATTTTAACAGTTATCTAGCTCACTCTTTGTTCTTTTTTGGCTTATATTCGTTAGTTTGTGTAAACGGATCAAGCACCAACTCATTCGTGGATACATGGTTGTACTATAGGAAATTTAAATGTTTAATTTATAAATTAAGCTATTAGTATAATAGTTTGTTGTCCTAAATAAAGGGAGAAAAAAAACTGTAAATAACTAACTTCACATGCTCATTTTTTAGTTGTTTAATTTTGTCTTGACGGCTACAATAAAAAATAAAGAGTGAATAATTATTGTTTCAGGTGATGATGGCATTAGCCTCTCATCTGCAGTCGGTGGAGGCAGAGAAGCAGAAGTTGCGCACACAAGTTCGACGTCTATGCCAGGAGAATGCGTGGCTTCGAGATGAACTGGCCGCGGCGCAGCAACGCCTGCAGGCCTCTGAGCAACGTGTCGCACAGCTGGAGGAGGAGAATAAACACCTGGACTTTATGGCCTCTATACGGTAATATTCTAGATGTTATTTTTAAAGAAAGAATAATTTATTAAATCGATCGCCAATACATGTTACAAAAAGCATAATAGACTTATCAATATATAGAGCTACAGAACTAATAAAACTAATTTCTATATATAATCAAAGCAGTGCCAACATAAACCTTATGAGTTTGGTATATAAAGGGTTTGGTATATATTGGTATTATAACAACTACACTCAGTATAATTTCGTGGTATATTATCACGGAGCTAGTTTTCAGTTCGCCCTCTAGTCAGTTAAGTACGGACTAGTCAGAAATTACTACGACTACAACTGTTTCACTTGACACATAAACATATTATTGTGGGTGATAAATAATATAGATTTCTTGATGTTATATCAGGGCAATAGCGCTCTTTTTTATCTTTTTCAAACCCTCGTATTTATTATAATATTGTTACTTACATATTAAATAATTCCTAGTCATGAAACAAATTACACTAACAAAACAAATATTAAGCAGCAGCTATTAATATAATTTACTATATTATTTCATATCAAATGGATCTCGACTAGACAATGAACCTCCAGAACGCAATAACAGATATAAAGCACAAAATTTATTATGTGCAACATAAAATGTTACTGCTATCTATCGTATAATGTAAATTATAGTTGTTAATACAAATGATTCCGCTCAACCGAGAAGGATCACGCTCTCACAATCTATCGCTTCTCACTTCTCACATACTATCAGAGTAAAATAGCAGCTAAATGCTGCTGTGTATCGTATTCCTATTCTTTTCGTATCGTGAGTGTAGAGAACCGGAGACCTTTATTAACATAAACGAGGCATTCCATATTCCATTTTAGTCTCCAGGGATGACAACGTATCTACATTTTGATTTTTAATTAAACATGAGTAGAATAGAATAGAATAATTTTTTATTCAATATAGATTACAAGTAATTCTTATTGAAAGTCAATATTTTACGTTACGTATCACTGGTTCGAAAAAAAAACCTCTGTCCTGGGAAGAACCAGCAAGAAACCCAGCGGGACTTTTTTTTAAAAATAAATTTTACAATGTCAAGGATCACAAAATATTTACAAAATTTATTTATAGATGTAGTAGATATTATAGATGTAGATGTCTATGGGCCACAGCATCTAGTTACCATCAGGTGGACTGTGTTCGTTAGTGTGTGTTTGATTAAAATAGTTGTAAAATTTAACGGTGCTTAACTTTTTTCGACAGCAAATACGACAGTGACGTGACCGAGGAATCGGAGAATAACCGCGGCGGGCAGACAGACAATAAGCGCGACGACCCCATGGTCGATCTGTTCCCCGACGACGAGCACGACGACAATAGGAATAACAAATGTGAGTGTTGATAGAATGAGGCTAAATATATGTCAGCAAAAACAATCTTTATAGATTGGATTGGTAGTAATAGAGTCTAGATGGAATAAAGCTTTATATATATATATATATATATATATATATATATATATATATAATAACACGTAAAATCTCAATTTATTAATTAGTATTAAAAAATGTTGTTTTTCATTAAATTTACGTTCTATAAGTGAAACCAAACCACTGGTTTCAAGGATAACGGTGTTTAACTAACACCCGGTATAAAAATATCTACATTTCATGACATTCATGACTGAAGTCACATGTCAGAAATGACATTTGACAAATAACCGCATCTTTTTATGACTGGAAAGGTGCTATCTTGTGAAACCATGAAAACTTGGGATTACATAATTTTATTTTTAGCAAGCTATTTGGTTTGATTTATTCTCTTATTTTATTTTTAATAAAATCTCTGAATTTTTCCTTTTTAGCTGTTATAGTGTGCATACATTGGGCCTGAAATGAACCGTCTCCTTTACTGCTAGCGTTAACCATCTGAGCCGTGGTAGCTCAGATGGTTAACGCGAGCTGTAAATATAACAGAACGCGAGCAAACCGGGTTCGATCCCCGCCGGCAACAATTAAATTGTTAATTGCAATTTTAAGTGCTGATTTACCACGTGCTCGGCGGTGAAGGAAAACATCGTGAGGAAACCTGCATGTCTGAGGAATAAGAAAATAAAATATTTCGAGGACATGTGAAGTTCGCCAACACGCATTGGGGTAGCGCGGCGGACACTTCCTTGCCCTAAAACCTTCTCAGAAATGACGGGAGGCCTGTGCCCAGCAGTGGGAAGTATATAGGCTGTAACTTAACTTTACTTTACTGCTTACAGATGTCGCTAGTGGGGATAAGATGAAGTTATTTGTTACTTTACACTGACACTACTTATCCGACACTATTCCGATGATATCCCGGACGTCAGTCTAAGCGAGATTAGAATGGCTCTCCAGCACCTTAAAAACGGCAGGGCCCCAGGCGAGGATGGAATTACAGCGGAGCTTCTGAAAGCGGGTGGAACACCGGTACTTGAAGTCCTTCACAAGCTCTCCAATTCCGTCCTCCATGGTGGCACTACTCCAGAGGCGTGGAGCAGAAGTGCGGTGGTCTTGTTCTTTAAGAAAGGCGACAACGCTCTCTTGAATAACTACAGACCGATTTCCCTTCTGAGCCGCGTCTACGTGCTGTTTTCGAGAGTCATTACGAATCGTCTCGCACGCAGACTCGACGACTTCCAGTCTCCCGAACAAGCCGGTTTCCGAAAAGGCTTCAGTACCATAGACCACATACATACCCTGCGGCAGATTGTACAGAAGACTGAAGAGTACAATTTGCCACTTTGCCTGGCGTATGTGGACTATGAGAAAGCCTTTGATTCCGTCGAAATTTGGGCGGTGCTGCAGTCCCTTCAGCGGTGCCAAGTTGACTGTCGGTATATCGAAGTGCTGAAGTGTTTGTACAGTAGGGCTACGATGGCTATCCGAGTACAGAATCAGAGCTCGAAACCTATCCAACTGCAGAGAGGTGTAAGACAGGGTGACGTTATATCCCCGAAACTCTTCACCGCTGCTTTGGAAGACGTTTTCAAGCTACTGGACTGGAAAGGATACGGTATTAACATCAATGGCGAGTACATCACTCACCTTCGATTTGCCGACGATATAGTCCTTATGGCAGAATCGCTGGAGGACTTAAGCACTATGCTCAATGACCTCAATAGTGCCTCCCAACAGATAGGTCTTAAGATGAACATGGACAAAACAAAGATCATGTTTAATGTCCATGTCACACCTATGCCGGTAGTTGTTGGGAGCACTATGCTCGATGTTGTTGACGAGTACGTTTGTTTACCTGGGACAAATAGTCCGACTAGGTAAGTCCAACTTCGACCGAGAGGTCAATCGACGGATTCAACTCGGATGGGCAGCGTTCGGGAAATTACGACACATCTTCTCGTCAGGTATACCTCAATCTCTGAAAACTAAAGTGTACAACCAGTGCGTGTTGCCAGTGATGACTTACGGATCAGAGACATGGTCCTTCACTGCTGGCCGTATGAGGACGCTCAAGGTCGCTCAGCGTGCTATGGAGAGGGCCATGCTCGGAGTTTCTCTGCGTGATAGACTCAGAAATGAGGATATCCGCAGTAAAACCAGAGTGACCGACATAGCCCAACGGATTAGTAAGCTGAAGTGGCAATGGGCCGGCCATATAGCTCGAAGAACCGATAACCGATGGGGAAGAAAGGTTCTCGAGTGGCAGCCTCGTACCGGTAGGCGTAGTGTAGGGCGACCCCCACTAGATGGAGTGACGACCTGGTAAGATATGCAGGAAGTCGATGGATGCAGGTGGCTCAGGACCGTGCTTTGTGGCATTACTTGGGGGAGGCCTATGTTCAGCAGTGGACTTGTGAAGGGCTGTGATGATGATGATGATGATTACACTGACACTGCTATGTGAGAAATTGCGTTTTGAATAAAGGTTTTTTTTGGTTTCTAGTGTATAAAATTAAATGCACAAAACAATGTCTAAGTTGCTCTTTAGTTTTTATTTTTAACATTTTTAACTCTCTTTTATTTTTTTGTTTCTTTTGTCCTATCTGGAGTTTGGTTTGTTCGTTTTAATTATATTAATATAAAATATAGGTTATATTTTAGAAATATACATTAATTTCGCCACTTTTCTAACATTTTAATTTGTTCCGCTATGAAACCTGTCAAATATTTCATGTTATTTCAAAGTGGTGGCCGAAAAAGTCATGGATGCTGCCCTCATTGCTTATGTAGTCGATGACGGTAAATTGTAATGATTTAGCTTAACATATATACAATAATTTATTCTTTGTTTCGAGGACACATTATTAATTGTAATTGAACAATGTGATAGTGACAGATGCTGGAAAATTATTCAAATTTATTGCTGTAAAAAGATTCGATTAAGGCTATTCGTCATGTAGATGATGGAGTGACGACCTGGTAAGACATGCAGGATGTCGATGGATACAGGTGGCTCAGGACCGCGCTTTGTGGCATACCTTGGGGGAGGCCTATGTTCAGCAGTGGACTTATGAAGGGATGTAATGATGATGATGATGAAGGCTATTCGTCAGGTTTTTTGAGATTATTACTGGCGTAATTAAAAAGTTAAGAGTAGGGCAGGGGAGAGGAGCTCCCTCTCTGTTTTACTCCCGACGTACATGTGTGTGTGTGGTTGCGGGAGCTGCGACGTGTGTAATGCGTGTGCGTGCGTGTGTGCGTGCAGCGATGTCGCCGACGCCGCCGTCGCAGTTCGCGGCGCAGGTGACGGCGGGCTACGAGATCCCGGCGCGGCTGCGCACGCTGCACAACCTGGTGATCCAGTACGCGTCGCAGGGCCGCTACGAGGTGGCCGTGCCGCTCTGCAAGCAAGCGCTCGAGGACCTGGAGAAGACCTCGGGCCACGATCACCCCGACGTCGCCACCATGCTGAACATCCTCGCGCTCGTCTACAGGTTAACTCTCATATTCATTTAATCTTTATTGTTAATACCTTAAGCAGTAGGGCGACATGGGTGGACTTAATGCCTACTGACCATCGCTAGTCCACCCGTGGAGTGTTGACTTTATGCCAGGTGCAATTACATACATACTATAATATACAAAATCTATACACATGTATAATGTATGTTAATATATAAACAAAACATATATGTATAATATATGTTACATATTATAATAGAACACATACACTTAAATTGCAAATAATAAAACATCTACCTATCATCTATCATGATCATTCTTACACATTGCTTTATTTAAATAAAAAGTCATATACCAAATAAAACAACCTAGCGCTCTTGTTACGTTTTTGGGAAAGGAATTCGAGAGTAGTGTTGCTTGAATAGTAAAGGAATTTACTATTTATTTGTATATCACACACATTATGTACATAAATAATTCTTTCAAGGTGAGGATTAAACGCAGAGAATTCCACATGTTCACGATTATCCAGTTATTACCAGCTTTGATTGACCAGCAATCCTCGCAAAGGAACTCTGATTTATTTATTTTTATTTTTTTATTGAAAAAAAAGAATATTAACAATTCTACAAACATTACTAATATTCCTACCACAATATTAACCACTCGTGGTAAGCTTAAATTGCTTGTGTTACAAGCGGTTCACACCAGTAGTCGAACGGTGGATTCGAACCCACGACCTATTTGAGTTCGCGGTACGCGCCCTGCCATTAGGCTACCATCGCTTATTCCTATCAAGAAATGGGTTATAGCAGGATATTTACCAACATATTCACGTAGTCCATGAACATAGATGCTGCAAACGCGTTAGATACCTCGTATGTATAAAAATATAAAACTAAATAATAAATGCGAATAATTATTGATTTTAATGATTTATATGTGCTGGTTGCATACATATAAACCTAAAAACATTAAATGAATTGAAAATTATTTCGGATCCATAAGTGTGTGTGATTTGTGTGTGTTACAATAAGTATAGCATGGTTTTGGCTTGGTTTTTGCGTCACTTGAAATATACGCAGCACTCCGTTTTTCTTTCTTTTTAGCCTGAGTATAACTTTTTTATTGAGTACTTTGTATATATATTGTATTTGGTAGGTATATTGGGGGAGGAACGTATATTTTATGTAGTCTGTAAACTACAGTCGCATAATTCTACAGACAAATAGTGCCACTCAAGACGGAGGAGTGAATTTGGCATCACATGATTACGGACATTATAAATAGTCTCGATATTTTGTACTAAATATGCAAATGTTTATTTAAACTCTTAATATAATGGACTCATGAGGTGAAAAATGGCCAAAAGGAGTTCAGAGTAATGATTTTGGTATGAAAATTCAATATATTGCCATTAGGTTTATTGAAAAGAACATCTTCAATATTATTATTGTTACAGAGACCAAAATAAATACAAGGAGGCTGCAAATCTGCTAAACGATGCTCTTTCTATCCGTGAGAAGACCTTGGGCGAAAACCACCCCGCCGTTGCAGCAACCCTTAACAATCTTGCCGTGCTGTATGGCAAACGCGGTACGTAATAAGCTTTAAAATAATTATTTGCCTTAAATAATTTTCGGTGAGTAATTTTGATGACCAGATTTTTTATGCGGTGCACGTTCCTCTTGCGCAGTCATGCCTTCTCTTTCTGCACTCTCCTTGTTATTGTCCCAGTGTTGTCAAGTTAGACTATTTTCCGCCATTTCGAGGTTGCTATCTCGAAGAGAGTTGGGACGACCAAGAATTGCAACTGATACCTAATCGCTGATTATAATATTTTAGAAATAAGGCATTTGTAAAGGCAATTCTATGAATTTTGTAATATAATATCAAAAATGTAGATGTTGCGACTGGCTTTGGATTGGTTAGTTTCATTCTATTTCTATATATTTTTTTCATTTACGCTTACAATCACTGATATTAGTTACATCCTATATGCGTCCCACTACCGGGCACAGGGGAAGAATGTTGCCATTTCTGTTACCGGTATCGGGACAAGGAAACTTTCACCGCGCTGTCCCAATCCGTGTTGGCGAACTTCACGTGTCTTCGAAATATTTTTTTTTCTTATTTCTTAGACATGCACAGGTTTCCCTCACGATGTTTTCACGCACGTGGTAAATCAGCACTTGAAATTTCAATTAACAATTTGAGTGGTGCCGACGGGCATCGAACGCGAGTACGCGTACTATAAAATTTATAGCGAGCGTTACTAGTGTTAAAGTAAAATTGGGTGATTTTACCGTGTAATGGCGGTGAAAGAATATCCACGTCGTAAGACGCGACAGAGAAACAAACCAGAAAATGGGCAGTAGCGTTGTTCCGATAATAAATAGATAATAATAAATAAGAAACTGCGATCGCCCACTACTATTTCAAATATCCTTTTATAATAATCAATAGGGAGGTCTATGTTTAACCAAAGATAATTATAATCACTACGTTTAGGAGGCGGGACTCCCTTAGTAAATGTATGAAAGGGCGCCAAACTACCCTACCAACATCAAGACATGACATTTTTTTTAAAACAGTGCTCACAACATAGGCGAAGTGTACAAGTGCTATAAATGTATATACTCGAATAATTATATCGATATATTGTTTATCGATATTTTTATATACCTAATTAAAGTTAGGTCGCTATACTACTGAGAATTGAGTAAAAATGCCGATCAGGATAAGAAATCTATGTATTTGAAACACACAAACACACAGAAATTTGTAATTATATATCCACAATTATTAGGTAAAAAAAATAGATTAAATATTAAAACAAACAACGCAAAATGATACTAGTAATTAATTAAGTAAAAAATAAATGACGACTATGTAGCGCAGTGGTTAAGCGTTTGGCTGCAGCACTGGAAGCCAAGGATTTGTTCCCGAACTGAACAAATGTTTCTATGCTGTTAAATAATCTGCATATCTGGATGCATGTTTTTAGCATTCGTTTTTTTAAAAGGGTGAAAATGTTGGTTTTCTTTAACACTGATTAGATTAATTTGCTTTTGAGTGTAATAAATACTATGTACAAATCCCTAGACTTCTTTACAGAGGTACATAATACTCGCAGAGATCATTTGCTTTCAAAATTGGTGCTCATTATAGCTAATGTTTGTAGGTGAATCTGTAAAAGAAAAAACAGTAAATATTTATAATCTGGTAATTACAAATACATAATTTACCTTATTTAACTTATTTAATTTGTAATATCTACAGTCACATTTACCAAAATGTGACTGTAGATATTATCTTTTACTACATGTAATCTATTTATCTTACACATAATTGTGGAAATTAAAATGTTCTGGAAACTTGTAAGAACTGCCAGGGGACATTCATAACAGCCTATGATGAATGCTATAAGAGACGAGAATGGCAATATTCTGAATGATGAAGTTTTGAGTTTAAAGAGATGGAAGGAATATTTTGAAAGCGTGTTTATGAGTGAGGAGACAACGTGTGTACTAAATGAAGTAGAAACTCCGAAAGAAGAGGAAAGAGGTAGCGAGATAAGTATAGATGAAATAATGAAAGCAATGAAAAGCATGAAAGCAGATAAGGCTGCCGGATATGATAGAGTTTCACTCGAAATGCTAAGGGCTGGAGAGGAAGTGGTGGCAGGTCTGCTCCACACCTTGTTTAATTTATGCTGGGAACTGAAGCGGGTACCGGTAGACTGCTGCAAAGCCGTGATAGTCCCAGTATATAAAGGAAGAGGGTCGCAGCAGGACTGTAAAAACTACCGTGGCATCAGCCTTCTTAGCATTGTGGGAAAACTGTATGCTAAGGTACTGATTGAAAGGGTCATGAAAGAAACTGATGGAAAAATTTGGGAAGTGCAAGCGGGATTTAGAAAGGGAATGGGATGTACAGATCAAGTCTTTTCCATGCGCATGATCGCGAAGAAGTTTCTGGCCAAAAACCAAAAGGTTTTTTGTGCGTTCATGGACTTGGAAAAGGCCTATGACAAAGTGGATAGGGATTTGCTATGGCAAACACTGAACTCATTTGGGTTGAGCGCTGGCTTGATACAGACATTGGAGTCTCTTTATAGGGACTCTAGTGCTTGTGTTAGGATCAACGGGGTCTACTCGGACTGGTTTGACATCCATAAAGGTGTCAGACAGGGCTGTGTGGCTTCCCCCTGGCTGTTCAACCTATTTATGGACAGGTGTTTGCAAAATTTGAAAGTTGAAGAATGCGGATTAAGAATGGGTGAGTTAACCGTCAAATGCCTTTTGTACGCCGATGATCAAGTTATTCTTGCGTCGTCGGCGGCCGAGTTGCAAATGATGGTTACATTAATGAACGGATCATTAAAAGAAAGAGGTATGAAAGTGAACGCAAGTAAGACGAAGGTTATGGTTTTTGAAAGAGAAGAAAGTAAAACGATTTGTGAAATAAGAATAGAAGGGGAGTTGATCGAGCAAGTAGATGAGTTTGTATATTTGGGCTGCGTATTTAGCAGGGATGGGAGATATGATAAGGATATAGAACGACGAGTGAATGCGGGAAATAGAGTAAATGGGGCCTTGCACTCTATTGTGAAGAGTCAAAATGTGTCGAAAAACGCACGTATGGCAATTCACAATGCTGTGTTGGTCCCTACTTTAACGTATGGTAGTGAAAGTTGGGTGTGGCAGAAGAAGCACGAGAGTAGAATAAACGCAGTAGAAATGCAGTCGTTAAGGAGTATGTTAGGGCTGAATCTGAATGACAGGGTAAGAAATTGTGTAATAAGAGAAGAGTGTGGTCTGCAAGATGATGTTGTGACCAGGATTAAGAAAGGAATGCTTCGGTGGTTTGGTCATGTGGAAAGAATGAATGAGGAAAGAGTGACAAAGAAAATTTATGGTGCAGAAGTGAATGGCAGAGTCGGAAAGGGACGTCCTGGGCGAAAATTTATCGACCAAATTGGCGATTTATTGAAAACGGGCCAAATTAGGAGTACCCTTAACCGACGAGCATGTATGCGTAGGTGTATGGATGTGAAGGAAGCATGAGAGGTGTGTCAGGATCGTGCCAAATGGAAGTCTGTAGCCTCTGCCTACCCCTCTGGGTGACAGGCGTGAGTGCTTATGTATAATTGTGGAAACCTTAAGTCCACTGATGGAATAACAAATCGTTTTGGTTGGGTTTGAATCTTCGGATTTGCAATGTTTGCCGCAAATATGTTTTAACATGTGAAGCTTTTTAATTGGTACATCTGCCAGGTCTATATTCCCAAGTAATTTCACCCATTGAACCTATCTGAAATATCTGAAAAAATAATATGAATAAAATAACATTTTTGTCGAAATTGTTCTTATAAAGCTTATTTTTTCATAAGCAACGTTGCGCAAAATTTTTGACGGCCTGGATTAAGCTAAACTTGACAGTACTGTTTCAGTCGCTTGCGCTTGCCTACAAATAATATTACCCATTTTCAAAAATTTGCTTAAAATGAATCCTAGAGTGATAATGAATCACTATAATTTTTATATAATTTTTAAAACCGAATAGTGCCATAAAATTTGCTTTTAATCTATCGTTTTAAATATTCGCGTGAAAACGCTAACCGCGATGTTGTTTAACTCGTGACGTCACAGTCTTCGATTCATCTGTTGTCTTTTAGTTAGTTATACTTATGTTATCCTGTGTGCAGGCAAGTATCGCGAGGCGGAGCCGCTGTGCAAGCGCGCGCTGTGCATCCGCGAGGCCGTGCTGGGCCGCGACCACCCCGACGTGGCCAAGCAGCTCAACAACCTGGCGCTGCTCTGCCAGAACCAGGTGCCGCTACGTGAACGCATATAGTAATGTTGTGTGCAGCTAAGTACCGCGAGCCGTGCTGGGCCGCGATCACCCCGACGTGGCCAAGCAGTTAAACAACCTGGCGCTGCTCTGCCAGAACCAGGTGCCGCTACGTGAACGCATATAGTAATGTTGTGTGCAGCTAAGTACCGCGAGCCGTGCTGGGCCGCGACCACCCCGACGTGGCCAAGCAGCTTAACAACCTGGCGCTGCTCTGCCAGAACCAGGTGCCGCTACGTGAACGCATATAGTAATGTTGTGTGCAGCTAAGTGCCGCGAGCCGTGCTGGGCCGCGACCACCCCGACGTGGCCAAGCAGTTCAACAACCTGGCGCTGCCTGTCAGAACCAGGTGCCGCTACGTGAACGCATATAGTAATGTTGTGTGCAGCTAAGTACCGCGAGCCGTGCTGGGCCGCGACCACCCCGACGTGGCCAAGCAGCTTAACAACCTGGCGCTGCTCTGCCAGAACCAGGTGCCGCCACGTGAACGCATATAGTAATGTTGTGTGCAGCTAAGTACCGCGAGCCGTGCTGGGCCGCGACCACCCCTACGTGGCCAAGCAGCTCAACAACCTGGCGCTGCTCTGCCAGAACCAGGTGCCGCTACGTGAACGCATATAGTAATGTTGTGTGCAGCTAAGTACCGCGAGCCGTGCTGGGCCGCTGGACCATCCCGACGTGGCCAAGCAGCTCAACAACCTGGCGCTGCTCTGCCAGAATCAGGTGCCGCTACGTGAACGCATATAGTAATGTTGTGTGCAGCTAAGTACCGCGAGCCGTGCTGGGCCGCGACCATCCCTACGTGGCCAAGCAGTTCAACAACCTGGCGCTGCTCTGCCAGAACCAGGTGCCGCCACATGAACGCATATAGAGTAATGTTGTGTGCAGCTAATTACCGCGAGCCGTCCTGAGCCGCGACCACCCCGACGTGGCCAAGCAGCTCAACAACCTGGCGCTGCTCTGCCAGAACCAGGTGCTGCTACGTAAACGCATATAGTAATGTTGTGTGCAGTTAATTACCGCGAGCCGTGCTGAGCCGCGACCACCCCGACGTGGCCAAGAAGCTCAACAACCTGGCGCTGCTTTGCCAGAACCAGGTGCTGCTATGTGAACGCATATAGTAATGTTGTGTGCAGCCAAGTAACGCGAGCCGTGTTGGGCCGCGACCACCCCGACGTGGCCAAGCAGCTCAACAACCTGGCGTTGCTCTGCCAGAACCAGGTGCCGGCCGCCACACCTGCCACGCCTGCTATTACATCTACACGCGGCCCGCACGTAAACTCAGCCGACATGCGATATCTGCCAATCAATACTCATCAACCCGTAAAAGTTCTGGGCATAGTAGGGAAGACCATAATCGTCAAGCTTGTCCGGCGTAGTATAAGACGTCTCGCACCTTTACAAGTAACAAAAACTGAACGAAAGCGGTTCAAAATGACTTACTAACAGAAGGATGACAGACAGTAGTGTTGCCACAATCTTGGTGTCAATAGATACTATTTTTGATTTCCAATTTTTTTTCTTCAGAATAACAGCTGATAATAAAGGGCTGGCACGCAATCCATATTTTGCCAATAAAAATCCAATACATATTTACGTGATTTTCATATATTCGATTTATTTCAAAACCGATTTTTGATAGTCTGTGTGACATCTAAACGAATTTCCCTTAATTGTAATTTTTTTTAATCACTGAAGAACAAGTATGAGGAGGTGGAGCAGTACTACCAGCGCGCTTTGGAGATCTACGAAAGCAAGCTGGGCCCCGATGACCCTAACGTCGCCAAAACAAAGAACAACCTCGCTTCCTGCTATCTCAAACAGGTAAGTGTCTCTAACTAGATTGACCTGTAAAGTCAGTGTTATTAGCATAATATAACTTAAGATAGCTAAGATCAAACCTTTTTTAAAACAATTATTAATAATAATTTGAAACATGGTATTGCTTAATGAGGGTTTATGATCTTCCGCTTACCAGGTATCGTAAGTTGGGGTTGAGGTGAAGTAATATGTTACACAATGTCATTTTATTTGAGAATTCGCGTTTGAAATAACAAAATATCGGTTTCAAGAGTATATAAATACACAAAAAATGCCATTCGTTTGCCCTTTAATTCTTTTCACATTTTTAAACTTAAAATATTTTTTACTTTTAAAAATATCCGTGGTTTGATTTATTCATTTCTAATTAAACTAATATAAAAATAACTAATATTTCAGAAAGAAAGTTTAACGGTTTTATATTCTAAACAAATGGACTTGCTCCGCCATTAAAATTTGTCAAATATTTCACCCCATTCCTAAGTTTGAATTTTATATGTGGTAGGGCCATGCTGCATCTATATTACTGGTATAATTGTAGCACGAATGGGTCGGCTCAACCAGGGAAGGACCACACGATCACGGACCAGGTGTTTCATATTGTGAGTGTAGAGAACCGGAGACAATTTTTACTGAAAACGAGACTTTCAATCTTAGTCCTCACGGGTGACAACGCACCTGCATTTTGATTCGTAATCGAGGATAGATGTAGATGTCTATGGGCCATAGCAACCACTTACCTCAGGTGGACTGTGTGCTCGTTTGTCACCCTATCCTATATAAAAAGTGATGCCGCTCTGGTGACAGAAAAAAGTTGTGGATGCGCTTACTGGAAGCTTAAGGTCGCATAACGGGCTATCCGCCAAGCAATAATACGACGGCTTCGTGACGCAGTGGCTTAGGGATAAGTTACAGCGCTTAGGGCCGCGGGTTCGAATCCCGTACGGAACAAGAATTTGTATGGGCTACTTATGTTTGTAAACTGACCCCACGATACAGGAGAAAATCCTAGTGTGGAGGTAACGTTTTTTAAAAATAAACTAAGAAACTAAACTAAGAATAATAGCTCAAGGAATCGGAGAGCTGAAGTGGCAGTCGCAGGGGGTCGATCATATAACTACGAACTGAGAAATGATGGAAAAGAAAGCTCTTATAGCAGCCTCGTACCGATAAGCGAAATCTAGATGGAGTTACAATCTAGTAAGACATGCAGAAAGTCTATGGATTCAGGTGGTGGCTTAGGACCGTGCCTTGTGGCATTCCTTGGGGTAGACCTTAGTGCAGCATTCAGTAGTGGACTTGTGAATGGCTGTAGAGCTGTAGTGATGATGGTGATTATAATAATTGATGCTAGTGACTGAAATTAAACTATGAGTAATTATATATAACATAAACACATAATTATTACTCTCGTAGTAATTGGATGTCTTGAATAGAATCGAGCTAAAAAGTTTTTCTGTATAATATTAACTACATTGAGAGATAATTATGTATTTGCATATTCTAAAAAATCTAGTTTTTTTAGTTATTATGAATATTTAAAAAAAGGAAATAAGTACTCTCCATTAGTTATGACATCATTTCGTGCCAAGCTATAATCAAAGCAATATATAATTTTCTACTTTAAAGGTTTTTTTTATAGGATAGCATGACAAACGAGCACACAGTCCACCTGATGGGTGTTTGCTGTGGCCCATAGACATCTACCTCTATCCTCGTATACGAATCAAAATCCAGATGCATTGTCGCCCTTGAGGACTAAGATGGGAGGATGCATGCCTCGTTTCCAATGAAAAGAGTTTCATGTTCTCTACACTCACCATACGAAACACAGCCGCATTAGGCTACTATTTTACGTTGGTATTCTGTGAGAGCGTGGTCCTTCCCCGGTCGAGCCGACCCATTCGTGCTACAACTATACTACTAATATAACAGCAGCATGGCTCTACCACGTATAACAAAGGTATAAACATATTATAAGAATTTTGATAATTTATCGTGATACTATTTTTTCAGGGCAAATACAAAGAGGCTGAAACACTGTACAAGCAAGTTCTAACTCGAGCTCACGAGAGGGAATTCGGAACTATCGATGGTAAGTTTATATTTTAGTATAATTTTGTATACATCATTACTAATCATAATATATATTTAACATGTATATGTACGGTCTCCCACTGCTGGGCGATGCCACATTTTTTGTGTTAATAGTCAGTATGAGTTGTTCAGTTCCATTAGCCTATTTGACTAAAAAAGAATTTGTAGTATAGTCTGTTTAGAATTGATCAACTTTAATTATTTTTTTAAATCTTATATTAACTGTTTTTAAGACAAGGATTTCTTTTTATAATTTTTTATTTGGTTTTGTTATGCTTTGTTTTTGACTTCTTTTTATGTTATTTTGTTAACCATGTATGATCATTTTATTTTATTTTTCTGTTTATCATTTCAGAGTATATAGCGTCATTAAAAAAACCTAAAAAATAACAAAGGGCAGCTTTCTTATAATTTTATCTTCAGACTAAAACGCAAGAAGGTGTGCAATATATCAATAAGACTTGTACATTCCTATTAATAGAGTATCAATGAGTCTTGTCAACGTATATTATTTTGGTTTGGAAGAAATAAATGACATAGTTTTCTTCAAAGTTATATCTCGAGAGAAGCAAGTCTAATGAAACATCTGTACAATGGGTTGTGATTTTTGGCCTTGGGCGAATTATTTAAGGAGTATTGTGTGTTCTTAATAGTATAAAAGTGACAAACAAGCACGCAGTCCACTTGATAGTAAGTAGATGCTGTAGCCCGTAGACAATCACATCTATTCTCTGCTACGAATCAAAATGCTGATTTGTTACCTCTGAGGACTAAAATGGAATGCTGTTTTAGTAAATAGTAATGTTGTAAATGATTTATTACATTAACATTAAACAATAAGTTTTACATGTAACGCATGACCTTGTGCTCTGTGATTTTTTTAGTACCATAACCTTAATGAATATTGGTTTATGTCAGTTTATCTTAATTTTTTGTGTCATTCATTTCTTCGAGACTGGTAAAGGACATTTTAACCAAAAAAAAACCCAAAGCACAAAATTCTTTTAGCTTTGTTATAATATTATGTATTCATTTAGATAAGATATTTTCTTATTTTTTAATAGAATATTAATAGAAAATTTAAAAAAAGTTTATTTTTAGGATTTTGTGTCAATAAGGGTGAATATAATTTATTTTTATATATTATATTATTAATATAATATAAAAAATATTATATTATAAATATTATTAGTTATATATTATTAAATCAAAAACCCTTTAACATCTTTGTTAGGGAATTATATCATTCTGTAGATCTCTTTTCGCATTTCGATAGAATACTCGATAATTAGTAGTAAATATTTTTCTTGTCCTACTTCTTGCCATGGAAATAATTTATTCTATATGGTGTTGGAGGATTCTGAAGAACAACAATAATTTATATTTTCTCCCGTTCATTCCTACTCGTTAATAAAGATAATTGGGTTTTTTATCTTCTATCCATTACATTAAAGTTTGTTTGCATTAAAAACATTTTTATATTTTATTAGCGATCCGCTATGCCTTTGTACGCGTGATTTTTGGATCTTGACAATAGCGTCATCTTCCGGGTCAAATTGAGTTTTTAACCATCCAGGAATCCAATCAAATACACCCAAAAAAATTCATCAATATTGGTCGAGCCATTTTCGAGTTTCTGCGAGACTAATGGACAGCAATAGATTGTTATATATAGAGCATTAGAAGATTTATGTATTTAGCTGTCTCAAGAAATCTAAAATACGAATCAAACCCCCTCCCCCCTCTCCGCCTCTTGTTCTTCAGATACCCCAACTAGGTTGTCTGCCCAAAAATGTGCCTTTGATTGACACGAGGTTCCTAATTTTTAGATAGTTTTAGTTAGATATTTATGAACCTTTGTAAAAATGAAAAAAATCACAGCAAAATAGTACAATATGGCCTCTTTTCATATAATTTAAATTTTCATTAATTAAAATGAATAAATAGTATTATTAAATGCTATAAGTATCATATCGCCAGCTCTTCCAGTTCTACCAGTACGGAGTTTTTTTTAAATATTTCACTTTAATTATTATAAGCCAATGCTTGACTACTATCCTGCCTGATGATAAGTGATGGAACCGAAGATGGTAAAGCGAACTTTGCTGTTCTGAAGTAACATAATTTAGTTTTAATTACACCTTTTCACAATCGCGGTTTTGTATGTCAGGCGACGAAATGTAAAATGTTCATGCTATTATTAAAAATATTTTAAAAATAAAAAACATGTGTGCAGTTCACACGAGGTAGAAGTGAAACTCGTATACTCTATTTTATCTCATTCTCTTGCAGGATGAATCCTACTAATATTTGTAATCTAATATTTGTCTTTTTAGTGTCGCTTTTCCGTTTCAAACTCACAACAAAACTTGACTAAAAAACTGTCCATCATCTGTTTATTAGAGCATAGAGTTCAGTGACGCAATTCCACAGTATTGTTCCTTTGTATTTTAGTACTAATTTTATTTATTTTGTATTCATGGAAGTCACTGTCAAAATGTAGTGTAATAAACATAGTAATTTATAGTATTGTATATTATATCATAAAATGCCAGCCGAACGCATCCTATAAGAAATAGTTGACTGATTAAGTTGTTGACTATATTCAAATTTAATTTCGGTGAATAAAAGGTATTAATATAATATTTGTATGAAAAAAAAAACAAAAATGAAGATATATTAAAATATATATTTATTATACAGGGTTATTTCACAATAACCGGAAAAATTTGCAGAGATGGTTCAGAATAAGTAATATAGGCAAATGGTTATGAAAACTTAATAATTAAACTTAATATATATTATAAAATTAACTAAATAATTTCAAACATTCTGTCCTTGTTATCTTTTAAAGTCAAAATGCGTGGTAATGCATTATTTCAACCATAGAATACTATAATGCTTACATAATAGAACGAGGGAGTGGGCGGAGCCCGTGTAGTCACTAACATGTCAATTCACACCTATAAATATCAACACAATCAATAGTTTCCAGTTTTCGTGTCAAGCATCGCAAACAACACGCACGCGACATGCAAATTATTTAAAAAATGGCACATTGTGCAATAATTACGTGTCGAAAGAATAGTGGGTAATGAAATATAAGTAATGGAGACATATTCTACAACCAGTAAGTCGAAATTGTTTATATTTTGTGAATATTAGAAACAAAAATAAAGAAATATTGATGTGTCAAAAACATTAATCAAAAGTCTAAAATGTGTAAATTCGCGAATCGGGCTTGTATTTGTGATATTACGACGTAATTGCTTGTATGTGTGCTCCCGGCGACACCGAACCCCGTACAAAACAAGGTTGACAGCCATTCTATAGTGTATTATAGTATTCTATGATTTCAACTGATTATACTGTTCAAGCACACATACGTAAGGGTCGAACGGTAGGCGAAAACGTTGTTGCCCATAATCACATTCAATTTGAAATAATTTCAAATAAAAGTAGCCTATTTACTCTTATTTTCAAAAACTGCAATAACGGTTTGTCATTATTTTATATTTGAACTTAAGTTTAAAATTTGGCTACTCTGGAAAATAACCCTGTATATGTTACGACGACATGCAAATGCGTAAATCTAAATATGCTTCATTACAAGTAATCGTATTTTAGTTCAAGTCAATGCTATGTGCGCAAGATAAGAGGGATTAACGCTGACGGAGAGACCCGTACGGATGAGAGGTCAGCTGAAGTGGGTGTTAACATCGAAACCACAGAGTTTGTAGCTATTTAGGTGTTACTTCGCATTGCGTACTAACTTCAACTTCGTTGTATAAAATCCACTAAAAATCACATTAAATCCATTTTTTTTATTGTTAATAATTTAAATTAATGAGCTGAAAATGGTAATTATGTTAAAGAGTGATTGTGACTTTAATCCTATCCTTATCCTGCGCGCATAGTATATATATATATATATATATACAATATAATGTAATAAAAAGAGACACTTTAGGAAATAACGAAAAACTTAGAAGGTACACCTTTTCTATGAGTTTTCATAGAAAAACTGTGTATTTTAGAATAAGTAACAATTTCCGCTCCCTTTTATCTAAAAAAAAAGGGAATTAGTAAGATTGTTTTAAAAAATACCAAAATTGAAGTTTAATGTTGCCAAAGCAAAAATCAAGAAATAAATGTGCCTTAGATGCTTTTGTATTTTAAATTTGACTGAATATTTTGGAGGTTATTTATTGTTTTAATCTTGGAATAAGAAATTATATAAAAGTTTGTTTTTAACAAATGTTAAATTTATTGAAGATTATATTTTTAATTATTGACAGCATCACTTTTAACTGTATGTATTATTTTGACTATTAAATGCTTAAGGTTAAGACAATTTTTTGTAATTTATTTAATCCTTATTATACATGAGTTTGAAGAAGATAGATGTGACAAAAGTTATACATAGGTGAGTGACACAAGTTTGGATTTCATATAAGTGTGGCACAGGTAGGAAAGGCTAGCATTTTGTATATATTTGGTTTTATTTTTTTATTTTTTCACTTGAACTACCAATTGTGTCACACCTTCCCGACTTGTGTCACATTGTTTTTTTTTTCTTTAAGTTATGTACCAAACGAGAACTTGTTAATGTTTTTTTTTTACTATAGAATATTGATTAACACTTTCACGGATACTGGACACTGCACCAAGTTTGAAATATGACACTAAAAAATTCCATACAAATTACTACCACGCCTATATACTTCCTGACACATAGCAATATATTTGTACAATTGTGGTGAGACAGTACGCTTCTGTACGTGGCCCGAAATAATCGTGCTGTCATATCGTAGTCAAAGTTATAGTCTTCTAATGACAGTACGCTTATGTACGTGGCACGAAATAGTCGTGCTGCCAGCTCATAATTTTGTTGTAAGTGAATATCATTGTTATCTTTATGATTTCTAACAACATTGTTCTCTTGACTTTCATACCTTTGAACGCTGCTTTCTTTCTCATTCCCTGCTACTTGAATTTGATGGTGATCGAAAATACTACAATCGCTTATGTCGGAATCACGTTCGGTTTCATCAAAGTTTCTTTCATTAACAGAATTCTGGTCTAACTGCTCGCCATTATCGCTTTGATCGCCAGCAGAACCATGATACGACTTCTCGCTTTCAGACCCAATTCTTTGTCTATTCCGTTCAAAGCGACTTCTATGAACATCGAAAATTTCACTGTAGTCACTGCTGCCATCTTCATCAGCGGGCTCGTAATTGTGGTCTGAACCATATTCACCATCATCGTCAGAATATGGATCGTGGTTAGATTCATCATCTCGAAACAAAGATTTTGGCTTGCCTCTGCTCAATTTGTTTCTTTTTGAGGCCATCTGAAGACAATTGAAAGAGAATTAGACGCACAACAAAAGAAAAAATCGATACTTACCTACAAAATAATATGAAGTTTATTCCATTATATTTTTAAATTTATCGTGTTTTTTATGCTAACGGTTTTTTAATACAATAAGTATTAACCATTTTTGAAAGACTGGTTACTATTCGGTTATCTTTATACAGACAATAACGTATTATAACACTAAATTACTTACCAGGAAAAACACGTAAGTATTCAACGAACGACGACGAACGATTTGACGCAAGCGAGCGTGTCGTCACCTCCCGGTGACACTACGCGACTGGTTCGTTTGACTCACGACGCGAACGCAACGGCTACATTCGTGGTGCCGCAACATGTGTATCACACATTTACTATCATAAAATTTTATGTTGTGACAGTACAATCTTGATACTGTTTGGGTTATGACAGTAAAAGTAGATCTTCATATTAACCGTAAACGAATACCGCGCTTATTTACGTAGTGGCAAATAAGGAAAAAAATATTTTATCGTAAATAGGCGTTGTGTCGTAATATAAATTCAGAATGTCACGAAAATGGGCGTACTTTCCGTGAATGTGTTAATAATACTTTTCTTAAAAAGGATATATATTTGTTACAAATTCTCGTTTTAATTGGAGTTAGTTTAATGTGTAATTCTGAAATAATTATTATATAAGTATTTTTTCAGATTATCATTAATATTATAGGCTACGAGACATCATTTGTTCATTGCTGTAATATTTTTATCTTTATATTTTACAAACTATTTACTAATTCTTTTATCTGGCATAGGCATCCATTTTCAGTTTCATTACAATTCGGTTTTTCATAAAATCGAAGATGTTTTAAAAAAATATTTATTGCAGTCAACATCACCAAATGCAACTACCAATTACTACCTAGTGGTAATATTTACAGCTCATTAAATCCACTGCTGAACGAAGGCCTCCCCCCTCATAGAGGGATGTTTGAATAAAACTATTTATACGGACTTCATCGTGCTCAATTAAGACGTTTCGGGTACTTTGCACCCATGGTCACGGGGGGCGAGTCTATTGAAATTGAAAACATCCTAATTTCAGTAGAGAAGATAGACGGGTGCTGCCGTCTGCTTGGGATACAGCAGCAAGACTTCAAGATACTATAAGCTTCTTCTGCTTAGGTCGGACCAAAAATTTATATTCAAAAACTGAAGACAGGCAGGCTAACTATGACGTCACGCTAACATTGGGACGTTAAACATCGTAGTTCCTCCCGTGACCATGGGTGCTGTAAAGCACCCGAAACGTCGGGAATTAATAATAATTAAACGCGATAAAATTCGTATAAATAGTTTTGTTAAATGTGTAGTGTTCACGTAAATATAAGAAATCATTAGGGGGGATACTTGCCATAGATGTCACGCGCTGCTGCTATAGTTGTAGGCGGGGGGGGAGGACCACAGGTTTTTTTTAAAGTTTTTTTGTTGTGTACAGAAAGACGATGCTGCCCATCTCCTGGTTTATTTCCCTTTTACGACACCCACGGGAGGATCTAGGGTAGTGGATATTACACCGCCACGATACGGTTATATAATATACAATAGCTTTATTAATATTAATTACTGTTAACTTATTTAAGCTTAGCTATAAGATTTTCATTGCTATGAGCAAGACTTGATTTAAAAATATTGGGTATATTACAGGTGACAACAAACCGATCTGGCAGGTGGCAGAAGAAAGAGAGGAGAATAAGCATCTGCAAAAAGAGAACACGCCCTATGGAGAATATGGCGGATGGCATAAGGCTGCTAAGGTAAAAAATCATATTTTAAATTCACATATTCGCAAATGTGAAATTAACCAATGCATAATTTTTTATTCTGAAGTGCTGTAATTTTCTGTTTAGTTTAGCATAGATTTTAGTGTAATAAGAAATTTAATCTTCATGAGATAACAATGAAGTATGGACACAGGTGTTCTGCAATTTATTATAGCTATGGAGTGTAGAAGTAAGGAGTACAGACTGTGTATTAAAAAGTGTCCATAGAAAACAGTTAAATAAGGGTGGCGTATAGTGGTAAATTTTAAAGAACGTGCCGAAAGATATTAATGGGATAGAAGACTTTTTCGAGGTTATAATATTTACTAAATAAAATTATTTTAGATTTTAGAGCTACTGAGCAGTTTAGCAGCACACTTAAACCGTCGATAACTGCTAAGTTCATTTCATCCCAGTAGCTACTCCAGCGCTATTGTGGAGAGTTTTTGAACTGTTATTTACTGCTTACAGATGGACACTTCTTCAACTATTCTACTATGGGAGTTAATACTCCTTACTTCTACACTCCATAATTATAGCCTTTCAAAATTCCACTGCTGAACATAGATTATATTTTCCTCCATAGATTTTATCATACGGAGAGGATATTTGCCATAGTTGCCACGCTATGCTGATTGGCGACAACAGTGTCAAGAAGAATGCGTCCAGCTATTTCAGTTTTATTTATTCACGCTGATCTAAGCATTCTTGATATCTTTGGAAAAATAATTCATATTCGTTCGATCAGATAATTCATACATCGTCGTTTCATGATTATAAATTATTCCAGGTTGACTCTCCAACCGTTACCACGACCCTGAAGAACCTCGGAGCTCTATACCGACGCCAGGGCAAATACGAGGCTGCCGAGACCCTGGAGGATTGCGCACTTCGCAGCAGGAAAGAGGTGAGCCTCGATATTGTTCCTCCTAGAAACACCAAGAAATGAAACTTCTTTTAAATAAAAGAGGTTTAAATACGGTTTAGCAATAAACGATGACATGTTAATCACTCATCCTTCTAAATAGTAGCCCTTAATGATTTCTTATTACGATGGAAAAGAAATAAGTTCAGGAAACGGAGGCCAGGATATTTCTTTTTCGATTAATAACTGCCTTAATTAGAACAGGGATAAAAAAGCGACCTTATCTCTCCTCTCCATTCCGCGAAATTATTGACCACCCCTCGTATGTGTAGTTGTATCAAAGATATAAATTGTTTTTCAATAGTAGTAAATAAAAGTAAAAAATTATATTCTCGCCTTCATTTGACGAGGACAAATAAAAAAATTGTCAGATGCAACGCAATAAATAGCTGGTAATCGAGAGATGTACGCGGTGTCGGTATACGTGAGACGAGGTCTAGCATATTAGGCAAACGTTGCACCGGTGTTGTGCCAATAAAGAACGGAAGGGCCTTAACTGCACTAATTTATTTAATACAGAATTGCTACATCACTCCGTTTCTGTAAAATTGTATTAAATCAAACTCATTTAAATTTTTTTATATCTGCGAGGAAAAATCTTAGTCAAATCCAGGAAGGTGTCTATTTTTAAAAAAATAATTTGGCATTATGCATTGTTGAATTGCGACATTACATTTCACAGTTTGCTACCATAAAATGCCCAGTAGAATTTATAGGTGTTCCAAAATACAACATCAAGTCAGGAGGAGTTACAAAACCAGGAGCTGACTGTCAAAAAGACAACAAGATTTGTACAATAAAGTCGTTATTTGTCAAATTATGCTCCTTTTTAAAGTTGTGGATAACTGCTAGCTACTTACTGCCCAAGTCACGTTTAGCGTCGCAGTTACAAATGATTTTTTTTTAATTCTATGGTGATAAATAACTTTACTGTCATATGTTGTAACACATTTAAATAAATGTTACACAGTTTTCTTTTCTTATGCTAAATGTCATGTCTATGGCCTGTTGTGGCCACTTACCATCATTTCAGTTTTATATAAAAAATAGTTCATTTTTATGTTTACAATTTTTATAATAACTGTAAAAATAATGTTAAACATAAAATCTTACCTGTAGGATTTTATTTATTATATACAAAAACGTTTTAAAATTTTTACTTATTTTAAAACGTTTTGTATGACCTTATTTAAGTATCTACCCTAGAATATTGATTTAGTAACCCTTGGTGTGGGTCCCCCTATAATACGCCAATGTAGATGTCCGAATCTTGTCTGTAAGCCCCTCTCGATTCGATATTGCTTTTTGTAACAACTTTTATTGCTAAATTTAAGCAAATTTTGTATTCATTTAGAAAAGGGTTTGATTTAATAATTGATCTCCTGTGAGCCATACGAGAATGCTGCTGAATCGATTCAAAATAATACCAATTTCTCGCAAAGATACAGGTGTCGCAAAAATCAACGTTAAGCCGAAAACGGACAATAGGCCAAGTCGTGACAGTTATTAGAAAAATATAAATATAAATCTTGGTCATGTACTCTTCAAATTAAAAAAAAAAAGTCTAAAAAACTGACAACCTGTGATGATCTTTCAAGTCCTGTGACTACAAAAATTAACTTTTCGTTAGTTTTTTTCTGTGATGTAACCATGAATAAATAGGATGGATAGATTTGACTAGGGTATCGACCCTCTGAGAATGATCGATGCACATTAATAAATACTCGATGATCGGGATTAGGCTCAGCATTTGAGTATCTTTCATAATACATTCTTGCTGCAACATTGGCGTTGCATAAGAATTCTTCATAATTGAGATGCATGTTGGCGTATTCCTGTGCAGTGTATCGAGATGGTATAGTAACCACTACACAAACACGGGATTACAATTAAAACAAATCCGGGGTCGACAGAAACGATGCAGATAAATCCAAATCACAATGCAAATCAAGTCCAATAAACAAAGCCACGTTGTAAGTACGAAGTCAATACGAATACAAAAAAATGTGCAGTAAACAAAAGAGCCTAACATATTGCAGCAGTATTGCACTGAGAAAGGGGGAGGCAAAAAAGGGCGAGGAAAATTTGTGCAGGGGTCTTGGATGCCCTTTTTTTTTTTTTTTTTTTTTAGTTGTTATATAATTTTTATTTTTAAAAAAGTTTTTTTTAATATTTTTTATTGTGTTGAGAGAAACCTATGCACGCTTTTTTTTTGCGTTTGCAAACGCACCCAATGTGTCTACGCATCCCTATCTCTATCTGTTTCACTCACACAGACGAAATTATGTGTCAATCCGTCTCGCTCTTATACAAAAGTAGCGTCACTATCTATCTCGCTCACACTTAACAAAGTCGTGTCACTAGGGTGCGTTTGGCACAAAAAAAGCGCTAGCAAGCGCTTGTAAGCAAAATGGCGATTGTAAGCGGCAAGCGCTGTCAAATCTTAAGTAGCTATTTTCCTCTAGGACGCGAAGTTAGTTTTAACCGGGGAACCTAACCTAATTTAAATATATGTTTGTAAAGTATTCATATTAAAAACTTACCAATCATGAATTTTTAATAACATGTATATGTCTATTCATGTCATTATATTATTACTTAAAACTAATATTGCACAAAACAACTTATAAACTCTACTTCAAAACAAACAATATAAATAAGCAAAATAGCGGATTGTGTCAGCGCTACTGAAGTTAGCAAACGTGTCCTGGCCGAAAACTGTTTAGTTTCGCCATTTTGCTTACAAGCGCATGCTAGCGCTTTTTTCTGCCAAACGCACCCAATATGTCTTGCTAACACTAGTCAAAATAACGTCACTCTTTGTCTCAATCGAACTTGTATGAAAACCGGCTTCATTAAAAAATGTTTTACCTCAATTAAGAAGTACCAATTAGTAAGTGTCATACCAATTTCGAAAAAGTACCATCTTTTAAAGTTACTTACCAAAATACTATAGTACATTTTTTTTGTGATGTAGTTAATTTTTTTCAATGTTGGGCCAAAATCTAGCATTTTATTTAACTGAGGCAGCTATGTTTTTACTTTTAAGTGTAATTTACAGAAGGGTTATTGATGATTACATCACAGAAAAGAACTGACGAAAAGTTAATATTTGCAGTCACAGCACTCAAAGATCATCACAGGTTGTCGGTTTTGAGATTTTATTTTGAATCCTTATAATTTTAAAGAATAAGATTTATTAAGATTTTTTTATATTTTCTTAGTAACTGTCACAACTTGGCCAATTACCCGTTTTCGGCTTAACGTTGATTTCTGAGACACGTGATATATTTTCTATGTCTGAATTTGTCTATGGTTTATTATTATTTGTGATAATAATTGGCATTCCGGAGTTAAACTTTTCAAAATATTGTTTATTTAAAAAATCTTACGTTCTTTAACACATTTCCTACTAATTGTAATTGGATATATATATCGATTTCTTGTTTTAACGTATCTCTATCGCTTATTTATTTATTTTTTAAAACGCACAGACACAACCAGTATAATTTTAATATTTATTTTGCAAAGTATTATAATGTAATTGTATTGTGAGCTAATATTGGGGCACAAATTGATCGAATTATCTCCATTTGCACGCTGCCAGCACGTCCAACAAGTAAGTCGCAACAATGATAAAAATGTCAACTGGAGCAAACATTTCGTTTTGCAAAAGCAAGCTGCAAATAATAACGCACCGAGAAAAATAACTGAGGTCTAAGCAGTTGGCACTGTGTTTAAATAAATAAGTAATTTTATTCATCTACATCTTATTTTGATGTATGAAATTCACTGTATGGCTATATTATTTATTTTAAAAATGACTATTAAGACTTAATTGATTTTGTATTTGGTGCTTGATATTTTAGAAAATTAAAAAAAAATGTATTAATTATAGAGAATATGCTGCAAATATAATTTAAAAGTACGTAACTAAAGCAAGTGTTCATTCAGAATAATGTTGATGTTTGTTTAAGTAAGCTGTAGTGTTGTATTGACCGACCCTTTGTTTATATAATATGAATGAAATGGTTGATACAATTTAGTGCAATACATAAAGTAGATCCAAAGTAGATCCATATGCCACAGCATTTATACCTTTTTCCATCGTGGTCATAATTTTTTTTATTTTTACGTTTCGTTAACATAAGAAGACATTTCATTTACTTGAGTAAGATTTCTTTATAACAAGACATTAAAATATTAAAGAAAAATCACTTGTTGATAATGTTACCTTACCAAAAATGACAAAAATTACTGGTTAAGTTTCTCATTTACTTTGTTTAGGGTCTTGACTATAGTTTATTATAGCATAAAATGTTCAGTAACACTTTAGAATTAACCGTTATTCTATATGTTTAGTATTGCCATAATTGAAGCAATTATGGTATTCAGTATATATAATATACATTATCATTTTACTATAGTATTTTTAATTAATAACATATGCAATGACATGGTGCCTATAATGAGAGTTCATCAAGTGTCATCCAACTTATCATATATTAGACTATACCACTTAAAATGCTACTGATACGTTCAGAAAACAGAAACTGTTAATTGGAAATTGGATTAGAATGTCCCAAAGCAAATACAGTGAGGTAACAGCACAGTTTAAAATAATATATAAATGTGGTGGTAGAATTTAGTTAAGAAATAAATTTAATTGGTAATTTAAAAACAAACGGGAGTTATCTGTAAACAAAAATAATTAGAAGATAATATGAAACTTGGAAGATTAACAATTTGATATCAATCAATCGATAAAGAACAACGAAAAGGCAGAACTGAATGGATCAAAGTTTTAAACTTAACGTAATTAAATCTGTGCTGTTTTTAATTAAAATTAATAAGGCTATGTTACTGATTATAACTTCAATCGGACATTGATATAAAGTCACAGTAAAGTTTAAAAGCTATTGTATTGAAAATTCAACATTAGGCATTGGACATCGTGAAACAGTCTCGTGCAAGAAGTGGCCGGCAGGGCAGCCGTGAGTCAATGGAACCCCATCAGGATCATCACGACGAGGTTAGGACTGCGGCCTAGGGCTTTTGTGTTGTCCTGTGTCCTATCACTCTGGATTAGATACAGCTGTGTTCACATTTGCTTATGGTTCTAGAAAGGTGGAGTAGGTAAATTTGAATTTTCGATTAAGACGTATCGAGTTCATGTGCTTAACATATTAATCTACAAGTTGAACAAACCTCTCGATTTATAAATTTACGCACACTTAATAATTAGCCCCAAATTAAGTAAGCATTTGTGTTAAAATGAAAATGTCGTTGTTTTCTTTATTTTTGGTTATTACTCTCTATACAATTATTTTTCTATCTACTCTTCCTTTCTCGACATTCGGGTTCCACTTCCACAATGATTGGTTTCGATAGACGTTTGCATAAATTTTTCTAGTATAAATCTGTTACTTCATTTAATAGGAAAACAATAGTGTATTTTCGTGTCACTTAATGATTTAATGTATTTGCTTTTTCAATATGCATGTGAGCTTTCAACGTGGATCACTGCTGTAAAACACCTGTATACTCGTTGTTATTTTATATCGACCGTTGGTTTCTCACGCTATTCTCATGAGTGTTCATAACAGAAGTAAAAAAAAGGCGTAAACCCCCCCCCCCCATTTATTATAGAGATACAAGCTTTGGGTCGCCCAGGGGCTGCAATAAATTATATTCAAGAAAATTTTGTGACTACTTGAAATTTATTCGAATTTCAATTCGTGCGATCGATTCGAATTCTTATTCAAAATAATAATTTGCTTGAAAAATGCTTAGATAACTATATTCAGGGTTATTTTGCAATATACGGCCAAATTTTCGGAGATGGTACAGAATAAGTAATATAGTGAAGAAAAATTAATTTTTAAAAAATCTCAAACATTACGTTTTTAACCGACTTCAAAAAGGGGGTAGGTATTCTATTCGTCTGTATATTTTTTATGTGAGGATTCCTTTTTTATTTGAACAATAGTGCTTCTCGTGTAGTTCCTCATAAATTTGATAAAGATCTGACCATTAGTTTTTGTTAGCCTTAAATAATGCGTATTTAATTTACTTGGAATACATAGAATCGGTCGTATTGAAGTCGGTTGTACAAATTTTTTTATATCACCACTTGTTATTAAGTCAGTTTCTTATCTGTCTGTCTGTCTATCGTTCCTGGTGGAATCTTGCAACTCAAATTTCAAGCATTTCCCTAATATCAAAAATTTGACTGTCATTACATCATACTCAATTTCAATACATTTAATATATTCACAATTCGTACATCATTGTTGTAATGTTGTTATTGTCAACAAATTGGCAGTGTTGCAAAATCAATATAGGGTTGCATAATCAATTGGGAAAATAACCGTACATTAGGTGTGCCTTTTAGAAATTTAAATTTTAAATATTTTAATTTTTTCCATCTACCTTCAGTTTTTCATAAACTATTATAATATTATTTTGTATTGGTTTATTCCACTACTGTGTCAAAAGTATTTATGTTTAAGACTCAATATAATTATTATATATCTCTTTACCCTATTATAATTGCTTCATATTTAAAGTGACGTTATGTGATTTACTATATTTACACGAACACGCTTTTTGCCCTTTTTTGCACATTTTGATTTTGTTTTGTTTTCTTTTGTTTCAATTTTAGGGCACGAATCAAGCGAGCGAGCCACGCATGAACCTAAAGTCGAAACTGTTCAATGCGCTAGGTATCAACACGGGGAGTAACACACCGCACCAGTAGCCTAGATTAAGACCTAACCTAGGGTTTAGCTTTTAAGTAATCACTCGCTTTCAACGGTGATGGCCCTCAGTGAGTTCGAAGCATCTGCAGAGTTTGATATCTCTCGTTGCAAAGCATTTTCTCGCTTATTATATATGGGGGCCTTCACACGTTTCACACTCAATTCACCGTCCGCCTTATTGTATTTTATAGTACATTTTATTTGATACTATATGTAATGAAAGCACACGCCGTTCTTTTTAGCCTTTTAATAATACCAGACTCAGATTTTATAAACGGCTTGATTCTATAAAATGTAAAATGGCGGGCCATGTAGCTTTTAGTAGTCGTATTTATTAGCATGCTGTAAGTTAAAACTTAAAACATACAAAAATAATAGTGTTATTGAATTTACGAAATCATGGTGTATGATAGAGAAATTATTTTGAAGCATGTGAACCGTCCTTTCAAAAATATTTTTTCCATTCATTTTCGTCTCTGACGTGCAAGTTCGAAGAGATATTTTACCATCATGACAAAATTGTTGTTGGGAGTGTCATTTTATATAGATACATTTTATTTTAATTTATTAATGTTTCAATTTAAATTTCCAGAGCAATTTTATTCCAATGAATTTTAATGTACGGATAGGAAAATGGTGCATTTACGCTAAAGAATCAGTTTTGATATAATTCATAATTATATGTTTATTTGAATGTATATTAATTATGTTTAGCTCTGGCGAAATTTTAAATTGCATTTATTTAATTCAAATATAATCTATAATATTTATAATAATGTAAGTTTCTGTGCATGTCCAGTCGCCGATTTTATTTTAATAGCTTACGAAATATTTTTTAATTTGCGGATGTCATAATTGTTGTGTTCTTTATAGAAGAATACATGAATGTGATTTTATTATTACGAATGTTTAGAATTTTTTTAATCTGTTTACTTGGTCTTTTATTATTCTTGTTTCTTTTCTTATAATCAGTAATAAGGTTCATTCCAGTGGGTAGAGTATGTTTGGTTAAGCTTTATGTGAGAGTTTAGGTGATAAATATTAATATAGTATTTTTATATACATTGATTATATTTTGTATGCGGGTGCTGCTTCTGGATTACAATTTTTAATGCCTTTTTATTATGGAAACAGAATTTTTATTATTAAAAATACAGTTGTAACGGAATCTGAATACAAAAATGTAACCGATCAAGAATCTCTATTGTATCCAAACTCCTCGCAACAGGTATTTCAGATTCATTTTGATTTTGTTTCGTCTTGATATCGCGTTGTCGAATGATATTTTTTTTTATTGTTAATAAATATTTATGTAATATTATAACTTTTTGTTTTATTTTCGTTTATTTTTTAATTAAGCTTTTAATGGCGAGTCTACTGTGTTATGCAATTTATACATGAAGTAACTAAATTGAAAAAAAAAAAACAACCAATATTTTAACACGTACATCCACCGCACCGACATTACCATCATTTAACGGCTTTTGCTGTTAGTTGTGTAGATGCATGACAACATTTTGTTCATAAATGTTTTGTCTGCAAAATTTATGCAAAATTCACTAAGTACCTATCATTTTAGATTTTATCATAACAATAACAATTTTAATTTTTAGCATATTTCCTAACTGTTAAACTTTGCCGCCAATACATTTCAGGCGTTAGCCTGCATGGCGGCTCAATTTAAAAAAAAAAAACGCTAGTTACTGTTACTCGCCCACTTTTTTGTCTGTATCTGAATATCGAATTACAATAAAATCCCTTTAGCCGTTTCAGCTTGATTGAACGATAAACATCCAAACAGACATCTAACACTATCATCTTATAAAGATAATAATGCACTAAAATAAAATTTATGTAATAGAATAGAAGGCAATCAAGTATTTTTGTTTGCTTAAGTTTTAAAATGCACTCACATTTCAAATAAACTCTAAACTCAATAGCGAACACACCTGTATTATACATGAGGTTTCAAAATTACGCAGTGAAGCCTAAATTCGGATAATTTCCTTGAATTGAGAAGGAAATTAAATATTTTTGTCAGCTTAAGTTAAATAAAAGTGCACCGACAATTCAAATAAACTCTTAAACTCAATAGCGAACATACATGAGGTTTCAAAATTATACGCAGTGGAGCCTAAATTGGTTAAATATGAATGTAAATATTTGCTTAAATTGGTTGGAAGTGAAGCGTGAAGTTGAGTGTAAATTGCATAACACTCGCGCGGCAGGACGCGGCCGAAGCGTCTCGCAGCGCAAGTTTCTCGAAACTTCGCGAAACCCTGCGGCGCTCCTCCGCCAGACTGTTGCAACGGCTCGCGGGCCGCCATTCCATGCACCTGCCGCCCGATGTAGACTTCGCTGACCCCGAGAGGTAAAATTCAACTAAGGAATACAAATACACATTCGTAGATTTGCATGCGACAAACATAATTTTACTCCACCCCTATATCCTTAAATAACAAAAAAAAAAAATCTAATTGAGCGACCACTATCGCGTTGCTGTACTGCAATCTGCAATTTTAAATAATTTGATTCTTTAATATTCCTAAAAGACTATAAAGTCTACACAAAGACAAGAATATGTAGAGGGAGTGTGCATATTATATCTATTACAATATATTAGGTATATATTTTTTAATATTTCGTTTTCGTTTTTTAGTATTTCTCATTGTTTTCTATAAATAAAAATTTAAATATTCGTTTGTTCAGTATGCTAAGTCTCCGCCAATTGCAATTGCAAATTTTGTCAGTACGTTGTAAAGGTATGGAACGTTTCGATTTGATTGACTTACAATTTAAATGAATTGCATACTTTAAAAAACTATGAAGAAATAAAAACTTAAAACCGAGTACCTCTTTGAACTGAGTTTTTCTTATTTAAAACGGCCTAAAAGCTTTTATTTTATCGTTTCGTTTACACTAATTATAATTTGCTAAAGGTAAGGCAAAGTAAATAGTAGATTACGAAAAATTTATCTGCAAGATGTCTAATTTTTGTTTATGAATTAAAATTTATTGTTTGACATATGTCTCTGGGCTCGAGATTTATTTTAGAGTAGGTACAAAGAAAGATAAAGTGACAGATAGCATGGACACAGTTATATTACGGTTTGTAGCAATTGAAAATGTTTGTTGGTATTAAATGTATTTAAAAATAAAAAAATATTATGAAAACAAATTTTCACCTAGCATGAAGCGCGCAAGGTCCCTCTCCGAGCTCAGTAAGGGGTCAGCCGGGCACGAGAACAAGCAAGCAAAGCTGTAGCTAACTACCGGGAATAAAGGAAAACTTCTGCGATACGTCACTGTAACCTTCGTTCGTATTCTAGCATTTCAGTAAAGATTTGCTTAAGTCACATATTTTTTAAAAGGTTAGCTAAGTAAGAATATTTTTCACAAGTGTTTTAGTTTTAAGATAAAATATAAGTCTAATTTATTTCTAAATCTGATAGACGTAATATTTTATTGTGATTCTAATATTATTTCTAATTCGAGGATAGATGTAGATGTCTATGGGCCACAGCAACCACTACATCAGGTGGACTGTGTGCTCGTTTGTCACCCTATCCTATAAAAAAACTAGGCGATTCTAATAATGTATATCTGACATATACATAACAAAAAATTCTTAATTAAGACAACCTAAAGTGTCATGAACTTAATTTTTATTTTTCAAGAAATTTTTTCTTAAATAAAAATGTTAATTTATTTTTGATGAGTACAGAAAAAGGCTAGAGGTATAATATACTCGACCAAGCCAAGGCTTGCAAAGGGCTTGTGATAAAGATGATGAAGAAAAATATAAATATTTTAAAATAGTGCGTTTACAATGTATGGCCAGAGATTAGATTAGAATTAAGAGCGGAATTTATTTATTTATTTTTTATTTTAAAATAAATATAATTTACTATACAAAACAGATATATTAACGAAAATTTATTTCCTATTACATAAATCAGTTTGTGATGAATAATAATCATTACATAAAGACTTGTAGTGGATTTTGTCAAATGATTTAAATTAATAATTTAAAATTTAAAAAGCGGAAAATAAATTATTCAAATAATAAAGGAATATGCTTTGGTTCTGTTCAATATTGAAACATATTCGTAACGAATATTTCTATAAATTAACCAGTACTTTTTGCACAATTTATAATTTAAATTATTCACAATTAGGTATGTGAATATACAGAAAAGAATTTTCAATGAATCAATATTGCTGTTCAAGAGATACGAAATAATATGATTTAGGTAACTCATTTCTTTCTTACTCAAAATTACGTACTTTACATACCTATTATATATTTTAATGGCGGATAAGCTGGTAACGAATAGAAATAAATTTTGAGATAAAAGTTACTTCAATATTAAAGCTATAAAAGTTACAATGTCGATCAATGTCATGCTTAATTCAAAAATTACTATATTAATACACTATTTGCTTTGTTAATAGCTATGAAAATTCGGACAAAGTTTTATTTGTATTAGGTACCAAAAAATTGTTGACTTAAACGTTAAAAAAAGCAGAGTAGACATGCCGCTATTTTTAAATTGTTAATTCTGTTAAAAAGTTTTGGCTGAATAGGTGTTGCTTTTAAACTATTTTAATATAAAAATAATCCCAATGTCTTATAAAGAAACATAAATGAAAATTATGAGAAAACACATAAAAATAAGTAATGAAATGTTGCGCCAAGCACGAATAATAATTATAACTCATTCTACCATTTACCAACTTAATCTTGGTAAAAATTATTTATTAAAACATCAGTTATTTTAGGAACATAAACAGGAGTACAATAATTTATTTATTATGTTTTATTAAATATTTTGTATGTATGCTTTAGTAATTAACTCTTGGTAAATCTTCAGGAAAACTTAACTTTTTTTGTCCCTGTAAATTAATTTTAATTCTTATATTACCTGTATTTTATTTTGTTATTTCTTTCATAGTTTTTAAATTTTACTAATTTAAATAAAAGCGACATCACATTTATCACTTACAGTGATAATAATTAACCTTTCTGTATTATTAAATCAATATTTTAAGTAATCTCACTTGATCTCAAAATATGTTTGTAGGTATGTATTATTTTAAATATAATGTTTTTGAGATTATTGTTGTTTTATTTTAATCAGCCTTTTAATATTAGAATAATAATGTCCTCCAGACCGAATTTGGTCTGCCTCAACGGAGGCTAGCCATCGGCGCAGGACAGGATTATAGTGCCCAAGTCTATGCGCAAGCACAGGCGCACTCTCTATTCCCGCACTCTCATAATCCGATGGGACGGTAAACCGGCACGACCGGAGAGAGATCAGGCGCAGGACCAACTGCTTTACGTGCTTTCCGAGGCACGGGGGTGAGACACCGCCAACTTCCTGACTCCGGGCAGTTACTGAGAATTTATTGACAGAAAAACTCAATAATTGAATTTTTGGCCCGACCCGGGATTCGAACCCAGGACCTCATGATCAGCAGTCGCACTCCTACAACCACTAGACCAACCAGGCTGTCAATATTAGAATAGTGTGGCATTAATAAATATTAGCATTACGTACAACGAAGCAAACTGTTTGGTTCGAATTCAGGCTACGTCGACTACAGAGAGGTGGATCATAGTAGTCTTTGGTAGAGACGAGACGCCAAGCGTCTATTTGTTCTATGGTAAAAGGAAGTGAAGTGTGATCATTTTTTTAGATTTAAATTAAATAAAAATACCTATTTTTACTATTATAAGCCGGGGGGTTTGACTATATCTAATTTGATGGCCAGCAGTGATGTAGTCAAAGTCACTTAGCACAAAAAATTATTTATTCTTCCGTTATACACATCGTAATCGAATGGATAGACGACGTTGGCAAGTGATTCCAAATCTTTGCTGCATGCGTTATGATGTGTACAGACTGTGTACTGAGTGCCTGGTCGTTCTAGGGTGGAAGAAAGAGAAAGCATTATTAATATATATAATATATGATCTTTACTTATAAATTAGTGTATTGTAGGTTTTTTAATAGATCACAAAAAAATAGGATAAGCTTAAAATTCAAATAATGTCAAATTGCTTTGACATTGCTCTCTATCTGTTCGAGATGTTTCATCACAATTGTTTCAGCCATTCTGAAGATTATATTAGATAACACGGACCCAAAAAAAAAACAAGTAGTAAAATTAAAAATTTTGTACATCCGACTTCCAATAAACAAAATGAGAACATCAATGTCGTCAATTTAAATACGTATTATGAAGGATAACTCAAAAACTACTAACTAAAGTCAGACCTTGATCAAATTTATATGGTACCATATGAGAAGCTTTCAAATAAAAAGAATCATCAAAGTCATTTCACCTAGAAAAAAGTTCTGAGGTAACACACATTAAAGAATGGTTGAATTGAGTATATCCTCCTTTTTGAAGTCGGTTAAAAGTAATGGTTATTCGTGTTTTAAGAACATGTAAATAACCCTCTGAGCTTAATAAAAAGCATTTATGTCAATATAAAAGACAAACTTCAAATTTATGTATATGTTTAGCTAAATAGTTATTAAATAAATCTAGGTATTCACATAAATAATCTCAAGAGATTCTATTATTCCATATCCATATCGTCCCGTAGGTGTGTTACAACTATGTTGTAACACACATTTTGGCGACAGAAGGAAACTAAAATATGAGGGTGGATTGAAAAGTACTCGGCCTAACCAAGAAAATAAACACATACTAAATCAGTTATATTTTTATTTTTCGACATAATCACCATCAAGTTCAATACACTTTTGCCACCTCCCCTTCCAAGCATTTAGACCGTTGAAAAAAAATGATTCTTCCTTAGAGTCAAAATATGCGTCTACAGCTGCTTTGACCTCGTCGTTTGTCGAAAATCTTTGACCTCCCAAGTGCTTTTTTAGGTTAGGGAACAGAAAGAAGTCTGATGGTGCCAGATCAGGTGAATACGGCGGATGCGGTAACAGTTCAAAGCCACAGTTGTGAATTTCAGCCATTGACTGTACTGACGTGTGAACACGGGAGTTATCTTGATGAAACAGGACTTTTCTTCTGAGCATTCCTCGACGTTTTTCTTTTATTTCCTCTCGTAAACGACGTAGTAAGGTGCAGTAGTAATCAGAGTTTATAGTCTGACCCCTTTCAAGATAATCAATCATAATCACACCTTTCGAGTCCCAGATTACTGAAGCCATCACCTTATTTGCCGACAAAATCGACTTAGCCTTTTTTAGGGGTGGTGAACCAGGTCTTCTCCACTGTTTTGATTGTTGTTTTGTTTCCGGTGTACAGTAATGAACCCATGTTTCGTCCATAGTAACAAAACGATTCAAAAAATCATCTGCATCGGCTTCAAATAACTCCAAACAGTCGCGTGAAATAGTCAATCGCGTCCTTTTTTGTTCAACTGAAAGCAGTCGCGGAACCCACCTCGCAGACACCTTGTGGAAACCCTACTCGTTGACAATGATGTTTTGAGTTCGTTCATAAGAGATGCCTATAATCTCGGCTATCTCTCTAATTTTTAATCTGCGGTCTCCCATTATTAAATCAAGTACTTTTTTAATATTTTCGTCAGTAGTTGACGTCGAAGGCCTTCCAGAGCGGGGTTCATCTTTCACACTCTCTCTACCACGCTTAAATTCTGCTATCCATTTTTTGACGGATGAATATGACAGAGCACAATCGCCTAATGTACTGACCATGTCATCATGGATGGCTTTTGATGATAGCCCCTTCTTATGGAGGTACTTAATGACGGCACGCTGCTCGATTTGCTCCATTCGCGGAAATTATGTCCGATTACTTTGTTAATAAATTTATAAAATCACAACTAATTATTGCACACGTTTCGAACTTCACACAATGAACTAGTCTGAACTGAACTAAATAATGTGGGTAGATTTTATTTTTAGAATTGAATGGATCTGTGTTAGGCCGAGTACTTTTCAATCCACCCTCGTATGAGTAGGCAGAAACATCCTCCTGATGACAACTGAATATAATAAAAAACTGCCACGCATGGCAACTATTCTAAATTATGAGGCTATCTACAGGCCTATTTTCAGCAGTGGCAGTAACAGTTCTTTTAATAAGAATTTTCGTGATGTATAATATCAGTTATTAATATATTGTATTGTTTTACGATTTATGTAATTGTAAATAGATATTACGTTTTAGTTAAAAATTAAATGTAACACTAAAACTAAAAGTAGACAGGGCGGGATTAATGCTATGCTAATTCCATGCCAGTCAACCAGTGAAGTGTTAAAAATCCTGGTACATATTACTTTATGATTTGGGATTAAAAATAAATGTTTGCAAAAATATTTTTTATAAAAACATTCATACAAATCTTATTCAGGACTTTTTTATATTCTCCATGTTTATCAGCGTGATAAACTTCGTATTGAGGACTGTAGAACCAGAGTAACCGACGTAGCGTAATGGATCTGTAAGTTGAAGCGATGGGGAAGAAATGTTCTCGAGTGGAAGCTAGCAGCCTCGTACCGACAATAGATGGTGTGACGACCTGGTAAGAGAAGCTACATGATGTAAAATTTTATAAATTAGAGAATTTTGAAAATTTTGGGTGACAGACGAGCACCTGATGGTAAGTGGCTGCTGTGAGCTGTCTCGTCAGCAACGCAGTCAAGGATTTTAAAAATTAGGTGCTCTGAAATTTTTACCGGAACGAACTGTTGAAATTTACGTTGCTGGCAAAACGTATCGCTAGCAACCCAGTGACTGCAATGGATATAAGATAAATATTAATAGCAACGAATTAAGTGCTGAAAGATTGTTGCGGTCGGATGTAGATGACGGTAATATTCTGGGAGTTATCGGGTCCAGGACCACCACCACCACCATCATTACCTTACTATAAGGTATGAACGACATTTTTTGTTCTTTATCAGTTATTTATCATAGGTAAGATAGTTCGAATCTGTACTAAAATCGAATCCGTAGGCCCCGACTCCACGTAGTAGAATGTTTTTGTAGAACCGTAGGCGCGAAAGGAGAGCAGCCCCCGCCCCCTGCAGCAAATAGTACCTGCTCACCTCCGCAGCTTCGGCTTATTGGTCGCTTTCGGTGACTATATAGCCTCAGCCGCTACGGCCCGCACAGGTGACTGTGATTTGCTACAACAAGGGCGAAAGGGCTGCACTTCCCGCAGCGCCGAAGTCGTTGCAGAAGTAATTATGCCAATATTCCTGAGCAAAAAAATGAGTTGTGTTTTTGAAAGCGCTTAATTATCAAATTAATTCTAAACCTGATTTTGATTCTATTCTGTTTTCAGAAGACCTGTATTTTTGCATCTGCTTTGTTCTGAATAACAACTTTATTAGGGTTCCGTAGTCAACTAGGAACCCTTATAGTTTCGCCATGTCTGTCTGTCCGTCTGTCCGTCCTCGCTTAATCTCTGTGACCTTTAGCACTAGAAAGCTGAAATTTGGTACCAATATGTGTATCAATCACGCCGACAAAGTGGTAAAATAAAAATTGGAAAAAAATGTTTTATTAGGGTAGCCCCCCTATATGTAAAGTGGGAAGTGATTTTTTTTTTAATTTCAACCCTAACGTGTGATATATTGTTGGAAAGGTATTTAAAAATGAATAGGGGTTTACTAAAATCATTTTTTGATAATGTCAATAATTTCGGAAATAATCGCCTCAAAAGTAAAAAACAATGTGTCCCCCCCCCTCTAACTTTTGAACCATAAGTTTAGAAAATATGAAAAAAATCTGAAAAGTAGAACTTTATAAGGACTTTCTAGGAAAATCATTTTGAACTTGGATGGAAACAACAGTAACCACTACAGGGAGCAGTTGCAGGAGCGCGGAGCGTTGCGCGAACATAATGGATATCCACCTTTAAACTCATAAGTAGGAACACTTATTGTGACAGACGGGAAACTACGGAACCCTACACTGAGCGTGGCGCGACACGCTCTTGGCCGGGTTATTTTTATTATGAGCGGCTTATCATTGCCTATACTAACAGTACTTAATTAGCACAGTTCCTTGCTATTAATATTTATCGTACATATCTATTATCGTCACTGCGTTGCTACGAGTAGCGATACGTTTTGCCAGCAACGCAAATTTCATCCGTTCATTGCGGTGAAAATTTTAGGGTACCTATTTAATATTTAAACTTAGCACCTAATTGGCACCTAAAAAGCCCCTAATTTTGACTTTTTTAAATAGAAATTCCTGACAAAACACAACTGCTGCTGTGGCCCGTAGACACTCTGTTCTCAACTAAGAATCGAAATGTTAATACATTGTCACCACTGAGGACTAAGATATAATGTTTTAGGGTTTTCGGTTCTCTACATTCACCATACGAAACATAGCAGTATCTAGTTGAAGTGTGATTCGACCACGTTATAATGGCAAACATAATGTGTCAAAGTTTCCACCTAAAAAGTTATTATGTATAAGTTTATACTAATAGACGAGTACCTATAATGTACACCGTACAGTATCGTTACTTGTTTAGTTTTCCATTTTTATTTTAGTTAGCAGGACTCCGAAGACGGCATTTAAAAAATTTCATGTTGTCATTAGGTAAACTATTACAAGTAGTAGTGTATTACATTGACTTATATATAGGTACCAACAAAATGACGAAATAGACCCGTCCCAAATAATGCCTGACAGATATATAATGAAGTGGTCGACGATAAATAATGCGGGATCAGACTTTAATCATGTCTGGTAGAGTCATTAGCGCGGGGCGCAACGGGATCCGACCGTAGGGTTGTCACTATCGTAACCATACAAACGTGTACCTATATTTACTCCCTGGATTTTGACACTAGAGCAAGTTTTAGTCAGCACTACACCTCGACTAAATATACGCAGATTATTTTCTTATCAGAGACACTTTTTTTTGCTTTCAGCGTCAATGCATGACCCGGGAACATAGCTGTAGGTGCGAAATATGTGTACAAGATAACAAAGAATAGCATTGGTTTACTGATACCTTCACTTTCTAGATGTCAATTTACACAGGACAGTTGTGTACGCTACAGGTGTTTTAAAATAATAGGTTGAAAAAGTTTCTTCGTATTTTATATACAAAATCAAGACATTTTTTTCAAAGTATCTTTACATTTAATTATAATATATATGTGCCATTTTATTAAGAAAATTTAGTGTTCTTTCTTTAGAATCGAGAAGGATGCTCTTGGATCAAACTTTGCTTTACAATATCTGCCACAACAAATTTGACTTTTTCAGTCGAAGCGTATACGTGAGCTCCATTCACATCAAATATTCGCTCCAAAACCATGTAAAACAAATGCAGGTGCACGTGCACCTCTAAATCGTATAATAGAATTATACAACAATAAATTTAATGACATAGATATCTTTGGATTAACTTCTTCTAGTTATAAAAAAGCTGTGTATGAGGTTCTATCTGATTTTGATGCAAGTTAATGTAATTGCTTATTTAGGTTAAATTAAATTTTTCACATCTATGTATTATCTATAAGATATTTATGAATAGATATCTTGGATTAACTTCTTTAGTTATGTGATGAGGTTCTTCTGAATTTGATCGTTAATGTAATTGCTTATTTAGGTTAATTAATTTTTCACATCTATGTATTATCTATATATGTGTATGTGTATGCCATTTTGTTCGATAACTTGTCGCCATCTTGTAGGTAGTAACATATTATACTCATTGCTGTAGAAATCTGGCATTTTTGATCAAAAAAATGTGACAAGTAGTTTTGACAGTCCTCTCTTGATGTTAACCTAACACTACCCAAAGAATTCTGAAGAGGCCGTAATAGGTGGAAATATGTGCTTGCAAGGTCAGCAGGAAGAATTGAAGAAGTGTATTAACACTTCCCAAATAAGTTATAACTTTCCAGTTCCCTCGTTCATGTTTTTAAATAAAAAGAAAAATATGGGATAAGGTGGAAAAAATATAATAACAAGGCGGATTATTCCCAGTTTTCATTGCTTCGACACAGATTTAAGACACTGTGTGCTGATTGCTTCAATACTTACATTAATTCCATCGAAGAAGGACTTAAAAAGGACATTAAATTATTTTGGTCCTTTGTTAATAATCGAAAAGGTAAAAGCGGAATACCTAATGTAGTGACTTATAAAAATAAAAAAATCTGATACACCAGAGGGTATCTGTGAATTATTTTCTGAATTTTTCAGCTCCGTATATGAAAATAGACAGCAGTTACAGCAAGAGAATTATAGTAGCCAGTCTATTAATCCCAATTCTGAGGTTATTTCAAATATCTCCTTTTCGGAGGATAGCATATTCAAAGAGCTTATGTTACTCGATATTACCAAGGGACCTGGACCTGACAGCCTTCCACCATTTTTCCTCAAACACTCTGCCGCAGCTATTAGTGTTCCCTTGTGTCTTATATTTAACCAATGTCTTAGTGAAGGGACTGTGCCCTAGATGTGGAAGAACGCTAATATAACACCAGTTTATAAGAGTGGGTGCAAAAACGACGTTCTAACTACAGCCCTGTATCTTTGCTATCAACCATACCGAAGGTTCTTGGAAGGTTAATACATAAGCAAATTTATCCTATATTATATAACATAATTATACCTGAACAACATGGATTTGTAAAACAGCGATCAACAATAACTAACCTTGTTCTTTACACAAATTATCTTTTTTGCTGCATGGATAACCGTCTGCAAGTAGATGTAATTTACACTGATTACTCTAAGGCCTTTGACAAGGTTGATACGAGGAAACTTGTTAAGATGGTTTTCATCATACGTTCTAAACAGATCTCAATGGGTTGTGATTAATGGTTTCTCATCCAATATCATAAATGTCAGCTCAGGCGTACCGCAAGGTTCTATTCTTGGGCCTTTGCTTTTTATATTATTTGTGAACGATATCGGTGATTGTTTCCGTTTTACTAACTTTCTCCTTTACGCCGATGACCTTAAAATTTATCACAGTGTCAAAAGTGTCGAAGATTGTGACAAAATACAAAAGACCTAAATCGCTTGGCAGGCTACTGTATAAAAAATAAACTTCACTTAAGTACATCAAAATGCAAACATATCACTTCCACAAAAAAAAAATTACATTATTAAATACACTTAAAAACTAAACTGTGTTTCGTTGGAATCAATATCTTTAATCAGGGATCTAGGATTGTATCTAGACTCTAAACTACACTTTGATGAACACGTAACGCACACATCCAATAAAGCCTTTCAGCTTTATGGTTTTGTTATGCGGACATGTTCTTCCTTCAAACATCCCACCACATTTTTAACTTTATATAAAACTCTAATGAGATCACAGGTTGAATATGCATCAGTTATATGGAGTCCAATATATAGTAAATATAGTTTACAGTTGGAGCGTGTTCAACGAAAATTTTTAAAATCTACAATGTACAAATGCTTTAAAAGTAATTCTAATGAATGTTATGAACTTTTATGAAGAAAATTTAGTGTTCTTTCTTTAGAATCGAGAAGGATGCTCTTGGATCAAACTTTGTTTTACAATATCTACCATAACAAATTTGATTGTAATGAACTCACCAATCAAATATACATTCGTATACCGAGTCGCTCGATGCGTATACGTGAGCTCCATTCAAATCAAATTTTCGCTCCAAAACCAAGTAAAACAAATGCAGGAGCACGTGCACCTCTAAATCGTATAATGGAATTATACAACAACAAATTTAATGACATAGATATCTTTGGATTAACTTCTTCTAGATATAAAAAAGCTGTGTATGAGGTTCTATCTGAATTTGATGCAAGTTAATGTAAATGCTTATTTAGGTTAAATTTAATTTTCACATCTATGTATTATCTATATATGTGTATATGTATGTTCGTGTATATGCGTGCACATGTACATGCATATGTGTAAATTAGCTTGTTTTTCTCTGTATTTATTGGTGAACGGGTCGTTTTTAATAGAAAATTACATTTTAATTTTTAATTGTTACGTACACAGACCCAGTAGTAATGTGGATAACGGTGTTGATTGTATGATTATTAAGCTTAAATATAGTATTGTGTTTGATAATAAGATTAATTACAATTGTGTTTAAAGAGAAAAAAAAGAAAAAAAAGTTACTAATTTTTGCTAAGTCGCCAAAGATGTGTGTGGTCTGGCGTTATCATGATGAAAAACCACTCCTTTTGTGTTAATCAATTCCGGCCGTTTTTTCTTAATTTCTTGCTTGAGTCTCATTAGTTGTTGGCAGTAGAGATCTGAATCGATGGTTTTGCTCGGCGGTAAAAGCTCATAATAAACGAATCTCCCTTCCAATACCACCATACACACAGCATCACCTTTTTGCGTGCGTGGTTTCGCTACAATCTGTGGATCATGACCCTTTGAACATAATTTTTTCGCACGTTCTTTTCATAGGTGATCTACTTTTCATCACCAGTGATCAATCTTTTAAAAAATAGTTCGGTTTCATCGTGTTCCAATAGAGAATCGCAAATGAATACACGATTCATTAGGTTTCTTTTAGTGAGCTCGTGTGGTACCCAAATTTCGAGCTTTTTTGTATAGCCAGTCATTTTTAAATGGGTCAAAACTGTTTGTAATTCAAAGTAAAATGATAATTTATTAGCATTGATTAAAATAAACTTACAATGTTTGACAGTTTCGTTTGTATTCCCATTTTTGATTTCCACGTAACACATGGAGTTGGCATTTCGATTTAGAGGAAAAGTTGTTATCAACATTGTGTTGATGGTTGTCTATTCCTTACGTAACTTTGTACATATATATGACCAGCTTTTGCGCGACTGGGCCTGGGTGGAGTTCCGAACTACATCATTACAAAACATCACAGCCAATGTGACCTAACACAGCTTATAGAGGTAATTACAGAATTGGGCTCCAGATCTTTGCCATAATAATCGTGAATTTTTTCGAGATAAAAAGTAGCTTATGTCGCTCTTTGGCTCATAAACTATACGTGCAACAAATCATGTCGATCCGTTGTTCCGTTTTTTAAAATTCTTTTATACTACTGCTGTTAATGCAGTACCTTTCTTTCTTTTAACTTTTATATCTGATTTTATTCTTTCCGTATATTTTTTTTATTTTTCCATAATTTTTTAATAATTTTTTACAATTAAATTCCTTATAAGTTTTGCTTACTGCTATTATAGTTTTATACATTTCTACCTCTCTTTTTAACCTATTAATCTTCGTGTAGCTTTTTGATAATCTATTACAATTTTTTTTTGAAAGTTCATTATCATTCCTATATCTACTTACTAATACTTTACTTATGACTTTATCCAGTTATTATACTATAAAGGTCTACTTCTTTCGCTACTATTAGAAGGGATGCCATATTATATCTTAAATTTTTTAACTTATAAATGCTACAACCCTATAACTCTTAAACAATGACGAAATTTTCTACTTGAAATAATTAACAACATATAATTAGATATTCGAAGTCATATAATGTTGACGTAAGTTTCAGCGCAAAGTAAAATTAAACCTTACCGATGAAAAAAATGTTTTGAATGTGTAATCTAAGTATTTGTTTCACCAGACCGGCTTTAAACACTAAAAGAATGAAGTATCACCAAAAAGGTCAGTTGACATTGAGTGCACCAGCTTATGATGACAGTACTTGACTTAAGATATCCTTTAGCTTGATAAAGATTTCGAAGCTTTTGTGCGATTGCGTTACTCTGGTGGGAATAGCTGTTGGTATGTTTCACTCTCCAAATACATTGTTTTTTTTTAAATAAAACTTTATAACCTAAACAAATATTAATATAAGAAGAAATCGGCTTAAAATCAATATCTGTACATTTTTATAGAACCTTACAGCATTAACATACGTAATATATACCTATATAATATGACGAAATCAAACGTTAAACGTCAAAGCGAATACTACCATGATTTTTACCGGAGTTACATAATCACAACCACTTGTGAAGTAGGAAAAAAAAGAAATTTTTTATTGCCACCTTTGCGTTTTTGCTTAATATTTAAGATTCTGTCTAAATGTCTGCCGCTCGAGACTGCTCGGGGCAAACGGAGCAATAAGTCAAGGGCGCCACCTACCACGCTATCCGTAAATTTCTGCAACATCAGGCTTCATTCAAACCTTAACGCCGTCCACTACCACATGGAAACGGCGAAGCCGGCCTTGCTCTTTCTAACCGAGACACAGGTGTCCTCTCCGGTTGATACGTCATCTCTCCTTCCCGGGGTACAAATTAGAACACTCCTTTGTGCCCCGGGCTGGAGTTTGCGTGTACGTCAAAGAGGACATCTGTTTTCGACGCCTCGGCGGCCTTGAAGGTCCCATAGCGGTAATACTGACACTGACCGACTGATCGACCACGTGCAGATGGCTGCAGACTCTGTGCTACAACAGGTCCCATCCGCAGAGATCGTGATACTTTGTGATTTTAAGGCCCACCACACTGAATGGCTTGGTTCTTGTTTAACCGATCATGTGGGTAGATCTGTTAATGACTTTGCTTTGGCATATGGTCTGACACAACTGGTTACCTCGCCTATGCGGATGTGGAAGATCGTGTACCTTCCCCGTTGGATCTTCTGCTGACCTGTCATCCGGACGGATTTCAGGTCTCCGTTGATGCCCCTCTTGGCTCCTCGGACCATTGTCTGGTCCGGAGTACGGCGCCACTCACGCTCCCATCGCGGTTGCGTACTGCAGGTTGCCGCCGTGTTTGGCATTATAAGTTCTTTTTATAGGAAAAGGGTGACAAGCGAGCGCACAGTCCACCTGATGGTAAGTGGTTGCTGTGGCCCATAGACATTTACATCTATCCTCGTTTGCGAATCAAAATGAAGATGCGTTGTCAGCCTTGAGGACTAAGATTAGTAAAAGTTTGGTCACTCTTGTAAAATTGCATTACGTCATAAGCAAAAGTGCTACCAGTGTACGCGCGTCGTCGTCTCGGGATGAAAATACCAGCGCTCTTAAAAAAAAGTATAATTCTGTTTCCAGATCCTTCAAAAGTGTCATTGTCAAGGCAAAGTCAAAGCACATCGGCACAATTGGCGAGAAACTAGTTCGTCTTCCTTGGGGAACACGTGCATTATGGTCTCTCGCCGGGGTTGTACAAGGGAATTTCTAGCAGCCATCTCTCCCATCTCTGCACAGGGAGGACGACTCACTGGCCCATGCCGCAAAGAAAAAGCCGATCTACTAGGCTCTCTCTTTGCGTCCAACTCGATTCTTGATGACGGGGGGAACACACCGCCGACTATCCTGCAGTGTGAGTGCTCCATGCAGGATGTGCTGTTTACCCAACGCTTGGTGCGCAGAGCACTCCTCTCCCTGGACTTCAACAAGGCGAGTGGTTCTGATGGCGTCCCTCCTATTATGCTGAAGACGTGTGCTCTGGAGTTAGCATTGGTTTTAACGCGTCTTTTCCGGTACTCCTACCGGAAACTCCCTAGGCGTAGTCAAATCATGAAAGAGCACCCGAGCAGACTTCGTGCACCCGATCCCTAAACTAACCGCTCTGATCCGTCCAACTATAGGCCTATCGCCATCACCTCCTTGTTCTCTAAAATAATGGAATCCATTATTAATAGCCAGCTCATGCCATGTAAAGAATCGGAGATCCTTTTACTGGTGCATTTGCATATCAAATTTTAACACTATCACTGTCCGGTTTTCAGACACAATAGTATATACACAATAGTGTAGTAGACGGAACAGCGAATGGGATAATCGGGGATAAACGTAGGTGTTTGTCTGTATCAAAAATTAAAAAAGGTAATTTAGAAATTTCTCTTCTGCGTTAAATTACACATGAACGGACATCCAGACTCGCAACAATTGATTTTATTTTATAGAATAAGAGTGAAAAAGTAGTATACACTCCACCTCATGGTAAGTGGCTGCTGTGATCCATAGACATCAATAATCAATTCTCAATCAAGAATCAAAATGCAGATGCGTCGTCATCCCTCATGACTAAGATGGAATGTCTCGTTTCTAGTAAAAAGGGTATCCGTTTTTATAAACTTACCCTACGAAACAAAGCAGCATTAAGCTATAATTTTATGCTGGTATATAATGTATTCAATTATATTTGTTTGCAGGCCATGTAAAACTTGTTTCGTGTGGGTCGAACCCGCGGTACGCAACACCACAGTCAAACGTTCAGCCACTGCGCTATAGAACTGTTAAAGTTATTCATATAATTTATAATACACTAGCTTGCCAGGCAGACGTTGTTCTGCCCTTTTCGACGACCCTTTGTCATGTCCTATTAAAAATCACTCATAAGCAAAAAAACTATCCTATTTCTCAAGTTGGACCAAACTGCACACGGTGTGCAAATTTGATTAAAATCGGTTAAGTAGTTTAGGAGTCCATCGCGGACAACAACGTGACACGTAATTTATATATATTAAGATAGTACAATTGCCGTGTAGTGGCGGTTGAGAATATCCACTACCCCATATCTTCCCGTGGGTGTCGTAAGAGGCGACAGAGGGAGACAGGCAGGAGATGGGCAGCAGCATCTTCCTAATAACAACTATGACAATAAAAAACTGCGGTTGCCAACCCGCTCGCCAAGCGTGGCAACTATGGCAAATATCCTCCCATGAGCAACGACGCAAATAAACGGCCCCCAGTCCCCGGCGGCCCCGCTATTCCTGGCTACGGTGGCGACCATGGTAACGGCGGGGCAGGGGGTGCTAAGAATCTCCGGTAGGAGGTTCGGTTGCCACCTACGACGACTCGACCTGGCAACGTATAACGCACACACCCTGAGGACTGACGAGAAGATACTGGAGCTGGAAGAAGAGGTAGACAAGTTGCGCTGGCATATTATTGGATTATCTGAGGTCTGAAGAGAGGGGGGAGGACACGGTAATCCTCGAGTCCGGCAACTTGTTCTATCACCGGGAGGGCGACCATCTGTCCCAAGGAGGTGTCGGATTTATCGTCCACAAGTCTCTCGTCAACAACGTTGTAAAGATTGGGAGTGTGTCGACGAGGGTCGCGTACCTGATACTCAGAATCACCAAACGGTATTCGCTGAAGGTCATACAGGTCTACGCACCAACCTCGGCACAACCCGATGAGGAGGTGGAGGAAATGTATGAGGATATTTCTAGAGCCATGCATTCCTTCAAAACCCACTACACGGTGTTGATGGGAGACTTCAACGCAAAACTAGGCACAAGAGAAGGCGGTGAGCTGAAGTTAGGGAATTTTGGAGTAGGGCAACGGAACCGTAGGGGCCAGCAGCTGGCTGACTTTATGGAGAAAGAGGGACTCTTTATGATGAACTCTTTCTTCCAGAAGCGGCCCCACAGGAAGTGGACCTGGTCGAGCCCCGACGATTCGACAAAAAATGAGAATGACTTCATTATGACGACCAGACGCCAACTGTTTAGTGATGTCTCAGTGATCGCAAGGGTGAAAACCGGCAGCGATCACCGAATGGTTAGAGGCACACTGAACCTAAACGTTAAGTTGGAGAGGTCTCGTCTAATAAAGTCAACGCTCCGTCCCCCCTCGTGCTATAATCCAGAATCCCGAATCTTTTCAGCTCGAGTTACGTAACCGCTTTCAGTGCCTAGAAGATTGCAATGCAGTGGACGATATGAATGACAAGCTCGTGGAAACTGTCCATGCGGTCGGAGCTAAGTTCTGCAAGACCCGCCGCAGAAGAACACAAAAACTCTCCGATCACACTCTTAATCTCATGGCTGTTAGACGGGAGATGAGGCTGCAATCGTCAACAGATTTGACAGCATACAGGCAACTGAACAGACAGATCTCCAAATGCACGCGGCGAGACTTACGCAACTTTAATACTGCTCGTATTAAAGAAGCGATCGAGCGGAACCAGGGCTCCAAAGTCTTTGCCAGAGATCTGTCTGCCGGAAAGAGCCAACTGTTAAAGCTGAAGACTGAGTGTGGCATCATCGTTTCCGAGACACCTGAGATTTTGAGTGAGATTGAGAGTTTCTATGGGCAGCTGTACACATCATCGTTGGAGCCACACGCAAGTGTGAGTAACGATCCAAGAGCAAGTCTTACCCGACACTATTCCGATGATATCCCGGACGTCAGTCTGAGCGAGATTAGAATGGCTCTCCAGCACCTTAAAAACGGCGGGGCCCCAGGCGAGGATGGAATTACAGCGGAGCTTCTGAAAACGGGTGGAACACCGGTACTTGAAGTCTTTCAGAAGCTCTTCAATTCCGTCCTCCATGGTGGCACTACTCCGGAGGCGTGGAGCAGAAGCGCGGTGGTCTTATTCTTTAAGAAAGGCGACAACGCACTCTTGAAAAACTACAGACCGATTTCCCTTCTCAGCCGCGTCTACGTGCTGTTTTCGAGAGTCATTATGAATCGTCTCGCACGCAGACTCGACGACTTCCAGCCTCCCGAACAAGCCGGTTTCCGAAAAGGCTTCAGTACCATAGACCACATACATACCCTGCGGCAGATTGTACAGAAGACCGAGGAGTACAATCTGCCACTTTGCCTGGCGTATGTGGACTATGAGAAAGCCTTTGCTTCCGTCGAAATTTGGGCGGTGCTACAGTAACTTCAGCGGTGCCAAGTTGACTGTCGGTATATCGAAGTGCTGAAGTGTTTGTACAGTAGGGCTACGATGGCTATCCGAGTACAGAACCAGAGTTCGAAGCGTATCCAACTGCAGAGAGGTGTAAGACAGGGTGACGTTATATCCCCGAAACTCTTCACCGCTGCGTTGGAAGACGTTTTCAAGCTATTGGACTGGAAAGGATACGGTATTAACATCAATGGCGAGTACATCACTCACCTTCGATTTGCCGACGATATAGTCCTTATGGCAGAATCGCTGGAGGACCTTAGCACTATGCTCAATGACCTCAATGGTGTCTCCCAACGGATAGGTCTTAAGATGAACATGGACAAAACAAAGATCATGTTTAATGTCCATGTCACACCTATGCCGGTAGTTGTTGGGAGCACTATGCTCGAAGTTGTTGACGAGTACGTTTACCTGGGACAAATAGTCCGACTAGGTAAGTCCAACTTCGGCCGAGAGGTCAATCGACGGATTCAACTCGGCTGGGCAGCGTTCGGGAAATTACGACACATCTACACGTCAGTTATACCTCAATCTCTGAAAACTAAAGTGTACAACCAGTGCGTGTTGCCAGTGATGACTTACGGATCAGAGACGTGGTCCTTCACCGCTGGCCGTATGAGGACGCTCAAAGTCGCTCAGCGAGCTATAGAGAGGGCTATGCTAGGAATTTCTCTGCGTGATAGACTCAGAAATGAGAATATCCGCAGTAGAACCAGAGTGACCGACATAGCCGAACGGATTAGTAAGCTGAAGTGGCAATGGGCCGGCCATATAGCTCGACGAACCGATAACCGATGGGGAAGAAAGGTTCTCGAGTGGCAGCCTCGTACCGGTAGGCGTAGTGTAGGGCAACCCCCCACTAGATGAAGTGACGACCTGGTAAGACATGCAGAAAGTCGATGGATGCAGGTGGCTCAGGACCGTGTTTTGTGGCGTTAATTGGGGGAGGGCTATGTTCAGCAGTGGACTTGTGAAGGGCTGTAATGATGATGATGATGATGAAGATATACATAGACAAAAGGGGCTTAAATAGCCGATTATTGAACTTTACCCGTTTTAATAATCGGTTACTTATGTGCCGTGTATCGTACATATTATTTTATAGTACAACGTCCCAATGAAAAATTTTTGTTAGTAAATACAAAGAATCAAAAAGTTTCATTTCAAGAATTACAACATCAATGTAAAGGTTTAATTAAACGAGACCAAAGGTGCAACGAGACTCGATTTACAGAAGTTTTGTATGATCCCAAAAATATTTATATATATATTAGTAATTGTAATGTGACGGTAAACGGTATTAATAGTAATTGTGTTTTTAATAATTGTACTTTAAATAATACAATACAAGCTAAAAATATAGAAGTATAGTAAATGACTACATATGTCAAGTATTAATTTTATATTTCTTGATTAAATGATTTAATGTTTTGTTTGTAATTTAAAGTATTCTAATAGATGCTACTAATTTAAACCCTACTGTTCTGTATTTATTATTGATTCAATAAACGTCTAAAAGTTTTAAAAATTACAAAATTTTAAGTCAACGTGTACTATAAATTATGGTACTTATAAATAAATACAAACACCAGACTCTGCCCAGTCTATATTGTTTATACTTTACCTTTGTTAACCTGAATTGTGAGAGTAAATACATAAATAAATTGTTATTACAGATATTATTAAGTTGGTAGTGAAGATTATTTACACTGATCATACCAATCGTGATGGGTCCAAAGTCAATTCATGTCGATATTCTTTAGTTATAATTTTATTTGAAGATGTTATTTATCAAATAAATTATTACCATACTGAATAAAAAAGTGAAACAATTTTAGTACATATAAAACTGATATTTTTATTTGTCTATATTGTATTTCATCCTTTTAATAAATTTTATCTGTGGATTGAAAAAATCGGCCCTTAGTCGAATAATATTTGAATAATGTAGCCCGTCAACTCTGACGAGTGTTAAAAAAGCAAACGAAAGTTAAAAAATGCACCGCCGTATATTGTTCATCAGTCGCTTTAGGAATCAGCTGTCAAAACATTGCTCCTTGCAGGGAATGCGGGGTCCAGGGTCCACGCGCCTTTTGCTTACCAAATATAATATCTAATAAAATACGTACTAAGTAAAATGTTATTCTATTATTGAAGTTTTCAATATTTTTATGAAAATAAGAGAACAACCTCTAAGTAGACGAGAGGGAGATCCTGAGAAGGATGTTGGTCAAGTTTGAAAGAAAGATCGCAAAGGGGGGGTTCAGAAAAACTCCGAAATAGAAAAATTAATTGTATAGCCAATCATTGCGAAAAAGAAAACCACATCGCCTCTATAGGCTCAGTCTTGTAGAATGGATGGGAGAGGATTGGAGTATAAAGAGAGCATAATATTTATGTCGACCTACTGGCCGACGTCCAGTTGGTTCTCGTCTGCATTATGATTCTTAACTAGATTAGCTACATTGTGAATGTGGTCTCTCTTACATAGGTCAAACAAAAAGATCTATTAAAACCCGCGTGAATAAACATATAGCTGACGTGAAGCACCGACGCTCCGGCAAGTCTGCAGTCTGCGAATATGTTCAAGATCGTCCCCACCATCACATTAGATTTGATAAACCACAAAATCTCGCAAAAAAACACCGATTCCTACCAAGGATAATACGCGAGGCTATTGAAATTAAAAAACATCCAAATTTCAATAGAAAAGATGGATGGCAAGCAGATGGCAGCTGCTTGGGATCCTATAATTAACAAAATTAAACCCAAACCCAAGCATACCACTGCAAGACTTCGTGATACTATAGGCTCGTTTTGCGTAAATCGGACCAAAAATTAATATTCAAAAACTGAAGGTAGCCGGACTAACTATGACATTGGGACGTCAAACATCTCAGTCTCCCCCGTGACCATGGGTGCTGTAGTACCCGAAACGTCGGGATAATAAAAAATAAATTAAAGTTGTAATTAAAATAGTTTTATTCAATTCTTAACTGATGATGGATCAGTTTGTCGCCGTCAGTCTTTTTAAGAATCTAATTTAAGTTAAGAAAGACTTTTAGTTCTAGTTAATTAAAACCTCTAAACGTCTACTTTAATAGCATAGCCAATTTACGTGGGCAAACTGCACACATTTTATTTCATTTCATTGTATTTGGGCACACAAAATCAAAAACAAATCGAAGAAGGTCGAATGTGCGCTCGTTTGTTACTGTTACTTCTACAAAAAAAAACTAAGAAACTGCAGATAATATGCAAATTAATGCATTATTAAACCAAAATCGAATAATGCGTTTATTAGTTAGTCCAGTAATGGTTTATGACCTGATGAAATAATAAACGAATGATTTATCGACTATTAAAAAGTACTCTACTCTACTCCCCTCCCCCCACATACTAGAACACAAATTGCATATGGACAAACATCCAGACCAGGGACAATTATTTACACGCTGTACAAATAGAAAGGAAGAAAGAGGAATAACATTTATTTGGCGCATGTATATAATTATATTACGAATAAGAAAACAGAGGTAAAACAGAGAAAAAATACTTTTCATCTTAATAAAATATAAAAAATGTATAACTTGAAGATAGACATCAATTCGTAACGCTGATCTTCAGTGGAGCCAGGAGTGTGAGGCCGATAACAAACGATAGCAAAAATAAAAAACATGCCGTTCTTACTTTCATACTTTACAACGTGGTAGAGCCACGTTGTAGCTCTATACTATTGTTGTAGCACGAATTGGTCGGCTCGACCGCGGAAGTACCACGCTCTCACAAAGTGTCACTTAATTCATAAAAAAATACTTGAATCCCTGATAAACACAGTATACAAATAAGTTTTTCTTAGGATAAATACATCAACATTCGGCTTAACGGTCGGTTTACGTCATTTATAAAGTGCTTTGGGAGAGTACTTCAGTAGGTTTTTCTATAGAATAAGTGTGACAAGCGAACACACAGTCCACCTGATGGTAAGTGGATGCTGTGACCTGTGACCTATAGACATCCACATTTAACCTCGATCAAGAATCGAAATGCAGATGAGCTGTCACTCCTGAGAATGCCAAATGCCTCGATTCCAGTAAAACGGGTCTCCGGTTCTCCACACTCACCATACGAAACACAGTGGCATTAAACTGCTATTTCACGCTGTTATTCATCAGTTTTTGAATGTGAGTGATTTAGTATCAATCAAAAGAAAAATATATAGCGATTTAATTTTGATTTTAGTAGGCGAGGATCTTACTAAAGGTCATTGCACATTACACAGAGGTAAAGTAAAAAATGACTTTCAATGAGAATTACATGTAATCAATATTGAATAAAAAATATTCTATTCTATTCTATTATAACGCTCCGGCACCAAATCATGACCCGATCAGCAACACCTCAACTCTTGCCGTCAACGAATCGCCAGCTCGGTGTCCATTTTTTGTCCGCGTGCCGTCCGCGGGCGTGCTGTAAACACGCCGACCACGGGGCTACAGTTCTCCGTCAGCAATGGTGGACCAATGTCAAGTGCTCCAGACCGAATTTGGCGGCGGCCAGTCTCAAATGAGGCACAGGTCACGAGTATAGTGCCTAAGTGTATACGCAAGCACAGGTGCACTCTCTATTCCCCAACTCTCATAGTCCCATGGCACGGTAATCCAACACGACCGGAGAGAGATCAGGCGCAGGACCAGCTATACGTGCTTTCTGAGACACGGGGGTGAACCACCACCAACTTCCCGACTTCGGGCTGCTACTGAGTATTTCTTGACAGAAAAAACCATCCCGACCCGGGGTTAGAACCCGGGACATTAGACCAACATGGGAGTCAATTCAGCTTAAATTCAGATGGTGCCGGTATGGTGGTGGGGCGTAGTAGCGTGCACCTTTTAGCGGGTAATACGGAAGCTACCGTGACACATTTGTAATGTATAACAGAATTCACATCGTAACTCTTTCTCCTAAAGACTAAGATAATGTAAACCGGCCGCTTGCTTACGTTTGGCTAGTCGGACGATTTCCGTAGATGGAGCGGAAGCGATAGGTCGCCCGTCAGGCCGTAAACCCGCGCCTCGCGTCTATACTCGCCGCCCGATGACGCGCAACATTAGCGCTTCCCATCGCTCCTGTTCTACTTCCTTAGTGACTAGCTTTTACACGTGACTCCGTCCGTGCAGAACTTAGACACAAAAAACTACAGGTCTATAATAGTGGTCTTTGGGCAAATAGTTAAACTGTCGAAAACTGTGTGCCATAGGGGGAAATGATTAAGATAAAAATTACAGATCTATTAATTTCACGTTAACCAAACATCCTTATATAGAGAACACTTTATCCTTTGACAGTCATAGTTTTGTTGTGAAATTGTATTTAAATTAAAAAAAAAATGTTAAAAATCAATTTTGCAACAATATTATATGATGTAGAACCCAAAGTATGAGCACTTTTTGTATAATTGACGGCGTAGGCGCAGTGGCTTTGCATTGAGTAGCAGCGCTGTGGGCCGCGGGTTTGAATCCCGCACGGAACAAGTATTTGTATGACCTACAAATAATTGTTCCGGGTCTAGATGTTTGTCCTTGTGGAATTTAAGCTTTGTAAAGTGCCTCCACGATATATAAGATCCGATTTTTTATACAATAATTTATATTGTATATTATAGAATTTTTGTATTATACTGTTTATGAAGAGGGCAGAAACCAATTTTCAAGAAAAGCACCATTATGTCACTCGACAACGATTTATGTAGTGGACTGTGAGAACAAGGGCTGGCGGTCCCGAGGGATTTCGCTAACCGCCGCCCTCTATCCATAAACACGCCATTAAAGTCCTTTCACACTTAAATCATTTAATTACCAGCGTAATTGTTTAAATGATTACTGTTATTTAAAACAAATTACGGAAGTATCTTGCCGCTCCTAATACAAAATTATTTTTTTTTTACTTTTTTTGGATATATATAACGCCAGCAACATATATCAATATAGCGAATAATTTTATTCATACCTAAATGGCATGCAAATAACCGACTTAATTCTATAAAGGGCAGTTATTGGATATTATAGGCAGACGTTTTTATAATTTTATTTATATGTATAGATACTATATTAATATATCGCTTTATCGTACTATATTTTCTAAGATAGGGAATCTGGATTTTATAAAATTGACGAACACAATGTTAGTCACGAAATTCCCATAGCACAAAACACAAACCAGCTGAATAACTAATACGTAGGTCACTCAATAAGTTTTGAGATGCTCGAAATTTAAAAATGGAACGCACCCGTGGCTTTGGGGAATCGTGCTGCATCACGATAACGCCCTCCTTTACCTCCTTTAGAACAAAAGCATTTATTGAGAAATCTGGTGTTGAATCTGTAAGCGACCCACCCTGCACTCACTACAGCCCTGACTTAGCTCCTTGTGATTCTTTTTGTTCCCAAGAGTCAAAGAAAAAATAGAAGGCAAGTTTTTTTTCAAGGGCCAAAGTAGCCGTGGCTGCCTACGAAGAAGCGATTTCCGACCTGTCAGATCAAGACTAGCAAAAGTGTTTTCAGAGTTGGTTTAGGGTTTAGGCGAATGGAACTTTGTATAGAGCATGATGGAGAATATTTTGAAAAGATGTAAAATAAATATTAAAAGTATCTAGAATACTTTTGGTATATCTCAAAACTTATTGAGTGTCCTAAGTAGTTTGTGTTTATACACAAATACAGCTCATTTAAACTAGACATAAACGGCTTGCGTTTTACCATCTCGACAAAATACATTAGTATTTTTTGAATTAATTTTTTTATTTTTCCTAGCTGCAAAATTTCGCTGGTTACGGACCTTTTCCACTGTAGAAAAGATTTTTATTTAATTTTATCAAAAATTATAAAGGTTTTGATTCTGTGATAAATTAGGACAGAAATAGATGGACAAAACAAAAAAAGCTGTTGTTGGGTCAATCCTTAAAAGAAAGAACTAGTCTTATGAAGGCACTATTATTGGACACCACAATATAGAAAATGATTAAATCTTTCACTCATTACAACCTTAATGGTTGCGGGAAGAACGGGTAAGCTCGACCAGGGCAGTACCAAGATCTCACGCATTACCTTTTACTTTCGATCCTTTTTACTGGTAATAAAGCAGTCTAAGTCCTCAGGGTGATTGCATCTGGATTTCGATTCTTGCAATCGAGGATGTATGTAGGTGAATATATGTCACAGCATTCACCATCAGGTGACTCGTCTATCACCCTTATTTGAGTAAGTATATAAAATTGTTATTAATGCGAAATGATTATAGACATATTTAATTACGTAATTATATGTAGATATAATTACGTAATTAAGTGTGTCGATCGACGAGGCCACAAGATATTTTAGGCTTTTTCTAACGACAGCCACGCCACGGGATGTAATGAAATGATGGATGATGAAGATATGGACGGGTACTTTTCAGCCGCTATCACACAACGTTATTCAATATTCTTATCTAGCATATACGCAATTTTGGAGTAAGTAATACAAACAAGAGTATGTGTAAAACCATACTATAGGTTTTACAACTCTGGGTTATTTATTAAAAGGATTGTGAAGCTGTGAATTTTCATACAAAAAGCGATAACGTTTTTCGTACACCGTAAACGTAGACTAATTTTCATAATTTTTGGAAATTTTGAGGATAGAATGAAAAACTGGCTTTGTACGTCTTTATTTGAAAAGAAATATTGCGTACGATATATATATATACACAAATATGTAGTCATCTCTCAGGGACTCATATTTGTGCCATTTACGTCGTTTAGCCACCTCTATTATTACCCCGGCCCTAAATATACACTATGAGGTCGCCAAAGTGTCTACGCACAAGTTATGAGCGGGTAGTATACAGGCTGTAACTTTTAAGGCTGAACAATCATTTCTTGTATTTATTATCAGTGGACTGAGGCTATTTGATTCAAAAAAAAAAAAAAAGAAGATAGACTCCTCTTAGCATTCGTCATTAAAATCTTAGTTGGTGATTTTAATATACATAAAATTGCCTTCTGAATGTGTTGTTTACATTGCTTACATTTGATATTAAAAGATATAATTATGATGTGCTAATACCAAAGACCTATATAATATATTCTCTTTGGCTGATACTGAAACTACAGAAGAAACCACTGACTGACCAAAACGATTCAGAGAAGCAATCCAAAACAAAGAATAAAGCATTTGTAAATTAATCACATCCCTAATGACACTTGTCTCCGCCCAAAAGAAAAGCCCCGCCTTGTCCCATGTGCGGGCGCAACTGACGTCGTCAGAAATGTAACTTCAGTATTCAGTGGACGCGATGTAGAGACATAGGTTTAGTGAACATAGTCTAAAAATTTTGATAAAAAACTTCAACGAAATTTATTTATTTTAAGTTTATCAATCAGAAATATAACCAACACTTGCTTGCGAATTATTTAAAACTTGGGAATAATTTTTATATTTTAATAAATAAACAAGGTGACAGCAATGGATTTCATAAAAGCAAACTTTTACATACAAAATGAAGACATCGAGAAATACGACACAATACAGCAAACAAGTTTAGAATCAAACGTATACCAAGAACCAAGTGCGTTTAACCCAGAAATGTTCCCCAGTTACTTGTCAGTGTTCTACGACTGTAGAGCGGAGAGATCTGAAGCATTCGAGGTTCATGGAGGCATTGCGCCTGATGCATGGGATTGGAGACATTGGGATAATCAAGTTTGTGTAAAACAAGAAGCCGAACTTGAAGCTGGAGGAACGTCGAGTCTTAGCGAAGAAGGTTCGTATCGGTTCTCCCTTGATAACATTAGATGTTTATTTGTATAAAATCTTCATAAAAAAAGAAGTACAAGTCAGATAAATAATTATTTGCTAACCAAAAGGTCTCAAGGGTTCAGCTTGGTCACACACGTAATACAAATCACTGATATTATACCACAGCCTAATATAAAATAAAGTAGTATTAACAGAACAATGGTAACTCATTTTCAGCCAACATTAAAAATTTGTTTTTATTATTTTTTTATTAAGTAGGTTGCACTTCAGCGGTGCTATCTTACAAATCTGAATAGAAAAATTTCACCCTCTCTCTGGCTAAAAAAATATGGGATGAAGTTAGTAGTGTAACTTAGTAGATTAAACTGGAGTTGTTATCTTGGGTTTATGATGATATTAGGCCGCGGGTTCGAATCCCGCACGAAACAAGTATTTGTAGTACAAGGTCTACAAATATTGTTTAGGTTCTGAATGTTTGTTCTTGTGAAATTTATGTATGTTAACTGCACCACGACACAGAAAAATCCGTAACATTTTAAAAAAATCTCTAATAAAAACTTTATTTCTTTTAGACTCCGTCTTAGCACCATAGCACTGATTTCTGAAGATATTGTTTAAAGCTTCATAGCTTCATTTTTATAGAAATATCAGTGATAGACGATCACACAGTCCCCCTAATGTTACGTGTACTGTTGCACCAAATATACTGGGTCAAAGATGTTTTATAGGATACTGGGTATTTTTTTTACCGTCTGGAAAAAAATTGGGTGTAACAGGTGAACGGAATAGAAGCCTATGGCACTGATATTTTTTTTTGCTTTTAAATTATAACGTATTATTAAATTGATCAATTTACACTACTAATTGGGTGTGTATTATTTTAATTTCAATATTTTTTATTTTATTTTTTTTATTAACGAAATTTTAATTCAAATTAGTGGTATCTATTGATAGTGCAATTTCATAAGATGTTAATGTAGAAGCATTCTAAAATATAATAAAAAAATGATAAAAAAATTGTAAAATATTCTACTTTTTCCAGACGGTAAAAACAATCGCCCAGTATACATCTATCTTCGATTCAGAATCAAAGTGCAGTTGCTTTATAACCCCTATGAGGACTAAGATAAAACGTCGCGATACCAGTCACCAGGGTCACCGATTCTTTTCACTTATCACACGGAATATAACAAAATTATACTGCCATTTCACACTGCATTGAGGGCGTGGTCTCTCGGTCAAGCCTTAAAAGTAGTGCAGCATGGCTGTACCACCAAAAAAGCTTTACAATTATATTAATGGTATCATCTATGCTTTTATCACGGCATGTCTTTCGAATTTTACAATATTTTAAAAGCTGGTGATGACCCACTTAAACTATGTAGTGGCGTGTAAGAATATTCCTACATCGTATCGTCGCGTGGACGTTGTAAGATGTGACGGAGCGAAACCAGCTAGGAAATGGGTAGCCACGTCTTCCTAAAAACAATTAAAATTTAAAAATGCAGTTATCAACTTGCCCGCTAGCAACGAGCTGTGGCAAATACCTCCTCCATGAGGCAATCTAGGTGATTGTAGTGACGACAGCTGTGCCCTTTGATAGGTTGTGACGGAAACGGAAACAAATGACTCGTTTCACTCAAAACGTTTTTGGGGTCACTACCCCTATTGTCACTACAGAATACTAAAAGCTGAATATGGCTGTAATGGTATCTCTTGGGTATTTTCTTTTTATAGAATATGGGCGACAAACGAGCACTCAGTCCACCTGATGGTAAGCGGACGCTGTGGCCCATAGATATTTATATTTATCCTCGATTAAAAATCATAACGCAGATGCGTTGTCACCCCTGAGGAATAAGATGGAAAGCCTCGTTTCCAGTAAAAAAGGGTCTCCGGATCTCTACACGCTCCATACGAAACACAGCAGTATTAAGCTGCTATTTTACACTGGTATTCTGTGACAGCGTGGTCCTTCCCCGGTCAAGCCGACCCATTCGTGCTACAACCATAATATAGCTGCAGCGTGGCTCTACCACGTATACCCAATTATTTTCGTGAATAATTACAATTAAGTTTATTAGAATTAAGTAGTAAGGTACGTGAGGTCACTTTAAGCTTTACCGCTCTTTAAAACCAAAACTAGGAAGAGGACAGAGTCAAAAACACAAAATCGTATACTTATAACTTATATATTAAGAAAAAATTGTAAACAAGCTTTGGCAATAACTAAGAACACTTCGAAAAATCAACTAAAAAAAAACTAACTACACTACACTATACTAAAATCGACTAAAATATTTGCTATAATATCAAGTGTCCAAATGGCGTCGATAAAGCAGCGACCTTTTAAACCTTTATTATTTAATTGACTGATGAAAAGCTACCGTATCACAGAACCATCTATGCAAACAAGGCTGTAGTTTCCGAGTTATAACAAAGTGACCGTATTAAACCAAATGGCCATGTTACCCTCACGTACTATAGTAATTATGCATTGTTTCTGCTACCTCATATCGCCCCGCGGGTTGTCGTAAGTGGAAACTGTAACTGAATAGCAGCCGCATTTTCGTGATAACTACGCAGTATAATAAAAAACTGCGGTTGTCAACCCTAGGCATTTATGAGGCAGTGGGCTTTTATAGGTTTGAATGCACGGAAGGATGGAAGTAAATTCGCATTGTTTGCTCGTTTAATACTGAATTACTATAGTAAAATAAGAAGAAAATTTAATGTTATGTGTTTCGTATGGTGAGTGTAGATAACTGGAGACCCTTTTTACTGAAAATGAGGCATTCTAGCTTAGTTGTCAGTTATGACAACTGACAACTGCATTTGGATTCTTAATCGAGGATATATGTAGATATCTACAGGCCACAGCATCCTCCTACCAACAATGGGACTGTGTGCTCGTTTGTCACCCGAATTCTCTAAAAAAAATCATAATTTTAGTATATAGGGTTCCCCCATGGATTGCCTCATAAGAGGGATATAGCCATAGTTGACACACACGCACACAACCTGATGCTGAAGACACTACTGTCCATCTCCTGATTTGTTTCCATCTGTCACATACGAGATGATATGGTGTAGTGGACATTTTTTCACCGCCACTACACGACAAGCTAACGCATACGCACGCAACATACGAGTACGTCTCCTCTATAGATTGCCTCATGACCATATTCGCCATGGCTGTAACGCTTGGCAAGCGGGTTGGCAGCCACAGTTTTTAAAATTTATTGGGAGAAGAACCTGCGCCTGTTTTCTGTTTTATTTATCATTTCTGTCTTTTCTTTCTACACTCACGGGATTATATCGGATAGTACATTGCTCTCGCCGCCACTACACGGGAATAAGTGACATCTGTTTCATTTCACTCCGTCGTCTCTTATACTAATATCCACGAGACGAAGCGCGGTAGTGGATTCTCGTGCACTTTTACGCTGTAAAGAAGATTTTATACGTGGAAGATTCATGCTGCATATATTTATACGTGATAGAGCCACGCTGCTGTTTTTCGAATGGTGAGTGTAGAGAACCGGAGACCCTTTTTACTGGAAACAAGGCATTCTATAATAGTTCTCAGGACTGACAACTCATCTACATTTTGTTTCTCAATCAGGGATAAATGTAAATATCTATGGGCCACATGATCCACTATAACAGGCGGAGTGTGTTTGTTAATGTACTAATCCTATTAAAAAGATAATATCTGTGTTTTTCTTTGTATAAAGTTACTTGGCCGGCCATAAGTTGTAGCAGTTACGTATTCAGCTGGACTATTAGCTAGTTTATCACGTTATTCTCTATTCCTTTAAAGTTATTTCGTAGTTACCTTGGCGTGCATGATTTATTTTCATCTATTTTAAGCCAATACTTAACAAAATCTTATTTACTTTTGCCTTGAAAAAACCTTACAGTTACACAGTTGGAATGCTTAATATGTCGACAACAAAGAGTTGGAGACGCAACAAATGTCTGGTTCTTCACTGATCAAAAGAAGAGAGCGCTTAAGGTTTAAGTCTTTGATTATATACCGACAGGTATATAATCAAAGGTTTAAGTCTCATAACACCTACGCTACGCAAAAATGTATTCTATAGAAACTGAACATATTAGTTTTAATTTATTTTTTGTTTGAACTTAACTCATCAAGGCCTCTTAGTATTTTGCCTCTAATTGAGTCCAAAGTCGCTATGATATAACAGCACTAGACCATAAGAATAAAAATGAAAATTCTTTGTTACCCCTGCAACCACTAAGTTGAAACTTGAAACACCTTGTTACCAGTCATGGGTCTGTAGTTCTCATCGTTCACTATACGATAGAGCATCACAGTTAGTGTTCTATAAGGTTTTGGTAATCCCAAGTTCAAGTTGATCCCTTCCTGCTGCAGCGTGGAACCACGAAAAATCATGTTATAATATAGTAAATCGCACAACTACATGCATTATAAAACTTGTCGCAGAATCTAGTTAACCCTAAACATTATTGAAATAAAGGTTTCCTTTATAGGTCTTGCATATGAACTATAAAATGGTCATAAAACCCACCTGCGAGAGGAAAACCGTAAAACATTCACAACAACACCTTGGCGCCGGCGCCGTACATACAACTTTAATTATGTACCATGTGGCACGGAAATTTACTGCAGGTTAAATCATGAAGTGACATGCACTGTGCGTAGTACATTGGGTTATGTTCGTAAAAATTGGATTAACAATCTTTTGTGTATTGTGATTTATTATGACTATTTACGTACTATAACTTTGACCTTTATATTTACCTTTTTTATGACCTTTCCTCATCATTTTTTCATTGTTGAAATTTTTGGTACTTAAAGGGAAAGAAGATGTTGGTTTGGTTTTTGTTTTTTTTTTTTTTTTCAAAAAAAAAATAAAATTTTCCCCCTTAATTTGCTTTATAAAATTGAAGCGGTAGAGCCACGCTGCGCTGCAGCCAGTCTTCTCGCACGGGTAGAACTACGCTCAGAAATCGATAGACTATCGCACAGAATACCAGCGTAAATTAAATTAATGCTGCTGTGTTTCGTATGATAAGTGTACAGACCCGGAGACCCTTCTTACAGGAAACCACGTATTCCATCTTAGTCCTCAGGGGTGATAGATAATCTACATTTTGACTCTTAATCGAGGATAAAGAACACCGGCACCCAACTTCAAACAAATTAAGCTACAGATGCGTTATCACCACTGAGGACTAAGATCAGTAGAACCTGCAAATCTAATAGCTTTCTAAAATATTTTTTTAACGATGAAAACTGACTTTGTAAAATTTAAAGGCGTGTTAAACACGATATTTTTTAATTCCTAATATTTGCAGATTGACCATTGGCAAAGCACCCGAAATGCCGTCAAAAATGGTTATGTTAATATGAATTAAATAAATTTCTTTAAACAGGGAAAATTAAAAATATAAACATTAATTATCACGTCTTGTATAACATAATTAATTTTGTTATACAAGACGTGATAATTTCGCTTGGTATATTTTGTAAAAAATTTCAACAACATATTATGGAGCAGCTCACGTCAATATTATAATGTATTAAGCCTTATCCATCTTTACTTACTTACTTACTTACTTACTTATCTTCACGCATAATCCCTAACGGGGTAGCCAGAGAGAACAGATCGCCAAGTGTCACGATCCTTACATACCTCTTTCGCTTCTTTCAGGTTCATTAACTTCTTCATACATGCACGTCTAGGTATCCGAGTACTCTTGACCTTCCCCTCTTCGAGCAATTTGCTCACATGGTCTTCAAAAGTTAGTCTCGGTCTACCTCGACACCTTTTAATATTTACTTTCGCTCTATATATTTCCTTCACCATTCGGTCTTCACTCATTCGCTTGGAGCCATTGGAGCACAACCCTATCAATTTTTGTGATAAGGTCATCTTTCAATCCTGCCATATTGCGAATCTCTTCGTTTCGCTTTCGATCGGCTATGGTAACGCCACACATTTTACGAAGAGATCGCATCTCCACTGCATTCAACTTGCTTTTATGCTTCTTCTGGCATACCCAGGTTTCGCTGCCATATAACAAAGTCGGTACCAACACTGCGTTATGTATTACAAGGCGTGCACTCTTCACCACGCCTTGCCTTTTGACTAATGCATTCAGGGCACCATTGACTTTGTTTCCGGCAGCGACACGCCTATCCACATCTAAATCACATTTTCCATCCCGGCTGAAAGCACTACCCAAGTATAGAATTTCAATTACCTGTTCTAGACATTCCTGATTTACCCATATTTCACATTTCGTTCTCTCTTCGTCCTTTTCAAATACCAGAACCTTAATTTTATTAGCATTCAAACGGAGACCTTTAATTTCACATTCCTCTTTCATACACGTGACTAATTCCTGCAGTTCTGCTTCTGATGGAGCAATAAGTACTGCATCATCAGCATGCAGCAGACAATTTACTTTAATGTCACCCAATTTCACACCCAAACAGCTATTTTTCAACTTCTGTAAACAGCTGTCGATATACAGTATGAAAAGCCAGGAAGACATGACACAGCCCTGTTTTACGCCCGCTTGGACGCTAAACATGGGTGACAGGTCATGCCCTACCCGCACACAGGCTTTACAGTCATAGTAAAGTGACTGCACAGCCCTTAACAATCGACCATCCACACCATATCCCGGCAACAGTTCCCACATTTTCTTCCTTATAACCTTATCAAATGCTTTCTCCAGATCCACAAAAGCACAGAAAATCCTCTGGTTAACACTCTTTTCGAACAAGCTTTTCCGTGATCATGCGGAGAGAAAACATTTGATCCGTGCATCTTCTTCCAGGTCTAAATCCGCATTGTACCTCCCATAAGAATCTTTCCGATTTCTCTTGCATCCTACGTGTCAAAACCTTCGAGTAAACTTTACTTGCTAAACTGGTCAAGCTGATCGCCCGCCCGATCAAGCTAGCACCCGCAGTCAAAATGTGAACCTTTACCTTTATATAAAGGCACAAGGATCGCGGATCGCCAATCATCAGGGACATCTCCCGTCCGGCAGCACAAATTGCACAGCAGACGAAAACTGTCCCAGTCGTGAGGCCCACCGTACTTGACTATTTCAGCAGTAACTCTGTCTAGTCCCGCAGCCTTACCACATTTCAAACTTCGAATCGCACGTTCAATCTCTTTCATGCTGATGACCTCAGTGTCATCGAGGTCCGTGTCTGGCGTGCCAGTCACGGCGTCACCCCCGGATCCTTCACTAAGATCATGACACGCATACATTTCTCTGTAAAAGTCACTCCATCGCTGCATGACGTCCGATTTTTCTGAGAGGACGTCATTGGTTCTCGAAACCACTTTGTTCATTCTTAAGGCTGTCGCACCACTCCGGGATCTTCCAACCTCTTTCCAGAAGAGTTTGGAGTTTTCCTTAAAGTTGTGCGACAACCTTTCGTCCGCTTCTATTCTACACCTTTCACGTACTTCCTCAATCAGTGTTTTCGCATGAACTTTCTGCAGCTTATATCTTTCTTTCATCTTCTCTCTCATATGCTTATCGTTACTAGAGGCCAAGTAGTCTAACCATGCATTTTTTTTCTTTTTTACAGTCCATCTTTACACTTTTAAAATTAGGTTCATTTCGTCTAGTTTTTTTGGTATTTTTTAAAACTTTATTGACAAACAAACTAGCGGTAAGTAACTATTGCAGTCGATGGACACCTGCAGCCAAATTCAAACAAAGAAGGCTACAGATGCGTTGTGATCTCTGAGCACTCAGGTGGAATGCCTCAAAGCTTGCAACTTGCAATGCTGGCCAGCTATAACCTTCAAACCCAGACACGGCAGTGCAAGCACTAGTTTTTGGCGACAAAAACTGGTAAAAGTGTGGCCCACCTTTCTAGACAGGGACTTGGACTTTTTCCAGGTCTGAGTTTTCTATTGCTGTTTACATTCGTTGGTGATACTTTTTAAGAACCCTATATTGTATTTCTAATCAAAAATTATATAGCATAATAGAATTGAAGCCCTAAATGTTGTTGCTATTATATGATAATTATTTAATTCTTTCTAGTTCTTTGAAGTAAATTTTTACTTTTTAGTAAAAGTACTAAACTTATTTTAAATCTTTAAAGTGGATTAAGGTGTAATACAAGCTCATGATAACATCTAGAAAGTCTTAAAACAGTTATATTAAAAAGCATCATTTCACAAATTTCTACCCTGAGGGGTCATTATTTGTAAATAAGTAGATAATTAAAAAAATTAATCATTAAAATTGGTTCAAAATTGGCCATGATATTGTAAACACGTGTTTGTCTGCGTAACGTGCAAAAAACATACAGTCTTTCTAAAGTCGGCAAAAAATAAGAAAGCGCTTGTAACTTAGATGTCCAGTTCACAATATTGTTTGTTTCATAGAAGGAAAGATGACAAACTAGCACATATAATATATCAACCTAATAATCACATACATATCTATCGTTAATTAAAACTAATGTAAAGTATTTGTTACTAGAAAAAGGATCTCCGGTTCTCGACACTCACCACACAAAACACAGTAGCGCTTTCCAATTCTTTAAAATTTTATTATAGTTTTTTAATGTTGTATATTTTTCAAAGTAACAATATTCATAAGGTTAATTAAAAAAAATTGTCAAATGTTTGTGTAAAATATTTATTTAATTACAGAGGTCCGATCAACAACAAGTCGCAAAGAGCGTACTGCGTTCACCAAAGCACAGATTAGAAGTCTAGAGGCAGAATTTGCGCGGGCCAACTACCTCACCCGCCTGCGTCGGTACGAGATTGCCGTTGCTTTACATCTTACTGAGAGACAGGTACCATATATTTAAAATATTTTTTAATATCCTTTGATTATCCTGCCGTTGCCGTGTAGTGGCGGTTAAGAATATCCACTACCCCATATCTTCCCGTGGGTGTCGTAAGAGGCGACAGAGGGAGACAGGCAGGAGATGGGCAGCAGCATCTTCCTGATAACAGCAACTGTACGACAAAAAAAATCTGCGGTTGCCGACCCGCTCGCCAAGCGTGGCAACTATGGCAATATACCCCCCATGAACAATTACACAAATAGACGGCCCCCAGTCCCCGGCGGCCCCGCTATTCCTGGCTACGGTGGCGACCATGGTAACGGCGGGGCAGGGGGTGCTAAGAATCTCCGGTGGAGGTTCAGTTGCCACCTACGACGACTCGACCTGGAAACATTTAACGCACGCACCCTGAGGACTGACGAGAAGATCCTGGAGCTGGAAGAAGAGATAGACAAGTTGCTCTGGAATATTACAGGATTATCCGAGGTCCGAAGAGAGGGGGGAGGATACGGTGATTCTCGAATCCGGCAACTTGTTCTATCACCGGGAGGGCGACCATCTGTCCCAAGGAGGTGTCGGATTTATCGTCCACAAGTCTCTCGTCAACAACGTTGTAAAGATTGGGAGTGTGTCGACGAGGGTCGCGTACCTGATACTCAGAATCACCAAACGGTATTTGCTGAAGGTCATACAGGTTTACGCACCAACCTCGGCACATCCCGATGAGGAGGTGGAGGAAATGTATGAGGATATTTCCAGAGCCATGCATTCCTCCAAAACCCACTACACGGTGTTGATGGGAGACTACAACGCAAAACTAGGCACAAGAGAAAACGGTGAGCTGAAGTTAGGGAAATTTGGAGTAGGGCAATGGAACCGAAGGGGCCAGCAGCTGGCCGACTTTATGTAGAAAGAGGGGCTATTTATGATGAACTCTTTCTTCCAGAAGCGGCCCACAGGAAGTCTGGTCGAGCCCCGACGGTTCGACAAAAAATGAGATTGACTTCATTATGACGACCAAACGCCAACTGTTCAGTGATGTCTCAGTGATCGCAAGGGTGAAAACTGGCAGCGATCACCGAATGGTTAGAGGCACACTGAACCTAAACGTTAAGTTGGAGAGGTCTCGTCTAATGAAGTCAACGCTCCGTCCCCCTCGTGCTCTAATCCAGAATCCCGAAAACTTTCAGCTCGAGTTACGTAACCGCTTTCAGTGCCTACAAGATTGCAATGCAGTGGACGATATGAATGACAAGCTCGTGGAAACTGTCCATGCGGTCGGAGCTTAGTTCTGCAAGACCCGCCGAAGAAGAACACAAAAACTCTTCGATCACACTCTTAATCTCATGGCTGTTAGACGGGAGATGAGGCTGCAATCGTCAACAGATTTGACAGCATACAGGCAACTGAACAGACAGATCTCCAAATGCATGCGGCGAGACTTACGCAACTTTAATACTGCTCGTATTAAAGAAGCGATCGAGCGGAACCAGGACTCCAAAGTCTTTGCCAGAGATCTGTCCGCCAGTAAGAGCCAACTGTCAAAGCTGAAGACTGAGTGTGGCAGCATCGTTTCCGAGACACCTGAGATTTTGAGTGAGATTGAGAGGTTCTATGGGCAGCTGTACACATCATCGTTGGAGCCACACGCAAGTGTGAGTAACGATCCAAGAGCAAGTCTTATCCGACACTATTCCGATGATATCCCGGACGTCAGTCTAAGCGAGATTAGAATGGCTCTCCAGCACCTTAAAAACGACAGGGCCCCAGGCGAGGATGGAATTACAGCGGAGCTTCTGAAAGCGGGTGGAACACCGGTACTTGAAGTCCTTCAGAAGCTCTTCAATTCCGTCCTCCATGGTGGCACTACTCCAGAGGCGTGGAGCAGAAGTGCAGTGGTCTTGTTCTTTAAGAAAGGCGACAACGCTCTCTTAAAGAACTACAGACCGATTTCCCTTCCGAGCCGCGTCTACCTGTTGTTTTCGAGAGTCATTACGAATCGTCTCGCACGCAGACTCGACGACTTCCAGCCTCCCGAACAAGCCGGTTTCCGAAAAGGCTTCAGTACCATAGACCACATACATACCCTGCGGCAGATTGTACAGAAGACTGAAGAGTACAATCTGCCACTTTGCCTGGCGTATGTGGACTATGAGAAAGCCTTTGATTCCGTCGAAATTTGGGCGGTGCTGCAGTCCCTTCAGCGGTGCCAAGTTGACTGTCGGTATATCGAAGTGCTGAAGTGTTTGTACAGTAGGGCTACAATGGCTATCCGAGTACAGAACCAGAGCTCGAAACCTATCCAACTGCAGAGAGGTGTAAGACAGGGTGACGTTATATCCCCGAAACTCTTCATTGGAAGACGTTTTCGAGCTACTGGACTGGAAAGGATACGGTATTAACATCAATGGCGAGTACATCACTCACCTTCGATTTGCCGACGATATAGTCCTTATGGCAGAATCGCTGGAGGACTTAAGCACTATGCTCAATGACCTCAATAGTGCCTCCCAACGGATAGGTCTTAAGATGAACATGGACAAAACAAAGATCATGTTTAATGTCCATGTCACACCTATGCCGGTGGTTGTTGGGAGCACTATGCTCGAAGTTGTTGACGAGTACGTTTACCTGGGACAAATAGTCCGACTAGGTGAGTCCGACTTCGACCGAGAGGTCAATCGACGGATTCAACTCGGCTGGGCAGCGTTCGGGAAATTACGACATATCTTCTCGTCAGGTATACCTCAATCTCTAAAAACTAGATTGTACAACCAGTGCGTGTTGCCAGTGATGACTTACGGATCTGAGACGTGGTCCTTCACTGCTGGCCGTATGAGGACGCTCAGGGTCGCTCAGCGAGCTATGGAGAGGGCTATGCTCGGAGTTTCTCTGCGTGATAGACTCAGAAATGAGGATATCCGCAGTAAAACCAGAGTGACCTACATAGCCCAACGGATTAGTAAGATGAAGTGGCAATGGGCCGGCCATATAGCTCGAAGAACCGATAACCGATGGGGAAGAAAGGTTTCTTGAGTGGCAGCCTCGTACCGGTAGGCGTAGTGTAGGGCGACCACCACTAGATGGAGTGACGACCTGGTAAGATATGCAGGAAGTCGATGGATGCAGGTGGCTCAGGACCGTGCTTTGTGGCATTACTTGAGGGAGGCCTATGTTCAGCAGTGGACTTGTGAAGGGCTGTAATGATGATGATGAATGATGATTATCCTGACTTACGTATTTATATATGTATAATCGTATTATATTAATTCATTCATACATCCATTAGTCTATGAAAAGTCTACAGCTGAAGAAAGACCAACAAACTAGTGCTACCAACTTCAAAACTAAAATCTCGTTCATCCAGCCCATTTGCCATGTCTATAAAAGTATATAATAAATTACCCGAATATATAAAAAAAACATTAACAACGAAAAACCATTTGAAAAAAAAATTAAAGCAACTACTTATAAACTAGTGTCACTATAGTACTTCTGAATTTTTAGAAGATAAAAATATAATATAATATAGATATAAATATAAATGTTAGGTAATAAGGAAATGCCATCCTACTAAATAAATTACAATAAAAAATTATAATAAAATTTAAAATGATTCAAATAATTTAATAAAAATTCAATTGTGCTACCTATAATAATATATTAAATGTCAAAATCAATTAATAAATAATAACAATTATAATAGCCGTATTCCATATTCAATGTGTGTATGTTTATATAATATAATGAATGTTAATATTAAATAATTATTTAGCAATAATAATAATAAAATAAGATAAATGTTCCTCCTTCATAATATTGCTGTGCCCATGAGGGTCTATAGAGATACCATAAAACTATGTAACATCTTTTGTAACCTATGGAATGCAATAAAGTTATTGAGTATTGAGTATTGACCTCCTCGCCCATAGATTTACCTCATAGGCGGATAATTAAGTCCCGCCGGGTTTCTTGCTGGTTCTTCAAGAAGCTTGTTCCGAGCCCGTAGTAAATCACACCAAAAGTGACTTTCAATAAGTATTATTGTTAATGTATATTGAATAAAAAAGTTTTTGTTTCTGTTTGCCATGGTTACCACATTTGACAGGAGTGTTGATAACCGCAGATTTTTATTATTTTAAGTTTTTTTCAGGTTGATATCTCTGCCATTTGCCGTTTAATTTTTCTCTGCCGCCTCTTACGACATACCCAAGGGATAATATGGGGTAGCAAATACTCTTACCCTCCAATGGCATTGTATGTATTTGTGTATGTGTGAATACGTGGTCGAGCCACGCTGCTGCTATATTATGGTTGTAGCACAAATGAGTCGGTTCGACCAGAGTAGGAGCACGCCCTCACAGAATAACAGCGTAAAAGTACTTAATGCGGAGACCCTTTTTAGTGATAACGAGACATTCCATTTAGTCCTCAGGGGTAACAATGCATCATTTTGATTCTTAATTGAGGATAAATGTAGATGTCTATGGGCCATAGCATCCACTTACCATCAGGTGGACTGTGTGCTCGTTTGCCACCTTTATACTATAAAAAATGTATGTAGGTATTCATGTATGAATGTAACAGAATTTTGTAATTCAGTTTTCATACAACTGCGGATCCGGACGTCTGAATACACTGAAATTGATGACAATACCATAGTTTCACGACTGTGATATGTGACTTAGTATTCTTACAAGGATCATTATCAGTCATCTTTGTATCTATGAAGATTACTTACTTACTTACTTACTTATCTTCACGCACAATCCCTTACGAGGTAGCCAGAGAGAACAGATCGCCAAGTGTCACGATCCTTACATACCACTTTCTTTATGAAGATTACTGCGTGCTGCTATTATCTTTTTCAACGAATATGTTGATTTTCACCTAATGGACATAATGGATGTAATAATTCAATCACAGTATAACCATTTTTTAAAAACATAAAAAATTACAATTTGCAATTTGTAATTGTATTGTAGCTAACTTACAAGTGTTTACAAACCTAATTTCAATTTCAATTTATTACGTCGAAAAAAAGGGGTTTCATTTCACATTTCATTCCGCTTAAAGCTAAGATATTAAGACTTCGCAGCAGCCTCCTACCGGTATATGTAGTGTAGGGCCACTTTCCACTAGATGGAGTGACGACCTGGTAAGACATGCAGGAATTCGATGGATGCAGGTGACTCAGGACCGCGCTTTGTGGCATTACTTGGGGGAGGCCTATGTTCAGTAGTGGATTTGTGCAGGGCTGAAATGAATAAAAAAATTAAGACTTCTCTTTATTGCTTTAGTGGTATGAACCTCATAAAAGTTTTAAGAATTAAGAGTGAAAACAAGCACATAGCCCGCGTGATCTCTACCTTTGATTACTTTCTACTTTTTGATTCGGTTCTCTTCACTCACCATACGTAAAAATTAGTATTACTGCTATTTTACGCTGGTACTCTATAAAAACTGATCACATTCTTATAGCAACGTTCTGAAAGTCCGATTCACCGGCACATATTTAGGGAACTGCTATGGAACTCGGTTAGTGTCCGGGAACATCTGAGACAGGCCGGCACTCGAGGCTCATCTTATAATAGACTTATATGTTTGACTTGCTTGCAAGTACTACTAAGCAACTGCAGTAATGTTGAGCTTTATTTACTGTCTGAAAATTATATAGTTATCAAATGACTTTGTAAAGAATTAAATCATTTTCTACTAGCTACTTACCTAAAGGGTGGTACCTCAGGGGCACTCGTTTAGAAATCTTTTATCGTTAAAGCAGATATTTCCGAACGTCTTTTGTACCTAACTTGGCCGACTTTTCACATTTAACTTTTCCATCGTAAAATACTCAGACCAGTAAGAGCAGCAGTGTCCAAGTTACGGAAATTATGGTAATGTAATCGCATGCCAAGCTTGAGGATTAAGGCAAATCCTCTATCTCTCTCTTTACAATGGGATAGACTTTTACGGCCTGATGAACTGATGATGAGGACGATAAAAAAAATAGATAATCTATTACATATCGCAATAGAAATAGAAACATAGTTAGAGACATAGCCCAACGGATTAGTAAGCTGAAGTAGCAATGAGCTGGCTATAGAGCTCGAAGAATTGATAACCGATGGGGAATATAGGTTCTCGAGTGGCAGCTTCATACCGGCAGGTGAAGTATAGGGCGTCCCCTCACTAGATGGAGTGACGACCTGGTAAGTGGTAAGACATGCAGAAAATCGGTGGATGCAGGTGGCTAAGTACCGTGCTTTGTGGCAGTCCTTGAGGGAGGCCTATGTTCAGCAGTGGATTTGTGAAGGGCTGTAATGATTGACGATGCATGATGATTATTATTATTGTATTTTCAGTAGTTGAATGTAGAGTTTATAAAAATACAATGTAGGTACATAATACTAAAAAAGAACTGTATTTTTTTTCGCCAGGTAAAGGTGTGGTTCCAGAACAGGCGCATGAAGTGGAAGAGGACCAAGGGTGTGCCAAAACACCCTAAGAAGAAAGATTAACAATGAAGAATGCAATAGCAGCTTTAGTATATTATTCAGATGCCATTAGATGAATCAAATGTAGACGTTGTTTGTTGTATGTTATGAAAGTGATATATATGATTTATGACATTTTAATTGACAAACTGTCATTATTATAGCCTCCTCCATAGATTACAAAGCACTGACATGCTTGCATGAATCGATATTAGTGTATAATTAATCAGATCATCAATCCATTTGAGATACAGAAGTGGGTGGTAGCTCAGAGTTTGCCAGTGCGAGGCTTATAGGCCGGCCCATCACATATTCAGCTAGTTTGTTTTATATTGACGATCGATTGTAAGGGGGCGTCCATTAATTACGTGAGGTGTTTGCTGTTTATGCTGTGGGGGTTACTACAAATCTCACAGAGATGGGGGGTCTTGGCAAATGTCACGTAATTTTTTTCCGCAACAAACAGTATAAAATTTCGACAAAATTAGGTTGAATTAAGTAAAATATGGTTAAATCCTACACAGTAATATTTGTCGCGGTTACGCGAACTCCACAAATTATATAAAAATGGTTATTCAATTTTTTTTAAATAAATTCAACGCAATCATGCACAGATTGACGCATTTACACTATTATTTTTGCATGCCAATTATGGCAAAACATGTCAGTTCCACGTCATTAACCATCTTATGTACCATGTTTTTAAGCAAAAAAATTTTCTATCTATCTAAAAATATGCATTTTGTAAATTCTCACGTGAGATTAGGGGTAGGATGAGGAGGTTGAGCCATGTCCTTGTCAGTTGAATGGTCTAAGGCCATATCTCACGACTCACCAAGGGGGGGGGAGGAGAGGGTAGAAAAATAGCCAAAATCGCCTCACGTAATTAATTAATGGACGCCCCCTAATCGTTAGTAGAGCAACTTGATAAAATTTTATAATATTTGCGTATTACAAAATTTTATCAAGTTCCGATAATTATATAATACATTCAGATGAAATTCTGGTTTTCTACTTTTTGTGCTAAACGTAGTCAGAATTATACTAATAAACTGTTGATGTAGAAAAGTCATAGCGGTCGCTGTAAGAGATAGATGATTGTAATGGGTGATAACAGTAGGTAGATAGGCCATAATCCTGAGTCTTAAAATCTATATAAAATTATTAATGTACTATGGCAGATATTTATGACTTATTTTTAAGCTATGTTTGTATTAGTGTTACAACTACATAATATATAATCTGTGTCTGTGTGTGTGTGTAACAATTTAAGTTCATGATGTCTATTTTATTGTATGTAATAAAGAATAAAACGTAAACTTTAAGATTTATCAACAGTAGGTAGATATAGGTTAATATTACTTAGGCTACATTAAATTTCATATTTTTGAAAAGAAACCGAGGCACACATTTCACGCTCATGCAGGCTGTCAGTTTTACAACAATCACAGTTGTGACTGACGAATAACCTACTGTGTAATGCAGTGATTGACGCCTGCATGAGCGCGTGTACATTACGGTCACCATCCGTTTTTTGTCAATCATGATTGATGGAATTGCATGATTGATGGAATTGATTGAAGCCTGCATAAGCGTGTAATGTACGCCTTACGTAATAATTTTCTTAGTGATTTATATTAAGAATCTTTATAAATTTTATAATAGTAAAAGATAGGAATATATAAAACCAAACGTTATTGCAAATAAAGTTAGTTGTATTTACAATCGTATTAGAAAATGAAATACATTAATATAGTACTATTAAAAACATTTATTTCTTTATTTCTCTTTGGATCGACTGGAAGACTTATGGCCTAAGTTCGCCCATTGTAACCTTTATTTCAAGGTGTCTTAGAAATAAATAAATAAAATCCACTGCTGAACATAGACCTCGCTCAAAAAAAAAAACACCACAAAGCACGGCCCACGTGTACAATTGTACTCTGTTGTAATTGACAATTTTTGGGAACTTTCGTACGTAGAGCAATTTTATTCTCGTGCAGGTATAACCACGTTGGCTACCTTATAATAAATTATCATCTTCTTTTCTTTCTTTCGTCCACTTTGTCTCGTTGTCATCATGAGAGGTGACTATGAGAAACACCGGATAAATGTTATCTTGTTTACGCAAATAAATATTTCATTTCATTTCATTACGCCAAACGTAAAATACTCAGACCGATCACGAGTAGCAGCGTCAAAGGTATACTCTTAGCTCTTACACCCTGGATTTTGTTACCCCCCGGTCACACACTCGTCGAGTGGCATGGGAAGTAGCCAGAATAGGAGGCAGAGACGTAGTGTGGCCACAATACTCGTCATGCCGCACGTCATACTCCTGGTCGTACCCATCGCTCCCTGTTTTTTGGGCGCGAGTCAAAGAACTGGCAAAATGGGCGCGAGTGGCTGGCCATATACTCGCGCAAACGTAGTCCGAATCGAGCACTCGTTACGGAAATACGTCACGTGTCATTTAAAAATCATAAATAGTGTGCCTATCATCATCACATGGGTAAAGAATACACAGCGAAAGCAAAAGATATCTCGACGACAATAACGTATATTTCTTTTTATGACATTGATATAATAAGCTATAGATAATAAATAGACATATCGCGCACGCTGCCACAGTTTCAACATCCATTGTGTTGCAAACGTGAGCGACCCAGTGCGGAGCGTCGCGATTAATTACGCGATTGTGGATGCGCGGAGCAGAGCGATGAGCAGCGCGAGGAGCAGTGTAGCGGCGCCAATACAGCTGTATATGACAATAAGAGGTGTGTTAGTTCAAACTTCCAACGATTTTTGAAGTAAAAACTTCTTTAGCGGAGTTGTACACTTTTTTCTAATGGGTAAAAAATGTTAAACTCGCGTCAGGACACGTGACCCTGATCGAAAATTCGTAAGACGGATGGAGAAAGAGAGAGACAGAGGCGCGGCGAAAATGTATGCCTGTTGTTTCGTTTAGGCGGCGCAGGGCGCTTACGTGAATGTTCGTGTGTGATAATTAAAGCAATTCGTGCTTTATTCCCTAATCATTCCAAAATATAAAAAATGCACAACGTTAATATTCAAGTTTTCACTTCTGCCGGCACTCTCGGAGTGTAAACCGTCGATTTTTTTCTCATTCCTACGGACTTTATTTAGAAACAAAACTTGTTGGGAGCTTTTTTCGGTTTAAAGATCTTTATTTACTCATTAAGACTAATGTCACTTACATGAGTACATTCATACAATTTAAAATAAATCACACAGAACAATATAATAAAATAGTAGACATATTTTAGGGTAGATCAAAATTAGATATATAGAAGTTGCAAGTTAACTGCGTAAGAGCGATGTTTCAAGTATTGATAATATAAGACGGTGGTCCAAGTTATAAAATGTCTTGTTTTTTAATGTGGTCTAATAATTTTTTCTTGAAAATATTGAGTGAACTTGCATCTTTTATAGTTGAAGGGAGTTTATTATACAACTGTGCACCCGCAAATGTTACGGCATTTTTTCCATAATTAGTGCGAATATTTGGTAATACAAGATGGTTTGCGCGGCGTGATGAGTATTTTAGCGTTTCTCCTTTTGTGGTGAATGTTATATTTGAATGGATCATATTGTGTGTGATTTTATATATTAATATACATGTGTTATAGATGTATAATTGTTTGATGTTTAGTAATTTCGTCTCATGGTATATTGTTTTGGTCGAAGTTAAAAAGTCGTAATGATATAAAAATTTTATTAATTTATTTTGCAGTACTTGTACCTTTTGTAGCAAAGTTTTAGCTGCTGTACCCCATATCTCTATTAAGTAAATTAAGTGTGGTTTAACCAATGCGTTATAGATCAAAGGGCGAGCTTTCGGTGGTATACATCGAGCTATGCCATATGTAGAACCTATTAGAGATGAAAGCTTATTTTTTATAATTGATAAATGACCGTTCCATGACAGATGTTTATCAAGCAATAGCCCAAGGTATTTTTCTTGATTAGACTGGCGTAATATTTCTCCGTTAATGTGTAATTTTGTGTGGTGTTGAATTTTTTTGTTTTTTGCACTAAATATTACGTAAGATGTTTTGGCGGTATTTATTGTTAATAGGTTGTACTGGAACCATCTGTGTAGTGTGTTGAGATCTTGTTGAGCAAGCGTAGTAAGGTCATTTATATTCTGTCCAAAGTAGAATAAACATGTGTCGTCTGCATACAGAGTGAGATGGCCGTGTAAGTCTAATTCACAAATATTGTTAACATACACTAAAAACAATAATAAAATTTTAACATCAAGAGGGATGTTACCTAATGTTTGACGGCCGAGAGGGCGAAAGAGTGAGATTAGTAACCATTACGTTGCGGTGTAAAGGAGGGAGAACAACACGAGATCAAAGAGGCAGTCAAAAACATCAAAATAAAATCTAAGTCAATAATATATGTTTGCACGTATGGCAATTTAAAATGCTGTGTTAGACCCTACCTTAATGTAGGGCAGTGAAAGTTACATGTTGCAGAAAAGCACCATAGTATAATAAATGCTGTAGAAATGCGGTCATTAAGGAGAAATTGCGTGATAAGAGATAAGTGTAGATTGCAAGATAACGTTGTGACCAGGATCAAGAAAGGAATGTTTCATTTGGTCATGAAGAAAGAATTAACGAGGAAAGAGTGACAAAAGTAAATTTATGCTGCTGAAGTGAACCGGTGAGGCGGCAAAGGACGCCCTAGACGAGAGGTTATCAAACAAATTTGCAATGTATTGAAAATGGACCAGATTAAGCGTACCCTTAACCGACAAGCATGTATGCGTAGGCATACGAATGTTAAGGAGGCTAGAGAGGTGTGTCAGGATTTTGCCAACATTTTTGTATATAGAGATTGTGAAGAAGAGAAAATACAATGTGGTTTGGAACAAACGCAATAAAACTTATAAATCGACAACTTATAAATACGACACTCACGTCTGTCACCCAGAGGGATAGCTGGGCCACGGACTCTGAATCTGGATCACGTCTGTCACCCAGAGGGATAACTGGGCCACGGACTCTGAATCTGGATCACGTCTGTCACCCAGAGGGATAGCTGGGCCACGGACTCTGAATCTGGATCACATCTGTCACCCAGAGGAATAGCTGGGCCACGGACTCTGAATCTAGATCACGTCTGTCACCCAGAGGGATAGCTGGGCCACGGACTCTGAATCTAGATCACGTCTGTCACCCAGAGGGATAGCTGGGCCACGGACTCTGAATCTGGATCACGTCTGTCACCCAGAGGGATAGCTGGGCCACGGACTCTGAATCTGGATCACGTCTGTCACCCAGAGGGATAGCTGTGCCACGGCCTCTGAATCTGGATCACGTCTGTCACCCAGAGGGATAGCTGGGCCACGGACTCTAAATCTGGATCACGTCTGTCACCCAGAAGGATAGCTGGGCCACGGACTCTGAATCTGGATCACGTCTGTCACCCAGAGGGATAGCTGGGCCACGGACTCTGAATCTGGATCACGTCTGTAAACCAGAGGGATAGCTGGGCCACGGACTCTGAATCTGGATCACGTCTGTCACCCAGAGGGATAGCTGGGCCACGGACTCTGAATCTGGATCACGTCTGTCACCCAGAGGGATAGCTGGGCCACGGCCTCCGAATCTGGATCACGTCTGTCACCCAGAGGGATAGCTGGTACACGGCCTCTGAATCTGGATCACGTCTGTCACCCAGAGGGATAGCTGGGCCACGGACTCTGAATCTGGATCACGTCTGTCACCCAGAGGGATAGCTGGGCCACGGACTCTGAATCTGGATCACGTCTGTCACCCAGAGGGATAGCTGGGCCACGGACTCTGAATCTGGATCACGTCTGTCACCCAGAGGGATAGCTGGGCCACGGCCTCTGAATCTGGATCACGTCTGTCACCCAGAGGGATAGCTGGGCCACGGACTCTGAATCTGGATCACGTCTGTCACCCAGAGGGATAGCTGGGCCACGGACTCTGAATCTGGATCACGTCTGTCACCCAGAGGGATAGCTGGGCCACGGACTCTGAATCTGGATCACAGACGGCAGAGGCAGCGGAAACCATGTACTTACGTGTGAAAGACCTACGCTCGTATAAACGGACGTTGTTTTTTTAATTATTATAGAGTAAGGGTGATAAACGAGCACACAATCCACCTGATGGTAAGTGGATGCTGTGGCCCAGACATCTATATTTTTCTTCGATTAAGAATCAAAACGCAGATGCGTTGTCACCCCTGAGGACTAATATGGAGTGCCTCGTTTCCAGTAAAAAGGGTCTCCGGATCTCAATACTCACCATACGAAACACAGGAGTATTAAACTGCTAATTTACGCTAGTATTCTGTGAAAGCGTGGTCCTTCCCCGATCGAGCCGACCCATTCGTGCTATAACCATAATATGGCTGCAGCGTGTGTCTACAACGTTTATCGAGGTAAATCGTGTTTGTGTGAAAAAAGCCTAAACAGGAATACAAAAGGAGATTTGCGAATGTGAATAAACAAGTAATTTGTTCAGTGGTTATACAAACTGTTTTTTTAAATCTACATATACACGTTTGAAAATACAAAAATAATAGCTGTTAGGTATTCACGTTTTGTTTATTTAAATATTTTGTTTCAAGAATTTTATTTTTAATAAACAGGCGTTACTTTGCGGAAATCCATTATATTAAAGTTGGTAGGAATTTCCTCGCCCATATCCGCTCAGTGAAATAGAATGATCTGTCTTACCTAGTTTGAAAAACACCTCCCGCCCTCCCTCATTTGCTTAATTCTTACCAACCTTAATTTTATTCTTTACTATAACGTTTTAAGCGTTAGCAGCACTGTGGGCACTCGTCCCCAACGTTCCTGTTATAGTCAATCAAAAGTAAAAAGAAAGGCTAATAGAGGAGATATATAGTGGCCATGTTTGGAAGACTGTTTGACAACCGCAGTATTTTTGTTATTAGGAAAACACTGCTGTCTATCTACGGGTTTGTTTCGCCCTGTCGCCTCTTACGACACCCACGGGACACTGTAGGGTAGTAGATATATTCTTACACTAAAACTACAGTCATCCTCAACGAACAGAAATAAATACAGTTTGTACAGTGTATACTTGGTGTATACATAACGTGACCATTTATTTTTTGACGCCAAACGGGACATTGGTTTATTTAGGTCAATTAACAGGTAGTCAATAAAAAAACACTTTTTTAAAATTATTTATTCAAAAAAAAATGCAGTTAGCTTAAAAACATATTTCTCACAGGAACAAATTTGCTTTAATATAGCTGGTGGTGATATTAAGTAAGAATGAACCTCTTTGTACCTTTTTTTTATAATACTCACCTAAACTATCAATATCGCCATTAGAACTGAAATTTGTAGTTCGTCAAAAACTTATACATCTTCATTACAGTCAATATATTCCTTTACAATTAATACATCCTGAGATTTTTGAACGTCTTCCCATGCGGGAAACTTTTTTAAATCTGCCCAACAAAATATCTCCATTTCTTTGGTAAGAAAGCAAGTCCACTGCTCCAGATATTCACGGCTTGTTTCATAAAATTCTGTAGCCGCCCTTTTTACCAATTTTTCATCTATGTCAGTAACATTATCTTTCGATTTCTCTTTTAATTGACGGACAGTAATGGAAGAAACTGATTGGTCTGTTTCTGAGCCAATTGTCTTTGAGTTGATTGATTTCTTTTGCAGCTTCAATAGCCGATACAGTCTGAACTTCGAGTTTCAATACAGCTTGATGAAAACTTGCTGACTGGGCGTGTAAAAAATAAAGCCATAATTCGGATGCGGGATCTTCAAAAAAGTTTTTTAGTAACAACAACACAAATTTTCGCGCGGTTTCAAAAAACGGGACAATTTTGCGTCCCAGAGTTCATTTCGGGGACACCGGGACTCGTAACTATAAAAAGGGACAGTCCCGTTCAAAACGGGACGTCTGGTCACGTTATGTATACACTGTACAAACTAAAATTACTAAAGTACTTATTTTACTTGACTGCTGTAGAAGGTGGGTCGGGGTAAAAGTATGAATGTAACATACTATGATGAGTGAGCATAATACCAAGGTGCTCTAGCCATTCTACCATACCGACTATAATAGCAAATGGAAGGTGAGTGATGTATTCGCCATTGATACTAATACCGTATCCTTTCCAGTGTAGTAGCTTGAAAATGTTTTAATGTGGGTCTACGCTAGAGGAGCCGAGCATGATCCGAGCACAAATTCGTGTAGTGTGGACTGACTTACAAACCTGGAACGAGCGCGCTTCGGGCGTTTGGTTCGTGCTCGACCTATTGTCGGTTTTTTTGACGAACACAAAGGAATTTGCATCGCGCTCGAAGTGCAATTGTTGTAAGCTCGTTGTACGTCCACTTGACACCGCGAGTAGAGCGGCTCAGCTTGTGCTCGGCTACACTATCTTAGACCTTAGACCCATCTTTACAATGCAACCGTGGAGTTTCGGGGATACGTCACCCTGTCTTTTACACCTCCGCGCTTCCGAGACAGTCAACGTTTGTAGATTATAAGCATTTTATATAAAAGCTCCTTATAATTTTGGCTAAGGTTCTGGTTTGCTCGATAAGCAATTGAAAGATTTTAACATATGGTAGAGCAACGCTACAGTAATGTAATGGTAGTGGCACAAATGGGTCGGCTCGACCAGGGATGGACCACGCTCTTATAAAATACCAGCGTGGCTGCTGTATTTCGTATGGTGAATTTAGGGAACCGAAGGCTCTTTATACTAGAAACGAGGCATTCCATCTTAGTTCTCATGAATGACAACGCATTCTAAATTTGGATTCTCAATCGATGGTAGATCCGTTCACTTACCATAAGGTCGACTGTGTGCTCGTTTCACAATTTTACTATACAAAACCTTAACCTCTACATCCTCATCATTTTTATACGGTAGAGCCATGCTACAGTTATATTATGAGTAGTATAGTTGTAGTACGAATGGATCGGCTCGACCGGGAAAGGACCACGCTCTCACAGAATACCAGCGTCAAATAGTAGCTTAATGCTGCTGTGTTTCGTATGGTGAGTGTAGAGAACTGGAGACTCTTTTTAGTACAAACGAGGCATTCCATCTTAGTTCTCACGGGTGACAACGCATCTGCATTTTGATTTGTAATCGAGGATAGATGTAGATCTCTACGGACCGCAGCAACCACTTACCCTTAGGTGGAATGTGTGCTCGTTTGTCACCATATCCTATAAAAAATATCCAATTTATTCGTTTATAAATCTGAGTTTCCATCCGGATGATACTGCAACACCGCTTAAGCACACATATACTTTAACGTGTTTTGAATTTCGTAGGTTACAGCGGACAAACAAAAAAAAAATCATTTCAAGAGATAAGGATATGTTTATTAGACAAATGTATACCTCGGACACGAGTCGGGCGCGAGTCGCGCGTTAAACTAAAAGATAATATTGTAAACTAACACTCTATCTTTGGAAGAAACTAAATATCCGGGCTATGAGGACCAACTATACGTGGGCATAGAATCACAACGTACCACCGTCGAAAGAAAAGAAACAACTTTCTGATAATACTTCCAAATACTTATAATACGTTATAACAATTTTCAAGTGTTAAGGCGTTGCTTTCCTAAATACCTCAAACCTATTTTGTATTGTTTGAAAATGTATTGTAAGGCTATAAACGTAAAGTACAATTTCCAAATGCACACACGTATATTACATTGAGTGTTTGTTAAAATTTCCTATATAACAAATATAAATAACTTACAAAAATAGCGTATTTGATATAGTATTTTCACTTTCACAAGAGTAAAAACTAAATATTAACAAAAATATTTGATGTCAATTGTTTGACAAAGCGTGCTTGTGCTTTGGTAAATTATCATGTTTTTGAATTGCTTACACCACATAAATGTAATTTATTCCGTAAGACATAAATACCAAATTGGCTTAACACACGAAACAATAGAAAATTAAGTCATTTCCCATTAAACTGTTTAGTTTGTATTTAGTTTAGTTTCCTATTAACTAGTTTAGTTATTAACCTTAATGGAGGAAGCAAATTAGTTTATAATTATTGTTCTATAAAATGGTTTCGACGGAATTTTGTCAGGTGCTTGTTAAGCGTATATCCATTGTTTCCAGTAACGACTATTTTGTTCCAAGGATTACCAGACTTGAGTATTAAATATTTAATGATAATTAGAAATTGATTCTTTGGACTTTTATGATTTGAATTCCGATAATATCTATGCGGAAGGGGGCACAAAATAAATACCTTTTATCGCGCAGACTAAGAAAGTTTGAGCCCGCGGCCCCTAACGCGTGTTGCATCAAACAAGTCTGACACCATCATGAGGTAATTACGTCATGTAATTTGAATTTGCTATATTTAGTAGGTAGTGTTAAAACTCGGTTGACTTCGTACTTGGAAGTTAAATTTGATTTATAGTAGGTATTTAAAATGTAAAAACAAGAAATTTTTTAACTGTAAAAACTATCAGATATTCATACCTCCAAATGCCCATACAATTTTAAAATAAATGTTTGTTTTGACAGCTCTTTTTCGAGTGAAATGTCAAGTACCCAATTGTGATGTATGAAAATTTATGGAAGACAATATAATACACTGTGGTTGACCCTACATTGAACCTTCGTTAAGCGACTACACTATAGTACGTAGTACTATTATGTATTCTGTGACTATAGTATACTTGCACGGAACTATAGTTTAAAGGTAGTCTAACAGTTGGGAAACGAATGTGCTTGTGCAGAGCAACGGCGGGGGCCCGGCGGGGCGGCGCGGCCTTCCAGCGCACTCCACTAAGTGTGCTGTACAATACATGAGGTTGATGAATATTTAACTAATTTTTCGAAAAATATAATATCTATAATGGTGAATTACTGTTATGGGAGTTATTAAGTAAAGTTACAGCCTATATGCGTCCCACTGCTGGTCACAGGCCTCCGCCCATTTCTGAGAGGGTTTTAGGACAAGGAATTGTCCGCCGCGCTTACCCAATGCGTGTTGGCGAACTTCACATGTCTTCGAAATATTTTTTTTTCTTATTTCTCTGACATGCAGGTTTCCTCACGACGTTTTCCTTCACCGCCGAGCACGTGGTAAATCAGCACTTAAAATTGCAATTAACAATTTCATTGGTGCCGGCGGGGATCGAACCCGGTTTGCTCGCGTACTGTGAAATTTACAGCGAGCGCTAACCATCTGAGCTACCACGGCTCATGAGTTACTAAGTAAAGTTGAATTCATGAGTATGCATGTAACGTTAATAAATGATAATGAGTATTATAATATTGAAATTTATTTTATTCCCAATTTCGTGACAACCCCAAGCATACACGCCGCTCGGGTAAATACCTAAACGGGCGGCAGCATCGCCTGACATTAAAGCCTGGTTCACATTTTGAGAAGTGAGAAGTGCAATTGACAAATGACAAGTGCTTTGTGCGTATTTTATTCACACATCACTTGTTACTGCCTGTTCACACGCACTAAGTTGTTATTTGTCAGTTGCACTTGTCACTTCTCAAAATGTAAACCGGGCCTAAAGGCGTTTCAAAACTGTTAGACTATCTTTAAACTGTGACGGAACGCAGGTAGTATGCATATGTGAATGTACATGCAGCGCACTTGCGGTGATCTGTATCTCTCTCTCATCTGATCTGACCTTAAAATACAGGCTTTATGAAAGCAAAGAAAGAAAGATGAATCTGCCATAATCGTCACATTTATGCGGATTAGGGATTGTAGTATGTTTTAGTTTAATTTAGAATTAACATGCAAGCATCTTTACTTAATTATGCGATCATTGTCAATAATTTTCTATCAATTCTGGCTTCAAATGTTTTACATCTGGTTGTATGCTTCACTAACTTGATAGTTGTGTCGAAATGTATAAGGCAATTTAAAACGCATGTCAAAGCAAAGAAAAAATCAAACAGAATAATTGTATTGTATTTTGAAACATTTTCGTTGTTATATTTTATAAAAAATAAGTTGTATCACATTTTATTTTCGGGATGCAATAAAATAACACTGATACGAAAGCAACGCCTTGACATATCAGTTTACTGTACATCTAAATGTTAACATTGGACCTTACTATAATTATTGGACCAAATAAAATACTAGTAATTCTCAACAATAGATATATATGTAAATGTTTTAACTTACAATTCTCAACCATGAGCTTTGTTATATTATAAAAGTCGTCGGAACTCTTTTTGTGTGGTGTATGTACAGTGGCATATGACATTTACAGATGTTACAGTCAGGCACTCATAGAATCACTCATTTGTTACTAACTTCAAATTGAAAAATGTTTGTTTTTTAACTTATTAACATGACGATGTTATTGATGCATCTAACTTATTTTGTATCATGATCTGTTACTTACAAAAGTAGATTTCAGATTTGTTTCCTACATTCAACTTAAAATCTTACTCTTGTTATGGTTTATGAATTTTATTGTCTTTAAAATAATATCTCAACATACTACACAACATCTCTAAAGGAAAGTTGAAGGTGTTTCATTCAGGTAAAGCATGCTTCATTCATTTGGCAAATTCCATCATTTCAATTAACCTAACACCACAATTTATTTTTATATAAATATAAATGAATATTTTTTTTAAGTTTTCTGCCATTATGTCTGTATTTCACACATTTACTTATTAATGATAAGCGTTAAAAATTATTATACACAAATGTTTCGCGAAATAAATGAGTAGCTAATTTGTGTTCATATTCATATTGTCTATGGGGCCACATTTTTGGTAGGTTCAGTGCATTACACTATAATATAAGTGAATTAGTTTCTATGAAACATTATTACAACAATGGAAAAATATGCTCCAGTGATATTCCAACTATAATTATTAATTAATTACAATTTTAGGAAAGTATTTCATTATTCGACAATATCTCATTTTTACAGTACATTCACAATACAAACGTTTGGTTTTTTTTTTCAAAGTCCACAAAAACTATCACAAAGTTCGGAAAATATTTTTATGGTTTCTTTTAAAAACAAGACATAATGTCTATCTAGTATAATAAAAAATTAAATATCGTCGGAAAAAATCCAGCCTATATACATCAAAGTAAATTGTCTATATTCACGCAAATGATACGAATGCAATTTTGTTGTAAGATCTCGTATAATAAATTATAAATGCAATAATCGAATCTGACTAGAGAATTTTGAACAATTCTATATCATCAGTTTTCATGTATATATTTTCAATTATAAAGGATTTTGGAGTAACCTTTGTAATCTGTATATATTTTGGCGCGCTTTTATTAAAATTTAGATGAAGTTAATTGCTAGTTGATTTAGCTTATACAAACATATTTCCATTTCTGTTACAGAAAATTATTACATACATAATATTTACTACTTGATTTGAATTGGATAAGAATGTTATTTATTTATCAGTAGAAAAATGGTAATATTATTTCAGTAGTAGTTAAACAGTAATTATCAGAACATGTACATGTTGTAACTTACGTTTTTAAGCATGGAAGATGTAATATTAATTTTTTATATTGAAACATTTAAAATATTTAGCAGTACTCTGTGTATAGAAATTGAAATTCAATGAATTTCGTTTTTAGCATATAACTAAATTGTGATGAGTTTTATAGGCAGTATCGGAACCGACTTTCGCATCATTTGCGCAAAACAAAAAATTGATAAAATAAAATAAAACCTAAAATTTCAGAGTAATATGATATATTTAACACAATCCTTGTCACCAGTATTCACAGCACGTAAATCCAACATCCCTAAACTAATATGTACACAGTATTTTTTAACATTATAAGGCTCAACCGGTGCTCTCACTTATTATATTGCATATGCCTTGTGTCAATTCACTTCCAGGCAATTCATCTCACTAAGCTATATGAAAATAGGCATTTTTTTTAATACAGCGGTCCAGAGTTTCACGTAACTACTCACACTGTAGGTCCCATATATTATTTGCATATAGGTAGTTTCACATCACTCACTTTACACAATTTTTAAATATGATCACTATTAACTAAATACACAAATGCGCTAAAACGTCATTTAAATGACGAATCCGTAACATACGCAATAGTTCTGTTCCTATTAATATTAATTAGTGTGTGAAACATGATTTGGCCTACAAACGTTTCGTAGTCACGGCTGGCCGTCGCTATACGACCACGAAGAACATGCTTCGTTATGGCCTTTGTTCAGTCGAAACCACAGCCTGAGAGGGCGCCACGGTCGCAACAGGAACCGGCAACGGTTGGCTTGCAATAACCGTTTGTGGGATCACTGTCAACGACTTTGGTATCTTCGGCATGACCATATGACTGGCTGCCATTATCGGCATATTTGGAGTTAGCACGGTTTCGCTAGTAATGGACACAGCTGGTCCTAGTTGAGGAATTTTGATAGGTGTTGAAGTCACAAGCAGGGATGGTGATGACACAACTGGTGAAAGGGTCTGCGATGTGACAGTCGCTGTCTTCGGTGGGATGGGCGCTATAGTTATGTTCTTTAAGCCAACATTTTTCAGTATTGTTGCTGCATTTGTACCGATTTGAAGATCCGGTACATCTTTCTTTTCAGACTCTTTTTCGGTTGGGATATTTTGGACAACTGTGCCACCGTTGCCCAGCATAGTCGACGTCTGGACTTCTGTGACTACTGTTGTTTCATCGGACGGTTTTTTGACCTTGGACTCGCCGTCATGCAACTGTTGGAGCTTCTCACGCCTCATTATGCACATCTTATTGTAATCTTGTAAAGTTATATGGTACCGTTTGCCCGAAGACATCACTTGTACCAAGCTTGGTAAGGTTCGTCCATCAACTGCAACTTGAGTGGGTTCCCGAGCGATTTTCGCTAGGTTTTCCTGGAAAGATAAATATTACATTATTTGATGAAAAATATGAAGTATTTTTACTTTTCCACACACTTTGGTACTAATTTATTTTATTTATAACCTGATTGAATTGAACTGAACATTCGCAAGCACAAAAATAACTTTATTATTTTATCCAGGTTGAAAAAAGCCTATTACAATACAAATCAAATTGTCAACTAGAATAAGATTATGGGAAAATCTATGAGAAGGCCTTTGTTCAGCAGTGGACTTTGATAGACCATAATAGAGGTAGATAGATGGATTGTACCAGATTATACATATGACTTAAATTCTGTTAGGGTTGTAAATCTAATGATTACTGTTCAACTACCTTTCAAATTGTCCTTTACAGTAATTTCGTGAATGTATATAAAACGAAAGACTGAAATATTCGAATTAACTTACCGGAGTAATAGGCATTAAAGTAGGTCGCCACGGTTTACTCGTAGTTTTGGTCTTCTTAGGTGTATCTGATTTTGGTGAGGTCTCTTTCTTCTCTTTTGGTGGCTCGAACTTTGGAGCCGGAAGTGGCGCCGCTGCAACTTCGGTGGGGTCAGAAGCTGACACTCCCTTAACCAACTGCTGAATATTGTGCAATACATTCTGTATCGCTTTCCTACCTTGAGCATTAGGTGTATTTATTGCTATGAGCTCTGGCGGCAGAGGTTTAGACTTAGGCTTTTCTGTAGTCTTAGGTTTGTTTGGCTTAGGAACTGATCCGGGGGGTGGCATAAATTTCTTTGGATCTTTCTCTTCTGTATTTTGACTTGATTTGAGAAGACTCTTGCCGTTAACGGACGGCTTTTTGCGGAACTCTATCAGGCTGATAGCGGGCTCACTTTTTCTAGGTGCATCGGTCACTACATTGTCATATGCTCGGAGTCTACTTTGCACTGAATCACTGTAAGTTGCCGCGTTAGGTGACGCGTTATGAGATAGCACTAGATCACCGCTTCTAAAGTATTTTTCAAGCAGAATAAGATGCCGGAGGAAACTTGATTGGTTTCCATAAGGCCTTTGAAGTTCATTCCAAAGTTTCTTTGTTTCCAGATCATACTGAATCTGCGTATTACATTTTTCCCAACCCTCAGGTGTAATTCCTTTGACATTATTAAATTCTATGTTACATTGCAAATTCATTTCTTCTTCACCCGGAAACAGCTCTCTAACTGATATAGAAGGATTAGTTTCTAATCTCTTAACCGGATTTGAGTATTTTGTCTCATTTACTTTCTTTGGTTCTTTATCTACAGACAATTTTTTGGATAGTTCACTAAGGTTTTTCTTCACCTGGGTGAAACTTTCAGACATTTGCCATTTATTCTTAAGGGTGTTGATATCCGCTGGTTTCTTATTAGGTATTGATTCTATAGTACATTCGTCATTTAGAGATATGTTCTGTAGGATAGTTATTTCCTTCGATTTCTCGGAATCGAACATTTCTACATCACTGTCCTTTTTGGTGGTTTTGTCTTTGTGGGTGAATATTTGACCAATTTTGTGAATTCTCTTTGAATTTTTATCATTTATTCTGTTCTGTTGTCCCGGTTTCTGTATGCCCACATTATGCACTTTCAGGATATTCTTTTGCTTTTGTGTCAAGTTTGGAGGCTTCTGTATGAATTGCTTGGGATTGTTTTGTTTCTGGAGGAGATACTGTAATTCCGTTCGTTTGTCCAGTGGAAGTAAGGGAGTGTCAAAATCAAATACTGTTTCTGACTCTGAACCGTCACTTTGCATTCCTTCTGGCTGCTTCGTTGCGTTAGGAACAGGTATTTTATTTGATGATATCAGACTTTCTATGTCCTCTTCTATCGGATTTGAGTTATTGGATTCATTACTATCTTTAACTTTTTCTTTTTCAGGAGAGCTTTCTGTCATTCTTTCAGAAGATTCACTATCGGGTTTTGCATCAGGTTCTGCAGACTTGCGCTGTTTAGATTTTGTGCGAGCTTTCTTTTTCTGTTTTCCACCACTGATACTGTTGTCGTCTAGGATGAATGTGTTTTCCATTTCACTTTCCAGTTCGGGCGGTAGCTCTATTTCGTATATTTGAAGTAACCTGGAATTTTAAAATATAGATTATTAAATACTAATAAGGTAACACCAAGATCAAGTTACATACATAATATAGCACCATATTTTACCGAAATTTTATACCCTACCATATTGCTATATTTGTTTAAAAATAATGAGCGTCTATAGAGACTAAAAGTAAGAATATGATGAATGTATTATCTGCATGTTCCAAAGAACCGGTTAGGGGGAAAGCAATAAGGACAGCTAAAAATCTAAATTTGCAAGAATGTATAAATTAAATGTATGCTCCGTAAAATAGATTGCGCTATTAACAATCATATTGTGTGTATTACACAAATTTAAATAAGTAATCCTAACTAAAACCGGAGAGGCCGATGTCTAGCAGTGGACTTTTATATTCTGATGATGACAATTATAAACGTGGTAGTAATATAATATAATAAAGTATACACAAACTAATTCACATGTTGTTAACTTCATAGCATGGGGATAAAGAATAGCTTAATGTAGTAATGTGAAAGAAAAATTGTAGTAATATTTAGTTTACTAGGTCTAATAGGCTTTTTTTCTTATAACCCATCTTTATATGTACCGACCTCTTGAAAGATTCTACCACCAAGTAGCAGTGCATTTGTGTGTGTGTGTGATGTTTGAAGTTGAAATCAGGTGACCATAGATTGCATCCTTCATCAGCCTTTAAAGGGAGGGTTTGCCATGATTGTCAGCTTGGCAGGCAGATCGATAATCACAGTACGAAACGTAAACTGGCTTTGACACTACCTATCGCCAATCCTGGTAAAAGTTCTGGTAAAGTTCAAGTCTTGCATGAATGAGATTATAGTACAGGTATATATAATCTATTGGAAACCATAAGATTTTTTTGGCATATCCTATAGCTGCCTTTTTTTTAGAAAAGAGTGGGCAAACGTGCATGCGGCTCGTCTGATGGTTAGTGTCAACCGCCGCCCATGAACAACTACAACAGTAGGGGAATTACAAGTGCGTTGCCGGATTTAAAAAAAAATAATTAAGCTCTTTTCTTGAAGGTCCGTAAGTCTTATTGCCGTCGTACAAAGAAGTCGTGCGAGGAAGAAAACTCCTAGAAAATCGTATAGTGGTGGACCTCCAAGCATCCAGATAGTGTGGATAGTATTGAGTTTTGTGCGTTGATGAAATTTGGCGACTTGACAATCACGGCACAAAATGTGGTGATGATTCTCTACCACCACCGCACGCCAAGGCTGCAGTGGTAACTAATAACAATATAAGATCACTGCTGAACATAGGGAGTGCTAGACCAAGAAAACCCACAAAGCACGGTCCTGAGCCACCTTCGGTCATCAACTCTCTGTAACTCTTACTAGGTCATCATTCCATCTAGGGCTTTATACACTTTGCGTAGTAATATGAGGCTGCATTCAACAACCTTTGTCCTTATTAGATGGCAGTTCTTTCAGCTATATTTAAAAGTTTGAGTCTACCTAAAAGCTTGTTGTAATGTAGCAATGTTCGCTGATGACACAAAGATATTCGCAAACCCACTAGTGGACTTTGATCGTCTTAAAGCAGATCTAATTAAAATAACAGATTGGTCAAAAAAGTGGCTTATTAAATATGAGTAAATGCACAGTCCTCCATATAGGAAACCGAAACCCTTGTTTCATACGAGGGTGGATTGAAAAGTACTCGGCCAAACACAGATCCATTCAATTCTAAAAATCAAATCTACCCACATTATTTAGTTCAGTTCAGACTAGTTCATTGTGTGAAGTTCGAAACGTGTGCGATAATTAGTTGATTTTATAAATTTATTAACAAAGTAATCGGACATAATTTCCGCGAATGGAGCAAATCGAGCAGCGTGCCGTCATTAAGTACCTCCATAAGAAGGGGCTATCATCAAAAGCCATCCATGATGACATGGTCAGTACATTAGGCGATTGTGCTCTGTCATATTCATCCGTCAAAAAATGGATAGCAGAATTTAAGCGTGGTAGAGAGAGTGTGAAAGATGAACCCCGCTCTGGAAGGCCTTCGACGTCAACTACTGACGAAAATATTAAAAAAGTACTTGTACTTTAATAATGGGAGACCGCAGATTAAAAATTAGAGAGATAGCCGAGATTATAGGCATCTCTTATGAACGAACTCAAAACATCATTGTCAACGAGTTGGGTTTCCACAAGGTGTCTGCGAGGTGGGTTCCGCGACTGCTTTCAGTTGAACAAAAAAGGACGCGATTGACTATTTCACGCGACTGTTTGGAGTTATTTGAAGCCGATGCAGATGATTTTTTGAATCGTTTTGTTACTATGGACGAAACATGGGTTCATTACTGTACACCGGAAACAAAACAACAATCAAAACAGTGGAGAAGACCTGGTTCACCACCCCCTAAAAAGGCTAAGTCGATTTTGTCGGCAAATAAGGTGATGGCTTCAGTATTCTGGGACTCGAAAGGTGTGATTATGATTGATTATCTTGAAAGGGGTCAGACTATAAACTCTGATTACTACTGCACCTTACTACGTCGTTTACGAGAGGAAATAAAAGAAAAACGTCGAGAAATGCTCAGAAGAAAAGTCCTGTTTCATCAAGATAACGCCCGTGTTCACACGTCAGTACAGTCAATGGCTGAAATTCACAACTGTGGCTTTGAACTGTTACCGCATCCGCCGTATTCACCTGATCTGGCACCATCAGACTTCTTTCTGTTCCCTAAACTAAAAAAGCACTTGGGAGGTCAAAGATTTTCGACAAACGACGAGGTCAAAGCAGCTTTAGACGCATATTTTGACTCTAAGGAAGAATAATTTTTTTTCAACGGTCTAAATGCTTGGAAGGGGAGGTGGCAAAAGTGTATTGAACTTGATGGTGATTATGTAGAAAAATAAAAATATAACTGATTTAGTATGTGTTTATTTTCTTGGTTAGGCCGAGTACTTCAGAGTTTTCAATCCACCCTCGTATATAAAACCAATGATATACCTTTGGAAAAAAGATTTAGGTGTGCATATAAGTAACGATCTAAAATGGAAACATCAGATCACAGTTATATTTATCTGCGTCGTTGTCAGTTACTCTGGTTCAACTGGGATATCCTCTGTATCCATATTGTGAAATAATAATATTCTAATATTGTAATAAAAAAGAAAATCAGACCTGCGTCTACAAGCCTGTGCATATTTATCATTGTGCCCTGGCCGCTGTAGCAGCGTGCAATAGTTTCTGCACATTTTGCACAGCACGGGCCGCTCGGTGAACTGCACTGGCACACCAGCATCCTTCAGTAGTGGGTTCAGTTCCAAGTAGCCCTGCAATAGTATATTGTTGTTGGGTTCTGTTATTCTATCTATCAGTTGAATGTATAGTTATAAATTTTATAAATAGTGAGACTTTTCTAGCTTTCACACATGTATAGATGAGATAGATATTCAGCAAGGAAGCATAGCCAGCGTTCTTGGTATTATATCGGGGGGGGGGGGGGGGGGCTGTATGATAATTTAAGTTTCTAGTTTTAGTATTATTATTAAATTAATACTATAGTATGTTTTTATTAAACTAATAAATATAGTATGTCAGTTTATTGACTAATATAAACTGCTATTTATGGTTGACATACAATATCGATTTCGGTACATAGTTAAAATGTATATAATATTGAATACAAATAATTATGTTTGTCCTTGTGAAATTTATGTATGTAAATTGCACCCATAATATAGGATTAAAATCCTAATTTGGAAGAAACATTTTTTTTTAAAGAAACAAAAACAGACCAGGGATTCGAACCCGGGAGCTCAGAATCGGCAATCGCGTTTACGACCACTAGACCAATGAGGCAGTCATTCAATATCATATATGGCAGAGCAATTAAGTTACTTTATAAACCAATATAAACATTTCTAATATAACAAAATCATTATAGAACCCCCAGTTATTGTCAACCAAAACAACCATACAACAATACATATATTTCATAATTTGGATGAAGATATCGTAAAATAAGAAGTATAAGCGCGTACGGATAAAGAATGGGATTAGATCTGGCGACTCATAGAGTCAACATGTCCGGTACCAATAGCGAAAACCCGCCAATAACGATATATGGTTGTAACGTTATATTATTTGGTTGATTGGGAAATTTTTATTAATGAGAAAATATCTGGAAAAACGCAAGTAGGTACATTAATTTAAAATTAAATTTATAACTATAGACCCGTTCTGACTTTGCCTGGGTGGTTTCTAATAATTTGGCGTTATTTAGATTTAAGATAATCATTAAAGACCATTTATTTTGTCTTATCAATATTTTTATAAAATCTCTAAATCCTTTCAAATAAAATTTAGTCCAGATCACTCCTGGTATTACACTCGATTTTTTCGTGAAGTTTCATTGCAATTGGTTTAGCCATTCCGAAGATGAGCTAGAACAAACAGGCAAAGGAAATTTTTAAAAATGGTTACTTATTTCTATATATAATAGTTTTTGTTTGAGATACCATTAAGGTCACTATTAAATATTACGTTGACAAGAAATATTGTATTGTAAGAGGGTGACATTGAAAGTTCTTAGAAAATCGAAAACTGAACAAACTAGCATGTTATTAGTTTTATTATATCTTCTCAAAATAGTGTCCATTTACATCAATATATCGCTGCATCCGATGTCACCACTGAGAAAAGTACTTTGCCCACTTGTCCTTACGGGGTCTCTTCTACGGCATTTTGAAACGCAACCACTGCTTCTTCGGCGTCCATAAAATGTTTTCCTCAAAGTTTTTCTTTTAATTTTGAAAATATATGAAAATCGCAAGGTGCGAGGTCGGGGTCTATAGGGCGGGTGACCCAGTAATTCTACGTCTGACGTCGCGTCGCCAAGTAGTCGATTGTTTGCTTGGCGGTGTGCGACGAGGCGTTTTCGTGGTGAAGGAGGATCCTACTGCGAGGTCGTTTCTACCGAACTTTTTCCAAGACAAGTGGCAAATAATTATTAGTGTACCACTCCGAAGTTACTGTTTTTCGATCCTTTAAAACAATTATTGCGTAATTACCTGTTCTTCCGAAGAACGAGGCCACCATCTTTTTTCCCACGCTTCGACCTCTGTTCACATTAGTTGGAAACACCCAGAACAGCAGACTTAATATTCTTAATATTTTTTTTTTATTTTTTTTATTTTAGAAAAAAGAATATTAACAATGCTATAAACATTACTAATATTCCCCATTAACCACTCGTGGTAAGCTTAAATTGCTTGTGTTACGAGTGGTTCACGCCAGTAGTCGAATGGCGGATTCGAACCCACGACCTTTTTGAGTTCGCGGTCCGCGCCCTGCCATTAGGCTGCTGTCGCTTGTAAACTGTCTCTTAGTTTCAGGATTATAGCAATAAATCCAGCTTTTGCCACCCGTAAGTATGTCGAACACAGCATTTGAGTCACTTCCGTTAAATCTTTGAACCATTTCACGACACCAATCAACACGACGGAGTTTTTGGGCCTTTGTCAAATTATGAGGTATCCACCGGGCACAAAGCTTCCTGACCGCTAATTGTTCATGGAGGATTTTGTGCACTTGACTCATACCGATGTCTAAGCTTATCTGAATCTGCTGATAAGTCACTCTTTTGTCAGTCTCTATCATACGCCCCACAACACTGATGTTATCTTCAGTCGGCGCCGTAGAAGGCCGTCCCCTCACGCAGATCATCGGTGAGTTTAGTGCGACCTCGTTTAAACTCGTTAAACTAGTTGTAAACAGTGGCACGAGATGGGGCTTCATCGTGAAAGGCCAATCGAAGTCTATCATAAATTTCTTGTTGACTTAAATGACATCGAGTCATAATAATCAATGGACGAAAATTTTCTCGCGTTAAATTCATGCTGACGTGACACAGACAATTTATGAATTTGCCGCCAAAAACAAAAAACAAATTAATAAAATACATACACAATAATATTGGCAATGAGTTCCATTTCCAAAATTTGAATTTAATTTTTAATTATATCATTAACAAGTGGCCAGTTATAAAAACTTTCAGTGTCGCCCTCGTATGAAACAGTTCGCAAGGCAAGGCAGTAAGGCGTTGTTAGGACATTTGAGCATGTACTCACGTGGTGTATGAAGTGCACGTTGTGGTGCTTGGTGATGCGGCGGCGGCACAGCACGCACGCCATGAGCGGCGCCAGCGCGCGGTGGTGCTCAGCGCACAGCGGGATCGTGTGCAGCCCCGGGTAGTCGCACTCCAGCTTCAGCTTCACATACAGAAATGGGAATGAAATGTGAGTTTTTCACTATTTATTTACACCTCCTCCATTTTTTTCTTTCTAAACATTTTACACCGTTAACCTTTTATCAGCGATTATCTGTTTGTTAGTACTTTTAAATTACTTGATAAACTTTGATGCAATTTTAATATATTGCAAGGATAAGTAATTACATTGTAAGGGTGGTAGACTAAATTCAATCTGTATCTGTAATCTGCTCGAAGTTGTTGACGAGTACGTTTACTTGGGACAAATAGTCCGACTAGGTAAGTCCAACTTCGACCGAGAGGTCAATCGACGGATTCAACTCGCCTGGGCAGCGTTCGGGAAATTACGACACATCTTCTCGTCAGGTATACCCTCAATCTCTAAAAACTAGATTGTACAACCAGTGCGTGTTGCCAGTGATGACTTACGGATCTGAGACGTGGTCCTTCACTGCTGGCCGTATGAGGACGCTCAAGGTCGCTCAGCGAGCTATGGAGAGGGCTATGCTTATGCTAGAGTTTCTCTGCGTGATAGACTCAGAAATGAGGATATCGGCAGTAAAACCAAAGTGACCGACATAGCCCAACGGATTAGTAAGCTGAAGTGGCAATGGGCCGGCCATATAGCTCGAAGAACCGATAACCATTGGGGAAGAAAGGTTCTCGAGTGGCAGCCTCGTATCGGTAGGCGTAGTGTAGGGCGACCCCCCACTAGATGGAGTCACGACCTGGTAAGATATGCAGGAAGTCGATGGATGCAGGTGGCTCAGGACCATGCTTTGTGGCATTACTTGGGGGAGGCCTATGTTAAGCAGTGGACTTGTGAAAGCTGTAATGATGATGATGATGATATTATTTCAGGTTTCCAAAAGATCCGGGTAATAAAGATAAATACTTATCCTTAACGTTTTATTATAACCCCTTTTCTCTATTTATAAAAGCGTCTATTACTAAACACATCTACTACTGAGACACTTTCATTACTTAGTTATATCTTAGTGTGAGACTCCTGGATGGAGTGCCACACGTTAATTATGCCTCCTGTTTCCTCCTATTTTGCGTTTTTATAAAATATTCCTTAACGCAATAATTTATAGTTTAATCTTTGTTGCATGAATGCTAGAGATATGTGTAGGCGAAATTGTGTATTTATTGTTTGTCTAGTGTGTTAGCTGCGAACCCACGACACGCGTCCCGATATTAAAAGACAGTAGAAGGCATTTCTAGTACTTTATTTATTAAGATTTCTGTGATTAATAACGAATATTACGATAAAGTATCTGAAATCGGGATTTTTCAAACATTTAAAATTTATAACTCCTAAAATAATAACTTTATCATGAAGTCATAAGAGATTTCTTGCTCATATTTCATCAAAAAATATAAAAAAATATTTTGCATATTTTATGATTTTTCTATATATATTTTTAATGAGTCAAAAAAGGTTTATCAAACTTTTAAAAATTCAATTGCCTAAAAAAGGACGAATGGATTGTATTAAGGATGATATGCGTAAGAAAGGAGTGAGTGCACAGGTGACCGGGTTAGAAAAGAGGTGGGCCTAAGAAAAGACGAATGGATTGTATTAAGGATGATATGCGCAAGAAAGGAGTGAGTGAAAAGATGACGGCTAATATAACATATGGTATGCGGACCCCAAGTAACTTAGTATAAGAGCAGGAAGAAGAAGAGAGCTAGTAAATAAGATAATACTCACCAGTTTATTAACGCTAGATCTCATCTTGATAAGCCATTTCCTTCGTATGGAGTGCTCAGCTAAGGCACTGCAGCCCGCTGTATGGCAAGTAGCTCTGCGAACTTCGCGGGCTGGATTCGCCTCTTCTGAGCTCTCGTCCATCTCTTCCATTGAAGGACTCCGAGGGTTCTCCATGCTGGAAGAAAATGGTAGAATTTTGATGAAATTCTGGATTGCACCGCAGAGCTCACATTATTATTGGATGATTCTAAGGAAATCTACAGGATTTTGAAGTAAAACTTCTTTAAGGCGCGACTAGAATGTAAGGTAAGGTAGCTCTTTTCAGATAAAAGTAATGTACATATAACTTTTTAGACATTAATACAATAAGCTAACATTAATTTCTACAACTTTATACACGAATAAAATAATGATAATTTTATTGATAAAAATTTTAATAAAAAGAAAAAACAAGAAAAATATTAGATAAAAATCACAACAAAAATAAATATATAAATGAATTAAATATTAATATCAACAAGTTTTACTTCAACCGCGAAGTTAGGGCAGACACATGAGTGTTGAACTCGTAGGCCACCTGCCGGGCTAGCGCGGGCAGGAGACAAAAATTTTACCCCCGATTATATACACTGACAACAGATAAAATTGTCTTATCCCTATGCCAGAGTTTTATCCACTCTGCGAGCATGGGCCTATGGTGGATATAATAACCACAGAGAGATAAAATGGGAGATAAACTTATCCCCGCGCGTACAAGGAAACAAAGCGGAACGCCTCGAAACTGTGACGCTTCCGCAATAAAAAAAATCGAAGTGGTAAAAAGTTAACGGATTTGTGTTCTTAGTGTCAAAATTTGCGTATTAACGAGACGCATCTAGGGTGTAATTTCTTTGCCGCAAAACAGCTTTTAGTGATTTTTCTAGTGAAAAACAGTTTTTTCTCATATTGGCAAAACAGTAAATCGCGTGCGGCGCTCGATTAGTCGCCACAACCTGCTTAAGTGACAATTTTTTTAGTGATTTTTGTGCGCCACCTGGGGACATATCATCCCCGTCCTCATTCAGGTGTTAGTTTGTGACCTTTGAGCAGGTCAAATATATGAAATTTGACCTCCTCAAAGTTCAAAAACTTTACTAAAATAAGTTTGTATAAAAGGGTTATTAATTATTAGGTATAATAATAAATGGGGGAAAGTTTCCTCATATTTTATTCGTATAAAATTGAAGAAACATTTTTTGGTTGTATTGTTGCGCGCCTAAGTTGACTTCTGGCACTAGCGCCATCTAGTGTCGGGTATCGAATTGAAGAACTAAGCTTTCTGGAAGCCCCGCACTCGAACTTTCGGCGCCTGGTCGATTGGCGTGCGTATTTACTTAAATATTCTGGATGTTTCGGCGTAAAAGTGTATTTAAACCCGCTGCATGCCGCGAACGGGGCAGTATTGAATTCGGCGAGACAAGCGAAGCTTCGGAGCGAAATAAAGTGAATCAGTGTGACTAATTATTAGTGTTTTAAGTTTTAATTGGCGTTCGGTAATAAAAGTGTAAATTTTGGTAATTCAATCGGCAGTTTTTATTGTCACGAACCTCAAGCCTTAACAGTATTGTTTGTACCTGGCTGGTTTTAATATAATATCAATACATATAGGACATTAAGAAAAAGAAATATAAAAAACACTTTCCCGCAATTTAGCAATTGTTTTTTTTTCCGCCAAAATGAGTGAATGTAACGAAGAAATTCGATACATTCTGAAGTCTTATTCTAAAAAATTAAGGAAAAATGCCGCTCAAGAAAATTTTGTGACGTTTATGGATCTAACGCAGTGTCAGTAAGAGTAGCACAAAGTTAGTTCAAGCGTTTACAGTCCGGGAATTTTGATATCAAAGATGCACCTCGCTCTGGTCGCCCTCATACGGATAAAGTCAATGCCATTTTTGAAAAAAGTGTAGCAAGATCGGCATATTAGTAGTTACGACATAGCCTAGGAATTGAGGATTGATAGCAAAACAGTTTTGACCCATTTGAAAATGTCTGGCTATACAAAAGAACTTGATATTTGGGTACCACACGAGCTCACTGTAAGAAACCTAATGAATTGTGTACTCATTTGCGATTCTCTATTGAAACGTAATGAAACCGAACCATTTTTGAAAACATTGATCACTAGTGAAAAAAAAGGATCACCTATAGTCAAGCTCCAGAAACTGTAGCGAAACTTGGATTAACACGCAATAAGGTGATGCTGTGTGTAGTATAGTAGGATTGGAAGGGCATCGTTTATTATGAGTAGTGAATACAATCCCGCGGATCTGCAATCCCGCATGATATTAGCGGGATAGCACATGCGGGATCCGCAAGATTTTATTTTTCCGGCCTAAATTCGCATAGCATCATGTACGGTACGAATGAACGACAATAGTCGGATACCCAAATTGAAGTACGTATGTGTGTGAGTTGAGTTACGAGTGAACGGGAATTTGTCTCTGTACGGGGATTCCCCAAAATATCTGTCGGTACTCTACTAATGCTTGCACTTTTTTTTCAGTTTTGACTCGTGAGTTCGTGACGTACTGTGCGTACTTTGTGACATGCGATTTAAATTGAAATAAATTTAAACGGTTTATTTTTATATTTGAACAGCAACATTCTATCTAAATAAAATTGGTTAATTAATAACTGGCTATAAGTAAAGTTGTAATTGGGAACTTAAAAATGAATGCTGAAGTAATTTAAAAGGAATACGACAGTAATAAATTATATGGCAGCACTTCCTAAGATCGGAAGATGGCTTTTCTGCTAAGTGTAAACGTTGTCCTTCTATCTTAAAGGCTTGCAAGTACACTTGCGTACGAAGTATAAGATAACAGAGGAATCTGTACGTAGCGTTAGTGATACTGAAACCGCCAGTACAAGCTTTTCGCATCAGCATTCACAACAAAATACTTTAACGCCGGCTAAAAAGGTAAAAGTCAGGTCAAAGGTAAAATCCTGCAAATCTTGCAGACCCGCGGGACTGATGGTCTCAATCTTGCGGATTTGCAAGAATATCTTTTGGGCGTTGGATTGCATTCCCTAATTGAGCTTTTACGATATTATTTGTCGATTCGGATCTTTACTGCCAACAACCAACCTAACAAGAAATTGAGAAAAAACGACCGAAATTGATCAACAGAATACAAGTTTTCTTTCATCGTGATAACACCAGACCACACACATTTTCTGCCACTCAACAAAAATTGAGAGAGCTTGGTTGGGTAGTGTTAATGCATTCACCAGTCTTAAACTTACACCCTCAGGTTTTCGCCTGTTTCGGTCTTTTAAGAATTCTTTGGGTAGTGTTAGGTTTAGGAGAACACTGTCAAAACTACTTGTCGCATTTTTTTCTTCTTTCATTTCTACACCAAAGGGATTATGTCACTAACTACAAAATGGCAACAATTTATCGAACAAAATAGCACATACATGTTATAATTAAATGTAATTAAACTTTGAAAAAAAAAAAGTCTTTAACTTGTATTTATAAAATCCGAAAATACTTTTTCCCCAAGCTAATATTAAGGAATTTATGTATGATAATAACCATTGGGAATGAGGTAATAGCTACCAAGCTATTTCTAATTTGTTTTTTGTATGACTCTAAACTGTAATTTTTTTTAGTCGCACTGGGTATCTTGCTGGTTCTTCCCAGGAAAGAGGTTTCCTTCCGAACAAGTGGTAATTAAACAAAAAAGTGACTTTTAATAAGTATTATTTATAATCTATATTGAATAAGTTGAAAAGTTTCTGTTTCTGGTGGTGTCAGGTTGCGAGGGCGTGTTCCTTCCTCAGACGAACCGACCCATTAGTCTTGCAGGCAGTATGGCTCTACCACATATAGAACTAGTTTTATTAGGCTAATATTAAAATACGGTGTTTTAGAGTGTTTGCAATTTTAAATATTAAGTAAAAATCTATAAGCATTACAGTAAATTCTCCAAATATATTTTATTGCTAGATATATTTTGTGATTTCTAAGGCATGAAGGAATGTAGACATGAAAGGGCGGGTCTCTATCTTGTAAATATCAGTGGTATGCTTCCAATTACAAGATGTGAATATTCTTTTAATGTTTTTATACAATGTTTCTGTGCCACAAAAACACGAGCTTTTTTTACTATGAGAAATTAAATCGCCAAATAAAAAAAATGTAGTGATGTCGAAACCAAGATTTGAATTAAGTTTTTTGCGAAAGACCTATCACAGTGGTATCAAAATAAAGTGCCTAAACTTTCAATTATTACGGTGAGCTGTTCCTTGTAAATCTACATATAAACTCACACATTGTCAGGTGGCGAAGGCTGCTGAGGCGTATCTGGAGGCTTCACGAGTGGCCTTTTGCGATATGAGGGACAGTTGGCTCTTCGGTCTACGTGTCGGTAGCAAGCGTCGCATAGACAACTGTCTATGGTCAGTTTCTCCTCATCTGGAGATCGAAACAAAATATTGTCCAACTATAAAGTATTTAATAAATATAACAAGACTATAAGCCCCGCATGTTGATATTACGACTGGCGACCATCTTAGTGACGTAGTCGAATGGTCAGTACCGTTCGCAAGGTCAGCCAGCGCTTACGCGTATAGAGTACCTCTAACCACGTGTTTTCATAGCTTTTTATTTTCGTTATCCTGTTTTATTTTTGTTGTAAATTTTTGTTATTGTTATCATACTTATTCTGTTACAATGAGTCAGAAAATAATTAACAGCCGTGCTCGTGAAATGATTATTAAAGTGGACTATTATTTTGTAAAGGAGAAGGAAAATATTTATAATTAAATACCTATAAATATATGTATATAATACAATATAAATACTTATAACCCAAGGTTATTAACTTTTTTCACCAGAGGTGGCAACACCCCACACGAAAAGAAGATTAAAGTTTTTGTTGTCTGTACATTTTTGCGGTTGGTGACGTCACGCAACTCTTATTGTGACAAAGTTCCATCGCAATATCAACGTGCGGTGCTTATAGTGATAAAACTAATAACGTATCTAAACTTGAAGTAAAGATTCAGTTATGTTTTTTGATGTAGCATGATGTATGGTAGTAATATTTTTAATCAATGGTTTTGTTTATATATGTGACGATTAGTTATAACCTAAAATATTAAAAAGTTGCTAAAATATAGCAAACTATTTTAAAACTTAAAGGATAGGCTACAAATAAAAAATCCATTAAGATTTATGTTATTTAGGTTCTTTTATAAAGTGTATAATAAATTATTAACTTAAGAATATGAAAGGTAAAGGTAAGGAGCACCATTTTCTATGGGGTACAAGTAGAAAGTGTCCAGCTGTAAGCTGCAAATCATAGTCAAGAACTCACCAAAATAGCGCCAGCGTAACGAGAGGAAGTAACGTGAATTTAGCAGTTGTAAACGGAGCGAAGTGTGCTGAATTCAAGTTTAATATCTCTGGTGACTACTGTAGTTGAGAATATTGCAGTTTATAAAACGTCAACTATTTACATAGTTCAAAGTAATTTAGTAAATATCACCACCTATGAAAGTGCCAAGATAACAGGGAGAGTGATTTCATTTTTGTAAGCTTTTGATAATACTATTTCGTGATTTTAATGTCTTTACTGTTGTCAAGCATAAAAATATAATTGAACAATAATAGGAAGTTTGTAAAGTGAAAAGTTATCTAAGTGGGCGACATTTCAAAAAATTTAGAAAATCTTACATCTTAGCCTCCACCTTTTTTCGATCAACAGTATGTAAAATGAATTTATATTAATGATTATTTATTCAATTAACAATTTTTAACTTTTATAATTATCTTGGTAAATTATTTTTGGCGCTATCTTCAAAATTTGCCCCCTTGCTACCGAAGCGCCACCATAAATGGATGCTTCTCGACGGACACTTTTTCATACACAGAGATGGTCCTTACCTTACCTTTACCCTCCATAGTTAAGAACTAAAAATAAAAATGGATGACAGACATGCATAGTATTTCAAAATGGCCGCTTACCTGGATGAATCCGCCTGTCAGCTATTTGAATAGAGAAAACAATTGGAGATGGGTAATTTTTTCCTACTTGATAAGTACGGCATATAGTAAATTTCCTTTTCATTAGGCCTAAATTCGTGACAACATAGGCGGCCATTTTGAAATGCATAGATACTCACTGTCCAGCACTTTCCGTTGCCGTTCACTGCTCTTCATTTGTGCGATGTGACATGGAGTGTCGAAGAGTCCAAATTTGCCGCCGCAATAGAAGCACTGGTCCATGCAAAGTCGCCCTGGATGTATACTGAATGAAGATGCCTTTTCGGGAATCACTAAGTTTGGAGTGTCTTTCGACGGCTCGGGCTCCGGCACCGCTTCCGCATCTGTTCCAACAACTTTATTTCTTAATTATTTAAATAGCGCTGTGTGTTGGAATTAGTGTAAGTTAGTAGTAGTACAATTAGACCCGTGCGGACGATAATTGTTTTTTAAACCAGAACCGACAGCCGTGTTGTATTTGATAGAATTTTTCACGTTGCTTTTTTGTTAGTTTTGAATGAATTTAATTGCAACTTGACATGCGGTTTCGTATTTAAACTAATGTTACCGTGTCAAAATCAGTTCGTTAAGTATGTGATATTAGTATTGTATGTTTTTGATGCTGATATGCTATAAATGATTACCCTCCACACACATTCGCTGTCACGTGGATCATTTTAAAGACGTATTTATTTCACGTTTGTGTATACAATATGTAAAGAGAATGTCCGATCCGAAAGGGGTCCACAAGTACCTTAATGATATATCCTATGACACAATTATAATGTACAATATATTAATAAAATACATAAAGGTTTTTGTTAGGTACTTAAAATACATGTTTTTACCACAATTTGCGAAATATTAGAAAATTTCTAAACTGATAACGCACTTAGGCCGAACGCGCGCATGTAAGTTTCCCCATTTTATTTTTATTTCATTTTCGAGGGTTTAATTTATTATCCGAAAAATATTATATAAATAAAATCATATCACGATACCTAAAATAACCCTCGGACACGGTTTTTTACATTTTGTATACATTACTCACTGTACCCCAATGTAAGACCAACACCCTCAGCAACCAACGAGTTACTTGATTGCGCATTGGTTACATTTTGTGTGTTAAAAATTACGGAGAGAAAATATTTACAAGTTCAGTTGCAAATATTACATAAAAATTAAAATTGGCTTTTATTATTTTTTTATTTTATATAATATACGTTTTTTTATTTGATATGCCCGCATCCTTGTTTTATTAATATTATATATTACGTAAATATGTTATTGGAAGCTTTTATACATAGGTCAAGCTCGATTAGAATAAACAATTATAGTTTTATATGCATATTGTATCAAAAATAACTAAAGCAGATTTTCAGCATACATGGACATTTATTTGACCACATTTAGTTAAAGTTTCCTAGCTATTTTAATTTTCAATAAAAATCTAATCGAACCCGACCTTAGTGAAGGGACCAACGTAATTGGGAGCAACATGTTCTTTAAACATTACATATTCCATTCAGTGTAAGAAAAATATGAATTATAACAAGTTGTTACGAAAATCAGCCTAAGAAATCAGCAATCTTTCAACATTTTTTTTTCTATTTGTCTGACTAAACTGCTTTAACATAATTTAAAAATATTAACAATTCAAATAGACCTGTTTGAAAAATTACGTTATTTATTTTAGAAGGAGATTTCAATAGAGGACGACATTTTTTAATGTTAAGATTAAGAGTGGGTGTTATTTCCGCTTCCTTGCTCCCAATTACGATGTGAGGGTGAGTGTAGATGTCCACACACCATGGTTGTTAAGCCGATTACTGTAATGTGACTTTCTGTGCCCACCGTCTGACGTAGCGCCCGCGCCGCCCTGGGGAAGAAACAAATCTCCATTATAAGTTAGTTATAAGTTAAAATCACTAAACAAAAAGTATTATCATAATTATCATTATTAGACCCACAAGTTCCTTGATAGATATAAACGACTTTTGGTTTTATAATATAGAATCTATACAGAACACAGAAATATAGAGCCACGTTGCAGCTATATGTGTATGGTTGTAGCAAGAAACGGGCCGGCTCGACTGGGTAAGACCACTTTCTCATAGAATACCAGCGTAAAATAGCAGTTATATTTTGCTGTGTTTCGTACAGTGAGTGTAGAGAACCAGAGACCCTTTTTACCAAAACAAAACAATTGTAGATGTAGATGTTTATGGACCACAGCATCCACTTACCATCAGGTGGACTGTGTGCTAGTTTGTCACTGATATTCAATAAAAAAACTAGTCATAATATGCTGCTAAGTATTAGGCGCTGATGAGACCTAAAATACCTAATATACAGCAACAGTAGTTTACGGCAGCAAAAAAAATATTTCTTAAACATATATATCTGAGAACAGCCTTCTTTTGTGACATAAGTTTTTGTATAATTTTTTTTAAATTAATCGAATACTAAACGGGCCGCTTAAAATGAACTCCCACCAAAAATATCGGTATTATTTATCAACGTGTGTTCGTAAAATCTATCGAAAAGTCCACTGCTAAACTTTTTTTTTACAGAATAAGGGTGTGAAACGAGCATACACATGATGGTAAGTGGTTGCTGTGGCCCATAGACATCTACATCTATCCTCGATTACGAATCAAAATGCAGATGCGTTGTCACTCGTGAAAACTAAGATGGAATGCCTCGTTTCCAGTAAAACAGGTCTCCGGTTCTCTAGACTCACTATACGAAACACAGCAGCATTGAGTTACTTTTTTACGCTGGTATTCTGAGAGATTTGTGCTACAACCATACTACTAATATTTTTTATAGGATAGGGTGACAAACGAGCACACAGTCCACCTGATGGTAAGTGGTTGCTGTGGCCCAGAGACATCTACATTTATCTTCGATCACGAATCGAAATGCAGATGCGTTGTCACCCGTGAGGACTAACCTCACCATACGAAACACAGCAGCATCAAGCTACCATTTCACGCTGGTATTCTGTGAGAGCGTGGTCCTTTCCCGGTCGAGCCGACCCATTCGTGCTACAACTATACTACTAATATAACTAACTAATCTAATATAGTTGTAATATGGCTCTACCACGTAAAAACGTACGTAAGCCTTTCCCATAGGTTGCCTCACAAGGAGGATATTTTCCATAGTTATTAGTTACCACGCTTGGCAATCGAAGTTTTCAATTTCTAGTTATATTTAAGGAAAATTCTGCTGCATGTGTTTTCCTCTGTCGCCTCTTTTAACACCCACGGGATGATACGGGGTAGTGGATATTCTTACACCGCCACTACACGGTTACGAAATATAGAAAATAGTTGTTTTTTATTTTCGATTTCTCAACATATTTGTAACTAATTATCAACCGACTTCAAATAAACGATGTTATATTTAACGCGTACGTTTTGTATGTACCGGATTTAAATAATGGGCTAAAGCATTTTTTTGTCATCACTAGTGTGATGTTGCCAAACTAGTGTAGTCACTCAAACCAGTATAAGAAAGACTATGTCCGACATCGGACTCATCTTAGTGTTCAGGGGTGACAACAAAACTGCGTTTTGACTCTTAATTGAGGAAGAAGAAGATGAGGTGTCTATAAAGTTAAAGGTACAATGATGCTGTTACGCATCGGCGGTCAGTTTTTTTATAGTTAAAATAAAGTTAAAGCCTATACTCGTAAAATATGTCCCACAGGTGAGTAGACGTTCTCTCATTTCTGAGAGGTTTTTTTAAGGCAAGGGAGTGTGTTCGCTGCGTTATCCCAATGCGTTTTGCGGACATCATATCGAAATAGATTTTTTTTTAATTTTTCAGACATGCAAATTTTCTTGCGATATTCTTCTCCTTGACCGCCGAGTAAGTGGCAAATCAGCACTTCAAATTGCAATTAACAATTTGATTGGTGTCGGCAAGGATCCAACTCAGTTTTTTATTGGGAATTTTACGATGAGAGCTTTAGCTCTGAACTACGAGTACAATGGCTCTAGACATAGAATACTATAATACATACATAATAGAACGGGGGAGTGGACGGAGCCCGTGTAGCCACTAAAATGTCACTAACACGTCAATTCACATGTATAAATGTCAACACAAAATGTGTTTTGACGTTACAATCGTTTCCAAATTTCCCACGCAAATTATTTAGAAAATGCCAAATTGCACGCTATTTACAAATAAATATGTATTAAAATCTGTTTGTAAACACAGCAAATCGGGTTTGTAGTAGTGATAATACGACGTTATTGCTTGTATTTGTGCTCCCGAAGACGCCTATCGTCGTACAAAATGAGGTTGACAGCAATTCTATTGTGTATTATAGTATGCTATGGCTCTAAACGTATATTTTATATATGCTATAAATACTATACGATTATAGCGCCTTTTACCGAAAACCAAAAGATCTTCCAAGCATTAATTATATGGAGTAGTGGTTCCTCTCACACCGCAACAACAGTGAGAGAAGAACATGGATCAGGAAATGGTTCTCAGTATTCCTGATAGCAACTCGAAATCATATAAACTACGGTTGACAACCTCCTGGCAAGCGTGGCAACTATGGCATATATCCTCCCTATAAAGTAATCTATCGTAGAGGCCGTTTAGCAGTGAACTTTTTTAACCGACTTCAAAAAGGAAGAGGTACTTAATTCTACTGTATGTTTTTTTAATGTGTTTCAGAACTTTTCTCTAGGTGAACCGATTTTAATGATTCTTTTATTTGAAAGCTGGGAAGGGTGCTAAATTTGATCAAGATCTGACCAGTAATTTGTGAGTTATCCTCAATAATGCGTATTAATTGACTTCGACTACATTCGGTTGTACAAATTTTTTTAATTTTACCATTTGTTGATAGACTGTAATTAATGAATGAATTTTGACGCTTCCACCATACGGCTCTTATATGACGTGTCGTTCAGAGGCTTTCTGCTTAAGATACCTAAAGGTCTGAGACTAAACTTGCAAATTTCGAGACCCTGTATATCTTATTGGATCTGTAGAAGTCTAATAGAATTGCTAGCCAGAAGATATTTAAAGAAAATTACATTAATCGTTGATTTACCACGTGTCCGGCGGTGAAGGCAAACATCGTTAGAAAACCAGCATGACTGATAAATAAGAAAAAAAAAATATTTCGAAGACATGTGAAGTTCGCCAACACGCATTGGGGTCGCCCGGCGGACACTTCCTTGCCCTAAAAATCCTATCAAAAATGAGAGGAGGCCTGTGCTCAGTAGTGAGACGTATTACGCTGTAACTTTAACATTAATCGTCAAAATTAAAACGTAAAAACCATCGTCAATCTTATAGAATCAAAACAAAGGCTTGCTTGCTTTTCAGTTAAAGATAGTTGCGAATTGTTAAATGCTTATTTACCACATTCACGTGTGAGAAATAAAATAAAAATATCTAGGAATATATGTGAAGTCTGAAACGCACGCATCAGGGCAGCATGGCAAACTTCAGACGTGTCGTGTGCAACTTTAAGCTTTACTTAGTTTTACATTATTCAGGAGAGAGCATTGTCTAAGGGTTTAAAATTACAGGTCGAGACCGGTAAAACGTAGTAATGTGCATTAAAATTGTGACGTGTTAAAAGTCACTATTTGGACCACGAACGTTAGAGAACAGGAGAATAATCGCCGTAGAAAATAGTGTCCCAGAAATATGGACACCATAAGTGAGGCGTTGCGATCGCTAAGTTCGGTCAATAAAAGTCATTTTCAGTCTATTTTCTCTCTTCTCGTCTATTATCAGATGCAATTGCACATCCACTTGTACATTCACGCAGAATAAAATATTTCTCCATTTTTAATGTTTCTTTTTGTCAAAAATAAAAAATTACGGAGCATGAAAATTATCTCACCAATGCGGAGGAGAAAATTTGTACATTATTCAACTAACTTCATCTACTTGTACTCATAAACAGCTACCTTCGCAGCCACTACTCACCGACGGCAACGCGGCTATAAATTCTACAATTTTCAAGGACAGGCGGGCTATGCTTTAGTACGTAGTGATCATTCTCCTGTTCTCTAAACTTCATGATTTGGACAATGATTTGCGTTGGAAAAGACTCGCACCATATACAAGTCTCTTAACAATATCTGACCTTTAAATAAACAATAATAATGGTAAAAGGTGTGGTATACAGACACAGAAAGTTGTAGGTTATAAACCGCCATTCGGTTACTGTAGTGAACCAAATCAAACACGAGCATTTGAAGTATACTTGGAGTGGTAAATGGAAGTATTAGTGACGTTATTGCGTTACTAGTATTATTTTCTTTTAAATACAAAAACATTTCGTCCCGTTTGTGTTGTAAGAGCGATAGAGGGAAACTGGAGCTGGTGATCGGCAGCAGTATCTTCCTCATAACTGCTCAATGATTTTAAAAAAGACTGCAGTTGACAACTTGCCTGCTAAATTGTTTAAACTATGCTAAAATTATCTTATGAAGCAATCTAAGTGGGAGACATATCTTTAACAGTGGATTAACATGGGCTGTAATTAAGTCAGAGAACAAATGAGAATGCTTACCTCGCGCCTCTCAATGGTGTAGTAATCCTCGCCGACTGCCTCACCAACCTCCGGCGCCAGCTTCCCCGATCTGGGCTTGGTCTTCTGGAAGGTCATCTTCAAAGATGTCTTCTGTTTTTTCTTTTCCCTATCTCCTGAATTGCGGCTTAATTTTATCACAGTCTTTAATGTTCCAGTGTAATCGCCCGACTTTGCTTTGCCCTTATTCCCCATAAGGCCGCAATAGTTGGGTCCGTATATACGCTCTTTCTCTTTCAACTTCTCTATTTTAGCCTCATTAGCAGCTTTGTGAGTGAGTAAACCAAGAGTTCGGAGGACATTTTCCTTGCGCTGCTGACTTTCAGGAGTTTCATGAAGCATGTTACTGGGACCTGGTTGACTTTCTGTGGAATTACGTGCCGATTTTACTTTAGGACTCTTAGGCTCTGGGACTTCGGTTTCCGTATCTACCGTTTTATTTGGTTCACTTGGCTCTATGATGTCCATGGGCTTAATAATGTCTTCCTTGGCTTTATCAGGTTCTACATTAGCTGTAACAACTTCTTGCTGGACTTTAACAAGGTCTTCCTTGACTGGAATATCAGGAACACACGTTTCGTTTTCAGGAACTGTTGCAGCTTCAGTTTTTTCAGTCTCATTGTGGACATCGGTGTTAGTTTCGTGTTTGTCTAATTCATTATCAGGCTCGGTACTCAAATCAGTCTTTATCGATTCTGAAGCATGTGATATGTTTTCAGGTATTGCTTTTATGTTATCTAAGGGAGGGGCAAGTGCTTCTGTTTCCATTGCTTGTACCGCCTCAGGAGATTTAACAGCGACTGGAGTGGGCGTAATTGATATCACTTGTGACTTGATCTGATGTGGTGGCGATTTAATCTTTTCGATAGTCGCAATTTTTTCGTCACCGTCGACACCAGATTCTGAAGATTTTCTTGAGAGCGAATCTCTAGATTTGCGCTTTGTTATTTGAATATCGCTACTATTAACTTTGGGTTCAACTACCCGAGGAGTAATAGATATCTGACTTGAATCCAAAACTATCCCAACTAGAGCTTGGCTTGGAGGGGTGGGATGTAGTGTTGCAAATTGATGCAAATCTATTTGAGCTGGAGGTGATGCCTTATCTACCGATTTCCTTAATTCAGTTAATGTTACATCTTTGCCCAGGGATTTCTCAAATACACTTATTGCATCAGATTCTTTTGAATGGTTTGAGTTTGTTGATTCTTTACGTGCGCTGAAACTATTCCTTTTAATCAAAGTAACAGAATTAGGCAGGTCCACATCAATTGATTTTCTAACCTGATCTCTTTTAACGATTGAAATTGCTGAATTATTTTCAAAGCAACTTAGAACATTTTCCTTTTCAATATGTTTCTCTGGAGATCTTGCAGGTTGGATGTCTTTAAGAGGTTTGATATCTGCTCCAGATTTTGGTATCAGCACAACATCATTGGTCACCATTACTGTCTTATTATCATTTAACTTTGATTCAGATTCTTGTCTTTGTCTTCGCTTGTCAAATTCTTCAAATTCCTTAAGCCTATCCATAAGTTTATCTATACTAGCAACTGTTGGACAATTGTATGGTATTTCATGCTTCCTACCATCAGATGACTTTTCAACCGAGTCTTCCTCATAACGGAGCCTTATGTTCTCACTGTCATCAATTTTTGAAGGGGTTATTTCATTGGTTAATGCTGATATTGTATCTTTATCTTTAACCGGTGTTTCCGGAGTTACAATGCTGTTATTATCTCCTAGAGGCTTCGACAAACCATAAAACTTGGCAACAGGTTTAGATTGCATTTGGTCAATGGTAAGATTTGTGCCATTTGCCAATGCTTGATCCCGGTCTATGTTTTGATCAAGATCATTTATGAGATCATTAATTTCTTTAGACAGGGTGTCCAAAGTTTCATGTTTGTCTTCAGAGGGGTCATTAGTTATTGTACTGCTTATCCCATTTTTAGCAACTTGAGTACTGCTAGATCTCCCTGCAGCTGCTGCCTTTTTTCCTCTTCTAGCTTTTCTAATATTCTTAGAAACTTCTTTTGAATTAAATGTCTTTGACATACTGGTTAATATACTACTACGTTCCTCAAAAAGCGTATCATTTTCAGTCTTCGGCAACAATTTTTCTTCTACTTCTGATACATTTAAATTCTCTAACTTAAGTCTATTACTATTATTGTTGTCAGAGTCTAATGAAGTAGTTCTTTTTAAGCTCAATTTTTTCTTATCCTTTTCATTTACAATAGAACTAGGCTCTGTATCCATCTTGGTTTCAGACAATTTGGAGTCAACATTAAGAGAAGGCACTTTTCCAACAGTCGAGATCTGTAAATTATTTTCAATATCTACATCTAGGTCAGTCTTAGGTTTATCTAATTTTTTGTTGAGCTCTTTGCTGTCTGTGTCATTAAGAGTTTCACTCAGGCTAATATCTGATTCTGTGATATCTGAGCATTTAGAGATTTCACTGCCATCTCGTGAACAGGACCGTCCTCTTTTCAATTTCTTGCAATCTTCACTAGCTTCTGGGGCTTCTGATGTCTTTGAATCTGAGAGCAGTCTTCGTCTTTTCTTTTGCTCTTTCATTACTACTTCACTCAGGAGTTTACTCTTTGCACTTCTAGGTTTTCCACTTCTCAAGTTCTTGCCTTCAAACATTGATGGACTATTGCTTCTTTCTGAGCGCATTGAGTATGGACTAGTTCTAGGTCCTAGTACCAGTGTATTTGGTGAATCTCCTAAGACAGATTTCATCATGACCATATCAGAGCTAAATCTTTGCCTTCTGCCAGCAGTCTTTGGACTTGAGGACCTAGAGTTTGGTGTAGTATCGTCAATAGGTTCTTTCTTTATTTCAGACGCAGGTATCAATGGGACGGTTTCTTTTTCTTGAGAATTATCAGGTTCACTTTTTACTGCTGGTTTTCTCCCTCTTTTAACATGGTGTTTTACAACATTCCGTAGTTTCTCCTTAGTAGCTATAACTTTTTTACTCCTTAAAGTTTTCCTTATGCCAAGAGGTCGTTTATTAACAACTGCTTTAGGTTTACCCACAGCTTTCTTGGGTTCTTTGGAAGGTTTCTGTTCATCTTGATTAGGTTTACTCTTCTCTTCTTCTGTTGTATCTGAAGCTTTCTTACGGGCACGAGTCTTCGGTTCTATAGTGTCCTCATCTACACTCTTGTCCGAATCCTCTTTCAGTTGTTTAGGTTTCATGTTGGAATGTGTGGTGAGATGTCTCTCCTTTGTCCGACATCAGGCAAAAGCTGATTGTCAGTTTACCTTCTCTAAGACAATCTTAGATCAAACAAATGATATTTGTCAAAATCTTTTGGTATTAAACCTGGAGCCAACAAACCCGAGATGATCCTATTTTGCTTTCAACTACTCTATGCAATAAATTGCTTTTTTTTAATAAAGATATAACTTCTTGCTTAAGTTGAGGATTGCTTTCCTTATTACTCTTTATTTGTTATTATAATCATGACATCAAGCCATACCATGGACCTACAGCATGCCATCTGGCCCTGAAAATTAAAATTTCTTTATTAAATTATTTATTTGTTAAAACTATTTTTAACAAGGGGTATAAAAAAAAACTACGAATAAGTAATTACATAAAAAGTATCCAGTAATACAGTATATTAATCATATTTTTACATAATTGGCAATGTATTTAAGGAATAAGTTTATTTGACCGAATACTTTACAAGAAATCCTTCAGAAATCAGTATAAAAACACAGTGGTAAACATTGTTTTAGCACTATAATCATCAAGTTCGCGCACTAATTTGACACTATTTTATTTTAGTTACATCGTAATTTACTACATAAAAAGTAACATTAAGCTTTAATAATACCGAATATAACTCAAAACTTACTTTTACGTTGCTTGTTACTTAGAAAATCCCGCCGGAAAAGTCATGAAAATCTCATGTTTTGGTGGTTTAACTCACAAGTGACACCTAACGCCACCTACCAGCTGAGTGAGTGCGTGTGCGTCGACCACAGAAAGCACCAAATCATTTCCCTACCCGTGGCGCACCTCAGTAATGTCCTCACAAAATACTCACAATTTATCCAACGAAACAGCCAAAAACCACAATAAACAGTTAATTAGGCACACAATACACCATAATATGCGAAAAAGTTCAATAAAAACAAGCAATAAAACTTAGAAAATGATTTTTGAAAAGCCCAAATGTCTGCAGGCGTCCGCCATAATGTTTCCTTCGAAACGAATAATATAGTTCTTATTGCTCTTGTAGCAAGCAATCGCTCTATTCGCTATTCAAAATGGCGACCGTGTGGCGTTCACAGTGTGCGTTTACACGATTTTTTATTGGAAAAATCGCCCAGATCCCGAACAACTCTTCTGATTTGGGAACAAAACTCTCCCTGGGACCACTATCGGTAATTATTCAATTATTTTCACTCGCGCCGTGTTGTAATGTCGCTTTGACTGCGACATGTGACATTACTATGGGCGTACACCCGTTACCACAGCTTTACTCTCATGATATTAACTCTATTTTTCGGATTAAAGTTATTCTTTTTAATAACCATCTTTATGATTTTGTTTGATTGAATATTTTTAATATTACTTTAATAATTTGTATTAAACAGGTTTATTTATATTTTTTATATTTAATTTGTGTTTCCAAAAAATGAAATAAGAAGAAATGAACTTAATTATGTAACTTTATGAATTGCATGAAACGAGTAACTTTCCTCCTACATTTATATTTCTTATATACTTAAATTATTTATTAAAAGATAACAACAACTATTCAGATTTTTTCATTTATTTATTGCAGTCTCATGTTCCATGGCTAAACATAAGCTTCAGCCATAGATTGCCTCATAGGGAGGGATTGTACTGAGGGAGGATTACACTGACCATAGTAGCCACGTTTGGCAGTCTGGTTATCAGCTGCCTGTCTTTTATTATTTTGAGATGTTAAGAAATAAAAGTTATTTTTTATGTATGTTGCAGGTTCCATGGGTATCCAGAAATTATTCCAATTATGCCCACTCACCATTCGTAAGCAAAGTGAAAGAACAATATGAATTCGATGTTGTGAAAAATCCACCAGAATGGGCATACGTAGAGAGGCTTCTACCTTTTGACACCATTCCAGCTGTGTCACCAAAGGAAAAATATCCTTCAGGCTGGATACCACCACGGGAGGAAGCCAGGAATTTGCCATTCTTTGTATCAAGAACAAAAAACCATGAACTGCCAATTTACTTAAATGTAACTTTTAGAGGCATGCGTAAAATAACCCAAATTCGAAAAATTGATGGCGACATTTGGCTGTTGAACGATGAAATTAAAGCATACTTGAAAGAAGCGGCAAAAAGATACGTAGAAACTAGAGTCCATGAATTAGGAAAATTTATAGAAGTGAAGGGAGATTATGTCAATGTTCTTCGCGATTGGGCATACATAAAAGGATTTTAAATATGTAATATGTTTTGTTGAATAATGAATAATTACTAGAAAAATATCCTGTTTTATTTTTATCTTGAACACAATAAAAGTTTTTAAAATTATCAAATATTTAAATTTATATTTAAGACTTTTTGACAATTTATTATAATTCCATTTTCAATATTTATAAATCACTACAAACATCTTAACTTTTAAAATTATTATTTGTCAGAACTCAACTCAACACAACTCGCCAAAGTTTCATTGTAATCGGATGAATGGCATACAACATATAAGAGACAAAGAAACCCTAACTTTATGTATATATATATATATATATATATATATATATATATATATATATATATATATATATATATATATATATATATTATATAATCATCATCATTACCACCATTATAGTCCTTCACAAGTCCAGTGCTGAACATAGGCTTCCTCAAGGAATGCCATACAGCACGGTCCTCACCCACCTGCATCCATTGACTTTCTGCATGTCCTACTAGGTCGTCGTCTTTCATTTATATATTTGAATATAAATACATATTATTTTGAAAAGTGGCTATGAAATAAGGTTATAATAAAATAATCATGAAAAATAATAAACAAAATTAAAAAATAATCAATGCATCGAAACTTTTGTGGTAAGGTATACGCGGCATGAAGTTGTGTTTCACTCGTCCGCCACGAGCAGCGCTGTCGTCGGCGGAAGGTTTTATCTACGTAGCTATATAACATCCGCCCGGAGTTCTTGGGCCTCTCCACGATATTATTTTCGACTCGTGTCCACTTCTCTTTGTTCAAAACAACTTTTCTATATCTCGGCGCGGTTAATAAACGCTTTGACACGCTTTTCAGAACGAAACGTCGTCAGCGCACGACATTTTAGGTTACTTTATATTCTAATTTGTTTTATTGTTTAGTAGGTTAGTAATTCGCATTAAGTACTGCCATAAACATACATGTTATAAAGTTTGTAAAGTTATATTTTATTTGTTAACATTTAATACACATACGCTCCTTATGTGTAAGCGTTCACGATAATACCTATTACGTAATTGATAAATGGTTGTATGTATGTATATATTCTCAAGGCTAAGTGCTTTCAGTTTGAGTCGACACGTGTAACCATTTGGTATTTTGTAGCTAATATATAAATGCAGAATGATCAATAATTAGATGCGCGCGGGGTTGGTGTACTCATTCTTTTACGAAGTTTATATTATACCTATTCGGGGTTATTTTTATTTCGGTACTTACGTAGATTTACGATAGAGACTATCAATAAAAATGGTATAATAGTAAACTGTGACGTACCTGTAATATATTTTTGGAAAGTTAAGTACCTATTATAGCATGGGATCCTATTTATTGAAGGTTCGTAGATGACAGTGTAGGTACTTAAACACAAATATTTATTAATATGATGAAATGCTAAAAATATTTTTTTTTGAAAATCTACTATAATTATGTACCTACCTACTTATTAGTTTAGCGTTGACATGATATAAAGTTAGTAATTAAATTACCTCATAGAACCATTAGGTACCATACTATTATTTTTTCTGTACCATAATATTTACCAAGGTTAAGTTAGGTACCTATTAACAATAATGCCTTTGGTAAATTTATGTAAAACGTTGCATACCTAGGTAGGTGCAACGTTATTTTATCTTTGATGTTTAAATTTATTTAAATGACGTAGGTACCTAGTTAATATTAGTTCCTAGTATAAGTTTATTAATTCCAATGAATCAGTTCAGTGCGATAATTACCCAATATAATAACTTTACAGTAACTTATTTGATAATTTTGTAATACATAATGCGAATATTAGGTATAATTTATTTCGGTGTTTACTATTTGTGTCAAGCACAGAATAGATAATAGCTTTACGTCTTTACTTAAGAAATTGCCATTTAAAAAAAAACCAAAACATTTTTTTAAATTATCTAGCTATTACTTAAAAAAGTAGCTTCTATGTAATAATTTCCATTTAAATGGATAATCATTATTGCGTCTACTATAGAATTCCCGGTTACGGGTAACGATGACTTAAAGACGTTTTTCATTGGAGACAAAAATTCTTTTAAATAAAGTTATCCTAAACTTAGAAAAAAATCAGCAGGAGCAAGATCTGTTCAGTACAGTGGAGATTGAGAGCTTCCAGTTGAAATCATGTTATTTTATAGTACCGTGTATGACGAGCGTTATTGTAGATTAGAGCTATTGTCAAGTTTTGGTGCTTAACAGCGATTTTGTCCCCTTCGCAATTTTGGATATTATGCCTCTACGGTAATTTTCGGGTCATATTTCCTAAAGCTAACACAAATAGATATCCACCATATAACCACAAGGAGCTTTCTAATAATTTCATATTATATTTGGCAGCCTTTTTTTGGGTCCAGTCAAAGGCAACGAACTTTTCCGAAATATGGAAGTCTCTTTTTCAGTACAAGCGACAATCCAAATTTAGAATCCCTGGATTTGTATATCGATTCAACAAATTAAGGCAAGCTTCGATTCGATTTCGACTCGACTCGAAAATTTTCTGTTTTCCATCAGTGTGGTACCTATCCATTGTCAGAGTTTTTTTTATTAATTTATTAATAAAATAAATAATTTCATCCTGACCTAATTTCGCTTACGGTCAGTCTCAACGGAGACTGCCACCTGCTCAGGAAAAGATTATAGCACATGAATGTGTGCGCAATCACAAATGCCCTGTTTTTTCCCTCGTTCGTCCGTTTTTGTCTTTTTTTAAGTAAAACAAGGGTGAGAAACAAGCTAGAGTCCACCTGATGTAAATGATTAAAAAGTTGCAAGCAGATGAGTTGTTACCATCGAGGTCTAAGATGGAAAGCCTCGTTTACATTAAAAAGAGTCTCCGGTTCTATAAAATCTCCACAAGAAACAAAGCAGCATTGAACTGCTATTTTATGCTAGTACTATTCTGTGAGAGCGTAGTCTTTCTCCGGTTAAGCCGAACCATTCGTGCAACAAGCATAAAATAGCAACAGGCAACAGCATGGCTCTAAAACGTCTCATCGTCCGCACTGTTCGTCATCTGACGGTACAGTTCCAGGTTTGGCCTTCAGGGATTGTTACTTTTACACAGACACCATCTCGGCACTGCTAACCCAATCTTAGGTGCTACAATTTTTTCTTTGGTTTGCTGAAATTTGGATGCGACCTTACCTAATCAGTTTTTTTATAGAATTAAGGTGACAAACGAGCACACAGTTTACCTGATGGTAAGTGGATGCTGTGGCCCATAGACATCTATATAAATCCTCGATTAAAAATCAAAAATGCAGATGCGTTGTCAACCCTGAGGACTAAGATTGTATGCCTCGTTTTCAGTAAAAAAAGGTCTCCGGTTCTCTAAACTCAACATACGAAACACAGCAGCATTAAGCTACCTACTATTTTACGCTGGTATTCTGTGAGAGCGTAGTCCTGCACCAGTCGAGCCGACCCATTCGTGCTACAACCATAATAAAGCTGCAGCGTGGCTCTACTACATCTATCGTATGTCCACCGCTGAACAAAGACCTTTTCCATAGATTGCCTCGTAGAAGGGATGTTTGCCATAGTTGTCACGCTTGGCAAGTGGGTTGGCAACGGCGTTATTTTAGTAAGAAGATTCTTCTGCCCATCTCCCGTTTCATTTTGCTCTATCGTCTCGTACAGCACACAGTGGAGCATATGGGGCAGGTGAGTTTTGTTACGCAGCCTCTACATGGGACTATTAAGACATGAAACGTTGGGTGCGTTTGGCAGAAAAAAGCGCTAGCAAGCGCTTACAAGCGCTGAAATAGTTTTCGGCCAGGACACGATTGCTACTTTAGTAGCGCTGACACAATCCGCCATTTTGCTTATTTAATTTGTTTCTTTTGAAGTAGAGTTTATAAGTTGTTTTGTGCAATATTAGTTTTAAGTAATATATTGACATGAATAAACATATATATGTTATTAAAAATTCATGATTGGTAAGTTTTTAATATGAATACTTTACAAACATATATTTAAATTAGGTTAGGTTCTCTGTTAAAACTAACATCGTGTCCCGGAGGAAAATAGCTACTTACGATTTGACAGCGCTTACCGCTTACGATCGCCATTTTGCTTACAAGCGCTTGCTAGCGCTTTTTTCTGCCAAACGCACCCAATAACTATCTATAAATTCCTAATTTTTAATTTTTTTAAGTTGCTACGAAGACTGAATTCCGAATTCAAACTAGTGTATTAAAGTTTTTTATACGTGGTAGAGCCACGCTGCTGCTATTACGGTTGTAGCACGAATGGGTCGGCTCGGCCAGGGAAGGACCACGCTCTCACAGAATACCAGCGTAAAATAGCAGCTTAACGCTGCTGTGTTTCGTATGGTTAGTGTAGAGAACCGGAGACCCGTTTTACTCGAATCGAGGCATTTCATCTTAGTCCTTAATGGTGACAACGCATCTGCATTTTGATTCTTAATCGAGGATAAATGTAGATGACTATGGGCCCCAGCATCCACTTATCATTAGGTGGACTGTGTGCTCGTTTGTCCCCTTATTCTATAAAAAAATACGTTCTATCTTATAACGACTGAAATCATTCACACTGAACTGAACTGAACGTAGGCCATTCGCCATAGATTGCCTGTTAGAGGATATTTGTCGAATTCTTTTTTTATTACATATCGTTTGTACACTATGGTAAATGGATGCTGTATCAGCCGATAGACATCTACATTTATTTCTTATATTTACGCGAACACTACACATTGAAATAATACTAGTTTTTACGGAATTTATCGCGTATATTTAACTTTTTAATTACCCGACGTTTCGAGAGCTTTACAGCACCCATGGTCACGGTGTAAATCGGAACAAAAGTTAAATTTTAATATATGGTAACCGCGGTTAACTATGACAGCTGGACGTTGAACATCTCAGTCCTTCCCGTGACCATGGGTGCTGTAAAGCTCTCGAAACGTCGGGTAATTAAAAAGTTAAATATACGCGATAAATTCCGTAAAAACTAGTATTATTTCAATCTACATTTATTCTCGATATATTTAGTGGATAGGAATGTGCTATGGCAAACACTGAATTCATTTGGGTTGAACGCTGGCTTGATACAGGCATTGGAGTCGCTTTATAGGGACTCTAGTGCTTGTGTTAGGATCAACGGGGTCCACTCGGACTGGTTTGGCATCCATAAAGGTGTCAGACGGGGCTGTGTGGCTTCCCCGTGGCTGTTCAACCTATTTATGGACAGTTGTTTGCAAAATTTGAAAGTTGAAGAATGCGGTTTAAGAATGGGTGAGTTAACCGTCAAATGCCTTTTGTACGCCGATGATCAAGTTATTCTTGCGTCGTCGGCGGCCGAGCTGCAAATGATGGTTACATTAATGAACAGATCATTAAAAGAAAGGGGTATGAAAGTGAACGCAAGTAAGACGAAAGTTATGGTTTTTGAAGATATATAAAAATAGAAGGGGAGTTGATCGAGCGAGTAGATGAGTTTTTATATCTGGGTTGCGTATTTAGCAGGGATGGGAGATGTGATAAGGATATAGAACGACGAGTGAATGCAGGAAATAGAATAAATGGGGCCCCCTACACTCTATTGTGAAGAGTCAAAATGTGTCGAAAAAGGCACGTATGGCAATTCACAATGCTGTGTTGGTCCCTACTTTAACGTATGGTAGTGAAAGTTGGGTGTGGCAGAAGAAGCACGAGAGTAGAATGAACGCAGTAGAAATGCGGTCGTTAAGGAGTATGTTAGGGCTGAATCTGAATGACAGGGTAAGAAATTGTGTAATAAGAGAAGAGTGTGGTTTGCAAGATGATGTTGTGACCAGGATTAAGAAAGGAATGCTTCGGTTTGTTCATGTGGAAAGAATGAATGAGGAAAGAGTGACAAAGAAAATTTATGTTGCAGAAGTGAATGGCAGAGTCGGAAAGGGACGTCCTAGGCGAAAATTTATCGACCAAATTGGCGATTTATTGAAAACGGGCCAAATTAGGAGTACCCTTAACCGACGAGCATGTATGCGTAGGTGTATGGATGTGAAGGAGGCGAGAGAGGTGTGTCAGGATCGTACCAAATGGAAGTCTGTAGTCTCTGCCAACCCCTCTGGGTGACAGGCGTGAGTGTTTATGTATGTTTATGTATGTTATGTATAATACCAATTTATAAAGAAATAACTTCTAAGATACTTAGATTAGCTCTTAGCTGACATTCGTCTTAATGTACACTGTACACTTCTGTTCGTGATTTTTATAGAGTTTTCAACCGACTCCAATAAAAGGAGTTCTTAATTCGACTGTATTTTGTTGTGTGTGTTACCTCAGAACTTTTTTCTAGGTGAAACGATTTTGTTGATTCTTTTGTTATTTGAAAGCTGGTGCTTTTCATGTGATCCGGTGTAAATTTAATAGAGATCTGAGTAGTAGTTTTGAGTTATCCTTAATAATGCGTACACTTGCGTGCTCTATTGGGTTTAAGTCAGGCGAATCGGCAGGCCAGTATAACCTTGAGATGTCATATTCCCTGACAGCAGCATTTGAATTTAGCATTAACGACCAGTACGAATTGGTGCCCATGTTTAATTCGGAATGTTCTGACGATTCAATCAATAGCGACTGTTTTGTACCTATCTGCCGTCACGGAACTTCCATACGGGATCGAAGGCGTTCTATCTGCAATCATAATTCCAGCCTAAAAGGACACCGATTTCCCGCCTTACTGAACGGTTCCAGGGCAGTTCTTTGCCTTTCAGAGTCTGGTCTTTTCCAGACACGGACACGTCGGTTATCTGAACGAGTATTGATTCGCAATTCGTCAACGAAGTGGAATTTTTGCCAAATCTTCTTCATTTTGCCGGAGTCTAGCCCACTACAATCTCCGTCGCTGACATTGCCGTGTATTCAGAGATGCTTGCGAAGACCTCCGTGCTCGTAGTGTCTGCTTGCCGCCAGGTGTAAGCAGTTCCGTCAAGTCCAGCGGCGACCCCCACTTCTACTTCTGCAGCAGTCTGATATAACGCTTCTGAGCAGTACTCAGAACGGTTGGGGAACCACTGCGGTCTCGGTCAGCTAAATATCTATGCCGTGGTACCTCTGCCACGTGACCAAGACACAGGATTGGTATACAGCAATTCTGCATTATTTATTCCGTTTCTCCCGTGGAATATTCTTCTTCCCTCAAAGTTACAATTCTGGCTCGTAAAACTTCTGATAATCCTATTGGCACTTTTTCAATCACAACTTTTCTCGAAAAAATATTTTAAAACCATTAAAATTGTCTAAGTTAGATTTCTGAATGAGCGTAAGCTTGGATTGAATTTCTTTTTACACGAAAAAAAAAATTGAACTTGTTCTGTTATTTTGTATTCTAATTCTATATTTTTAGTAAAGAATCTAAAAAGAAGAAGAATTTATAATAAAGTCTACCATATCAAATAATATTTAGATTTTTCAAACAAATCGCAAACTTTTTTTAAAGTATATGAAATGCCACGGTGTTCATCTCTCCATTCTTACAAAAAATGAGCATAGTTTTGGAATTGTTAACGTTTTTAAAGTTAAAGTCACAGCCTATATACGTCCCACTGCTGTGTACAGGCCTCCCCTCATTTATGAGAGGGTTTTAGGGGAAGGCAGTGTCCGCCGCGCTGCCTCAATGCGTGTTGGCGAACTACACATGTCTTCGAAATATTTACTGTCTTATTTTTTTTAAATAAGGGTAAAAAATCATTTAGTTATTAATTTCATTACATGAAAGCCAAGAAAACTTAATAAACCTGAATTTAGTACCTACGTTGGATATGCCTTACTTTAAAAAAAAAGATTTAAAAAAAAGGTGTAGTTGTTAATACGGTTATTCTGCTTTAAATTTGTGTATGTTATAATTATATTTATTTGGAATGAGACCTTAATTGACTGTGGCCCAAATTAAAATCAAATTATAAGAATAGATTTCCGGTTATCCTTATCGAATAGTTCTATCACAAGTAATGGGATTTAAAATATGTAACTATAAAATTATATTGAGCTCTAGAAACGGAATTATCTTTTTCAGTCCTTTAGGACATAGAAATATTTTTATAGAAGTAAGAGGCACGAAGTAACAAAAGAGAAGACAACCCACCTGATGTTTGTTGTACTGATGCATAGATACCTATCGTCTATTATGAATCAAAATGCAGATCTGTTGTCATCTCTGAGGACTGAAGTGAAATACCTCTTCGCTAAACAAGATCTCCAGTTCCTTACACTTACCATACAGAACATAGCAGCATTAAGCTGCTGTTTTACGCTGGTATTCTGTGCGAACGTCCTTCTCTGGTCGAGCCGCCTCATTTGTGCTACAATTGAAATTAATACACAGCTGCAGCGTGGCTCTACCACGTATAAATATTTATTTAGACTATCCGTTTCCGTTCCGCTTTCAAAACGTTATCTTTGTTCCATTTTATTCGTGAAAGTAATATTTCCGTAATATTGTAGCCTTTTGTTTTTATCATAATATTGTTACCGCCTTTTCCGATCAAAATGTATTTTTTATAAGCTGTTATTAAGTTAAATTCTTTTTTAATCTCTTATCTCTTTATTTAGGGTCGCTATGTAATATTGAAGTGTCATTGAGGAGACGCGCATTAATTAGACTATCCTTAAATTCAAAAACGATGTGTCCTATACAACGCTACAGTATTCCGGGACGTGTTGTCCACTACAAAATGTGTGTAATTAAATATTATGTGCCATTTAAAATATTTCTACTAACGGCGGCGTCGTCTGGCGTGTCGTCAATTTTCCTTGAATAAGGTCGTAGAGGGCAATGGCAACACGATACATCATATTTGAGGAATATCGGTGTGGAATAGCTTGCCTGCTCGGGTTAACGAAGCTATTACGTTGTTTTAATTTTGTGCTATTTTATTAGAATACGCGATGTAGTACTTTTAGTAGTTAATTGCATTTTAAGTACTGATTAACCACGTGCTCGACGGTTAAGGAAAACTAACGTAAGGAAACTTGCATATGTCGGAAATAAGAAAAAATATTTCGAAGAAATGTGAAGATTGCCAACAAGCATTTGGGCAGCGCGGCGGATATTTTCTTGCCCTAAAATCCTCTAAGAACTGAATGTAGGCTTGTTCCAAGCAGTGGGACGTATATAGGCTGTAACAACGTCGTGTCGAGTGGCTTAAGAGTATCGACTTCCCCATATCAACCCGCCGGTGTCGTAAGACACGATATAGAGGAACTGAAACGGAGATAAGCAGCGTTATATTCCTAATAACAACACAATGTTAAACTGCGGTTACTAATCCGCCTGCCAATGCCAAGCATGGTAACTATGTAAAATATCATCCATTTGGACCGGAGCACAGCAGTGCAAGCTTTGCTATTTGGCGGCAAAACTGGTTCAAAGACCACACAGCATACCACCTAATGAAATATCCGTCTTTTCTCCGACAAAGCATTAAATGATACTTGGGAACTGTCATAAAAGTAAATGACTCTGAAATTGCAATTTATCGTCACAGCTGTGCCTGCAGCTGTGTTTCATATGCAGTAGAGCTATGCTGCAGCTATATTAGTAGTATAGTTGTTGCAATGGGTCGGCTCGACCGAGGAAGGACCACGCTCTCACAGAACGTGAAACAGTAGCTTAATGCTGCTGTGTTTCGTATGGTGAGTATAAAGAACTAGAGACCCTTTTTACTGGAAACGAGGCATTCCATCTTAGTCCTTTAGAATGACAACGCATCTGCATTTTGGTTCGTAATCGAGGATGGTCGTAATAGATGTCTATGGGCCACAGCATCCACTTACCATCAGGTGGACTGTGTGCTCGTTTGACACCCTCTTCTATAAAAATACACGTATTTATAACGGCCATCGTGTTCACCAACATTATTTATACGTACTACTCCGAATAATCAGTACTATATTGCTTGGGACGCGCCATTTACAGGCAATCACCGCTCGCCGTGAGGCTTTAAGTTACCTTTGCGTTGTATGTCATTATTTCCTTTAAGTGATTTTTATTACTTGTATAATACATTTATTTAAATTAAACGTTTGTAAGAGACCGTTTTGGTTTACATTGATTTATATTGGACCTCTATCTGTGTTCAATATAAAGACGTAATGTCTGAAACAACTTAAGGAAGAAATTCGTTGAAGCTTGAAAATACATATTTTTTTTATTTATAAACATCACCAGAATCAAACCAGAGCTTATAAATTTGAAAATATTTAAAATAAAATTATTTATAAAAATTATTTAAAAAAAACACTAAGCGAGGAAATGCAGCAAATGAAGTCGTGCATGCATTATGGCTAAATTATCATTTAACTTTTAAGTCAACAAAATATTAATGTTATTTAATGTAAAATAGCCATTAAACTTTAAAAAAAGCTTTTAAGGAAATAATTACCAACATAAAATTTTACAGCGACCAAAATAAAAAAATAAAAACTTAGTCTCTTAAAGTACAAAAGTAAAATGGATGTAATAAAGGAAGTTTAAATATCAATCACATATTGCAACAAAATGGCCGCGCCCTAACAAGTTAATTTTTTATAGCGTATGATGAATGCATGCAGCAGCTGCAAGTCCCCTCTTGTGAAGGGATTACGGATAAGTACGTAATCGTTACATCCTTTAACGCTATGTCTGTCTATATGTCTGTTTTCAAATGTAAAAGAAAATAAATATTAAAGTTACAGCCTATATACGTCCCACAGCTGGGTGCAGGCTTCCTCTCATTTCTGAGAGAATTTTAGGGCAAGGAAATGTCCGCCGCGCTGCCCCATTACTTTTTCGAAATATAATTTTTTTCTTATTTCTCAGACATGTAGGTTTCCTCACAATGTTTTCCTATACCGCCGAGTACGTGGTGAATAAGCATTTAAAATTGCAATTAACAATTTCTTGTACGTCGGCGGGAATTGAGCCCGGGTTGTTCGCGTACTGTGAAATTTATAGCAAACAGTTAGCCCGTGCTAGAAATATTATTTATGATTGTATATTTCTAGCACATTTCTATTATAATCAGCTTTTGACTACTCTTCCAACTGATGGTAAGTGGTGATGTAGCCCAAGATACCATCTTGCGCACTAACTTAACAAAAGCCTATTCACTTTTAACTTGAAGACATCCACTTTGTAATCGGATCGAAAGAAAGATATTGGCAAATTATTCCACCTCAATATTGTATACAATATGATCGACAAAGAAAACCATTTGGATCGAATGCCTTAGAGACTCGTAGAAAGTTTAACGATGCAGTTTATGTACATAAACTCTTTCAAAATCACAGTTAATTATTATTGCCCTAGCTTAATGGAACTTAATGATTCATTATTTTAACACTTTAATATATTATTTAAAGCTATAATAATGTTTACTTAATTTGCTCTCACAAGTTTACATTTCCTATTATATAATAATGTTTGAGGTGAAACCGGAGTGAGAGCCTGGTACCGATGGAATAAAGTCATACAAGTCTTTCCTCGTACTAAGACTAATCACTAGACTTGTAACGCGTACACAATCATCGATATATATGTACTACGCACTAAATATGGCATTTAAAGTATTGAGGTAATCAATATATTTTAATAATTGATTTTTGTTTGCATTGCCTCTTCTCCCAACAAGAATTATTAATGTGCTATTTGGAGAAAACTTACTGGTTAAAACTTTATTCATTATATGACTAAAGGATGCTCCAGGCATACAATAATTACTAATAAATTGTGTGTGTAATAAATTATTTAACATCATGCCCAAATTTTTACCTATGTCATCCCAATACATAATAACTTTATGTTTTTTAATATTTAAACTACTTTTTGAGTTTTTATTCTGTGTTATGGCACCGTCATAGAGTGTTGGTGAAAATAAGGAGTTATTGCTATTTACACATGTTGTTCCCGATGAACATGGTATGGAGCGTTGATTCTCACTCTGATGTTTTATTAAGGAGTCAAAGCGCTCCTCATTGTATTTACATGAATTTACCAGATCATTCATGGCCAATATGTGTTCTTTTATTTCAACCTGAGCCGATGCATATTTATTTGAGATAATTTGTAAGGAGTTTTTAAGCGATTAAACTTCTGAATTGAGACACTCTATTTCAGTCTCATAACAGTTTTTCATATTTTCCACCTCAATAGCATATAATTTAAGTTTATTAATTAATACATGGTTTTCCTTACATATATTTATATAATTTTTTGTATGAATTTTTGTTTTAATTAACTTTTGTACTTTCCTAACATATTTATAAATTTTTATGTATTTCTTTATGTATTAATTTTTATGCATTCCGAACACTCACTATGTTCAACTGATATTTATGCGGAGGGGCGCTAATAATACGAAAATTAAATTAGCACATATGCAAAATAAACGAAAATTAAAAAAAATGTACTCGATTAACAATACAATCTAAATAAACAGTTATTTATTATGACTATTTTCGCGCGTTTATATCAACTTCGCATGCGCGACTCTACTGTTTCCCGCGCATGTGCGGATACAGAGTAGTGCAGATTTTTGTTTGGAATAGCTTCTCTAATACGTAGTACATACAACTCAATGTAAATAATTTTTTTTGTTTGAGAAATGACAAGAACAGGGGGCCGTTCTTACTGCTAACGAGGCATTCATTTCTGCATTATTAATTGAAATTTGAAATCTATAGGCTACAGCCAGCATCCACTTTCCATCGGGTGGGTTTAATTTGAAGATTAAGGAGTATGTTAGGGCTGAATCTGAATGACAGGGTAAGAAATTGTGTAATAAGAGAAGAGTGTGGTTTGCAAGATGATGTTGTGACCTGGATTAAGAAGATTGGGGATGAATGAGGAAAGAGTGACAAAGGAAAATTTATGTTGCAGAAGTGAATGGCAGAGTCGAAAAGGGACGTCCTAGGCGAAAATTTATCGACCAAATTGGCGATTTACTGAAAACGGGCCAAATTAGGAGTACCCTTAACCGACGAGCATGTATGGGTAGGTGTATGGATGTGAAGGAGGCAAGAGAGGTATGTAAGGATCGTGCCAAATGGAAATCTGTAGTCTCTGCCTACCCCTCTGGGTGACAGGCGTGAGTGTTTATGGATTTATGGAATTTATAGATTTAACGCGTTAAATTTAAATTATGATGTAACGTTGTCATAGTTAGTTTTGCTTTTGAATATTTTACATTATACTCGTATTATATACGTGGTAGAGCCACGCTGCAGCTATATTATGGTTATAGCATGGGTCGGCTCGACCGGGGAAGGACCACACTCACACAGAATACCAGCGTATAAAATAGCAGCATAATACTGCTGTGTTTCGTATGGTAAGTGTAGAGATCTAGAGACCCTTGTTTGCTGGAAACGAGGCATTCCATCTTAGTCATCAGGGGTGACAACGCATCTGCGTTTTGATTCTTAATCGAGGATAAATGTGGATGTCTATGGGCGACAGCATCCACTTACCATCAGGTGGATGGTGTGCTCGTTTGTCACCCTTATTCTATAAAAAGATGTATATGTAAATTCAAAAGCGGAAGGTGGCTCGGGCTAATTTTGATTCCCGTGGTCATGGGTGCTGTAAAGCACGCGAAACTTCAGGAAATTAAACATAAGTGAAATTAGACGCGATAAATCCATAAAATTATTTTTTATTCAATATAAGTGATATTAAGTGTTAAAGATCGTATAATTTAAACTTGCATGCGCGTTCGCACTACATGCAGTAGATTTTATCACTTTTATTTTATTATGTCTGATGTAGTCAAACCACTAAAATTTACTATAGCACTAGGTGTGGAAACGGCGCGCAGATTTAGATTGTATGATACTTAATATGATAAATGTGTCAAAATCTACCAAACAAAGAGCCGCGTTAGCTCAGATGGTAACGCTGGCTGTAAGTTTCACAGTACGCGAGCAACCCGGGTTTGATCCCCGTCGGCACCAATGAAATTATTAAATGCGACTTTAAGTGCTGATTTAACACGTGTTCGGCGGTGAAGGAAAACATTGTGAGGAAACTTCGCCCCAATGCGTGTTGGCGAAAGTTGGGGGTTTCGGGGTTAGGCCAGCGCGGCGGACACTTCCTTGCCCTAAAAGTCCTCGAAATGGGAGGAGGCTTGTGCCCAGCAGTGGGAGGCATATAGGCCATAACATACTTACCAAAATAAAACAAGGGAGCCGCGTGTAGTTTTGAATTACACGATCTCTATTTATGTTTATTTTAGATGTTATATTGATTTCCTTTTGCTTTTTTATAAACATAATTATTGTTATATATGATAATGAATATCCACTGCGTTATATCATCACGTAAGTCAATAGCATCTTCTTGATGACAGCAGAAAACAATAAAAAGCTGGGGTTACCCCGGCGCGCCACATGGTAACCATGGCAAATTGCCATAGGTACCATCTATGGGTAACCTTTGGGTGAAGCTTTTGTTACAACAGTGGATTTTTAACAGGCTATTATGAATAAATGAATATAGGATTACATGGAATGCCGCTGTACCAGTAATAAAGATCTCCTGTTCTCATTCAATGAGTCAGCTATATGTTCTTTCACGCGGGTTTTTATGGATCTTTTTGTTTGACCTATGTATATTTGATCCATAAAAACCCGCGTGAAAGAACATATAGCTGACGTGAAGCACCGACGCTCCGGGAAGTCTGCAGTCTGCGAACATGTTCAAGATCGTCCCCACCATTACATTCGTTTTGATAAACCACAAATTCTCGCAAAAGAACACCGATTCCTACCAAGGATGATACGCGAGGCTATTGAAATTAAAAAACATCCAAATTTCAATAGAGAAGATGGATGGGTGCTGCCACCTGCTTGGGATCCTATAATTAACAAAATTAAACCCAAACCTAAACATACCACTGCAAGACTTCATGATACTATAAGCTCGTTTTGCGTAAATCGGACCAAAAATTAATATTCAAAAAACTGAAGGTAGCCGGACTAACTATGACATTGGGACGTCAAACATCTCAGTCCCCCCCCGTGACCATGGTTGCTGTAAAGCACCCGAAACGTCGGGAATTAAAAATAAGTAATAGTAGTGAAATAAACGCGATAAAATCCGTAAATTTAGTTTTATTCAATGTGTAGTGTTCGCGTAAATTTAAGAAATCTCCTGTTCTCGTCAACCACCGTATGAAATACAGTGGAATTGATATTGATATTTATATAATATTGGAATTTTAGAAGCTGGTATTCTGTGAGAGCGTAGTCCTTCTACGGTCGAGCCGACAATTTGTGCTACAAGCATAATACAGCTGAAGCATGGGTTTATTACATATAGCGTACTTTTTATGACAAATGTTACTAAAATTAATTTACGCTTATCAAAGCGGGCGGAAACAGAAGTTATATAATGCGGTTACCCAATATACTGGATGACCTTTTTTAACGTCTGGAAAAAATAGGGTGTAACATGTGAACGGAGTAGAAAACCTATCGAACTGATATTTTACAAAAAATAAAAACAAAAATTTTGTATTAAATAAATAAATAAATTAAAATCTATCGAAATTCAAATCATATCCATCCTACTTTACGAAATGCAATAAGACAATAAATTTAGTAAGCATCCTCGACCTTGTCACTTCGCAGGGTCACAGGCTCAAGCGCAGAGGAAATGGTAATTGTTCAAACAATTTTTTCCAAACGCTTAATTCAAAATTTTTGTTACTATTTTTTGTAAAAATAGGCTTCTACTTCGTTCACATGTTACACCCTATTTTTTTCCAGGTAAAAAAGGTCACCAGTATATGATATTAAGAATTAAAAATAAAACCAATATTTTGCCTTAAGGGTTAGTTATAGTAAAAATTTTACTTTTAATAAAATAAAAGTAAATGTGGAGTTTTAGGAACTAAAAAGGATAAAGTAGTGAGATTAATAAGTCTCGACGTGGGACTTGTACTAAAAAATAATGTGCCGACTGTGTTATTTACATAGTTTGTCGTGCTCTTCTTCTTCGAGCTATATGGCCGACCCATAGCCACTTCAGCTTACTAATCCGTTGGGATGTCGGTCACTCTGGTTTTACTGCGGATATCCTCATTTCTGAGTCTATCACGCAGAGAAACTCCGAGCATAGCCCTCTTCATAGCTCGCTGAGCGGCCTTGAGCGTCCTCCTACGGCCAGCAGTGAAGGACCACGTCTCATATCCTTAAGTCATCACTGGCAACACGCACTGGTTGTACAATCTAGTTTTCAGAGTTTGAGGTATACCTGACGAGAAGATGTGTCGTAATTTCCCGAACGCTGCCCAGCCGAGTTGAATCCGTCGATTGACCTCTCGGTCGAAGTTGGACTTACCTAGTCGGATTATTTGTCCCAAGTAAACGTACTCGTCAACAACTTCGAGCATAGTGCTCCCAACAACTACCGGCATAGGTGTGACATGGACCCCCTCGAACGGGTCCCGCCTTGTCGTGGCGGGGGGGCTTAGTAGCCGTGGCTTGGTCTCCCACGGTGAACAAAGAGGAACCCACGTGGCTGGCCCGAGGTGAAGGGCCGGCCTGAGGTGGCCACTCCGAGTGGGCTTGGGGAGCCCACTTCGGATGTGTGCTGGTGCACTGCAGCGAGTGGGGACTCCGCACCCTCTACCGCTGCAGCCGAGGTGGAGTCGCGGAGGAAGGGGAGTGTTGGTATGGCGATGCGCCACTCTCCCTATCCTCCGCGACTCAAACGGGGCCGCACCGTTGATGCGGTGGTGATGGGGCTGCGGGGGGAGAGGATTGTCGGTATTGCGAGGCGCCGCTCTCCCTATCCTCCGCAGCCGAATCTTGGTTGGCGGCGGAGCCATAGACCAGATCCGCCGCTGGGGTCGGGAAGGCTAGTACTTCTAAGTGCTCGTTTTTCCTGGCCCCATGGCCTTCGCGCATCGGACGCGGGGGCGTCTGTTGCGCAGATGCAATTGGAGGTCGTGGAGGAAGGCGTGCCATGTGTTCTGGTGCGCCTTACTTGGGAAGGAGAACGGGGAGGAATATTCATCTCCCGAGGAGGTGCTGCCATGGGGCGGCAGTCGCTGGTAGGGCCGCGGAAGTGTGCGAAAGCGTTCCCGTAGCCCTGCCAATATGCGACGAAGGTGGAACACCATGGGGTTTTAGTCGGTGCGAGTCCGACATAACCCGTCCTTGCCCCCGCGAGGCGGGCATGCGTAGGCATATCCCCATGTAAAAAAAAAAGGTGTGACATGGACATTAAACATGATTTTTGTTTTGTCCACGTTCATCTTAAGACCTATCCGTTGGGAGACACCATTGAGGTCATTGAGCATAATGCTGAGGTCCTCCAGCGATTCTGCAATAAGAACAATATCGTCGGCAAACCGGAGGTGAGTGATGTACTCGCCATTGATGTTAATACCGTATCCTTTCCAGTCCAGTTGCTTGAAAACGTCTTTCAATGTAGCGGTGAAGAGTTTCGGGGAAATAACGCAACCCTGTCTTACACCTTTATGCAGTTGTATAGGTTTCGAGCTCTGGTTCTGTACTCGGATAGCCATCGTAGCCCTACTGTACAAACACTTTAGCACTTCGATATACCGACAGTCAACTTGGCAACGCTGAAGGGACTGTGGCACCGCCCAAATTTCGACGGAATCAAAGGCTTTCTCAGACAAAGGTCTTCTGGACAATCTGCCGCAGTGTATATTGTGGTCTATGGTACTGAAGCCTTTTCGGAAACCGGCTTGTTCGGGAGGCTGGAAGTCGTCGAGTCTGCGTGTGAGACGATTCGTAATGACTCTCGAAAACAGCACGTAGACGCGGCTCAGAAGGGAAATCGGTCTGTAGTTCTTCAAGAGAGCGTTGTCGCCTTTCTTAAAGAACAAGACCACCGCACTTTTGCTCCACGCCTCCGGAGTAGTGCCACCATGGAGGACGGAATTGAAGAGCTTCTGAAGGACATTAAGTACCGGTGTTCCACCCGCTTTCAGAAGCTCCGCTGTAATTCCATCCTCGCGTGGGGCTCTGCCGTTTTTAAGTTGCTGGAGAGCCATTCTAATCTCGCTCAGACTGACGCCCACACAGACTCCCAGAATACTAGCGTAAAAACTACTGTGTTTCGTATGTTGAGTCTAGAGATCAATAGACCCTTCTTTACTGGAAACTAGGTATTCCATCTCCTCCATATCATCCTCATGGGTGACAACGAATCTACGTTTTGATTATTAATCGAGGATAAATGTAGATGTCTATGGGCCACAGCATCCACTTACCATCAAGTCGACTGTATGGTTATTCTATAAAACAAAATAAAACAATTTGCCATCTAAACTCATATTTCTTTGGCTACACGTGTTTCAAGTGGCTCGCTCTTATTTGAACTCTGTCCACCCCACAGAAATCTAAATACTCGTAATAAGGCGATAGATATAATAAAAGATAGAAGTCGTAAAAGCGCGTGACCTTGTTGCCGTACATGTGACTCGTAGGCCACAAGCGCGCAAGGAGCGTTTGTTTCGGTCACCAGTGTTATTTCGGACGCAGAGACGTAAAACTGGAGTTTTGAAGCATATCCAACTGCGGAAATTTTTCCACAACTTGCAAGTTTTCAAATAAAGGGATAACATTTCATAAATAAATACTTAGTGTTTTAAATAATGTTGTTTTTAATGAAATATGCTTAAATAAAATTATTCAACTCCAGTACTACGATTATGTCCGAAAATGTAATTGTTTTCACATTTCAGAAGTTGCCTGCAGGTATGCAGGGATCGAAACGAAATCAAAGTCGATTTTTAGTTTAGACTTAAGTTTATACTCGTGCGTGGTAGAGCCAAGCTGCAGTTATATTAGTGGTATAGTTGTAGCACGAATAGTTCGGCTCGACCGAGGAAGGACACTCTCTCACAGAATACCAGCGTAATATATAGTAGCTTAATGCTGCTGTGTTTCGTATGGTGAGTGTAGAGAACAGAATACCCTTTTTACTGGAAACGAGACATACCATTTTAGTCCTCACGGGTGACAACACATCTGCATTTTGATTCGTTATGGAGGATAGATGTAAATGTCAATGAATTAAAGCAACCACTTACCATCAGGTGGACTGTGTGCTTTTTGTCACCGTATTCTATAAAAAAAAACCTTATGTCATAGTCACTTGTCATAAGTTCGACTTTGATTTCGTTTTTCACTTCAGTTTTTTATAAAAAATAAAAAAAAACTGAATGTATAAATAAAAATATATAAATAAATAAAGGAAATAAATATATAAATAAAGGAAAATCGTCACAATTACACAAATGTTTATTTTTTTTTTTTTTATATATATATATATATATGGCAGATTTTATAAACTGTGAAGTGATTACAAAATTTCAACCGATTTTAAAAACACGGTAAAGCAGATAAAGATCACAAAAAATATAATATATAAAATTTGCTCTCTGAAAATACGATTAAATAAGGCTTCTACTTTTATTTGAAATTTTCTCAAATTGAATAGGCAACAACGTTTTTGCTTACGAATGTGTGCATGTGCAGTAAAATCAGTTAAATTAATGCGTTATCACGCATTTTAAATTTAAGAGATAAAAAAACCGGCCAAGAGCGTGTCGGGCCACGCTCAGTGTAAAGTTCTGTAGTTTCCCGTCTGTCACAATAAGTGTTCCCACTTATGAGTTTAAAGGTGGGTATCCATTATGTTCGCGCTCCAGCAACGCTCCGCGCTCCTGCAACTGCTCCCGGTAGTGGGTACTGTTGTTTCCATCCAAGTTCAAAATGATTTTCCTAGAAAGTCCTTATAAAGTTCTACTTTTCAGATTTTTTTTCATATTTTCTAAACTTATGGTTCAAAAGTTGGGGGGGACACATTGTTTTTTACTTTTGGAGCGATTATTTCCTAAATTATTGACATTATCAAAAAATGATTTTAGTAAACACCTATTAATTTTTAAATACCTTTCCAACAATATATCACACGTTAGGGTTGAAATTAAAAAAAAATCACTTCCCACTTTACATATAGGGGGGCTACCCTAATAAAACATTTTTTTCCAATTTTTTATTAGGGTAGCCCCCTATTTATTTTACCACTTGGTCGGCGTGATTGATACACATATTGGTACCAAATTTCAGCTTTCTAGTGCTAACGGTCACAGAGATTAAGCGAGGACGGACAGACGGACAGACAGACATGGCGAAACTATAAGGGCCTAGTTGACTACGGAACCCTAAAAAGGACAGAACGTATGTCTTTCAATTAATTTTTTTTTCACCATTTGCGTTTGCATTACCATTGTAAAATAACCCTGGATGCTAACAAAATTCCGTTACGTTAAATTTATATACAGAAACCAGAAATAAGTCTATATAAACAATTGTTATAGAGAAGGGCACATGCCCACAGTAAAAAAGTTCTGCTTACATGAAGCAAAAAGCACATACAAATATAATTTTACTTTCCATTTGAAAGATTAAAGGGTTCGATTTTCGGAAAATCTTATTTCAAAATAACTCCACGTGAAGAAATCTCTACAGTAGTGTGATGTTTTTAAAAGTATGTTTATGTGTACCCAATAGAAAAGAATGGAATAATTTTTTATTCAAGTAATTCTTATTGAAAGTCATTTTTTCCTTTTAGCACTGGTTCGGAAAAAAACTCTGTCCTGGAAAGAACCAACAAGAAACCCGAGAACCCTGCGTACCTTCACCCTTACCTACATTCATACATAGGATTTTTTAAACTACATATTATAGTATAAGTAATTACTTGACTACCTACTACTCCATCATAGTCCGCAGAAGTGAGAACGTATCTGTAGCCTTCTTTTCTTAAGGCGATACCCCGACCAAAACCTTGCGATAGTGCGTTTTTCAGACTATTATCTCATTAGTTATCATAAATAAACTACATCTTAAAGCACATTATTAATGTTCGATATCCTATCATCACATTCGACGTTATTACGTAATTCGTTTCATGTGTTATAAATACATTTAAAACCAACTATTAAAAAATTACTAAAATTATTGATTACATGCATCTGTTGCTAAAGGCAACGCTCTTATCATTTGAGGATTACACTAATGGATAGATAATTTAAAAATATATATTATTCCCGTTTTATCTAATTTCTTAAGTTAGCTTTTCTTTTTTAATTGAAATAATTCCAAAAATTTGGGCGTATTTCTTTCTTTTTTGCGCGTGGACTGTATAGAACCGAACGTTCAAGGTCGTTCGTTAGGAGTAGCGCTTTAAATTTATTTGCACGTGTCCATGGGGTCCATGCAAATACCATCCGATGGACTGTAGTAAGTTCTTTTGTCCCTTTGGGTTTATTTCTCAAATTTGGGTTTTTTTCTATTAAGGAATACTCTGTTCACTATATCTTGTTTTGTCTTGTCTTGTGGAGTTACTCAGTAGTCGCCAATAGTGATGCGAAATTCGCACAAAAAAGAAAAAATCGAATTGATTTAAATTGGAGGGGGAAATAACTGACTCTTGATGAAATCGAATAATACAAATTATCTTCTTTCCAGTGGTAGTGCCATCTCTTAAAGCAATCTGTTTTTTATCATTATCCTATAGTTCCTTAATTTGCTAAGTAGAGTGCATATTCTACCGGCGATTAGTTTATAGTTTTTTTTTTAAATATCATAAGGATGCGTTACAAAACAGTACAGATTTGGTACAGGTATGCATAATTTACACTTGCCTGTAATATAAATCAATTCTACATACACCTTAATATGAACAGAGCCGCTGACGGATGTGCTGAATACAAAAATATCAATCAGCTTGGTCGGCTGGCATCAATCCAGGCTGGAGATCCCAACCAGTGACAGTCTCATTATTTTATAGGATAAGGATAGTTAACGAGTACACAGTACACCTGATCTATTCCCTATTAAGAATCAAGACGCAGATGCGTTATCACCCCTGAGGACTAGGTTTCCCGTGAAAAGAGGCTCCAGATCTTCCGATTCCGGTTCAGGGCCCATTCATGCTACAATCAAAATGTAACTGCAGCGTGGCTGTACCATTATGTTGACTTTTGAATATTTAGTTAGTATTGTTGTAAACAAGTTGTTCATGGGAGGCGGTAGTCACTTACCAACAGGTGAGCCGTATGCTCGTTTACCCATCTGCTATTAAAAAATAATTGTAGTGATATTTAAACGAACCAATTGAAGCATTACTACTTCTACTATTGTACTTTAAAATTAAAAATTGCAGGTGTCCCGTAAATGACGCTGTCTCAGTCGGTCTTCAACTTGACAGTTGTCTCTTTCCGGTAGATAGATCTTTGGCAAAGACTTTGGAGCCTTGGTTCCGCTCAATCGCTCCTACAATACGAGCTGTATCGAAGTTGCATAAGTCTCGTCGCATGCATTTGGAGATCTGTCTGTTCAGTTGCCTGTATCTGTTGAAGACTGCAGCTTGCTTTCTCGTCTAAGAGCCATGAGATTAAAAGTGTGATCGGAAAGTTTTTGGGTTCTTCTACGACGGATCTTTCAGAACTTTGCTCCGACCGCATGGACAGTCTCCACGAGCTTGTCATTTAAATCCCTCCATGTAGTAACTTTCTATACAGTGAAAACCATTTTGTAATTCGAGCTGAAAGTTTAAGATCGCCCTCGTGATCTAATCTAAAATTAAATCATGAAAGGGAGGGAGCGGAGATTTCATTTGACGAAATTTTTTCAACTTAATCTTCAGTGTGCTTCACACCATCCGGTGATCTCTACAAGATTTCACCCTCGCGTGCACTGAGTCTACAATAATGATTTATGTTGTATAGTATATGCTGTTTAGTTGAGTAAAGTAAAAAGTTACTTGACGTCACAGAGTATGTAAGTAACTTATTTATGGGGCAATATATATTAGGTATTATGTACGTGAAAAAATCAGAGAAAACCAGAGTACATTTAATCACTACGTTTTTTGAGAAAAGAGAAAATGACAATCAATAAGAATGTCAAAAACAAAGACGGCATAAAAAGTAGTAGATACGGGTATGGTCTGTTAAGAAGATGACTAACTTCAAATGAGGTGGACGAGGTTTAGAAAAGGTTATTATACTATCAAAGAATACATGGTTGATATTAAACCCTGGAAATGAGGCTCTCGATATATCGCCGTTTCTAAATATTTTCATATTATATTTTAACTGATTTTTATAGTAGTAATAGTCCCGCTGGGTTTCATGCTGGTTCCTCCCAGGACAGAATCTATTTTCGAGCTAGTGTTTAAAGGATAATATACTTTGGATAAAAATAATGTTCTTTTTTCTCGTAATAACTGTACAATTCGATTGCAAGCATTTATAAGAAAAAAATCTAGCTGGCTTTATTGCGGATTCCTTTCAGGATAGAGGCTTTGCGAAGCAGGGGTAAATGAAAATATGAAACATTTATTTGTAAGAGAATTTCACACGAGGTAGAGCCACGCTCCTACTATATTAATGGTATAGTTATAGCACGAATGGGTCGGCTCGTCTGGGGAAGGATCATGCTCTCACAGACCAGCGTAAATAGCAGCTGTGTGCTGCTGCGTTTCGTATGGTAAGTGTAGAGAAGTGGAGTTCCTTTATACTGGAAAAGAGGCATTCAATCTTCGTCCTCACGGCTGACAACACATCTGCATTTTGATTCGCTAACGAGGATAGGATCAGGTGGACTGTGTGCTCGTTTGTCACCCTTATCCTACTAAAAAAAGAGAATCCATAACGCATCATCTCATTTTGTTCCGTAGGAGTCGTAAGAGAAGATTATGGGACTGCCAGAAAATCTTATGGATTCCGATAAGTAGCGGTATGTATCTTGTGTACGCCAAACGTAAGATACTCAGACCGCCGATGGACCGCAGCGCCCACCACCGAGCGAGCCATGGCTATGTTGGACTTTTATGGCTTAAAACATGAAAAAATAAATAATAATCGAGTTAAATATAAAAAGTCCTATTATATCCTATTATAAAGTAAAAACATATATACGTATCTAATTTTAGGAATTTTGGGTCATAGATTCATTGGTCAAAGACCTTCCCTCATTTCTAAAAGTGTTTTTGGAGTTGAGTCTAAAGCGCTCCTTTAGGGGTATTTTTGTAGAAGAGGGGGCAAACGAGCACGTGGCTCACCTGATGGGAAGTGTGGACCGCCGCCCCCGCCACCCACGAACGGCTGCATCACCAGGGTAATTGCATTATCAGATTTTGTATTCGTTCCGCATATTTAAGATTTCTTTTGCTATGCAGGTTTCCTCAGAATGTATTCATTCACCGCCGAGCACGACGTAAATCAGTACATCAAATTGTAATTAACTTAATTTTATTTAGGTCGCGGGAAAAGGAACTCAATATACGGTACGTGAGGGTAATATGGTCACCTTAAGCTTTGCCGCCTTATAAAACCAAAACTAGGAGAAGAGCAGAGACAAAAACACAAAGTCGTATACTATAACTAATAAATATATTAAGAAAAAAATAACAAACGAGCCTTGGCAATAATTAGGAACACTGAAAAATCAATTAAAAAAATAACTACTACTGTGTATATGACTATATAAACTGTCGAAATGGCGTCGAAAAAGCAGCGCCCTTTTGACCCTTTTTTATTTGAATGACCGATTAAAAGCTATCGTGACATAGAGCCTTCTATGCAAACAACTGTAATTTTTGATAATGATTTCTTAAATTTACGCGGACAGTATACATTGAATAAAACTATATTTACGGATTTTATCGCGTTTATTTCACTACTTTTACTTATTTTTAATTCCCGACGTTTCGGGTGCATTACAGCACCCATGGTCACGGGGGGGACTGAGATGTTTGACGTCCCAATGTCATAGTTAGTCCGGCTACCTTCAGTTTTCGAATATTATAGGATCAAAAATTAATATTCAGAAACTGAAGGTAGCCGGACTAACTATGACATTGGGACGTCAAACATCTCAGTTCCCCGTGACCATGGGTGCTGTAAAGCACCCGAAACGTCGGGAATTAAAAATAAGTAAAAGTAGTGAAATAAACGCGAGAAAAGCCGTAAATTTAGTTTTATTCAATGTGTAATTTTTGAGTTATAAGAAAGTGACAATTTTAACCGGATGACCATACCTTCACGTACTATATTCACATAATAGACATATAATATATATATATATATATAACTACAGTCTAAAAACTAATTTAATTACATAGCTTTACACAAGGAATGATGCCAAGAACGCTGGTTGCGTTTCTATCGCTATATTTATCCACGGGCAAGAATAGAATCAGCCCTCTTGTCATCAGCGGCGCAAACGTCGATCCGGTTCGCTCAGAAACTTCCGCGTTTGGACTCTGTACATATCTGCATGCGTGGCATATAACACAAAAATATATTCATCTCTCAGAGATTCGTAGAGAGTTATGAACCAAATTTATTAGGCTACTCTTATGTTGCCATGATTAGGTTGCCCTTAGTTAGTTACATAATGGTACAACCAATATTTCTAAGCGTCTCCGTGGTCATATGTAATTCCAAATTATTCAATAATACAATAATTATCTATACATCTGTATCCATACATATAAATAATATTGAAGTGTCTGTCTGTAATATTAAAATAACTAGTGTCTATTAAGCTCAAGGGATTATTTTCATGCTTTTAAGACGAATGCAATCATTTTTCTGGGGGCACAGTAGTGCCCCCGCCAAGTCGAGCAAAAAAGCGACACGGCCCTACCATACTTTTCTCGAAGCAGTTCAGGCCATTTTCGACGCTATTTAACTTCGTTGCAGATAAAACTAGAAGCCTGAATTTTCAGTAACCAAGCAGGCATTGTATCAACACGGTAAATTTCAAATTCAATTCAATTTGAACCAGTAGTTTCAGAATTATAACTAGACAAAGTTTCTTAATTTTGTCACTCACTGAGTATAAATGAAGTAAAAACTAAAATGTTTTGCAATTTGGGCCCAGTTTTAAAGATACGCTAACTGCATAAATAACTTTGTAATCCCATATAAATACGATTTTTATTAATATAAATTACAAAGTTACATTTGCAGTGAGTGAATCAGTGTACCTGTATTGTACCTAGGTGGATTGAAAAGTACTCGGCCTAACACAGATCCATTCAATTCTAAAAATCAAATCCACCCACATTATTTAGTTCAGTTCAGACTAGTTCATTGTGTGAAGTTCGAAACGTGTGCGATAATTAGTTGTGATTTTATAAATTTATTAACAAAGTAATCGGACATAATTTCCGCGAATGGAGCAAATCGAGCAGCGTGCCGTCATTAAGTACCTCCATAAGAAGGGGCTATCATCAAAAGCCATCCATGATGACATGGTCAGTACATTAGGCGATTGTGCTCTGTCATATTCATCCGTCAAAAAATGGATAGCAGAATTTAAGCGTGGTAGAGAGAGTGTGAAAGATGAACCCCGCTCTGGAAGGCCTTCGACGTCAACTACTGACTAAAATATTAAAAAAGTACTTGATTTAATAATGGGAGACCGCAGATTAAAAATTAGAGAGATAGCCGAGATTATAGGAATCTCTTATGAACGAACTCAAAACATCATTGTCAACGAGTTGGGTTTCCACAAGGTGTCTGCGAGGTGGGTTCCGCGACTGCTTTCAGTTGAACAAAAAAGGACGCGATTGACTATTTCACGCGACTGTTTGGAGTTATTTTAAGCCGATGCAGATGATTTTTTGAATCGTTTTGTTACTATGGACGAAACATGGGTTCATTACTGTACACCGGAAACAAAACAACAATCAAAACAGTGGAGAAGACCTGGTTCACCACCCCCTAAAAAGGCTAAGTCGATTTTATCGGCAAATAAGGTGATGGCTTCAGTATTCTGGGACTCGAAAGGTGTGATTATGATTGATTATCTTGAAAGGGGTCAGACTATAAATTCTGATTACTACTGCACCTTACTACGTCGTTTACGAGAGGAAATAAAAGAAAAACGTCGAGGAATGCTCAGAAGAAAAGTCCTGTTTCATCAAGATAACGCCCGTGTTCACACGTCAGTACAGTCAATGGCTGAAATTCACAACTGTGGCTTTTAACTGTTACCGCATCCGCCGTATTCACCTGATCTGGCACCATCAGACTTCTTTCTGTTCCCTAACCTAAAAAAGCACTTGGGAGGTCAAAGATTTTCGACAAACGACGAGGTCAAAGCAGCTGTAGACGCATATTTTGACTCTAAAGAAGAATAATTTTTTTTCAACGGTCTAAATGCTTGGAAGGGGAGGTGGCAAAAGTGTATTGAACTTGATGGTGATTATGTAGAAAAAGAAAAATATAACTGATTTAGTATGTGTTTATTTTCTTGGTTAGGCCGAGTACTTTTCAATCCACCCTCGTATAATATAATGGAATAATAGGTGTAGATAGGTACGTTGTTGGTATTCAAGAAGTAAAAGGTACCGGAAAGGAAAAAAAAGTAGGACTATCTACAAAAAGAAATGAGATGCCATCAAAAACATAACTTGTAAAAAATACCAAGTCTCGCAACTGAGTTGTACCGTAAAAAGTTGTGAGATCCATGTAATAAATACCAAGTCGGTTAATTTATTCAATCCCTACTTAAGGGTCCTTCTGTCTTAAGTTATTATGTAATTAGCTAACCTAACAACATCTTATAGTGACCATATCAATATTAAAAATCTTATATGTTTTAAATAAATAGATTGATTTGGCAATCGCATGAAAACACAATGTATCTCACAAGTAATACATATTAATTATATTAAATTAGATTGTTAAGTGCGATTGTCAAGTCAATCTATTTATTTAAAACATAAAAGATTTTTAATATTGATATGGTCACTATAAAATGTTGTTAGGTTAGCTAATTACATAATAACATAAGACAGAAAGACCCTTAAGTAGGAATTGAATAAATTAACCGACTTGGTATTTATTACATGGATCTCACAACTTTTTACGGTACAACTCAGTTGCGAGACTTGGTATTTTTTACAAATTATGTTTTTGATGGCATATGTTTGTCCGTCTGCCTGTCCGGGCTAACCTTCGGAATGGCTAATCCGATTTTGAAGAAATTAAAAAAAAGGATTGAGAGTAATTTCAGGAGGGATCTACGCTGTATTTTATCCAAAAAACTTGAAAATGTTTTTTTTAAATAAAATGACGAAAAATAGAAAATATAAAGCCACATTAATAGATCCTATTCCGGCGAAGATGGTAGGCTCGCTGGTAATAAGAATAATAACTGGTGGACACGCATCTGTGGCTTACTTTTCTTGAAGTTGTTCGGAAAGTCTAAGGGCTGCAATAGGCACTTACAATCAATCAGGACTGCTGATTAATTTATCTCTCTATTTTCGTTTTTTTTCCTGTAGTAGTACACCTACGGTATAATTTTGCAACATCATGGGTTGAATGTAGGAATGCCAGATCAGAAGACCAAAATATCTGGACAAAATTTTTATATGTCGGGGTTTTTGGGTTGTTGTCGGGAGAAACAAATATTATAAATAAAAAGTTTATTTTTTAAATGAATAGACTACAAAAAGACTTAACATTGTTGACACGTAAATAATTTAAGCACACTCAATTTTTAGGTTGCCATATGTAGCTTAGTGAGTCCACCAATTTGGATCCTTTTTTAGTAGATTTAAAATTCAAAAAACTTTGCTTCAACGTACAGTTTCATTACTAACTCAGCTTTTATTACATCGAAAGCAGTTGTGATGTTAAAAGAAGCTGTTTGTCTGGAGATTTTGAGTTCTGTCGGGAGTCTGGAGATTATTTGCAATGTCAGGAGAATCCAGACGAATCCCGATCATCTGGGAACCCTAGTTAAATGGTAGAGAATGCTGCATTGTTTTTGTTTCAGGGAATGTAATAAATACTAAACAAAATTGGTAACTAGATATTATATAAATACATTTTGAAAAACACACAAAATATATCATACGTGGTAGAGTCATGCTGCAGCAATTATGGTAGTAGCATGAATGGGTCCATTCGACCGGGAAACGGCCACGCTCTCACAGAATAAAAGCGATTAGTGAAAAGGACCTGAGACCCCTTTCATTCGAGAAGATGCATTTCATTCTCAGGGGTGACGACTCATCTGCATTTTGATTCCTAATCGATGATAGATGTATGTGTATATGGGTGTCAGCAACCACTCAACATCAAGTGAACTGCGTGCTTCTTGTCACCCTATCCTATACAATACTAGAGATCCCTTCTGGTTTCACACGGGTGAGTTTTGGATCTCGATAACAGCATCACCCACCGTATCCAACCACATTTAAAAACTATTCAAGTGACTCGATAGGTGCCTCATAATATTTCATCAAAAGCAGTATAGCCGTATAGGAGGAGAAAAATTACGAATACAAACACACCGCAATTTTATATATGATAGAGATATATATTTTGTAGCACCACAGAAATCTATATCTTCATATAGTATATGCCGTACTCCTGACTGGGTTTTTGATGAATCTTTTTGGTAACAATACTCACTTTTTAAAACAATGGTCATGTGTATCGTCTATGTCACACCTATGCCGGTAGTTGTTGGGAGCACTAAGCTCGAAATTGTTGACAAGTATGCTGGGACAAATAGTCCAACCAGGTAAGTCTATCTTCGACCGAGAGGCCAATCGACGGATCCAGCTCGGCTGGGCAGCATTCGAGAGACACATTTTCACGTTTACCTTAAAACGAAATTGTACTAGTGCGTGTTGCCAGTGATGACTTTTGGATCTGAGACGTGGTCCTTCCCTGCTGGCCATATGAGGAAGCTCAAGGTCATTAACTCATTTTGGCGGACAGAAAAACCAAAAAGAAATGGCGGGAAAGTGTTTTTTTTAATTTTTATTTTTCTTTTTCTTAATGTCTTTCATGTATTGATATTAAGACAAGCCAGATAAAACAGTACAAATATAGTTTTTCTTCAATTTCATATAAATAAAATACGAAGAAACTTTTACCTCGACCTATTATATATGAAGACAGATAACAAGAATACATATTGGAAATCATTTCTTGCTTGCTTCATCATCATTTTTTGCTTTCTAATCAGGAGAGTTCAACATCACGATGTCAAAAATATTGCGCTTAGACTTATTTTTCGTATTTAAATAACATAACTCAAAAAGTCGTTGTCAATGGTAAAGGTTCCTTCGGATCGGTAGTATCAATGGGCGCTCCTCAGGGTTTGATTCTTGGCCCATTCCTGTTCTTAATATATATTAATGACTTACCTTATCTTGTAGGGGACAATCACGATATAGTATTATTTACTGATGATACCTTTTTAATTTTGAAACTCAGACGACAGTCGATTAATTTTGACGGTATAAATAATGCTCTATCGAAATTAGTACATTGGTTTAACACCAACAATTTGCTCTTAAATGGCATTGTATTAAATGTATAATAATACCTAATGTCTAACATTCGAATATCAATGTGCTCATAAGTAGGAAGGAGTTGAGTCTTGTGGGTATCACTGTTTACCACCGGCTCAGAAAAAACTTCTGTCCTGGAAAGAACCAGCAAAACCCCAGTGGGACTTTTTTTTTCTTTTGCCATGCTATGTCGACTTCAAATAACTTGGGATAAAGGCCGGAAGATGTATAAGATTTGGTTTTTTGTATAAATGCGTATTCATGTACAATAAAAACATATTCATATTGAGTGATAAAATTTTTGGCATATTATGTAATTTGACATGGTCATTATCTAGTCATATATTATGTCATGTATTTCTTGGAAATGTTTGCCAGTACTAGTAGCGTGGGTCGGCGAGCGGAGGAATATTTTTAACGTTTCAAACATGGAGGTATTCCCGGTTTGTTTATATTCACCGCTGAGCCACAGATTAAATAATCTTACTATGTATGTGACGTAGTCAATCGGTACTTAAGTCTCTAATCGGTGCTTTTAAATAATTTTCATCATAATTACAGACCTTCTGAAGTCATCCATGGTAGTTTAAAAACGTCCTACTTTCAATAGAGGAGAAAGATGGGTGCGGCTATCTGATCGGGATCCTATTATTAACAATCTTAAATCCAAAACCAAGCATACCACTGCAAGACTTCAAGATACTGTAAGCTCGTTCTGCTTAGATCGGACCAAAATTAATATTCAAAAACTGAAGGTAGTCGGGCTAATTTTGACATCGGGCTGTTAAACATTCCAGTCCCCTCTCGTGATCATGGGTATCGTAAAGCACCAGAAACGTCGTGAATTATAATTATAAGAAAATTAAACCCTTTAAAATGCGTAAAAATGGTTTTATTCAATTTGTAGCATCTGCGTAAAAGTAACAAGAAATTATTTTGTCTTCCATGGTAGAATTTTTACTGTATCATCTATCTTAATTGATAGACATCTGTCTTCCATTAAGTATCAAAATGTATCATCAGGACTATAGTGGAATGCCTCGTTCCACTGGGAAGAATTAGATTATTTTTATTTAATATCTATATGTCGATGTATATTAGTATATTTCCTTATTTTTAATAATTTGAAATTGTTTTGTGCCCATCTATGAGTGTATGTTAACTTTTATAATGAAACTTTAAATTAGTTTAGTTTAATAACACCAAGTCTCTCGCGTGTACGTTGTTGTTTCCGATATGAGGTTTCCATAACTTATGTGCTGAGCACGCGCCATTTTAGTTCTTATTTTAATTCCTTTGTGTTGTGTTTATTTATATTTATAATTAGAACAAAAAAAATTAAAAATTATAAATCTAAGAAAGATAAACAATAAGTCAAAATCAAAATAAATGCGGAGGATTATTTAATAACGAAGTTAATATCTTTTAACAAAATATGTATAATAAAGGTCGTTGTCTAAGTCGACTGAGCAGTGGCAATGTAAGGATATACACTACCCGATATCATCTCGTAGGTATCGAACGAGGCGATAGATGGAATGAAACAGGAGATGGGCAGCTGCATCTTCCTGATAACATCACTAAATATTTAAAACCTGCTGTTGGCAACCCGCCCGCCAATACTGCCAATCATGGCATTTATCCTTCCTATGAGGCAATACATGGGGTGGCCTATGCTTAGCAGTTTTACTTTTGATTTTTGAAAGGCTCTTAATGTTATGGTTGTCTAAGCTAAATATTTGTTAACCATTATGCGAGCATATAAACAAAATAAACACATAGTATTTTTTTGTATTGACAAACTAGCACATAGTCCACTTGATGGTAAGTAGACGATATGGTCAAAGACATCAACATTTAACCTCGATTAAGATTTTGTCACCCCTGAGGAATAAGATGGAATGCATTGCAGCAGTAAAAAAATCTCCAGTTCTCTCTTGCCATACGTAACACAGCAGTATTAAGCTGCTACTTTACGCTGGTATTCTGTGAGTGATATCGTTTACTGAAAATTTTTACGGAGCAGGGGACTGGGTGCTATAAAGTGCTTAAGATCCTGTTACTCGTATTAATAAGGTTTAATCCAAACTCAAGTCTTACTACCGTAAAACTATGAGATACACTAAGAGCATTCTGCGTAGCTCAGATCAAAATTATTAATTAAGACATGGCACGAAATCGAGTACAGCAAAGCACTCCAAAGTTAAAGAACAAAATAAGTTAAGCTCGACAAAATTAAGTTTAAAGTTACAACCTATAAACGTTCCACTGCTGGCCTCCCTACATTTCTGAGAGGGATTTAGGCACCTGCAACCAACTTCATACAAAGAAAGCTACAGATGTGTTGTCACACCTGAGAAATAAGACAGAATGCCATTAAGGCGAATATGAAAATCGCGGTTACGGATGTTGCACGTTGCTTACCGGTATGGGAAAATTCCCATATATGGGGCCACCTCATGCGACACGCACTACTCTAGCTGAGGTATAATGTATCAGGTCGTTTTAGTATTTAGAAATGTATAGTTAAATACATGTACATTGTACATACTGGCGACACTTCGCGGCTTCGCCTGGATGGGATTTATTAATGTGGCGTTATTTAGATATACCATTTATTTTATCAGGTTTTCGATTTCTTAAAAAACTCTCCAAGCCTTCGTTGTTTGAAGTTGGCTGCAGGTGTCCATTGTTTGCAGTAGTCACTTACCAACAGGTGGACCAGAAGTTCGTTATTATAGTTTTATAAAAGACAAGAAAACTGAATTATAAAATTCCAGGTCATGCAAATAAAAAGCGTGTTAAAAATCAGTAGACAGGTTTTTAAGCTAATTAAGAGGTTTCATAACACATTTTAGGCCGTTTTCGAAATACGATGCTCCAAAGTAAATCCATACCTTTATTTGTTAAATAAAAATTTAGAAAAAATCCAAAATACATCTCTATTGGACGGTCGCAATAAAAATTTTAAGTGACTATAATAAACGAAATCCAATATGAGTGCAAAAAAAAAACATTGCTCTCAACTGGCTTCTTAAGCAAACCTATGCCAAAACAGAAATCTTTTGGAGGTGGTTGTGTAAACACACACAGACGCACGCACGCACGCACGCACGCACGCACGCACGCACGCCACGCACGCACGCTCGCAGTCACGCACGCACGCACGCACGCACGCACGCACGCACGCACGCACACACACACACACTGCCGTCTAGTGAGTGCAGGTGGCCGGAGGCCTAATCCCCCCCCTCCCCATCAACATAGTAGCGGAATTAAATGACTGGAATCAAATAGCTCCGTAGGGGTTTTTTCTTGTGACTGAGAATAAAAAAAAATTTCGAGACTTGTGAAGTCCGCCAACACGCATTAGGGCAGCGCGGCGGACACTTCTCTGCCCTAAAACCCTCTCAGAAATGAGAGGAGGCCTGTGCCCAGCAGTGGGACGTATGTAGGCTGTAACTTTACTATATATATATATATATATATATATATATATATATATATATATATATATATTTATAACCATATATATTTATACCTATTCCGATGATATCCCGGACGTCAGTCTGACCGAGATTAGAAGCTCTCCACCATCTTAAAAATAGCAAGGCCCCGGGCGAGGATGGAATTACAGCGGAGCTTCTGAAAGCAGGTGGAACACCGGTACTTGAAGTCCTTCACAAGCTCTTCAATTCGTCCTCCATGGTGGCACTACTCCGGAGGCGTGGAGCAGAAGCGCTGTGATCCTGTTCTTTAAGAAAGGCGACAACGCTCTCTTGAAGAACTACAGACCGATTTCCCTTCTGAGCCCCGTCTACGTGCTGTTTTCGAGAGTCATTACGAATCGTCTCGCACGCAGACTCGACGACTTCCAGCTCAGCCGAACAAGCCGGTTTCCGAAAAGGCTTCAGTACCATAGACCACATATATACCCTGCGGCAGATTGTAAAGAAGACCGAAGAGTACAATCTGCCACTTTGCCTGGCGTATGTGGATTATGAGAAAGCCTTTGATTCCGTCGAAATTTGGGCGGTGGCACAGTTTCTTCAGCGGTGCCAAGTTGACTGTCGGTATATCGAGGTACTGAAGTGTTTGTACAGTAGGGCTACGATGGCTATCCGAGTACAGAACCAGAGTTCGAAACCTATCCAACTGCAGAGAGGTGTAAGACAGAGTGATGTTATATCCCCGAAACTCTTCACCGCTGCGTAGGAAGACGTTTTCAAGCTACTGGACTGGAAAGGATACGGTATTAACATCAATGGCGAGTACATCACTCACCTTCGATTTGCCGACGATATAGTCTTTAAGGCAGAATCGCTGGAGGACCTTAGCACTATGCTCAATGACCTCAATGGTGTCTCCCAACGGATAGGTCTTAAGATGAACATGGACAAAACAAAAATCATGTTTAATGTCCATGTCACACCTATGCCGGTAGTTGTTGGGAGCACTATGCTCGAAGTTGTTGACGAGTACGTTTACCTGGGACAAATTGTCCGACTAGGTAAGTCCAACTTCGACCGAGAGGTCAATCGACGGATTCAACTCGGCTGGGCAGCGTTCGGGAAATTACGACACATCTTCTCGTCAGGTATACCTCAATCTCTGAAAACTAAAGTGTATAACCAGTGCGTGTTGCCAGTGATGACTTACGGATCTGAGACGTGGTCCTTCACTGCTGGCCGAATGAGGACGCTAAAGGTCGCCCAGCGAGCTATGGAGAGGGCTATGCTCGGAGTTTCTCTGCGTGATAGACTCAGAAATGAGGATATCCGCAGTAAAACCAGAGTGACCGACATAGCCCAACGGATTAGTAAGCTGAAGTGGCAATGGGCCGGCCATATATCTCGAAGAACCGATAACCGATGGAGAAGAAAGGTTCTCGAGTGGCAGCCTCGTACCGGTAGGCGTAGTGTAGGGCGACCCCCCACTAGATGGAGTGACGACCTGGTAAGACATGCAGGAACTCGATGGATGCAGGTGGCTCAGGACCGTGCTTTGTGGCATTACTTGGGTGAGGCCTATGTTCAGCAGTGAACTTGTGAAGGGCTGTAATGATGATATATATATATATATATATATATATATATATATATATATATATATATATATATATATAACACACCGGCACAATTAGCGGAACAGAAAAAAAAGTGAGACTATGAGATAATAGCGCATATATTTGACGAAAATGTAATTAGACACAAAATAACAAATAGATTAACATCTTTTAACAACGACTTTGAAAAGTCTTCGTTATTTTTTATTGAATAATAAAGAAATTTGAAATAAGTGAAATTTTTAGATGATTATGAACCATCACAAAAAAATTGAAAAAGTAAGCATTAAATGATTTAACAATAAAATTAAAGCAAAATTAATAACGAGTGTTTCCCCCCTCTTGCTCTGATTACGGTTTCCATTCGTCTGGGCATGCTACAGATTATGTTATCGATGATTTCTTGAGGCAACCGCTCCCACTCCTCAAGTAATGCGTTTCCAAGTTCATTCAGATTGTTGGGGGGTGGCATTCTGGATTTAACCCTTCTTTTTAGCAAGTCCCAGACATGCTCTATCGGATTCATATCGGGGGAATTTGCTGGCCACTGCATCACCGATACCTACGTGGCTCAGATATGATTGTACCGATTGTGCACTATGAGCACGAGCATTATCTTGCATTAGAATAAAGTCTTCACCAATAAATGGGCAAGTGGTACAACATGTTCTTCTAAAATGTCTCTGATGTATCGATCTGCTGTCATGGTCCCTCCTGTGACTATCACTAACTCCGTGCGAGCTCCCAAACATATCCCTCCCCAAACCATAATCGAGCCGCCACCATAAGCCACTGTGTTCAAAATTAGACTGTATGTGGCATTCTCCTTTGCGTCTCCGTATTCGCTGTCTCCCATCTATCTGTTTTAAAAGAACTCTGCACTCATCAGTAAAGAGAACCTGCTGCCATTCGTTCAAATCCCAATGACGATGTTCTCGCGCATAGCATAATCGGTTTACGCGGTGACGTCTCTCAAGTTTTGGGCCTTTGGCAGGTATATATACGACCCTAAACCAACTTCTTCAAATCTCCTGCGAACTGTACGCTCACTTACTCGTACTCCTCGAACGTCTTTCAATTCATTTCGAGCTTGTACAGCCGTTAATCGCGTATTCCTACGAACTCCAAGTTGTAAAAGACTGTCATCTCGCCTCGATGTACATCTTTTTCTACCTTGATCCCTCCTCCTCACAAGAGAATTAGACGATCTGTACCGCTGGATGCTGCGATTAATCGTTGATACTGGTCGACGAAGCCTTGAGGCAATCGATCTGTAGGTATGGCCATTTCTTCTCATTTCATCAGCCCTAATGATTTCCAGTGATGTTAAGTCAGGCATAATAAAGAGCTTTTAATAAACAAAATTGCCTATAGAATAACAAATTTATAAAAAAAACCGTTAAGTGCAATTTTTCAAAAAAAAAAAATACAATTAGTCGTAGTTATTACTTGAACAAGTTGACAAAACGTATTGTTCGGGAAAATAAAACAAATGAATGAAAAAAGTGTATGTCATCTAATTTTCTATTTTCAAATTTGACAATAAATTAAAAAAAATATCATAACTGGCCAGGTCCTCAAGTAAAAGATTTTAAAATCCTGCTTTTTTTGTGTTCCGCTAATTGTGCCGGTGTGATTATATATATATATATATATATATATATATATATATATATATATATATATATATATATATATATATATATATATATATATATATATACTACACTTTACCGATGTGCGTGTCAGTTAGTTCAGATGTGATTAACATTTTTTCGTAGGATCTAATTTAGTAATTTACCTATTGAAATGTACATAATAACAAGAAAAAAAATCACTGCCGTAAATGCCATACCTATATGTACATCTATACGTTTCTAGAAGGACCACCGGCTTGTCCTCTACTTTATACAGCAATATTTCGTAAACCTATTCCATCTTACTAACGAAGGTGCACAATTTAGGAATACATGTCAATGGAATGTTTAAAAAAATAAACCTTGGTACACTTTTTTTCTTTTTGTTAATGACTTTTTTAAACTTATTTTTAGTAAATGTTTAGCCTACGCCACACCGATGACATTAAAATCTTTAGAAAAATTTCTACACTAAAGAACTTCCTAAAAACCCAAAAAGTTATGTGTATTATTTATGTGCATGGTTTGTTTTTAACTTGTAAATCCGATGTCATGTTCTTAACAAGTTGGAGCGCCTTCTCAACAACTGTATAAGATTTATCTTTAACTTACGAAAATACGACCACATCACTGCTTTTCGTTCCAAGCTCAAATACGCCTGTCAAAAATGGTAACTATGGCAAAACCCCTTTGCTAGGCTAATGCCGGCTATACATGGCCGAGCGAAGCCCAGCCTCGCCATTGCTAGTCGTGGCTTGCCTAGCAGGCCGAGTGCAGGCGAGCACCAACACGTATCCGGTTTGTTTGACGTGCCTTGCCACCACTCGGAATCGCTCGCCACGACTCATCTCACTTCGGAACAGTATCGGTTTTTCTGCACAAATCAAAGGCGACTGCTTGCACTTGGCAATTCCTGTTCACATGTTAGGAGGCCATTTAGTATTTGCACTCGTTCAAGCTTGGCCAAAATGTAGTCCGTAGCACTCGCCTTGTATCAATTTGCCTACGCTCGCGTTGGCTTAGGCTTGGCCACCACGTAGTGCTAGCTTTACAGTTGATAGACTCACAGATCCTGCGCCTGATCTATCTCCGGTCGTGTAGGTTTATCGTGCCATCGGACTATGAGGGTGAGGGAATATAGAGTACATCTATGCTTTCGCATACAATGGGCCACTATAATCCTGTCCTGCGCCGGTGGCTAGTCTCCGTTGAGGCAGGCCGCCGTGACCGATATTCGGTCCGGGAAACATTAGACTTACATAAGTAGATAGGAAGTATAAATTCAGAGATTTGAATTTGTTGACCGTCAGGAAACAAACCCATGTTGGTTTGGATTGATTATTTGGAAAATGTGATTACAAATATGATATACTAAACTTTCAAATATCATGGTTAGACATAAAATGGTTAAACATCTTGGCAAAATAGCATCTTATTGCTACTGTGCTAAGTGTAGTCAGTTTTAAAAACCGGAGACCTTTTTTACTGGATTCGTGGCATTTCACCTTATTCCTCAGGGGTGACAACACATCTGCAATTTGATTCCTAATCGAGGAAAAATGTCACCTACGTTTATCCTATGGGCCACAGTATCCACTTACCATCAGGTGGACTGTATGCTCGTTTGTCAACTTTATTCTATAAAAAATAAAGGACCATGACTTGCTATAGTGTATAAAATGATTGGACTTACCCAGCCGGTTAATTTATTCTGTGTAAACATACTCGTCTACAACTTCGAGCGTAGTGCTTCCAACGACTACTGGCATAGGTGTGACATATTATAGAGGTTACACATGACCTTTGTTTTGTATATTATGTTCATTTCAAGACGTCTTATCTGTGAGACACTTTTATTATACGTAATATGGTAGCTGCATATAGGTCTCAAATGATTTGTTAAGTTCTGCAATGAATTTTTCAAAATTTGTCTTATGAAAAACAAGTTTGTAATATTAGCACATATTATTCACATAATATTATAAATACATATTACTTACATAATATTATTAGCCTATAAACAGATTAACTTATATTTACTCCGTAAGCTGGCATTGTTTTATGTTTGTCGTGTCATTACAATTGCCATTCCGAAGATAAGCCAGACAGAAAGACAAAAATAAGAACTGGTTATTTATTTGTATGTGTTGTTATTTAAATATAACGTACATACACTTCAATTTTATTTATATGTATACATAATAGTAATTAATAATGTATAGCACAACATTATTAATTAATGTTTTTTTAATAATTATAAATAAATAAATACAAGTTGATCATTGATGGTGTATTATTATTATATTACAGAGTCGACTCTTAACAATGTAAGTACCCGGGTTTCCGAGCATGTATAATTTTTTCCAGTCTCATTGCGAGGCGGAACACGTCCGGCACGCTCACTGGATCGAAAAGGAGCCGGTTGCAATTACAATTTGCGTACTTTAACCTTTTCCTGTGAAGCATTTATACGATTTTATTATTGATTTCTTTACATGAGTAACAGTTTCTCGTAATTTAATTTAATAATAGTTACAACTTTGCCCAGAATAAATAAAAAAGGAAAGTGTGTGCACCAGTGCACACTTATAAAATAAAGTTTATTACTTATAGAATCTTCTTTAATGTGATAAAGCCACACTAGAGCTGTATAATAAATCAGCATCTGAAACTATATATTAATATGTAATATACAAATAATAATAAAACTTTAAGTATGCGAAAAGAAATTTGGCGGTCCGATAGTGCATTAAGTGTTTGTGCTTATGTTTATGTAAGTGCTTATGGCGCTTTCTGTAACGTTCCATATGTAACAAGCATATTAATTTACATGATAAATATATTATTAACTTTGGTCTCTCAGTATGTTTACGAAAATTTAGTGTACATATACAAAAACAAGGCCTGATACTCCAGATGCAGAGTAACAACCTGGTAAGAAATGCAGTAAGTCGAAGGATGCAGATGGCTTAGGACCGTGCTTAGTGGTATTCTTTGAGGGAGGCCTGTGTTCTCCAGTGGACTTGTGAACGGCTGTAATGGTGATGATGATGATACAAAAATAAAAATAGTTTTATTTAAAATAGTGATGTACAGTCTTTAAATACCAGGAACAATCAGTAGCTATTTACACAGCTACTCGACTCCAAAGAGTCGGTAAGGCCTTCATGGGGCTATTTATTTATATGCTTTAATAACAAAGGCCCAGTAATAAGCAGGAACTATCTATCAAAAAGCTTAAGCAAAAACTGTTTTATGTGGGTATAACTGTTTTATGTTTTATGTGTTGTATTTAATACCCCCTTAATAACCCTCTTCATCTTATTCCCAGTGGTTGTTGTCATCCACTGGAAATACCACGCTGTTTCTAAATGTTTTCATATTCAATTGTATAAAATATTACATTTTTAATTAATGCTTTAAAATATTTCTTCTGCGTTTCTTGCTGGTTCGACTTTAACGATAATTATGTGAAAGAAACTACATTTAGGACTGCGGAATCAATTTTCACGTGTAACAAAGACTTGCATTACTTACTTAGTAAATAAGTGTTAGACTGTTTATCCTTATGCAATTAATGTTTGTAAAATCGTTTTAGACACTTAAAGCCGGGTTGGCCAAGCCTCAGCCAACGCGAGCACAGGCAAATTGATTCAAGGCGAGGGCTACAGTCTACACGTTGCACAAGTTTAGGAGAGTGAACATACTGACATGGCAGACTAACACGTGGACACGAATAGCCGAGTGTAGGTGAGCGCCTTTGATTTGTGCAGAAAAACCGACACTGTTTCGAAGTGAGCCGAGTCGTGGCGAGCGATCGCCAGTGGTGGCAAGGCACGCCAAACGAACCATACACACGTTGGCGCTCGCCTGCACTCGGCCAGCTAGGCGAGCGACGACGAGCAATAGCGAAGAAGCACAAATGGGCTGTCTATCCGATGGCACACATCTTCACTTTGTCAACATGTATAGCAGGCTTAAGAAATCCCTACATAGAGATAATCTAAACGATTATCTCTATGTAGGGATTTCTTAGAATAAATGAAAAAAAAAAATAAAGAAAAAAAAAACTGCATTTTAGTGTTTTAGTTGATAAAAATTTATAACATTTATATTAAATATATCTCCTGTTACTATATATAATATGATACTATATGTTGTAGAGCCATGCTGTAACTATATAACGTTTGGAGCACGAATGGTTCGGCTCAACCCCGGAAAAATCACGCTCTCACAGAATACCAGCACGCATATAATAGCAGCTTAATGCTACTATATTTCGTGTGGTAAATGTAGAGAACTGGAGATGTTTTTTACCACAAACGAGGCATTTCATCCACGAACTCACAGTTGACAAAGCATCTATATTTTGATTCTTAATAGAGGACAGATGTAGATGTCTATGAGACTCTTACCATCAGGTAGAATGTGCTCGTTTGTCATTCTTATTCTTTAAAAAGAAAACGCGACGAAATCCCTTTGAAGCGATTTTCGAATGTGTATACGTATAAACGTAGCATAAACTTTCACGGAAATCTTTAAAAGTTAATGTGTACCTGTAAAAGTACCGTGTAAAATCTTAATCTACCTGGTCTTTTACTTTTGTTTGTTACTCTTTTATTTTAGTTTGATACTCGTAATTAGTTAATTTACCGTAAGCGTTTTTTTAGCGTAAGCTTTTGAGAAATAAATAAGAACCTTTTTTTAATAGGATAAGGGTGACAAACGAGCACACAGTCCACTTGATGGTAAGTGGATGCTATGGCCCACAGACATCTACATTTATCCTCGATTAAGAATTAAAAGGTAGATGCGTTGTTACACCTGAGGACTAAGATGGAATGCCTCGTTTCCAGTTAAAAAGAACCAGTACCTCACCATAGGAAATACAGCAGTATTAAGCTGCTATTTTACGATGGTATTTTGTGAGAGTTGAGTTTCCCGGTCGAGCCGACCCATTCGTGCTACAACAATAATGAACCTAAACTTAAACAAGAACTTAAACCATACCTACAATATAGATCTAAGACGATGTACAGACAAGAAATAGTAAGATTTTTGTGTCCTTTTATAAGGAACGCAATAAAGATAATAAATGAATAAATTTAATTAAATACGATAAAATCCGTAAAAGTAGTTTTATTTAATTTGTAGTGTTCGTGTAGATATAAGAAATCTTTTTATTCCATTCATTACAGCAACGGGGAACGTCGTACGTGAATTTTTGTTATTATAAATTTATAATGGTGCACTGCAGCATAATCAATTGTAAAAACACATCAAGGACGTGTAATTAAACTAATAAAGGGATAACATTTCATGAGTATGTAGATTATTTACTTTTATCATTGTTTTAATTAATTTACATCTAGATGAATACTTTGCTATGACATTTACCTTTGCAAACTCATTTATTACTTTTCGTATTGTACAATTACCATTGCTGCTTTTGTTCTACGTACACGCGACGTTGACAACGTTGACTCGCCAAGCAATGTAATGTGAAGAAACGTAAGAAATCATTATTAAAAAATATTTATATTTGAATGCCACAAAGCACGGTCCTGAACCACCTGACCTTCTGCATGGTTTACCTGGTTGTTACTCCATCTAGTGAGTGATACACTTCGGCTGCCGCTACGAGGCCGGTTAAAAAGAGGTTCGAGAACCTTTTTTCTCCATCAGTTGTTGCTTCTTCAAGCTTTATGACCGGACCATTACCATTCAGCTGGTTGTACAATCTCATTTTCAACATTTGAGGTATACTTGACGAGATGAGTCGTAATTTATCGAACGCTGCCCAGCCGAGTTGAATCTGTCGATTAACCTCTCGGTCGAAGTTGGACTTACCAAGTCGAACTATTTGTCACAGGTAAACATATTCGTCAACAGCTTTGAGCTTAGTGTTCCCAACAACTACCGGCATAGGTGTGACATGGACGTTACGCACGATCTTAGTTTCGTCCATGTTTATCTTAAGACCTATCCGTTGGGAGGCACAATTATGACAATTGATCACAGTGCTTAGGCCCTCCAGAGATTCTTCAATAAGGACTATATCGTCGGCAAATCGAAGATAAGTGATGTACTCGCCATTAATGTTAATACCGTATCCTTTCCAGTCCAATAGCTTGAAAACGTCTTGCATTGCAGTGGTGAAGTGTTTCGGGATATAACGTCACCCTGTCTTACACCTTTCTGAGGTTGTAAAGGTTTCGTACTCTGGTTCTGTACTTGGATAGTCATCATAGCCCTACTGTACAAATACTTAAGCAATTTGACATACCGACAGTTAGACAATTTGAAACCGCTGAAGGCACCGTTTGGTGATTCTGTGTAAGATATGCAACCCTTGTCAAGACAATCCCAATCTTTACAAGGTTGTTAACGAGAGAACTGTTGGTGATAAATCCGACACTTCCTTGGGACAGATGGTCACCCTCCCAGTGATAGAAAAAGACCTCGGATAATCCTATAATATTCTAGCACAAATTGTCTATCTCTTCTTCCCGGTCCAGGATCTTCTTATCAGTCTTCAGGGTGCGTGCGTTGTATGTTGCCAGGTCCAGTCATCTAAGGTTGGCAACCGTAGTTTTTAATTGTTATTTTGCTGTTCATCACAAAGATGCTGCTATACATCTTCTGCCACAGTTTACCTCTGTCACCTCCTACGACACCCACGATAAGAAGGGAAGAAGAATGGGGTAGTGGTTATTCTTGTCCACCACTATACGGGATAGAGCTTTAGTACAACTATATACGGGTAGAGTTTTAGTACAACTATATTTTTGTTGTAGCATGAATGGGTTGGCTCGACCAAGAAAGGACTTCACTCTCACAGAATATTAGTGTAAAATAGCAGCTTAATGCTGCTGTGTTTCGTATGACGAGTATGGAGAACCGGAGACCCTTTTCACAAGAAATGTGTATTTCATCTTAGTCCTCAAGGGTGAAAACGGATTTGCATTTTGATTCTTAGCCGAGGATTGACGTAGATATGCGTCACAGTATCCACGTATCATCAGAAGGACTGTGAGTTAGTTTGTCGCCCTTATTTTATAAAAAATTAGAAGTATGTTGACATGAGATGTTTACCTGTAAGTGGTTGTTACAACAAGATTTTGTAAAATGCATAGTCGTTACGTCGTACCTATTTATGTACAAGTGTAAACAAATGTTGGTGAACGAAGAAAATTTTAATGAATTAAACCAATAATGATTTCTTAAATTTACGCGAACACTACACATTGAATAAAACTAAATTTACGGATTCTATCGCGTTTATTTAACTGATTTTACTTATTTTTAATTCCCGACGTTTCGGATGCTTTACAGCAACCATGGTCACGGGGGGGAATTAAAAATAAGTAAAATCAGTTAAATAAACGCGATAGAATCCGTAAATTTAGTTTTATTCAATGAATTAAACCAACTTAAAAAAAAACAATTCTATTTAGCTTCTTAAGTCGGTGCTGAGATATAGCATTTCGAAGAATAGCAGGAGAGCCTCTACTTTAGAAGCTATTACGTGCAAAATTATGTATTTTTTAGTTTGAAGTTTGAATAAAAGTTCAAACCGTGCAGTAGCGGTGTAAGCGTATCCACTACTCAAAATCGTCTGGTGGGTGTCGTCATAGGTGACAAAGGGAAACAAGCCTTCAGATCGGCATCATCAGCATCTTACTTGTAGAAACTAGAAAGTAAAAACTGTGGTTACTAGTCCATCATTCATTGCGTGCGTGCAAAGCAAACTATGGGATGCCTTGTTCAGCTGTGGTATTTGGACAGGCTGTAATGAAGGGATGGACTAAAGGTTTAACCTCTTGATTGGTCGAAGGCATGTAACCGGTTCATGAAACTAGGATGTAGTCTTTCCCAATTTCACCCCTTAGGGATGAACATTTTCCAATGACGATTTCTTAAATTTACGCGAACACTACACAATTAATAAATTAAACTTTAAGTTTCATTAATTAATATAAGTGACAAGGTGAGAAACTGTGTGATAAAAGAAGAGTGTGGTTTGCATGATGATGTTTTGACCAGGATTAAGAAAGGAATGCTTCGGTGGTTTGGTCATGTGGAAAGAATGAATGAGGAAAGAGTGACAAAGCAAATTTATGTTACAGAAGTGCATGGAAGAGTCAGAAAGTGACGCCTTAGGCGAAAGTTTATCGACCAAATTGACGATATATTAAAAATGGGCCAAATTAGGAGTACCCTTAACCGACGAGCATGTATGCGTAGGTATATGGATGTGGAGGAAGCGAGAGAGGTATGTCAGGTCTCGCAAGTGTTTGTGTATATTTATTTTATTAATTAACTAAATAAACGCACCAAATAACGAGATATATTTGCACTCGGTTAAAAATTTGTAAAATTACAAGTTTTTATACGTGTTAAAGCCTCGCTGCAGCTATAATATGGTTGTAGCATAAATGGGGGAGGGAAGGACCACGCTCTCACAGAATACCAGCGTCAAATACTAGCTTAATGCTGCTGTGTTTCGTATGGTGAGTGCAGAGAACCGGAGACCCGTTTAACTGGAATCGAGGCATTCAATCTTAGTACTCAGCGATGACAAATGTAGATATTATAGGCCACATCATTCACTTACCATCAGGTCGCCTGTATGCTCACTATATCTCACCCTTGTTCTATAAAAAAAAGTTCAAGGTATTGTAACTTGTTTTCTTTGCTTCGGAATGCATCAGTTGCTCCAGGATTTGGATTGGTTCCAATTCTGTCTCTGACTGGACTACTTGTTAGGTAGAATTCCTTCCAAAATTGTGAGTAAACAAAGCTATATAGAATAAAATACTTCACTTTAAAAAAGAAAAATAATTACTTTGTTTTGTTGGTACACTAAATGACAAAAACCACAAGCAATAAATCCAACTTTTTTCGGTCTCAAGAGAGAAACAAACATACGGGTAAAAAGTACGGGATTATTTTTCCAGGGGCAAATAAAATTTATAACTGAGACCTGTCTATTTAGGACTCATTTGTGAAAATGCCCTTTCGACGAAACAATTTGAAAGTAAATGCTAAAATCAAAATTAAAAAAAAAATTAAATAAGAATAAATAAAAGAATAGGAGTTAATATAATTATGGGCTGTGAGGCATTTCATCTTAGTCTTCAGAAGTTGGCTGCCGGTGACCATGCATTACAGTAGCCAGTTACCATCAAGTGGACTGTAGGTTCGTGTGTCACATGTTTAAAAAAAATCTTTTGGTTTTATTATATTATACAGTTGTCGATCTCCTTAGATTTTAGTAAATGTGTATTTACTAAGGATGTGCAATATAAAGTAAGAATAAAACTACTTTTACGGATTATATCGCGTTTTATTTATATTAATTTTAATACCCGACGTTTCGGGTGCTTTCCAGCACCCATGGTCAGGTGACTGACGTCCCGATGTCAAAGTTAACCCGGAGTACCCTTCAGCTTTTTAATTATTGTTTTTGGTCCGATCTACGCAGAATGAACTAACAGTATTTTGAAGTCTTGCAGTGGTATGCTTGGGTTTAGTTTTAGTTTCAAGCAGTTGGTAGTACCCAGCCTCCTTTTCTATTGAAATTAGGATGTTTTTTAATTTCAATAGCCTCACGTATCATCCTTGGTAGGAATCGATTTTCTTTCGCGAGGATTTGTGGTCTATCAAATCTGATGTAATGGGGCCATCTAGAATATGATCACAAACTGCAGACTTCCCGAAACGTTGATTCTTCACGTCAGCTATGTGTTCTTTTACGCGGGTTCTAATTGATCCCTTTGTTTGCCCTATATATGAGAGACCACAATCACAATCAAGCTTGTACACTCCTGCATCTTGTAGAGGAATATGACTCTTGACGGATGGTAAGAACTGACTAATCTTCTTCGGCGGCTTGTAGAATGTTCTAATAGAAGCTCGCTTCAAGATGTAGCCAATCTTGTCTGTGACACCTCTGACATACGGTAGTATAGCATGCACACGCTCGACTGTGGCCGGCTTCACTCGGTCACTGTGACGGAGGCGCGGGACCCGAAGTTTGTTTTCGTGCAGAACCTACTTGACGTGCTGAAGCTCGGCGGCCAGGTGTTTGCTGTCACAGATCCCTCGTGCTCTCTGAAACAAAGATTTGCCCACGGTAACTAACTATGAAGGTGATGGTGAAATTCACCATTTAAGTATCGGTTTGTATGGGTCTTTTTTCTATACACAGTATGACCTATGGTGTTGTTAGGATTTCGGATGACTAACACATCTAGGAAAGCTAAGGAATTATTTGCCTCTAACTCCATAGTAAATTGAATTTTAGGGTTTATGGAATTAAGATGTTCTAAAAACGCAGTTACTTTGTCTGATGGTAAAATTGTGAAAGTATCGTCTACGTACCGCTTGTAGAACCTTGGGGTAACAGGTGCAGTAAGGAGGGCTTTCTCCTCAAAGTCTTCCATAAATATATGCGCGAAAATGGGAGATACAGGTGAGCCCATCGCAACACCTTGCTTGTAAAACTCTTTCTTCCACAATAGATAGCCAGATGTAAAGCAATGTCTTAGTAGCACTGCATATTCTGGTGGCATGTTATTTTCATCTAGTTCCTAGTTATAATTGAGGTGCAGTCTTCAACAGGTAGGCATGTAAATAGAGACTGAACATCAAAACTGACTATGGTTTCATTGTCTGCAAGACGAAGGTCTTTTATCTCACTGACAAAATGGTATGAATCCTTAGTAAGTGCTCTTGTGTGTTCTCTGAGTGGTGATAACATTTTGGCTAAGTGTTGAGCTAATCTGTACGTTGACGAATCGCTTTGACTCACTATTGGACGTAATGGAGCGTTAGGTTTGTGTATTTTTGGTAACCCATACAACTTGTGAGGTTTTGCACACGAAGGTATTATCGAATTGACGTCTAGATTTAATTTCTCGGAGTATTTCTTAATTAGATCGCTAGTTGTTTTAAGCGTGTTAGTTGTAGGGTCTGTTTTGACCTTACGGTATGTACTTTCATCCAACAAAAGTTGTTGTATTTTAAAATTGTAATCCGAAAGCACCCGAAACGTCGGGTATTAAAATTAATATAAATAAAACGCGATAAAATCCGTAAAAGTAGTTTTAATCAATGTATAATGTTCGCGTAAATATAAGAAATCATTAACTAAGAATAAGTTATGTTAAAGGAACTTTTTTTAATTTGTGTATGTTTCAACATAGTTTTAGTGTATAGTTGACTAGTAACGTCTTCTTTCTTAGCTGTAATTTTCCTTAAAGAATTCTTCATACAGAGTAGTAGTAGACAGTACTACTATTATATATCGCGTTATTTTCACTGTCTACTACTTTAGTTGAACCTCGCGCTCGTGTGTGTGTGTGTTGCGTGACGCTTATATGAAGCTTTCACATTAAAGTCATTAAAATTAATTGTTTTAATGACTTTAATGTGAATTTCATAGATCGATTCATTAGAGTTGCATACTTTATAAAATTTTACAAAATCAACAACCGAAATACTTGTATGTGAGGCTCAGATTCTCGCAACGTTTCTCACGGGAAACTGTTCGTTTGTTATACCCAATACATTTTTTGGGTATGCTGCCACAAAGTGCTGGAGTAATATACCATCTCCGATCAAAAATAGCAACACGGTTCCTACTTTTAAAATAAAACTAAAAGAATACTTTTTAAATTTGCAAAAATTGCGAAAATCTGTATTGAATATTGATGTATCACACCTTTGTTATGAAGTATACGAGTCTAGTACTGTATGTATATTATAAAATTAAGAAATACTTACTTAACTTTACTTCCAATATTTATTTTGCTTTCATATCTAATAAAATAATTTACCTATGTCTTTTTTTCTAAATGTTAAGTTTTATTTTTATTTTTTAAATTTTATGTGTATATTTTTTGTTTTATATTGGAGCCCTTGATTAATTTAGTTTATTTTATTGCATCTATGTCTAGCGTGTACAGAAAATCAGCGTTATTGTAACCGCTATGTGGTTTCTATTACATTTGTGCTGACTAGACGCCATTTTAGTTCCTAATTATTTTGTGTTTATTACCTATGTTAATTTACCAACTAAAGAAATTATTATTATTATTTAAAAATCCACATTTGGCAATCACTAAGTAAAAGAACTGTTCTGGATTCTGCTGATGGTCTCGCAATGGTGTTTAGGCAATTGACACAATTAGTAAACTACCCAATTTATAGAATTCATGAAAATAAAAATGCTACTGTAGTAGTGTGTTTTAAGTCAATTAGATTTTTTAAAGTTAAAAGAGACAAAAAATATAAAAAGCGCACTTTGGATCCGCAACGCAGATTTTTCGTGAAAACGTAGTTTTTTCATTTCCATTTCAACGCTATAATATCTCTTGCATTCGCCCGTCAGTGTACTTATTTGATTTTTTATATCCTCTTGACGAGAGCTTTCCGTTTAAAAGACAACTTGATTTATCTATAATACCGAGAATATTCACGACTCATAAGTGACGATTATTTTATTTATCTTTTGAATTTTCAAATTTCATATTCAGTTTAATATCGAACTTTTTTATTTTGTGTGTACAGCTATGCAGGCAAAGACCAGTATCACTGAGACCTAAAGGATCTATTGTGATCGCTGCTATGGCTATAGTTCACTGCTAAGCCCTATGTCTTCAATAAATAGAAGGAGTTGCTTAGCCGTGACATATTTCACTTCTTTTGGACGAACGAAGTGCATAGTTTCCCGGATGAGTGTTTCGTTTGCGCACTAAGAGTCCACGATCAGTTAGAATGTGCAGAGGTGTTTCATCCGTTAAGGAACAAAACCGGACATCCTTGAGTTGCTTAGTCCCAGGATGAACATGTGCTTTTTAAGACAACAGTGTTCAGTCAGGGCTCTTACCAGAATGCGCAGTTTATTTTTATGTAATCTCAGGGCTTCTGAAGCGAATTTACAATCAAAAGCCCGGATTAAGGTTTAAGATTAAATGTTTAAACCTGGTGTATCAGACCAGATATTAAGTGATTTATTGTGATAGTTTCAAGGGTTGATCGGACTAGGCTTTTTGAGATTCCACAAAATGGCTCGGGTTCAAATTGTGTACTCTTTGAGCCCTCCCGTGAGAGCTTTTGGCAAGTTCACTGACTACAATACCCACGTTAGCCGGAACCCATCTTAAAGGACTCTGTCGTTACATCCTAGGGCGTTTAGACGGTTCACGCAGTCTCCAAAAAGCTTCGAGTTCACTAAGTTTGAACTCAGCGCTAGCAGTGCTGCTTGACTATCAGAGTTTATATAGATTATAATGGTTGACGTAGTATTTTTGCAGACTGATTTCCGCACACTGAAGTATGGCGAAAATGTCTGCCTAGCAAATAGAGGTGAATCTACCCAAATTCATACTAAGTTTAAATTTGGGGCGTTCCCCATAAATTCCAAAGTCTACGTCGAGGCCCATTTTTGACCTATCGGCCATTCAGCCAGTCCTCTCTGGAGGGTATGTTCACTATGTACTTTTTATTAAAAGTGTAAAGAGGACGCTTGATATCTGAGATCACGAATAAGACCGGTGTTCACTTAATTGAGTCGAGCATGGGTCTTAATCTATAGGAAAGCAAGCTCAGACCGCCCCTAGGCGTTAATCCTATACAAACTAGCCCCCGCCTCCTTGTCTAAATAAAGATCAAGGAGCGTTAGGCATAGAAGTGGATTAAGAGCCACTCCAGGGAAGATCGCATCGCTCGAGTTGCCATTAATCAGACAGTCTTTTGTAGACTATTTAGTTTGTCTGCATCGTCTTTTGGTAGCCTTATTACGGCGTAGGTAAGAATCAACCTCACTACGCTGCTGTACAGCCATGGGATCATACTGCGGCGCAAGCCCCAGTTGTTCCCAACCATACGTCTGCACGTACATAAAGGCCTTGATATACGTTACTAAGGTTAGAGTTCCACGTTAGGTTCTCGTCCATTATAACGCCCAAATACTTAACTTCAGTGGAGAATGGTACTAGCTATTCATTCAAACTTCTTTAGCATTAAGTTTTGGTGTGAGTAATTTGTCCAACCGTCTCTTTTTGGTAAAGGGTATTATAACAGTTTTATCAGCATTAACTGATAAACTGTTATCTCTACACTAGTTATTTATGGTGTTTAGGGCTCTTTGTGTAATTAGTGATAAAGTACTTTGGCAAAAACTCCTCGTTATGACCACAAGGTCATCAGCATAACCTAGTGTGTCAAGGTGAAGGTTTTTTTTTTTTTTTTTTTTTTATAGAAGAGGGGGAGAGTGAGGGGTGGCTTTAGAAAGGAGTAAGCTCTTTTCTGAGGGGGTTGCTTCCATCTTGTACAATAGTTGGTCAACCATAAGATTTTAAAGAAGGGGCGACAAAACAACTCCTTGTGGGCAACCTCCTGCAGTTGCAACCTCAATCGAACTTCGACCTCACCGATCTGATGGTTGTGGGGTCAACATTTTTAGATGTCAGGCCCCCAACCAACAGTGATGTGTGGTTATTGTCGAAGGCGCTCTCAGTATCTAGAAATGCTATTTATTTATCCTTTAGCGCTTTTTCGCTATAGCGATAAAGCGTGGTCCTTTTTACCAGCCTTAGGTATAACTTTGACATTTGTCCATCGATCTAAAATATATCCCTATGAAAAAATTGCCCTGAATATTTTCATCAGATAAGGAAGAAGGATATCGATACCCCTCTGTAGTTGGATTGGAATTATTCCATCCTACCCGCTTGTCTTATATGGTTTAAAGGAGTCAACAGCCCACTGCATTAGGTTTGCCCATATTATCTTTGCAGCCCTACACATGTCCTCATTACATGGCCTTCGTAGGACTCTGAAAGAGTTCAAGGTAAATGTCTTCTGTGACCCTGGTAAATCGGTTGACGTTAGTAACTCCAATGTTTCTGTTTCACTATTAGTGAAGTTACCGTCAGGCTTTTTAAGAAGCCCGATCTGATTAGATTTAGCTTTCGATAGCATTTTGTGTCTGTGTGTCTGTATTTTTGTATATATAATATATAATTATAATGTATAATAGCATTCCTAATTTCTTTATTACATTCGTTTAGGGCTGCACTATAAATATCCCATTCTTTACTTTGTTTGGCCCTATTGATTAGTTTCCTGGTCTTTTCCCTAAACTCCTTTAGCTTAGTGTTCCACCAAGGAAATTTTCATGTTGGGGTCTTGGTTTTGACGCGACAACTGTCCTCTAAGTCTTCACGGATACCCACGGTTACAGTTTCCGTGGCTAGCTCCTAAATTTCAATCGTTTTGATGCTTTTAGGAATCTTTTCCAAATTTCTCCTTAGACTGTATCTATAGACATCGTAGGAGGTCGCTTTTGGATTCCGAAAAGCAACAGTTTTATAAGTTGATGATGCTCTAATCACAAATTTAATGTGTTTGTGTTCAGACATTGAGTTTTCACTACTAACGTGCCAGTCATTTATTGCCTGGATATGTTATTAGTAGCAAAGGTTTTATCTAACATTTCGTGCCTAGCACGCGTTACAAAGGTTGGTGTGCACCCTAAGTTTAGGCTTACCAGGCGATTGAAGATGAGAAAGTCATAAAGTAACTCACCACTTTATTTGGTATTAGGGCTTCCCCAGGCTGTGTGGTGTGTATTAGCATCACAACCTACCACAAGTTCGGCGTTGTGTTTTCGGACTAACTCCGCCACTCGCTCTAACTCGATGGCAGGATCTGAGTTTTCTCCGGGAAGATAGATAAAATGATTACTCTGGCCCCTGTGCATCTCTTGAGAATTATGAAGGCTGTAACCAGGTCGGTGTTGCAGTACTCTGGAACAGCTAAAAGTTCAATGTTTTTATTGTAAAATATACTAGCTTTCTATCTACTGCCTTTAGTTAAGATCTTACCATCAGCCAACAATCCCGAAACTTGACCGTAAGCTACCCAAGGTTCTTTTATGAATAATGAGAATAATGACAGAAGCAGCTGCTGCATGGTGAAGATCTGCCTGGAGGACCCTCGTCCTACCCTGTGAATTAGCCATTTATAGGCATGGTTGCAGGGATCATTTTCGGATGCTGAGAACGAAGACGTTCTTTACTGGCGCTCTTGACCCCCACCACATCTTTCCCTCTGCCGCTCACACCTCCCTTTCCCTTACACCTGGCCAACGCCCGCGGAGGCCCTCGACCCGAGGCGTGATCAGCGCCTTGGATCTTAGTCACTCTCACTGACGACGTTCCAGGCTCACACCGCGAAATTGAGCGCTGGAGGGATTGGAGTTAGAGGAGTTCAGGCTCCATTACCGCATCAGAGCCGCTCCTGATCCCAAAAGCTATAATTTTAAAACCAAGGACGACTCTGCCGCCCGCTGCCCGGAGAACGTCCGCCGATGGGTCGTCCAAAGAAAAAGTTACTACGAACCAATTCTCCTTATTTCTACGGTGGAGAATTTTCTAGTGCTCTGTATGGAGCCCTTCATTTTGTGCTCTCAACAGGATAGCCGCCTCTTTTGGAGAGTCAGCTTCACTGCGGGCCAGATACGTTATACCCAGCTGAGGCTTAGGCAGTTCGTCCTCAGGTATTATTGAGAGCTCTGCCGCTGGCCAGATTTTCAGTTTTCCGACTTCACCTACAATCCAGTCCTTGCTTGCCTTATTTAGGCTCGTTACCAGAATACAACGTGGCTTGTGGGTGAATCCCGAAAATTTCGGTCCCGCTCCTGGCTGCGCCCCACAGGTTGTCTGAGCGATAGCCTGTGTTAGTGCCCGGTAGACCATCCGCATCTGCTACACGCTCATGGGATACGAATAGTGAATTCCTACACGCGTGGAACCAGCTACGGCATTAAAGCTGAGCTTCTTCTTCCCTGTTGCCTCGTTCACAGATTTTCTAGGCTTGTCTTTGGGAGACTTCTCCTCAGACCAACAGAGGTTTTTCGCCTTCAGAATCGGAGGTGGTTTGGGCAAAGAAAGTTCGTTCCAGGGCTTCTGGCAAAGAGAAAGGGGCTCTTGGGTTCCTCTCTCGCTGTACCTGTACCTTTTCCGTGCTGCCCCACTAAGCATGTAAGGCATAACGAGCTTCTTCTTGTCCCTTCACAGGTTCGTTTACGATTGTGGTTCGGCTACAGACGTGCCCTCCTTTTCACAGCTCGTCCCAGGTTAGGGCGTTGTGTTGCAGGGGCATGGCTAAAAGAACCACTTACAGACCTAAAGACGTTCCATTAAAGGAGGATTCAGTTTTTCAAAATGTCGATATTTGTCCATTTTGGTTCCACGATTAGGTAGAGAAATATTCGGTCACTCATGGCAGAACACCACCTACATTGGGTAGGCACCGTTTGCGACTGGACTCCCTCCTAGCCACGCATCGATCGGCACGGTGCGCTAGGTAGCATAGGAAAAAGGGGATAGCAAATAAAGAAAAGGAAAAGAGGATTGTCTGTGTGAGAGGTTTCAGTTCTGTCTGTTTCTTATTGAACGAGACCAAGTAACAGGCAGCACCCACGTGAAGGAAGAACTCCTCAGACTTGTCCTGGAGATCAACACGACCTGCGCTCTCTCCCAGAGCCATTCGCCAAACAACTCGCCGGACAGGAGAGCAGAAAAGGTGTTAATGTAGTCCTACCTATAATGTAAAAATGTAAAATGTAATAAGAAGTATTAACCCTCGCCCAGAATTCGATCTTAACGTACCCATTTTTTTAATAAAATGCAAGTTTAAATTTAACATTGGGACTTTAACCAATAATTATTTGATTGAGAGTCGTCTACACACTTCAAATACTATAAATCGGATGAGAAGTTGCCAATACAAACATTATTGAATTTAAAGCGCCGCAAGTAAAACATACAGATAATGATCAACTAACAGAATACGGATAAATATTAATGTTTTACAATATATTTTTATAGAATAAGACAAATGAGCACACAGTCCGCCTGATAGTGGCCCATAGAAATCTACATATGTCTTCAATTAAGAATCAAAATTCAGATTCGTTGCCAGCCCTGTGGACTGAGATGGAATGCCTCGTTCCCAGTAAAAAGGGTCTCCGGTTCTCTACACTCACCATACGAAACACAGGTCAAGCCGATCCATACGTGCTGCAATAAAAAAATAGCTAACACTATAACCATAAAATAGCAGTATGGCTCAGCTATATTGTGGTTGCAGCACGAAAAAAAAATTGCGTAAAAAATTTATTAGGGTCTAATAACAAAGGCGGCAAAGTCCCATATCATTATATGGGACTTTGCCGCCTTTGTTATTAGACCCTAATAAATTTTTTAGATTATATTAGATTTCTTATATTTACGCGAACGCTACACATTTAGATAATACTAGTTTTTACGGATTTTATCGCGTATATTAATCAAATCAAATAATTTATTTGTAAAACATCGGTGAAAAGTTACAAACTTGGTGGAAAAGGTATGATAAGTAACACTATGTTTCGGCTTAAAAGGCATACAAATATTTGGTTTACATTATCACCTGGTAATACGAAAATTAATTTTTAATAAAATAACAATTTAAATTATAATTAGTATGTATAGAAATTACATAAATTAATATCTTAATTATCATTTCATCATCATTTCATCATTACAGTCCTTCACAAGTCCACTGCTGAACATAGGCCTCCCCCAAGTAATGCCACAAGCACGGTCCTAAGCCACCTGCATCCATCGACTTCCTGCATGTCTTACCAGGTCGTCACTCCATCTAGTGGGGGGTCGCCCTACACTACGCCTACCGGTACGAGGCTGCCACTCGAGAACCTTCCCCATCGGTTATCGGTTCTTCGAGCTATATGGCCGGCCCATCGCCACTTCAGCTTACTAATCCGTAGGGCTATGTCGGTCACTCTGGTTTTACTGCGGATATCCTCATTTCTGAGTCTATCACGCAGTGAAACTCCAAGCATAGCCCCCCTCCATGGCTCGCTGAGCGACCTTGAGCGTCCTCATACGGCCAGCGGTGAAGGACCACGTCTCAGATCCGTAAGTCATCACTGGCAACACGCATTGGTTATACACTTTAGTTTTCAGAGATTGAGGTATACCTGACGAGAAGATGTGTCGTAATTTCCCGAACGCTGCCCAGCCGGGTTGAATCCGTCGATTGACCTCTCGGTCGAAGTTGGACTTACCTAGTCGGACTATTTGTCCCAGGTAAACGTACTCGTCAACAGCTTCGAGCATAGTGCTCCCAACAACTACCGGCATACCGAATTATCATTTACATAATTCGTAACGACATAAAGATAAAAATATAATACATAAATGGGACATTAATTTTTGTAGGTACTAAAAACCATCCATTTTATCTTCAAAATATTCGTTGATAGAGTAGTATGCTTTATTTATTAAAAAACCCGAAAGCAATTTCTTAAATTTGTCTATATTATCAGTTTCTTTGATGTTTTTGGGAGTTTATTAAAAATTTTAGGAGACATACCCAGGAAACTTTTTGAATACAGGGCTGTTTTATAAGGTTGTGTACGTAGTTTGTTCCTATGTCGTTTATTATTAGCGTTTTCAAATATGCTAAAATGTTTCCTTACAAACATAGCTACTCGAATATATATAAAGATGGTAGGATCAGAATGTTAAGATCAATGAAATGCGGTTTGCAACTATCGGTAACCTGCAACTGACATACTGCTCGTAAACATTTCTTTTGTGCTTTAAATACTAATTCGAGTTTTGGGGAGTTTCCCGAAAATATTACACCATATCTCAATGTTGAAGAGACGTATATCGTCATAGTTAACCGCGGTTATCTAGACGTTGAACATCTCAATCTCCTCCGTGACCATGGGTACTGTAAAGTGCTCGAAACGTCGGGTGTTTAAAAAGTTAACTATACCTACACGATAAAATCCGTAAAAACTAGTATTATTTAAATTTATTAAATATCTCACTTTAGTAAGATTAAAACTACTTTTACGGATTTTATCGCGTTTATTTTTTTGAAGCATCAACGTTCCGGGAAGTCTGCAGTTTGTGATCATATCCTAGACGGCCCCAACCATTACATCAGATTTGATAGACCACAAATCCTCGCGAAAGAACACCGATTCCTACCAAGGATGATACGTGAGGCTATTGAAATTAAAAAACATCCTAATTTCAATAGAGAAGGAGGCTGGGTACTACCACCTGCTTGGGATCCTATAATCAATAAAATTAAAACTAAACCCAAGCATACCACTGCAAGACCTCAGGACATAGTCAGTTCATTTTGCATAGATCGGACCATAAACAATAATTAAAAAAGCTGAAGGTACTCCGGGTTTAACAATGACATCGGGACGTCAGTCATCTCAGTCCCCCGTGACCATGGGTGCTGGAAAGCGCCCGAAACGTCGGGAATTAAGAATAAAAATAAAAAGTAAGAAAAAAATAAACGCGATAAAATCCGTAAAAGTAGTTTTAATCATGTGCAATGTTCGCGTAAATATAAGAAATCATCTCACTTTAGTTTCTATTAGTGCTTTGCGAGCTCCTTACAATGGATGACAACTGAATTGTCCTAGCTCGATGCGTTTTCACCATGGATCTCTGAAGCACTACCAAATTAGACAAAATGTAACGGAATCCACTACCTCGTAGCATCCCATGCGTGACGTAAGAGGCGACGGAGGGAAATGGAAACGGAGATGGGCATAAGCATCTTTCTGAGAACAACTCGCAATACTCTCATAACTCCCAATAACTCGCTGTAGGGATGGACTATGTTCGGCATTGGACTTTTATAGACTGTAATGGATGGATGATTGAATCAAAGTCATAGCTTATTTAGCTAGGACATTGATTCAACCGTTTTCACGCTACACTAACTTATAGCTTTAGACGATGCGTGGTTGCGCGGAAAAACCATTCGTATTTATTTTATATTTGACGGTAGGTTGCCAAGTCGGTTATCCCTTTCCAAAACGATATCATTCATACCCTCCTATCGACACATCGGGGTGGTGAGGTGAGAGGGGAAAGAAGATAATTCTAGAATGTCACGTAATCATCGGAACCGAAGATATATAAAGCACGCGCGACCGACTCGCAGCCTCTTCCCGCCGCGCTCGTTGTTGGAACCACACCACTAGTAGAACCGCTTTAGACTGGAAGCAGTCGAGCTCCAGGAAACCCGCCTCACCTCGTGTGAGATATAGTCGCGCACCGCCTCTCTCCGGAGTGTTCCAGAAGAAGTTCCAAAAGTCGCAGTTATAGTGCTCGACCGCATAGAAGAACATCCCGGTGAGTCAACATTTCCTAATAATACTGCCTGCTTGATATAATTGTTTAACCCGCTCCAATTTTGTGTTTTCCTAATCAAGCAGGATTCCTTTCATCGATTTGGCAAATAATAGTTCATTTTAGGGAAGAGCGAGTGCATTGTACTGCGCACTATAGTCGTCGTTATATAAGCGTAGAAGCATTTAGTAGATACAGTCCACTTAGATTAATATCTCGCGTAATAGGTTTAAGGTTCGACCGGGGAACTAGACTTCGGCAACCTTAGACACGTGGCTCCACCAATGCGAATTCTAAACAATGGCGAACATTCACTTACACTAGTCCGATGACGTAACAGGCAGAACAAATGCTGTACGACGAACTACAGGCTGAGGCTGGGAGCCAAATTATTAATAGCGCATTAATAGAGTCTCATAATTATTAGCGATTACGCTTCGTTGGTCCAGTGGTTGTAGTAGTGTGACTACTGATCATGAGGCCCTGGGTTCGAATCTCTCCGGTCAATTAGGACCTAATATCTATATATATAGGATATAATTAAATGGTTAAACGAACTTACTTTAAGTGAAGTTCAACCATAATTATACGAAGCTCCGTGTCCTAGACATTCTTAACAATTGTAGTACGCCGCATTCCATGCCAGCATCACAATTTATCCCAGCTCGCTAAAAAAATTTTTAAGGAGCAGGATATATGGCAACACTGTATCAACCCGTCCGTCAATGCAATTTCATTATGTTTAAAGCAAGGCATTAGATGAGCAACCCTAACCCAGGGGGTTGGGCCGGGAGTACCGTCTAGGACAAGGAGCTTCGTATAATTATGGTTGAACTTCACTTAAGGTAAGTTCGTTTAACCATTTAATTATACTCTCTCCTTGTCCTAGACATTCTTAACAATTGTAGATGTTTGAAGACAGGGTTGCGAATTTATAATAACAATAAATGGAAATTTGCAATTTTCCTTATTTTATAAAAAATGTTGTAGATATTATCTGTATATCATAAATTTAAATTAATAACATAAAATAGATTATCTTTATTTTATAACATTTCCTTATACATATAAAGCCAGCTTGATTGCAGCAGAAGTGGTCCTGTAGAAGAATTATGACTGAAAAAGAAAACAATCTGTAATATCTATTCCAGTTTATTTTTAATAAATTTTAATTTAACATCTTATAACTTACTAACTTACTTAAGAAATACTATTCGAAGTGGGTTAAATTTATCACTATCTTGTATTCTGTTTTCTATTAAAATATTCACAAGAAAACCTCAACCCATTTATTTTTTCCTATACAAATCTTGTTGAAGTGAAATTCTATCTATATCTTAACTATACATCTGAGCTACCCTTTGAATAAATGTAATATTTGTTGAAGGACAATGTACGTATATTATAACCTGATTCATCACAGCCCAGCTTGTTACTAGTTTTTGTAAATTTCTGTATTCTCAATATTTATTGCAATATTCTGTTGTTAATTAATCTAAAAGTAACTTATTATTTACTCTATTTTTATAACTCAAATCTAAGTAAAAGGCACAAAAGCCCAGTAAGGAATTTCATTACACTTACTACAATTTGGTACGATAGAGAATTAATTATTTTATTATTTTATAATTTATAGTATTTCACATAGGAGAGCTCAGTATAATTCTCAGTATGAATTTTGGAGTGAATCTTGGAGTGCCATATTTTACAAAATGCTTCACTAATAGTAACCTATGATGTGTATGAGATGTCTATGAGATGACTGTAACATGACACAGTAGTATGATTATCATTATATAGGCAGTGTTATTAATAATTTGTTATTTTGTTCACAATAAATAATTCAATTTTTACATTTGCTGCCCATATGAAAAAAATAAAAACCTATGGGTTTTGACTCAATTGTTTTTTTTTTGACATAGACATTAGAGGAAATACATAAAAGAAGAATCGTCCCCCTATCTAATATAACTGACATGGTGTCTGGGTCATGTCTAAAGAACCCCATTGTTGAGTATATAATAATTTTATTATTTCGTTACTAATAAGAACGTCTCCTCGTTCTCGCAGAACATAATAATCTCCTGTTAGCGTTGTAAGTTAAGTTAACTTAATTAACTTAACTTCAATGTCAGAGCAAATTAATCTACCAAAATCTCACGGTCGTATCAAACCTAAGGGTTTATCGCTTGTATCATTTAATATTCGCGGTTTGCGAAATAACCTCCCAGAGCTTAAGCTCTTTCTTCGGAATCGTGAAGCCGATTTCCTCCTCCTACAGGAAACTAATCTCAAAACCAAGGACACTAAAGGCCTTTCTATTAAAAACTTCTCTCTTCTTCGTAACGACAGACCCGACCGCCGAGAGGATCTATTACAGAAGACACTTCATTGCTCGCCCATTTCTTCTCCGCAACTTACCAATATGGAAGCCACGGTATGCAGGCTAGCTATGACTGGACATCAGTCTCCTCATAGCCTCCTGTTACATCCCCTCAGGAACCCACCCCCTCAAAAAAGATTTTGAGGCCATTTTATCTTTAGGCAATTCAGTCATTATGTTTGGAGATTTTAACTCCAAGCATACTGAATGGACATGCCGTACTACGTCCCCTAGTGGCAAGATACTGCTCGATATCACGCAGTCTCTTGATATTACCGTCCATAATCCCCTCGGTGTTACTCACTTTCCCGATAACACCGATCACGCCCCCGATGTACTAGATTTTGCGTTACTCCAAGGAGTTTCTCTCAACCTCAGAGCAATCGAGACACTAGACGATCTAGGATCCGATCGCCGACCGGTCTCCCTCATTCTTGGCCATCAGCCACCTCCCCCAACACACACGAAAACCTTCACTAACTGGAAGGCATTCCCTAGCTAAAGCTCTGGACTCACAGACTCTATCATTTCCCTACCGTCGGACTTAGACAGTCCCGAAAAAATCGACACCGCGGTCGATTCACTCTCCACCCTTATTAAATCCTCCCTTAAGGAGAACGAAAGGGTCGTCCCGGTTGCTAACAATAGTGGGCTTCCCCTACATATTAGCAACCTATTAAAAGCCAAAAAAGCTGCTTTCCGGAGAGCAGCAAAATATCCCACCCCCCGAATATAGGCGCGCGGCCAATCGTCTTCAACGAGAACTCCGTTTCCGCCTCTCTGAATTTCGAGACCTCGAAAAGAGTAAACTCATGGAGAATATCTCTCCATCTCATACAGCGTACTATCAGATGGCCAGAGCCCTCCGCATAGACGCTATCACTCACACTCCCCCTCTCTCCCGTCCCGACGGCACGGTTGCCTTCGAGGACGAGGAAAAGGCTGAGTGCTTTGCAGATGGCATTGCCGCTCAATGCTCTCCTAGCTCTCAACCCGTCGACCACTCGCACGTCCAGGCAGTGGAGGATGAGGTCCACCGCCGGAACTCACCCCCCTACGGCCTCCGAACCTATCTCTGTGTCCAATGATGAGATTCCATCCCTCATCAAAGGACTAAAGCCTAAAAAGGCTCCGGGCGCGGATGGCATCTCCAACCAAGCCCTAAAACACTTTCCTGAGCAGGTGTTAACCTTTTTGTCTATTATCTTCAACGCCTGCTTCAACCTTAGTTACTTCCCCACTACGTGGAAAGAGGCAACTGTGATTGGAATTCCCAAGCCAGGCAAGCCTCTCAACCTCCCCCTCCAGTCATCGCCCCATTAGCCTCCTCAAGGCAATGGGCAAGCTCTTCGAGAGAGTCATCCAAACACGAATGAGGCGCTATCTGTTTCCCACAGACGGTGACCCTCTTATCATTCCCCATCAATTCGATTTCCGAGCCCAACACTCATGTCCCCAACAAGTTCACCGCATTGTGGAATACATCCTCAGCGGTTTCTATCCTCGTCGTCATAAGACCATCGCGGTCTTTTTCGACATAGTTAAAGCTTTCGATAGAGTCTGGCATACAGGCCTTATCTACAAGCTCTACAAAATAGGTCTCCCCGATCGTCTAGTACGTCTCGTGGCCTCTCAGATCATATAAACAACAGGAGATATGGCAAGGAGGCGTGGCACTTGCGAACGCATCTGGCCGCAAAGCGGCCTGATGCCAGTTTCGGTAATTAGTCGAATGTCAACTTGTGACGTCTTCACTGCTCGTGATTTTTAACAAAATGCCGCGTTGTTCAGTGATTGTTTGCAAAAATAACAGCTGTATTGTGAATTACATGAAAGATGGCATCTCATTTCACACGTAAGTACTAAAATATTAATGTTTTTCTTATTCAATTTATTAAAACATTACTTCGTGGTACTAGAAACACGATGAAAAACCAAATCAAATGTTTTCATTAGGAACAAAACCATTGTTTGCTTAGTGTGTCGCGTCGGCAATGGATAAGTGTTTTGCTGATACTCTCACGCACACGATAGTTTCGTGAAGCAGCCGCTGCCGGCTTTTGTGAGTTAGAGATGTGAATGCGTGTGTGTGCGCTACTGCGTATCTATCAATTTAATGAACTGCATGTGTAGTAGTTGGCGAGTGGCGGGGGCAAACTGGAGACACCGGGTTCCGATACATGTTAACTACCGGGCATATCTCCTGTTGTTTATAAGATCTGAGCGTGGCCTCCTACCTAAAGCATCGTACCTTTCGTTTTAGACACGAAGGCACGATATCTTCACAGCGAACTATCAAGGCTGGTGTCCCTCAGGGCTCAGTACTTGCTCCTCTGCTGTACATCCTGTTCACCAACGACATTCCCATCCCGTCGAAAGGTGTTCAGCTCTCCCTCTTCGCAGACGACACTGCTATCTACTGCAAAGGTGTCTCACTACCCTTCATACGGAACAAGATCCAAAAGTCAGTTTATGACCTAGGAGCTTGGTTCAAAAAATGGCGCATCGATGTGAACCCGGAGAAGAGCTCCGCCGCTCACTTCGATTATAAACGACGCCGTCTTAAAAACACCCCACTAATACGTATGCTAGGGACCCCTGTCCCCTGGCATACGACCACCAAATATTTAGGTGTCACTCTGGACACAGGGCTCACTTTCAGGCCCCACGTCAAAAGAGTAACCCGTCACGCACGGTTCTATCTGAGTAGGCTCAACTGTATGTTGGGCCGACACAGTAAAATGTCCCTTAGAAACAAGCGTACCCTTTATAAGGTCTGTATACGACCAGTCATGTCATACGCGGGCCCCGTTTTTGCCCACCCCAACCCTAAAATCATTAATGAACTCCAAATAGTTCAAAACCTTTTCTGTCGTCGAGCTGCGAACGCACCTTGGTACGTCCGTAATGCTGACCTTCATCGGGACCTAGAGCTCCCCACAATCCAACAATTTCTCCAAAAACTCTCTGAGAACTTCTTCAAAGCCTCAGAGTCACACTCAAATCATTTAATTCGTGAGGCAGCTACTTATGCAGCCCCACCCCCCTCTCGCTATCGAGTCCGCAGGCCGAGAAACTCTCTCTCGGACCCGCCTAATAAACTAACTAACGATCTGAACTGCCTCCTGGCGGCTCAGGCCAACTCTAATTAAATTAAATTATCATATTAACTAATATTAATTTGCCTTCGTAGGCACTCCCTCAGCGGCTCGTAGCCGCCTGCGCCCTCTTTTCCCAAAAGAGGGTCGCTCACGATAAGGCACAATACAGCTTAATCAGCCGGTTGCCTGCCCCCAAAGGCGGTTTTTAGAGGGTATCACTTAGGGTCCCCGGTAGGACAGTGAGTCCCTCATAACCACGATAGACCGGCTATCGTGGTATGCGTAATGCATTTTCCGCCTCCCTACGTATAGGGTAGCCCTTTAATTGCTTCGGGCGCAAAAAAAAAATAAAAAAAAAGTTACTAATTTGATCAATTTTTAGCTTTCGACACTGCTTTATGATTTTGTTGAATACACTTGAAAGACTTCCTCCGATTGTTCTTTGTTTACTTGGCTCAATTTTAGATTGTATGTTTAATTTCCATATTTTTATTTTGGAACCCTCAATAATTAATGAATAGAACCCTCTCTATCTTGTTAATATACGAAGCATGGGTTTTATCAACTCGCGGTCTTCACATAGAAATTTTTTATTCCTTAGACATCATATCAACCCATCTCTCCATTTCAACTCGTGGCAATTGGATATGATCATAAGGCAGAAAGATCGTGTGGTCCCTATAAGACTAATAAGGTACATATAACGTTTTTAATTGCACCAGTTTTATAACATGCAGACCAGTAGTATTATATTAGTAGTATAGTTGTAGCACGAAGGACCGGGGAAGGACCACGCTCTCACAGAATACCAGCGTAAAATAGTACCTTAATGCCACTGTGTTTCGTATGGTGAGTGTAGAGAACCGGAGACCCTTGTTACTGGAAACGAGGCATTTCACCTTAGTCCTAACGGGTGACATCACATCTGTATTTTTAATTGCCGAGTTTACCTGATGGTAAGTGGTTACAGCAACCATTTACCATCAGGTAGACTGTATGCTTGTTAGTCACCCTATCCTATAAGAAAATTTAAAAACAACACCAAGTGTGATCAAACTTTGTTAGAATACTCAGACCATATGTATAGTATTATCTACATTATATTCGGAATGGATTATTACACATTAATTATTATAATATTTTTAAACAAATCTTTCAGAAACTTCTATTGCTATTGCTAATTGTTATCCAGTATTTTCATTTTCTAAAATCCTTACTATCCTTTTTACATTTAATAAATTCAATATTTAAACTTTGAAACTTATATTGAACTTATATTGAAACTTTCGAAGTGCAAGCCAATATACGAGTACGAACTTTATGCAATATCACTGCGATTTTAAAGTTATTGCTGTTTACGGGGTGTTTTATTGCCGCGCCGCGCCGTCCCTAAATGTAGAGCGTACACGTACTCACTCACACACAGGTGACACTCACTCACCTAGAACTATTTGCAACCAACAACTTGATTCGCGGCAATCAAGTTGTTGGTTGCAAATAGTTCAATTGAAATTTACGTACTGTTGTTATGTCTATCTTTCTTTGTTGGTCTCAGATGTATTGCCAAATTCTTGTTGGGCAGGGAAGTGAGCAGGGAAGGGGGTAGCGCGCATATGTAAATACTCTATATGTAAAAACTCACGCTTTTCGCGAAAGTTCTTCATTCATACTATTCAAATATTTATGCACATAAATTATTTGTACTAGTACTTACATCGTTCTATTGCGATGAATTTCCCTCATTTTTGATTGAATTTTGAAATTTGAAAAATGAAATTTTAGAAGAATTGATGTAAATAATAGTGATTTGCATAATTTTAATAATAGAAATAAAAATAAAATCACTATACCTGCTTTCCGGTTACACAAAGTATATAATGCGTTCTAGGGTAGCGATATACGCTTTTATAATAAGATTCCAAAAGAAATGTTAGATCTTTCACCTTTTCAATTTAAGTCAGACAAAAATGCTTGGAACTGACCTCTCGTACTACACAGGACTAACTAGAAATTTCTAAACCGATTTGGTATCTACATATACATTTGACATTTTATGTTTGACTTATCGCATTTACATAATTATAGAACTATTGTAAAAATATTTTGAAAAGAGCAACTACTGAGTTTCTTACTTTCTTCCATGATTCTTCTCAGTAGAAACAGAACCCCTGGACATGGAAAAGAAAAAATTGGGGAAAACAGTGATTATATGACTATTCAAAATTCTATTTTTAATGCCTACTTGAATAAAAAATATTTGAATTTTGAATTTCAAACGAGTGAAGGCAAATTTAATTTAATTAACGTAGATTAATTCAATCACAACAAGAACATAATATATACAATTTTATTTACATATTTACATTTCATTTTTACGTAGGCACACCACACCTATCTGGCAACGCATCTACTTTATTAATCTTCTGAAGAATCATTAATTTTATCAAAGGATGCCGAACTTTCCTTTGTCGGTCTTTCGGCGTGTACTTACAAATAGTAGTATTTATTTTAATTCCAGTCATTCCCAATTGAGATTTGCTTCGAGTCTAATGTATTAATTGTTTTTACTCTAATCCTTGTTGTTCTCGGAGTGATAAGTTTACAATTTGACATGAGTGACGAAGAATCGAATAGTTCTAGTCGGAGTAGTGAGAGTTGGATAATGATTTCATATATTTACGCGAACACTATACATTGATAAAAACTACTTTTACGGATTTTATCGCGTTTTATTTATATTAATTTTAATACCCGACGTTTCGGGTGCTTTCCAGCACCCATGGTCAACCCGCGTAAAAGAACACATAGCTGACGTGAAGCATCAACGTTCCGGGAAGTCTGCAGTTTGCGATCATATTCTATATGGCCCCAACCATTACATCAGATTTGATAGACCACAAATCCTCGCGAAAGAACATCGATTCCTACCAAGGATGATACGTGAGGCTATTGAAATTAAAAAACATCCTAATTTCAATAGAGAAGGAGGCTGGGTACTACCACCTGCTTGGGATCCTATAATTAATAAAATTAAAACTAAACCCAAGCATACCAGCAGCGGCAGCGGTGAAGAGTATTCGGGGATATAACGTCACCCTGTCTTACACCTCTCTGCAGTTGGATAGGTTTCAACGCTCTGATTCTGTACGTCGGAGTATAGCCATCGTAGCCCTAATAGTACAAACACTTCAGCATCTCTTCGTTATTATACCGACAGTCAACTTGGCACCGTTGAAGAGACTGCAGCCACCGCATCCAAATTTCGACGGAATCACAAGGCTTTCTTGCATAGTCGCACATACGCCACCGGCAAAAGTGGCAAATTGTACTCTTCAGTCTTCTGTACAATCTGCCGCGCACTGGGTATGTATGTGGTCTATGGTACTGAAGCCTTTTCGGAAACCGGCTTGTTCGGGAGGCTGGAAGTCGTCGATATCTACGTGCGAGACGATTCGTAATGACTCTCGTAAACAGCTTTTTTTAAAACGTAGACGCGGCTCAGAAGGGAAATCGATCTGTAGTTCTTCAAGAGAGCGTTGTCGCCTTTCTTAAAGAACAAGACCACTGCAACTTCTGCTCCACGCCTCTGGAGTAGTGCCACCATGGAGGACGGAATTGAAGTAGCTATAATATATATATATATATATATATATATATATATATATATATATATATATATTATAGTGTTAAATGTATTTATGTTTTTATAATTCACTCATATTTTCATTTGTTTTTATAATCGGCGAGACACATGATTTACTGAATGATTGATGAATTTTAGTCTGAAAATAGCAGTGACAACATCACAACAGCTACAGTTGATTGGATGGTTAAAAAATATCTTCCCTTCTCATTTTTCGACGACGAAGCTACACAAGTATATTTTCGATCAATTTGCCCAAATATGGTGTTTCCTAAAAGGTCCACACTTAGAAGGAAGGTCAAAGAACGGTTTGAAGAGCTTCAATTGAATCTTAAGAAACGACTACAACAATTTTCATCTAAAATGTCATTTACCATTGATGGATGGACGTCAATTGTTGGTAGGAGTTACTACGAGGTCACTATTCATTATATAGACAACGAATGGAAGTATCGATCTGTAGTCCTTGATTTTATACCACCACGCGGTCGACATACTGGGGAAGATATTGCAACATTTTTCCACGAATGTTTATTGGAATGTGACATAATTGATAAAATACAGGGTATCACGGTCGACAACGCAACTGCAAATACCAAATTAAAGTATGAATTGGACAAACAGCTGCCACACTTTGATTCAGACAATCAACATTTCCGGTGCTTTGCTCACATTTTGAACCTTGGTGTACAAGATTTATTAAAGACCTTAGCATTACACAGTGAAACTGACAATAAGGGACAAGAATAGTAGTATGAAGATAATGAAGACGAAACTGAGCAAGATGAAGAATATGCGCCAAATATTGCTGACTCACGTACAGCTATAACAAAATTACGCAGTATTTCCAGTAAAATAAAAAGAAGTGAGATATTGAAGAGGAAGTTTCAGTCTGCTTGTGAAGCACCTGGCGTGCCATCAAATCTGAACCCCATACTCGACTATCCAACGAGATGGAATTCCACACATGATATGATTGGATTTGGTTTAAAAGTGAGAACTGGCATTAACATATTGTGCACTTCTGTCACCGAATTGAATGATTTTCAAATCACAGATAGTGAATGACAAATACTCGAAAAATACATAAGTTTCTAATAAACTTTAAACTTCTATCAACGAAACTTGGTGGAGAAAAATATGTTACATTACCGCTAGTCATTGTATCATTCAATCTCTTGCTCGATAAAATTGAATCCATGGTAAAACAATTAGATGAGAAACCTAATCGATCCGAAGTGGATGAAAGGCTCATTCTGGGTTTTCAAGCAGCTCGAGACAAAATGCTTAAACATTATAAAAAGAGCAACTGGATTTATTGTACCTCTTTAATTTTAGACCCAAGTCATAAGACTCAGACTTTTGACATGACATTATGGGGGAGCAAATTAAAACAGAAAGCCTGCGCAAATTTAATGAACTTTATAAAGAATATAAAAGTCTACACTCAGTGAATACATCTCTAGAATCACCAAGAAATGAAAAGAAAGTACGTGAATATGATGAAGACGTAATAGACTTTGAGAAATTGTATGCATGTCCCTCGACGTCATCTGGATCTGGATCTTTTCATCAAGGCTTAGTTATAGACGAGTTGGAGGAGTACCTAAGTAAACCCAGAGCCGCCGGTTCGGAAGACATTTTAGAGTGGTGGAGGACGCATGAGACAGAATATCCGATTTTATCGAAGATGGCCAGTGATTTTCTTTCAATACCTGCAACTTCAGTACCTGCTGAGAGATTATTTTCTAAAGCATCATTAGTAATTAGAAAACATAGAAATAGGTTAAGTGATGAGTCAGCCAGATGGTTACTTTGTATTAATTCTTGGTCAAAAGAATTAATATAAATTAACAGTAATGTCAAAGCTGTTGTGTACTGTTATGTAATTTAATTTGTATTGTATTTTATTTTTTTATTTAAATAAATGGTAAATTGTATAACTCTTTTATTCCATTTCATATGAGGGTCTATCAATCTCTTTCTAGAGAGATAATGTTCTTTATAATACAGTCAAGTTAATGTCATTAATTTGTTTTTATATGTTTGGACTAAGTTTTAGCACATGTAAGCTTATTAAATGTAAACGTTTATTAAGAAAAAGGACTAACTGCCGTGGCCGTGAGACTTGGTAAACAGCTTAGTTGGTTAGAGCATCGGCACGGATCGCTTAGGTCGTGGGTTCAAACCCCACCCGGTATTGGTTGATTTTTCCAATTTCTCATTAAATGTTTAGACATTTATTAATTTGGATGGTCTTTCTATGGCTATGTTTATTCATGCTCAAAATGTGTCTACTCTGTTAAGTTGTTCTAAGTTCTAAAGTAACGTTCAATAAATAACAATGGGCTAATAGGTAATTGAGAGACTTGCGAGACTCTTGCTGCAAGACCAAGACCAAGAACAAGACTGAGAGCGCAATACCAAGACCAAGAACAAAACCAGGTGTATTGGCGCAAGACCAAGACCAAGACTGGCTAAGTCTCGTCTTGTTCTTGCATTTGGGTAACACTAGGAGGGAGGTAACCTGGAAACAAGGTAAGATAATATCCCTCTATTTTTACGGTGATCTTCGCATATTAAATTTAATATTCACATTATTTATTATTAATCATACCGACGGTGGTGTCTTTCCATGGTGTTGGAAGTGGTGGTGTTGGAATTGATGGTGACGGTGATATAGGACGAGATGTTCTTTAAAGTAGGTAAAACAATTCATTTTACTCAATTTTAATTTTAATATTTTTAAGTTAGGCGAACAAATTTTTGTAAAATTTTACATGGGTGACATTGAAATCACTTAATGGCATTGTGGACTAAAACCTGAAAGTTTAGCTTTCTTGTATCGTATATAGGTATAGTCATTTTGCGATCAATACGAATATAAAAGATTAATAATAATACTTTTTTATTATTAATCTTTTGTTTCAAGTTAGAGCGCTTCCGTCTATATCCGGTTTTTTGTGGAGTTGGGATCCTTTGTGACATCACATCACATAACTGTTAATTATTTTTAATATGTATGGTTTTCGATTTTTCAATGTTTTATGTTTGTCGAATAGATATGTTTCTTTATTGCTCTTTTTTTCTAATTTGTTAGTATTTTCTCTATGATGGTTTTGTATAGGTCTGTTATGCAAAATATTTTATTTGTTATAACTTTGCGGACCAATAATTCATTCCAGAAAGGTTTTCAATGCCCGACATTTATAAAAAGTGTCGACATTTTATAAAAACTAGAAATGTTATAAAGTTCGCTAAGACTTTGCTCGGTATTATATCCATCAAGAAAGCTTAAGTTTTTGAAGAAGACAACTGACTCTCCTAACTGCGAAGAGTGTATGACTTTAGAGGATATCTAACATTTTGTTGATGAAGTGAGTCAAATATAAGTCATGTGTTGAGAAAACTAAAAATTAAGACATGGGCCCGGTCCAAACTATACTCTCGAAATCTTCATCAGTCTTTACAGAATGTTTTATGTGCTTTCAGTCACAAGCCTCAGATGTGAGACTCTTAAATAGGAAACGTTGGGGCTGGCATATCTCTAAAGATAAAAGCCCAAAAAAGTAGAAATAAAAAATATTTACATAAAAACGGTTTATAATAAAATTTAAACGTGTCCTAAAGGTGACAAGCTTAATATAATCTGGACATGAATCGATAATTGTTTATATGAATGTGGTGGGACAACATGCAAGTTATTAAATCTCGTAAAAATCTAGTAGTTGATTGTTGTGTCACGTGATATGAATCACATTTATAATTTAATAGTAAATATTTCTTTACATCTTAAAGAGCAGTTAAAAAAAAACAAAATTCCTAAAAGACTTGCTGTACAAATTCCAGAATTCAGAACTTAATCTTTTGGGGTATAGCATTTGTTTCAGGTGTTGATGATGATGTACTGCTCGAGACAAAATAGTTTATAACGTAACATCACTCTTATAGCTCATAATAATACATGTCTTCATAATATCCAAAGTTCAACACATAATAACAACTGTGAATATCTCAAAATTGAAGCAGCGGAAAAATGTAGGTATTTATGTTTAATATTTGATGATCGTTTGAAATGGACTGATCATATTGAATCACCATGTGATGAGCTACGAGCTATCTTAGCAAAATATTATCTCATCAAGAGTTAAGTACTGTACCAGATGCTAATGTAATTGTATAACGCGCTCGGATAAAACCCACCTTGAAAAATATTCGATCTACAATTAAAGCATTGGGATCAACAGGGGCGTTCGGCACCCAAAGTACGTAGTACTATTATTTATTCTGTGCCCAAAGCCCTTTTTGATGTTATTGCATCAAATATGTAGTGAACCATCTAGTAGATGGTGACACAAAACCCATTTCAATCTATCACTTCTAGATGACGTGAGAATCATTTATTTCGAAGGTGGCACTCCGCCCTTGTTGCATATATTAAAAATATGTCTTTAATTTGACTATTTAATTTGTTTGTTTAATTGTGCTATGTTAGAACTTCGGAAGACATAGCAAATAGCTAAAATGCTTGGAAACTATTATAAACTAGACAGCCGAACAATATTTGAACGTGATGTCATCAGCAAGTAGCAATCAAAGTCCTTTAACTTGAACGTTCTGATGGCCAGTTGAAGGCCAGACCTTATTGAAGACTGAAATAGAGGTTTACAGCCCATTGTATCTATGACGCCTACAGGGAAAATAAAGCTGTCGTTTTGCTATACAGCAATATGTGAAAATAGAATTTAGCCCTGAAGGAGGTATAATAACATCAAGATTTTATTCAGCTTCGCCAGTAAGCAAAGACGATTTTAATTTGCAGCCGATAGAGAGACCTGGATCAAAGGACGTCAAGATTGAATATGTTTCGTCGATAACGCCCTACATGAAACCTGAGAATGCTAAATGGCTGAAACAGGTTCTGATCAAGAGCAATACCAAGATGATCCTTAACTTGGGCCATCTAAGGGAGTAATGAGACCTGCTAAGGAATCTGACGATTCATTTCGATCCAGTGATTTTAATGAATCAGATTAAAATACGTTTAAACCTTTTTAAACTCGTTCTAAACAATAAAACACACAAAATACATTCATTCAACAATATTGATTCATTTAAGTATCTAAGATAAATGTAAATTTATTTCTTTAAAAACGAACATTAAACTACGCTCCGTTTATTTACAATTGGGTACAACAAGGGCGCATGACACATGTAAAAAAATCAATAGTTTTTAACTATATTAAATTAAATATAATACCCGAATTATTTTGTTAAATCCTAGGAAAAATTAATAATCGAGTATATAGCAGTCATACTACAAACATTAAAAGTCTTAAGACATTAAAAACTTTATTTACAATTTTCTTGGAACTAATTTCTACGAGATACCCTTATTGCATCCAATGTTTCAATTGCGCACCTTAAATGTATCACCCCTCTCCAAATCAAAGATAAATATAAAAGAAAATCGGGCGTGTGGTTATTGCAAGATTGCCATTCGCTTACTCGACAAGACTGCAATCCGTTTAAGATTATACCAAAGTATAAAAATATGTACGAAAAATTTTGGTTACAATATCAAGTTCGCGCTCTTTTAAATCAAATTCCAAAACCAATAATAATAAACTTACTGATTTTTTTTATATAACCTTAAACATTATATAAAAAAAAAATTCAGTAAATTTATTACTTATTTTATGAACAAATTGTTAATGATACCTACTGAGAATTTATAGTAATAAAGAATTTTTTTCTAAAAAAGAAAAATTTTACTTCAAAACTTTGCAAAGAAATTTATAAGGAAAATCACTATTATTGTTGTTTGGAGCGTAGTTTATTGTTTGTTTTTAAGGAAAAAAATTTACAATTATTTTAGATACAGATATAGATAGATTTTAACAATATTGTTATTTACTTTTAAATAAAACTGATAAATGAATCAGTTTTATTTAAAAGTAAATAACAATATTGTTAAATGAATGTAATTATCGATTGATATTTGAAAAAAGTAATAAATTTCAGTCAATATCGGAGTTTTATATATTGAAAAAAATATCGATATAAATCGGCTTTATTTGTAAAAAAACAATCATGTCATTAAGTTTAGTTCATTTATTATATTTATTAAGCAAATTAAACTATAAAAGTATGAAAATGTTAGATTATAGTTACTATTAATTATTTTTTAATTAAAATAAGACGATTGTGTTTACCAATATTTTTCAGTAAGAGTTTTTAAAAATACTCGTTGTTTTATATTGTCTGCTGTTAAATATGTTAAGAAGAACAGGTGCTACAGATGTAGCTGAAGAAATCAAAAATTTTACAACTATTTCTGATAGAACGGTAAACCGTCTACCCAGTGGACAGTCGATGCCGATAGTAACTCAAGTTCATAAGATGCCTAAGTGATCAAAATAACTTGAGGTTTATATTAACATCGAAGCACTTGTTTCGTCGTTTTCTTTATTAGTTCACATGAGCAGACACTTAATACACAAAATCGAATCACTTTTACGTATCAAAATCCACTTTAACGTGCGTTTAACGTTACAATTATTTAAACGATAAAAAAGAGCAACAATCGTCGACAGTCAAGTTCCCGCCAAAACACACAGGAAGTAAAGTAGTACTAAGTTTAGTAGATTATAATTAATAAGTAATTTTAATACCACAGATATGTACTATACAAAATTACATTTCTTTTTAAACTGGGGAAAAATAAAAGCATAATTTAATGTATATAAATAAAGTACAGTAGATTTGGTAATGGTAGATTAAATGATTTTCGATATAATATAAAAAATTAAAACTTTTTATTGAAAAAAATATCGACTGTCGATATCCATATTTCAACGCTTAGCCCACCGTGCGACCATGGTATAGCGCCGCCCCTGCGTCATCGAGCGAATTCGCTAAAGCTGGTGCGACACTAACGGGAAATGTCAATGCCCATAAAGCAATAAACGTAGCATTTATTGCTTCAAATTTAACGCGATAAAGTGAGTGGCTGTATTTGAACGCTCAACGTTATTAAATTTCAATGCCATTGAACGGCGTTAAAGTTGGTGTTAATGTTTCTTGAAGACTTTTTATATTTGTTTAAAATGGTTTTATAAAGACCTATTAAGCGTTCCTTTGTCTTTATAATTCTTCGATAGTTGTTTTAAAAGGTAATAATTGAATAATTCGTCGCAACGCATCATCTTGCGATGTACGATTCTTAAAGCTTTTGAGTCTCGGATCCCACAAAAATGGCTCTGTTTGCAGAATCTCAAGAAACGAAATAACTTTTTTATTATTCCGCTCTATCATAGTCATACGTGCGACGCCGTTGCGCTTATAGTGTACAGTGAGACAAACGTAGTGTGGTCGCCTTAACGCGTTATTTCGTGCGTTAATTTCTTTGATGTACCGCCACTCGAGTTATCGCCAAACGTCATCTATATTCAACGTCCATCAACGCGATAATTAACGGTATTTCTCGTTAGTGTGGCCCCAGCATAAGATTGTACAAAAATGATAAAATAAACAAGTCTAGAATTAATAAAATAATTATTTGATTTGTTTGATGATTAAATATGTTGAGTTTTATAAAATAATAAATTTTTCGTATTGTATAAGTTACATAACACTAAGGTACACAATGTTTAGTTTAGTTTTCTTTATTTTCCTTGTGTTTTCTACCCCGTTTGGGGGGAGGGGGGCGGCTAAGTTTTAATTTTTAGTTTAGAAGTGTCACAGATAAAATTGCGTGACTCTTATAAATTAAAAATAATCAAAATATAAACCTTCGGATGCCACAATCAGAAAGCTGAGATCATAACTGTCACCTAGGTCTTTATGAGCCCTTTCAAATGGGTTTAAACACGATCGCCCTATCTAGTGCACTGATCAATGGTCAGCTGATGACTGTCATCGTTAAAAAAGTATCTTTTAACTTTTTCACTTTCTGCTATTGTCTTTGTAATATTGTATACGAGGGCGTTTGTGTTGTCGTAGATGCTATCCTTATTAGTCTTTAGGTAATATTTAATCCTCGTGGAAGCATGTTTCCAATGATCAGTAGTTGGAATCTTGGATAGCTTCTTCATATCGTACATTTCAATTTTGATGAGATGCGTCGCTTGGTCTCCGTCGTCAGAATTAGTAGAAATGTATGATACACCATCTCTAGCGGCTCGTGCTATGGTTGACGATAACAGCTTATTTTTTATTCAGCTTCAAAAAATGATTTTCAATGCACAGTTTTACGAGCATATTTACAGGGAACACATTGTACAACGATATTTTAGTGGATGAGATGTTTCGCTCCTATTTTATAAATAATAAGCAATAAAATTTTGGAAATAAAAATTGTAATAAAATTAAGCAATGTGTTTTATTGGTGATTCAGAATAGCGTGGCAGTTAAACAAAGAAATATAATACAATCGAGCCAGAACTGGTATAAGCACACTACTTTTTGACAAGATTTGCTGGATGATTTAGCAATCTGATCCGAGACATGCGACCTCCGCATGACGGTTGCCCTGCACATTTCAGGAGAAGTGTTAGACAATAGCTAGAGCTCGAATAAGCATTGTTATTTTTTAATATTACCTGTGGGCGTTTTATCTAAGTTTTTTCTAGGAACTCTGGTAATACCCTATATTGTTATGCCTTGTTGGATAGCTAAATAAACGTAAATATTCTTAAGTACATCTGCAACATACCTGCCGTAGAATTTTTGAAATATTCCTTAAAGAAAAAAAAAACTTTATACAAATTTATTTCTTATTTCAACTATCAATCGTCTACTACTATCCAGATTGTTTATTTACCTAAGAACCTAAGATCTTGGTGTTTAAAATAGTAAAAAAACTTATTTAGTACACAAAAATTATAAGAAAAATAAAACAAGATGCACAAATTATAAAAAAAATAGTACAATACACGAAAAATTGGCTATTTTTACAAAAAATCTTAAATATCAAATATCTTGAAAACGGTTAAGTTTAGGGTATGGGTGTTTCATAGTCGAAATAGTCGGTAATGGTGAAAACTACAACCTCCTGAAGGATCCAGGTCGACTTAACCTGTAACCGTGTATAGACTAGTGCTGTGAAATGCCACCTAGCAGCCTTAGTCTCAATGGAAAGGCGTGCTAAGGGGTTCATTGATGACACGAATCTTTTTAAAGACAATATTACCAGTATTGAACATAGGCGTAAGTAAACTAGTCTTACTGATTTCTACAGGATACATTTCGAAAGACAAGAGCGAACGCGATTAACCCGGGTTCGATCCCAGCCGGCACCAATGAAATTGTTAATTGCAATTTTAAGTGCTGATTTACCACGTGCTCGGCGGGAATAAGAAAAAAATATTTCGAAGACATGTGAAGTTCGCCAACACGCATAGGCGCTGCACGGCGGACACTTCCTTGCCCTAAAACCCTCTCAGAAATGATGGGAGGCCTGTGCCCAGCAGTGGGAAGTATATAGGCTGTCAAATTACTTTTTTTACATTTCGAAAAGTGTATCCAGGAATTTCATAACTTAATTTCTCCCTCTACCTTCCATAACCCAGCGATCAACTAGTCTACACGCCTTACATATCGATTTATAATCCAATTACGACGTGGTTGTTATCAAGACAAAATTTAATAGGCTTTTGTTAAATAAGTCAGTGTAGTTTATCATGTCCAGCTACATCACCATTTACTATCAGGATGGATTGTAAGTAAAGCACTGGTTTATAAAAAAAAAACTAATGTCGGCTATGAGCTTAAGCCAATTATTATACGTTTATGTCGGCTTTTAATACCGTTCTAAATATAAAAAATTTGTACACCGCCATATTCAATGGGTTTAGAAAGCAAAGAGCTACGTGGTAAAGCCACGCTTCAGCTTTATTATGGTTGTAAATGGGTCGGCTCGACCGGGGTAGGACCACGCTCTCATAGTATACCAGCGTAAAATAGCAGTCTAATATTGTCGTGTTTCGTATGGTTAAAATTAAAAACTGTAAATTATGGTATTAAGAATTTGGATGAATAATAACTCCTGGGAATGAATTATTATCTCATCCATAAATTCCCTACAATACTGTTTTTAATTTGTTTTGTGTTATTAATTGTGTAACACAATATATGATTGTATGTAAACTGCTCTGTTTATGTCATATGTAAATTTACATACATACATAAACACTCACGCCTGTCACCCCGAGGGGTAGGCAGAGACTACTGACTTCCATTTGGCACGATCCTGACATACCTCTTTCGCCTCCTTTACATCCATATATCTACGCATACATGCTCGTCGGTTAAGGGTACTTCTAACGTGGCCCATTTTCAAAATATCGCCAATTTGGTCGATAAAATTTTTCCTAGGGCGTCCCTTCCCGACTTGGCCATTCACATCTGCCATATAAATTTGCTTTGTCACTCTTTCCTCATTCATTCTTTCTACGTGACCAAATCACCGAAGCATTCCTTTCTTAATCCTGGTCACAACATCATCTTGCATACCACATTTATCTCTTATCACGCAATTTCTCACCCTGTCATTCAGATTACACCCTAGCATATTCCTTAAAGACCGCATTTCTACAGCATTTATTCTACTTTCGTGCTTCTTCTGCCACACCCAGCTTTCATTACCATACATTAAAGTAGGGACTAACACAGCATTATGAATTACCATACGTGCCTGTTTTGACAAATTCTGGTTCTTCATAATAGAGTGTAGTGCCCCATTCACTCTATTCCCTGCATTTACTCGTCGTTCTATATCCCTATCATATCTACCATCCCTGCTAAATACACATCCCAAATACACAAACTCATCCACTTGCTCAATCAACTCTCCTTCCATCTTATTTCACATACCGTTTTGCTTTCTTCTCTTTCAAAAACCATCACTTTCGTCTTACTTGCGTTCACTTTCATTCCCCTTTCTTTTAATTCCCAGTTCATTAATGTAACCATCATTTGCAACTCTGCCGCCGATGACGCAAGTATGACTTGATCATCGGCATACAAAGGGCATTTGACGGTTAACTCGCCCATTCTTAACCCACATTCTTCATCTTTCAAAGTTTGCAAACACCGGTCCATAAATAGGTTGAACAGCCAAGGGGAAGCCACACAGCCCTGTCTGACACCTTTTTGGATGCCAAACCAGTCCGAGTAGACCCCATTGATCCTGACACAAGCACTAGAGTCCCTATAAAGAGACCTTAATGCCTGTATCAAACCAGCGCTCAACCCATATGAGTTCAGTGTTTGCCATAACACATTCCTGTCCACTCTGTCATAAGCCTTTTCCAAGTCCATGAACGCACAAAAAACTTTCTGGTTTTTGGCCAAAAACTTCTCCGCAATCATGCGCATGGAAAAGACTTGATCTGTACACCCCATTCCCTTTCCAAAACCCGCTTGCACATCCCAAATTTTCCATCAGTTTCTTTCATAACTCTTTCAATTAACACCTTAGCATACAGTTTACCCACAATGCTAAGCAAGCTGATACCGCGGTAGTTTTTGCAGTCCTGCTGTGACCCTTTTCCTTTATATATTGGTACTATAACTGCTTTACACCAGTCATCCGGTACCCGTTTTAATTCCCAACATAAATTAAACAAGGTGTACAGCAGGCCTGCCACCACTCCCTCTCCAGCCCTTAGCATCTCGAGTGATACTCTATCATATCCAGCTGCCTTACCTGCTTTCAAGCTTTTCATTGCTTTCATTATTTCATCTACACTTATCTCCATACCCCTTTCCACTTCTTTCGGAATTTCTAGTTCATTTAATTCATACGACTCTTCACTCATAAACACGCTTTCAAAGTATTCCTTCCATCTGTTTAAATTCGAAACTTCATCATTCAGAATACATCCATTCTCGTCTCTTATAGCATTTATTATAGGCTGTTTTGTATTTCCCCTGGCAGTTCTTACGAGTTTCCAGAACATTTTTATGTTAGCCTGGAAATTATCAGATATCCTTCTATCATTCTTATCCGTTCTTTCTTTCTTTTTCCTTTCAACAACTTCTTTCACTCTCTTATTTAGACGTCTAAATTCTGCCTTTTTTCTTTCAATCTCATCATTCATACCAGAAGAATTATCAGCTTTGGTTGCTAGTAAATCTAACCATGCTTTCTTCTTTGATTCAAATTCCACCCGTACCTCATCATCCCACCATAACGTATTACTTTTCCTTTCATTTGTTCTCTTACTTACACCGCATACTTCGGTGGCGGTATCCACCAAACCTTTCTTAATTTTAAATTTACAATAAATAAAATTTATGGTATACGAGGAAATACTTATGTAACTTATAGTATCATTAAGGAAAGAAAGAAAGAAATTATACTTTATTTTGGCACAGACCATTGACGTACACAACAATGTACTAATTTATAACAAAAACATAAATTTGGCTTTGTGCGTCGAAGGCGTACCAAAAATGGTCACTCAGCACGAGTTGTGGCGAAAACACAATACTGGTTTTCAGTAATGATCAAAATCAATAAAATAGTATTGAGAAAAGTCTTCTTTAAAAATTATATTGTTAAATTGTGTCTCCTAAGATAGAGGATAAATTGCGGCGGTTCTCCCGGGCCGATACGACTTAAGCATTTCAATTGTGACAAGCTTACCCCTTTTTAGAGAGTCAACACGCACCTGCTATTCCCCTGGTCCTGCTATTCCCCTGGTCGTGCTATTCCCCTGGATCTGCTATTCTACCGGGCCGATACGACTTAAGCATTTCAATTGTGACAAGCTTACCCCTTTTTAGAGAGTCAACACGCACCTGCTATTCCCCTGGTCCTGCAGTTATTCATGGGTGGCCGTCGACACTTACCATCAGGTGGGCCGTATGCTCGTTGCCCCCCTTTTCTATAAAAAAATCCTAATATGGAGATCAGTGCCAAAAATTTGTTTGTAACTTTTATGTTTTAATGAAGTTTTTAATTTATTATAATAAATTATTGAAGATTGCGCAATGATTGAACAAAAGTATGAGCAAGATTAATTTTTATTGCTCCATATTTTTTCACTAGATAACGTCGGTAGCTATTGCGCAATATGTTTCGTCTCTATATTTAACCGAAGATGATTTTTGTTATAAAACGAAAAGTTTGGCAAATCCAATCTTACAAAATTTTCCAAGCGATTTTCGTTGGTATTGTTAATTCTGCCTTTTTATATCACTTTTACGACCAGTTTTCGTTTTATACCTTTAGTCCAAGTAGCACTAGGATAGTTGTGACATCTTGTTTATTAAACACTACAATCTAGGCCTTGGATAAAGTAGCATACTCAACAGGCAGGTTTGATTAATCAGGTTTTGAAACATTGACGCTAATGGGTCGTCAAAGTTATTGCATGTTAATATTGCGCCATAAAAATATTGGGCATAATTATTATCGTTGTAGAGGCCGCTTAAATAGTAGTAGAACATTACAAAAATTTAACCCATTGGCAGTTTCGCAGGAAATTCTATTGCAACATTGAACAAAGTACGTATTGTAAAGGTTTATCTTTTTATTATATTTACAAAATTTTGAAGTCTACTCGAAAGTGAAATAAAAATTATCATCTATGTTATGGTACCAATCAATATTCGATGGAGCCAGTAATATGAATCAAATATCGCAAATAAACATTGTGCCGTTAATTGAAAGAGGACAATGAAATTCAACATTATTAATCAGTTGCTGTTATTTAGTCTCCCAAAAACTCGAAAATGGCTCGATCGATTTTGATTAATTTTTATATGTGTGTATTTAAGTGGGTCCCTGGATGGTTTCCTCGCTAACTCAATCGGTAGGTGGCGCTGTTGTCGCGATGCAGAAATTACCCGTGCAAAGCCGGAGCATCATTAGTTACGAATAAATTTAAAGAGAAATTGGAAATTTTTGCAATTCTGATTCCAATAGAATCTACCATTCATAAGAATACATCGGAAGACATACCGATATAAAAAATTGGTAGATGTTGCTAGTCGTATGATGTAAATGTAGTTCTCTAAAAGTCATGTACTTCTTTAGCGTTTTATATCTATGCCAAATTTTAATCATCTGTAGTAATCTAATAGTTTCTGAGAATTAAAAATAATCTGTAACCAACAGACACACAAGACAAGAGACGCAGAAACAAAGGGGACTCTATAAATGATTTAACTTCGCTAATTTTGGTACGTGGCTGTATTAATTCCTAAATAGAAGCCTACGTGAAGTAAGCGGCGGGTAAAAAGCTAGTTTACACATTTTAATACAATTTTTTCAATTATTCCTTCTTTAGTAATGTTTTAACATTAATAATGCTGCCATTATCAACTCTAACTTAATCTAATAGGCTATTGTTTGTTGGGTTACGAAATTGCATTTTTTTAAATGAATTGAATTTTAATTGAATTTTACGTTCTTGCTGCAACAGCAGCGAATGATTATTAAATAAATACATATAAGAATCACTTTATCTCATGGTATTCAGGTTGTTTGCGTTTTATAAGAGTAATTTACTTTTCGAATTAACTTTACTTGAATGTAATACCGAGTGGAGAGATCAGTAAAGGAAAATCAGAGGCCAAGTTAGCTGTGAACCCAAAAACATTTATGTCGTACATAGTACAAAATTTATCCTTGACGCCTAGTATATTTATTAAGTGTACTAATCTGTAGCTAGTACTAGTATAGTAAAGTTAATCAATAACTTCACAATAACGACTAAGGTTCAATTAACGCCAATGAAACTGGTAAATTATGAAAAGATTTGTTGTAAGTAATGACTTTTTATTCATTTATTAAAATAAGTTTGATTAAAATGATGATAATAATAATGATTTACATGTATAAAATGTAAAAGACATTAAAATATAAATTAGGTTCTGAATCATATGTCCCCAAAAAGCATGCAAAATTTACATAATAAACACCCACGTCTGTCACCCAGACGGGTAGGCAGAAACTAGGGACTTCTATATGGCACGCTCATCGGTTACATACATGCTCGTCAGTTAAGGGCTCTTAATATGGCCCTTTTCAATATATCGACAATTTGGTCGATTAACTTTCGTCTGGGGTGTCCCTTACCGAATCTGCCGTTCATAGCAGCAACATAGATTTTGAAATGTCACTCTTTCCTCGTTCATCGTTTCTACATGACTATACAAACGAAACATTCCTTTCTTAATCCTGGCAACAACATCATCTTGCAAACAACACTTTTATCATATCATACAATTTCTCACCCTCTCATTCAGATTCAGCCCTAATATTCTCCTTAATGATCGCATTTCTACAACATTTATTGTACTCTCGTGTTTCTTCTGCCACACCAAATTTCACTGCTATACTTTAAGTAAGGACTAACACAGCATTATGAATTGCCATACGTTACTTTTTGACTTTCCACACTAGAGTTGTGAAGCCCCATTTACTCTATTTCCTGCGTTCACTCGTCAATTCATTTCCTATCATATCTACCATTCCTGTTAAATGCACATCCCAAATATACAAGCTCATCCACTTCCTCAAACAACTCCCCTTCTATTCTTATTTCACATATCGTTTAACCTTCTTCACTTTCAAAAACCATAACTTTCGTCTTCCTTGCGTTCACTTTCATTCCTCTTTTCTTTAATGATCTGTTGCATGTTGCAATGCAACTCGACCACCGACGACGCAAATATGACTTGATCATCGGTGTACAAAAGGCATATGAAGGTTAAATCACACATTTTTGACCCACATTCAGAAACTTTCAAAGTTACCAAACAACTGTCAGGTTGGACAGCCACGGGGAAGCTACCACAGTCCTGACACTTTTTGGATGCCAAACCAGTCTAAGTAGGCCCCGTTGATCCTGACACAGGTGCTAGAGTCCCTATAAAGAGACTTTAATGCCTGTATCAACACAGTGCTCAACCCAAATTAGTTCAATGTTTGCCATAAACCATCCCTGACACTCTCTGTCAGAAGCCTTTCCCAAATCTATGAACGCACAAAAATCTTCTTCATTCTTCTCGCTTCTTGGACAAAATCTTTTCCGCGATCATGCGCATGGAAAAGACTTGATCCGTACATCGGACCATTACCCTTTCTAAATCCAACTTGGACATCCCAAATTTTTCCATCAGTTTCTTTCATAACTCTTTCAATTAACACATGAGCATACAGTTTACTCACAATGATAAGCAGGCTGATAACCCGGTAGTTTTTAGTGTTGCCGTGACCCTTATCCCTTATATATTGGAACTATAACTGCTTTGCACCAGTCTTCCGGTACCCGCTTCAGTTCCCAACATAAGTTACTTTTATTATTTCTGTACAGCAGGCCTGCCGCCACGCCAAATTTACAAATTATGCAGATACACATATTACAGACATAAATCGCAGGTAAATGAATTTCTCAATAAGCTGGGAGTTTTTCAAGGACATTAAATATCGAGGAAATTACATTAAATCTATCAACACTTAGCACATGTATAAAAATATAGAATTTGTTGTCGTGGAATTCAAACGGCATGCCAAAAGGCACTGACTACTTGGTTACCTACTTCCCTTTGTAATAAACGTATTAAGACTTATTCAACGAGTCGTTATTCTTTGAAAGTTATTGCTAAAACACACTGATTAGGTTGTACTCTTTGGTTATTACTCTATCTTTGTTAGCTGTTAACTGTTATTGCAAATGAGCGTTAAGCAACATACAAATTTAACTGCAAATTACTTAGATTATAGAAATCAGAACAATTTATATGAACAACCTAATATTAAATTGACTTTGTAAAGAAAATCTCGCTCGAAACATAACTTTGTAGTACATGTGGTATCTTATCGCAGCGTTCGTCTGCGGTTGAAACAGATAAATATAGATAATGAGGCCCGAAAAGGGGAACTTTTGATGATTCAATTTTATTTAGAAGCTAAATTATTACTAAATATGGCCAAAACGATCATAAGTTTTATTTTATTTTTTGACCTTCTATATTAAATGTTTTGTGCACCTATTATATTATGGTAGCACAAATGGGTCGGCTCATTCGGGGAAGGCAACGCTCTCACAGAATACCAGCGTAAAATAGCAGCTTAATACTGCTGTGTTCAGTACGGTAAGTGTAGAGATCCTGAGACCCTTTTTTACTGGAAACTAGACATTCCATCTTAGTCCTCAGGGGTGACAACGCATTTGGCGTTTTGATTCTTAAACGAGGATAAATGTAGATGTCTATGGGCCACAGCATCCACTTACCATCAGGTGGATGGTGTGCTCGTTTGTTAACTTTATCGTATAAAATACTTGATTATCTAATTAAATTGTATCATTAATAATGGTTTTAGCTTAAGATCCTTCCATTATCATGGTTGAACATAAGGGTGCTTTAATAATTAATGAGATCACTATTTTGTGCTACATTCTGGCCACATGTTCAGCAGTTGACCTTTTAAATGCAATATCATAATATAAATCTGTATTAAATTAACAAATGATTAATAAACACTAGTGGTTACCTAGTGGCTGAAATTGCGTAACTAACACATTAAATTTCTAAGTTTGTGTATTAAGCAAGCTGTGTTTCAAATTAAACTGCACTGTCACAATTATATACAATGTATACAACCTCATATATAAACCTCTTCTTGCCATGACAACACTTCTACGAACTTCGTGTGGTTAATTAAGTCCAAGGTCAAGTCCAAGGTTAATTAAGTGCAGAAAAGAACGTATGTGTACTTTCAAAGTAGCGGTGGTACTTTACGCCCGGACAGATTTTTAAATTATACAAGGAGACTAATTAACGTATAATAAATGGCTTAATTCACACAACATTTATTTACACGTTTATTTGAAGATATATGGCAGGAACCAGGTTTTTCACTATTTACATATTTCATTGGCAAAAGTCCGACATGCAAATTAAAAAGCTCAAAGGGCGCCACTGAAAATTTCGGGAATCAAGGAAGTGACACAACATTACTATATAAAATGTAGGGTAAGGTTTACAATTCGGTCGCCTGAATTAGGGGGTGGGGGGTAGTGTTGGGGGACGGGGAGGAGTTGTAGAGTCACCCCCTACTACCACTTTCTGCCGGACGTGCTTAGTTTTTCTTAAAAGTTCGGAAAGTCTCGTTTCGTAATTGTTATGACAATTTTAAACTAATTTATGGGGAGAGAGAGGTGGGGGACGGAAGCCCCACGCCACTTAACGTGGTGCAGTCGAGGGAAGCCCGGTCGACGGAGCCCCGCTTTGCGGGGCTCCTACTTCTGAGTGGTTTACAAAAAAATAACCTATTATTCCTTCCATTAACCTCGCTATTGCACCCAATATAACACCAAAACATTAACTTTTATAACTACTTTAATTTATAAACATAATTTATGGCTGCCACCATTTGTAAGAAAGGATCTTTGCGACGTTAGTATTCCGCCGCCACAAATATTCCACTATTCACCAAAATTATGAAACTCTGAAGCAACGGCATGACGAAAAACTGTCAACAAAATGGCCGGCCTAGCGATTTATTTTACACATTTTTAAATCGATTCATGTCGAAATTGGATGAATCGATTCACAAAAAATCGAAATCGTAAAGATCGATTTTGCAAAAATCGATCTTTTTTTGATTTGCGTTATCAAAAGATACAATAAAGTACAGATAACATTAAATGATTGAATTAAAAACTGTCATTCTTTACGAGTTAGGGTATATTCAACTAATTGTAAATAATTTTACAAATCTTAATAAAATAGAAAAGTTTCTCTAGGGTGAAATATCGATTCACTAGATCGATTCAGTACTATATATCGATATGACAATGACAGATGAAACGTCAAAAACGTAATTAATTAGTCATTTACCAATATTTTTAAAAAATAATTAAAAATACTTCGACGCTGCTTCCGGCAGCAAAAATCGATTGGGGGTGTTTCAGATAAACCCCCTTGACCCCCTACAGTGACCGAATCTTCAAATCAGGCGACCGAACTGTAAACCCAACCCAAAATGTATTTATTGCTTTTCGAAGTATTCTCCGCGAAATTTGACACATTTTTCCATACGATGGAACCAATCATTGAAGCAACCATTCCATTCGGAAGTTGGGGCTTCCAAAATGTCCGGCTTAGGTCGGGGCTATACGGTGGATGGTCTAATAATTCTATGTTTTCTTGCTCTAAAAATTCTTTTGTACTGTGTGCGGTGTGAGAACTCGCATTGTCGTGTTGGAGGATGATGCGGCGGTTGCAGTTCTCTTTACGGAGTTCAGAAACGACCTGTGGCAAGCAAATGCTAGCATACCATTCTGCATTAACCGTTCTTTGTCCTCAAGAGGAATAGTCGTAACATGGCCGGTTTTGGAGACAAACTTGTCCAAACGTGACCACCATTTTTTTTGCAACACTCCGTGAACGAACAATTTTTGTTGGCATTAACTCATTTTCGAACTAACTCGTGACTGGTTTTTTGTTTCGGGTTCGTACGCGTATATCCAGGATTCGTCACCTGATACGATGTTGTATACAGCATTTGAGGATCCTGCGTGGAATCTTTCGAGAGTTCTGACGCACCAAGTAACGCGAGCCGCTTTTTGCTCTTCACAGAGCGAATGCGGTATCCATCGGGAAAACAACTTTCTTTACACCTGATTGTTCATGCAAGATTATTTGTATTTGACTCATGCCAATGTCTAAAGTTGCCTAAATTTCGCGGTATGTCACATGTCCATCTTCCTCAATCAGCTTATGCACAGCATCAACGTTTTCTTGGGTGACTGCAGTTTTTGGACGACCTTGACGGGGATCATCACTGAGCTTGACACGTCACGTTGAAATTCAGCAAACCAGCGATCAATTGTGGTTTTGGATGGGGCTTCATCACCAAATGCAGAAATCATCCGGTCAACACACTGTTTTTGTGTTAAACCACTTCGAAAGTCATAATAAATCATCGCTCTTGAATTTTCTCGAGTCAATTCCATTTCCTCAACGACTAAACAAGTTTGACAAAACCTTGTGTCAAGACCGAGAATCTTTTTTTTAAATAAATAAATGGTATTCGATTTTTAAAACCAAGCAGTTTTCAATTAAAAATATTTTAATATGACAGGAATAGTGGAAATATTCCATTCCCGATACTTTTAGTGCAGCACCAATGTTGTGTGTACCTTAGTGACTAAATAAAAAAAAAAGAAAATAATTTTCACAGAATAGCTCCTGAAGTTTAAACGTGGTAGAGCCACGCTGCAGCTATATTATGGCTGTATTACGAATAGGTCAGCGTGACCGGGGAAGGATCACGCTCTCACAGAATACCAGCGTAAAATGGCAGCTCAATGCAACAGCTGTGTTTCGTATGGTGAGTCTAGAGAATCGGAGAAACTTTTTACTGGAAACGAGGCACAAGTCTTCGGGTTGACAACATCATTTTGATTCTTGGGCTGCAACATCCACTTAACATCACGTGGACTGTGCGCTTGTTTGCACCCTTATTCCATAATAAATTTGGGGATTTAATGTTTCCATACACTATGTCTTAGCATCAACTTCAGAAGCCCGTATTTGGAAATTATTTTTTTAGATTTTCGATGTCGTCTTTTATATTTTATTAATATCTTAATTTTAGGAACAATCATGCAAAATCCTAGATGTTGAGCTGCTTTTTCCTCGTGGCTTATGTGTGTCACGATGTCACGATCAGTATGAGGAGTCACGATGATTTTTCACTGTGACTTTTTTGTAACTAGAACGGCGGTCACGGTTATTTAAAAATAACACTTTTCCCTAAGTATAGTCGCCTCTTACATCTGGGATGATATAAATACACCACCATAAGCCACACGGTAATGGTTAATTTCGCAAAACATTTTATTTATCGACAACGTCTTGCAATCGCCGTTTTCATAGCGCTCACTTGACCTTGACTACAACCCCATTTAAATGGAAAATGACACTGTTCTACCTTAAAAAAGCCATTTAATTTACATGGAATCACAATCTGTTGTTTTGTTTTGTTATGTAATATTTAAATTATATTAATGGCAGTTTTAGATTTTAATTTGCATGTCGAACTTTCGCTGACGAAACATGTGAATATTAAAGTTATTTAAAAGCTGGTTCCTACCATATTTCTGCAAATAAATGCCATTTCCTTTATTTCACTTATTCTCTTTTGCCTTAATATTATTTATAGTCAACCAAATATAAGAAATACTTTTTGATGTTTCACATTAATCATTCCGCAATAACTTTGCACAAGCGTACTCATACGATTTAAAATAACCTTTTTCGTAAATCCGAAGAATTATGAAGTTATCTATATTTCATTACAACGCGTATAGTTTTTTATCAATAATTTAAATTTGAAGCTTTCAAACAAAGCAAAATGTTAAAAAATAACCAGTATTAACTTTTTTACTTAACGTCGTTTATGATATATACGATATGTCGCTATGTACATTACTGTGGTGTTTGGATGATTAAAAATTCATTGTTATGCGAATAATCAGCAAAATATTCAAATGATCGGTAAAAATATTCAAATAATCGAACCATTAATATTTTTGATGTATTATTTGTTTAACTTTATTTTTATTTTCAAAATTCCTTAAATTACATGAATCATGAATAAAATAAGTTTTTTTTACTTTGTCAAAGTAAATTTATGTAGGCAAAAAAATCATAAAGGTCGCGCTGAAAAAACCACTAAGCAATTTCAATATCCCGCCATTTCGGTACCAGTTACTCGACTCTACAGTCAGTAATTCATTCCTGGGGCAATGTACGCTTTTACAACAAAATCCCAGAAAACATATAAAATTTGACGTAGGTACACAAAGTTCAAAAACTTTATTAAACTAGGTTTGTATAAAAAGGGTTATTTTAATATTAAAGAATTTATGGATGATAATAACTCCTGAGAAGGGTGAAGCTATTTCTAAATTGTTTTGTGTTGTTAACACATGATTGTAAACTCTTATTTAAAAAAAACTAGTCCCGTTGGGTTTCTTGCTGGTTCTTCCCAGGACAGAGGTTTTTTTTGCGAACCAGTGCTAAATGAACAAAGTGACTCTAATATCTAAAAAAAGTGAACCTATATTGAATAAAAAAGTTTCTGTTTCTGTTTCGAGAGCTTACTGTGCGTAATTTTGTGATTTTGTGTGTGTCTTCTTATTTTGTGACTCGGCTTTAATTTTTTGGACTGTTTTCTGGTATTATTCAAACCAAACTGTAAATTATTACCAACTCTAAATAATCGATATCGATTTTTTGAGTATCGAATATTGTACGTTTTTTGGTTGGCATGCTTGGTGCAAAAAGTCTGACAGCTCTCAAAATGTATTTCTTAGATTTGGTCATATTATTCCATTTATTTACTACTTAATAATAATTAAAAATTTTATTTGCATAAAACATGCATTTTTTTATTAATTTAGTGGTCTCTTACATTAACGAGGCGGAGGTGAAATAAACGTGATGTGTAGAGAAAGGCGGAAACTCATTATTTGAATAGAGAAGCGTAATTTAGTAACCAAACGAATTTAAAAAGAAATTAGTTGAGTAATTAAAATATATAAAATTACATATTAAGTTAATTCTCCTTGAAGGATTCTAAAAAAATAGATATCGTAGGCCTGTTTAATAACTTTTTAGTACAGGTTTCCAATCACAGTTTGATTTTAGTTATTAACATATAATATTAACATATATATATATTAATATTAATATTTGTGTTAATAACTAAAATACAACCTAGTGTAAATACACTATGTGTGTGTGTGCGTGTGTGTGTGTGTGTGTGTGAGTGTGTGTGTGTGTGTGTGTGTGTGTGTGTGTGTGTGTGTGTGTGTGTGTGTGTGTGTGTGTATGTGGGTGTGTATGCGCGCGTGCGCGTGCGTGCGTGCGTGCGTGCGTGCGTGCGTGCGTGCGTGCGTGTGTGTGTGTGTGTGTGTGTGTTTGGGTGTGTGTGTGTGTGTGTGTGTGTGCGTGCGCGTGTTAGTGTGTGTGTGTGTGTGTGTGTGTGTGTGTGTGTGTGTGTGTGTGTGTGTGTGTGTGTGTGTGTGTGTGTGTGTGTGTGTGTGTGTGTGTGTGTGTGTGTGTGTGTGTGTGATATATTTACGTGTTTTACAGCAACTTTATATTACCAATATATTAAGTTTCAGTACCTGTCGATATTTATTATATAAATCGATACTGTTTAAAAATATCAATACGATATATATCGATATTTTTTTTCACTTGCCCATACCTATTACGGCAGTGGAATGGAAGTGCCCAACTTACCGTTATAAATATCAAAACGCTTTTGAAAACAGCGTTACTGGTCCTATTTAAAAAAAACTGCCGGTGGCACTATCAGTCGTCTCGCGCATTTGATGCTTTTCTTTTTTTATATAGGATAGGGTGAAAAAACGAGCACACAGTCCACCTTAAATTAAGTGGTTCCTGTGGCCCCATAGACATCTACATTTATCCTCGATTACGAATCAAAATGCAGATGCGTTGTCACCAGTGAGGGCTAAGATGGAATGCCTTGTTTCCAGTAAAAAGGGTGTTCGGTTCTCTACGCTCACCACACGAAACCCTCAACCCCCAAGCGGTCTCGTGAGACCGCGGCCATATTCCGTCAAATCCCTAGCGGTCTCATGAGGTCAAACCCACCCACAGAATTTTAACCCATAAAACTTATATATAGAGACTACTTTTCTATGAAGAAGTTTGGCATTATCAATATGAAATACTCTATCCTCTATTGCAATAAAAAAACTGTTATGAATATTTATTTATTATCTACGTTTATTTCGTACGCCATTTTCGCGTGACTGTTATTGTGTTGATTTTTGGATTTTTCTAGTGTTTTATGATAAAATTATAATATAATGAAATTTTTGTGTGAATATAATTTATCTATTTACGTAAATAATTTCGGGTAATATATATTGAAATAATTGTGATTTTCTTTTTGTTATCAAAATACAATAAAATCTTTTTGTAATAAAGTAATACTTGACTATTGTTTAGACCACAAGATAGAGAATTTTGTATAGATTTTATAATGATAAACTTCTTTACAGAAAAATCGTCTCTAAATATGAGTTTTAATGGATTTAAGTGCTGTGGGTGGGTGCGATCGCTTGCGAGCGCTCGCGATTTGCCGGGCGCATGCGACTGCACGGGATTTTTATGGCGCTTGAGGGGTTAAGCTACTATTTTATGCTGGTATTCTGTGAGAGCGTGGTCTTTCCCCGGTCGAGCCAACCCATTCTTGCTACAACTATACTACCAATATGATACTACTGGTCTGGATATTATAAAACTGGTGCAATTGAAAACGTTATATGTACCGCTAACTGTCTTATAGGGACCACACGATCTTTCTGTCATATGATCATATCCAATTGCCACGAGTTGAAATAGAGAGATGGGCTGATGTGACGTCTCAGGTGTCTCACTACCCTTCATACGGAACAAGATCCAAAAGTCAGTTGATGACCTAGGAGCTTGGTTCAAAAAATGGCGCATCGATGTGAACCCGGAGAAGAGCTCCGCCGTTCACTTCGATTATAAACGACGCCGTCTTAAAAACACCCCACCAATACGTATGCTAGGGACCCCTGTCCCCTGGCATACGACCACCAAATATTTAGGTATCACTCTAGACACAGGGCTCACTTTCAGGCCCCACGTCAAAAGAGTAACCCGTCACGCACGGTTCTATCTGAGTAGGCTCAACTGTATGTTCGGCCGACACAGTAAAATGTCCCTTAGAAACAAGCGTACCCTTTATAAGGTCTGTAATAACTGTAATACGACCAGTTATGTCATACGCAGGCCCCGTTTTTGCCCACGCCAACCCTAAAATCATTAATGAACTCCAAATAGTTCAAAACCTTTTCTGTCGTCGAGCTGCGAACGCACCTTGTTACGTCCGTAATGCTGACCTTCATCGGGACCTAGAGCTCTCCACAATCCAACAATTTCTCCAAAAACTCTCTGAGAACTTCTTCAAAGCCTCAGAGTCGCACTCAAATCATTTAATTCGTGAGGCAGCCACTTATGCAGCCCCACCCCCCTCTCGCTATCGAGTCCGCAGGCCGAGAAACTCTCTCTCGGACCCGCCTAATAAATTAACTAACGATCTGAACTGTCTCCTGGCGGCTCAGGCCAACTCTAATTAAATTAAATTATCATATTAACTAATATTAATTTGCCTTCGTAGGCACTCCCTCAGCGGCTCGTAGCCGCCTGCGCCCCTCTTTTCCCAAAAGAGGGTCGCTCACGATAAGGCACAATACAGCTTAATCAGCCGGTTGCCTGTCCCCAAAGGCGGTTTTTAGAGGGTATCACTTAGGGTCCCCGGTAGGACAGTGAGTCCCTCATAACCACGATAGACCGGCTATCGTGGTATGCGTAATGCATTTTCCGCCTCCCTACGTATAGGGGAGCCCTTTAATTACTTCGGGCGCAAAAAAAATGTGACGTCTAAGGAAAAGATCTTTCTATGTGAAGACCGCCAACAAGTACTTTATACATAGGGGGGGGGGTGTGGAGGAAGGGGGGGGGTTTTTTTTTTTTTTTTTTTTTTTTTTTTTTTAGGGAGAGAGAAAAAAAAAAAACCGCCTTTTGTTTTTTGGTTATTTTATTTATGTTGTTTTTTTTTTACTTTCCGTGCGTAATTATGATGTGTTACGTATAAAGGCATATTATACAAACATTGGTAAGTAAATTTACTTTTTTAACTTTTGGTTTGCATTTTTTCGGCATTAGGCTTGTTACTTGGCAATAAATATTATCAATACACATTTTATTTTTTTAGAAAAATTTAAAGTTTTGTATTAGGTTAATGTAAATTGTAAAAGTAATAGACGAAACGAGTTTCGGGATTTAAATTACAAACGTTCTTCCGACTCTCAATCTGATGAGAGGCTGCGCCCCATTTTAATTTTAGACTCTCCCTTATTTCGACTACGCTTATATTTTTGTCACATTTACTTGATGCTCCATACTTTTAAAAATAAACTGAATGACGTTCTTTGTTGTATTTATATAACAGACAAATAAAATGACGTAAATGTTACATCAAATTACGTTATATATTACATTTTACTAGTCCAAGCATGTAAGGAGAGTTGCCATATTGTTCTTTATTATATTTTGTGTTTTATTTATTAAATTTTTTTTTTTTTTGATTTTGAATAAATAAAGTTTTGATGTTTTATTTATTCAAAAGTTAATGTTGGGTTCACAGCTGCGTCTGCCGTTGTACATAAAATATTAAATTATATTTGGCACGATCCTGATTCTCCTCTCTCGCTTCTTTTACATTCATGTATTGCGTGCTTCCTTTACATACTCGTCGGTTACGGGTATCTTACAATATATCCCTAATTAAGTCGATAAACTCCTAGAACAGAGTGTCGCTTGCCGAATCTACCACTCATTCCTGCAGTATAAATTTGCTTTGTTACTCTTTCATCATTAATTCGTTCTACGTGTCTAAGCCACTGAAGCATTATTTTCTTAATCTTCTTGCTGACCACACTTTTTTCTTATTACACATTTTCTGACCCTATCATTCAGATTCGCCCCTCAAATACTCCTTGCATATCTACCACATTAATTTTACTCTCATATCTCTTCTGGTACACCCAATATTCACTACTGTACGTTAGGTAGAGTGTAAAACAGTATTATGAATTGCCAAACATGCCTTCTTGACACACCCTGATTTCCCACGATAGTGTGAACAGCCTCGTTATATTTATTTGTCGTAGCGTTAGACACAGTACTAGCATTAGATATTATACATATTTACCTACCTATTAGGTAATATAATTATTACCATTAACCCAAGAAAATCCATCGAGGCTGCCATTGCCATGTATGTTCTCAATTTGAATATAGATTAGCTAAGAGATGCAGAAATTTATATTATTAAAAACTACGTTTATTTACGTACCCATGGTAGTTTCAATATTTTTTAAGAATTACGAAGTAGACATATTTAAAATTTGCGAAAAAAATGAAGCATATTTCTGTAGAAAACGTAAAAAGGGTGGCGGTGTTGCCATTTTTGTAAAAAAATCTATTGACTATCACGAAATGCAATCGATATCAGAAATGTCTATTGAAAATAATTTTGAAAGTTGCGGTGTGTTTTTTTAATAACAATAATAATAATCTTTATTTGCGTAAAACGTAGTTTAAATGTTGTTAACATGCAAGGATCAAGCGCTCATGTATTGCTTATTTTACATAGCATGCAAATATTTTTAAACAATATTTCCTTAGATATTTTAAATACAATTAGTCACACGATTTAGTTAAAAATAAAATATACAGAAGTCATATTATAAAAATTAATTAAATGTCAATTCTGGGCGTCGTGAATTTCTATACGAAAGATATATATTGTAACTATACTTTAGCAATAATAATTAAATGAAAGTTTTTATAATAAATATCCGATACATAATCCAATTTTTTCTATCCATGAATTGTTTTACGGTTTAGAAATTATTTTCATTGAGCCATTTGTACAATTTCCTTTTAAACAGTGTAAAGTTTAGGGTTTTAAGTGAGTCAGGGAGTTTGTTATATATTCGTACACACATGGTAAGGCAACTTTTGCCGTATTTTTGTGATTTAGGTATACCCTTAAGTACTAGCTTGTGTGGGTCCCTACGAAAGCAAGTAGACTGCACCTCACAAGCTTTCTCAAATAATTGTTTGTGTCTCTGAACAAAAATACAAATTTCAAAAATATATAGTGCTGATAGTGGCTGTATTCCAAGACCTTTAAATAGAGGCTGACACTATTCGTCAGGTCGTATTTTGCAGATTGCTCTACACACACTTACTTGCAACTACACTTGCAATGCTCTGCGCAAGGAATGCCCGATTCCAATCCGAACTATTTCCCTACATCACCAGTCGAAGTCATAACGAAGTTCGGAATAAGCTCGGTAAGTCATAACAGACGTTTTTATGTCAGTCACTTTTTTATTCGGTTGAGCGCGTATGAATATTTGTTCATTTTATTACAAACATCATCGATATGTGTTTTCCAGTTCAGATTCTGATCTATAATAACATACAATATAAAAACAGTCCTATAGTCAAATAATTATCGTTAATATCGGTCAACAATATATTGTTAAAATGATGAATAGCTAAGTTAGTCGATTTAAGTTTTTGGATGGAGGATGATGACCACTCTGTACCTTTCCAACCACTTGAGCAGCTTCTTTAGAACTATAAGCGTATACTTTATCATTTTGCTTATTGTAGTGCTCTTCAATCATGAAATTTTTTTTCATCGGTAAAGAGGATATTTCTGTGCCCTTCACCTGCGTATCGCGGTACAGAAAGCGTTTGAAGTAGTTAGTTAGTACCAGTTCTGGCTCACTGAGTCAGAAGTGGTACAACGTGCGTCGACTCTTTTTCGCGTTAACTCTTATCTAATTGATGTCCGGTGAGGGCAATTTTAATTGCAATTTTAAGTGCTGATTTACCACGTGCTCGGCGGTGAAGGAAAACATCGTGAGGAAACCTGCATGTCTGAGAAAATTTCGAAGGCGTGTGAAGTTCACCAACACGCATTGAGGCAGCGCAGCGGACATTTCATAGCCCTGAATACAAAGACAATAGCAGAAAGTGAAAAAGTTAAAAAATACTTTTTTAACAATGACAGTCATTAGTTGATCATTAGTGAATGTGATTCTGTTTACTTAAATTATAGGAAGACAAGAGCAGAAGGAAGAAATGGAATGATGGGAAGTAATGAAGCATTGTTATGTGAAGTTTGTTGGAACAAACATATTTTTAGTCACGTGTAAATACTTTTAACATTTTGGTTCAAAATGACATAAAATCTAAAAAATATTAGATACATCATCGACATGGACGGATTTTACATTACATATCCTCATAAACATTTTCAATGTAGAGAAATGGCTATTCTACGAGTAGATGTAAAACTATCTAATAAAAATGATGCGTTTATCGATCATTATTTGTTTCGGCCAAGTTATCCTTTCAATTATTTGTCGCCAAAAAACAAAAAAAAACTGTTCGTTATTGTGAAACACACGTGAACGGCATTCCATATTTTGATGTGACCGAAGAATTAAATGTGCCACAAGAGAAATCATTCCCATATTAAATAGGTATATTAGAAATTTGTGCAAAGACACAGTGATCGCATACAAAGGTGGTTCAACAGAAAAACAATTTTTAAAAATGTTGACGACGAATGATAGAATTTTTAATATTGAAGAATACAAATGTCCAAAATACAATGATTTGGTAAATGTCATAAATTTAAACAAACGTTATGTGTGTAATAATCATATATTTGCAAAAAAATAATCACAAAATTTTACATTGTCCTTTTGACGAAGTGTGGGTTTTTCACAAGTGGTTATTGTTTGAAAATAAAATTTTAAATTAATCATAAATTTTGTTTGATTTCCCAAAAACATTAGTTATAGTACACAATATATATTAATTGTTTACATCAACACTTTCATTTTTTATTTCACCCCTTAGAACTTTAGACGTGTGTAATGTTTCACTTTATACATCCGTTTACTGCTATTGTGGCAGGACCAAGTGGATGTGGGAAGTCAAATTTTGTAATAAATTTCATAAAATCAGTTACAGAAATATGTAATTGTGATTTTAATCAGATCACATGGTGCTTTGATGAAATTTCGTAACGAAAAAAAACCTCACGCTCTCCGACGGGCACGGAGGTGTGGCTTGAAAGCCGTGCATTGTCTAACCATGGTCTAACGTCGTTTATTTTCCTCAGTCTTCGACACGGTGTTTGTGTATAAAGGGTTTTGAAATTTTGAATATGAATGAACAAAGTGCATTTATTATTAATGAAGAAAGTCACGAAAAAATAGTGAAAGAAAATGAGTGAGTACTCTATATACATACCTACATTTTATTATTATCACAAATGCAGTACTAATTTTGAATTGAAAATATAATACTGCTATAAAGATAACCTAAATTTTTGATATTAAAATGAGCGATATTAAAAGTAGCCCTCTTTATATACACACAAACACACACACGCGTATAATTTAAATTCTCAATTTAGATTCTCAATATGTATATATATACTCGATTAACCGGACTAATTGTTGCCGTTAGGGATTCGGATAATCGAAAATCCGGATGATCGAATGTATGAAGAAAAGCGGGTTTTGTGCATTTGTAGTACATATGTACATACATAATGTTATGTGTTTATTAAAAACAACAATTTCAACGAAAATCAATGTTTATTAAGAAATTATTATTTTTTAATAAACATTGATTAAATTCCATGAAGAGATATAAATCTATATAACCATCCGTTACTTGCGACAAACGAGCCGCCGTCACCTAATTTTTTATTTAACTGTAATGCTTTTTCACAAAGCAAAGGGCCAGATATTATTTGCCCAGTTGATCGTTTTTGTAAAAACCAACAATACAAAGCGTCTTCTAATTGCCAATTTACTCGCGGTCATAGGTCCTTATGTCCGGGACGGGGGTTTGTTAGCGCCTGATAGTAGATCGTCTTATCTCAAGCGGTGTGAAGCGACGATTAGTGAGGTGCGGGAGGGGGAGGCTAGCTGCATTTGTGCGCGCGGTCGGTCACCCCTAAAGTTGGGCGTTATAACATACAACAGATAATATATTTCATTATATATTTTTAATCTTACAACACATTAGAATAATGAACCATTGACTGTTATAATATTATATTCATTATCGTTAGAAAGCGTCATCTGTTTACGTTTACGGTCCAACCGTCGCGTCGGCCGAGTCAATGGGAGTCAATAAAATACTACCTACATTCATTATGCTACAAGGATTGCGTATAGCTTACATTAATTTAAACTCTAAGCTGACTTAATAAGAGCTAATTTTACTAACACAAACGCGAAGCCGGGTTGTTCATATATTGAAAGTCTCCTTGTTTTGTCTTAGACTTATGTTAATAGAGCGTGCCATTTGAACTTAAAGACAATTAATTGGACAATAAATAATAAATGACAAATCTTGCCGTGGAGCGTGGAACTGAGTAGTTGCGCGTCTTGTTAATATAATTGCCGTACGGCCGCCCTGACGTATGTACTGCGCGAACCTGAGTTTTTTGCGACGCGGTTCGGTGATACAGTATTTTTCACAAATAGTGAGTTCGTTATAACGCGGGTTCGGTTAAATTTGATTGGATTAACCTAAGTAACTTGAATTAATATCAAAGAAAAAGAAATACTGCATAAATAAAATAAATAAATAATTATAATTGCATAAGTTGATACAAAATGCTGTGCAATAGCTTTACCGCGGCAGTCCCCGAGTGCCACACGTCTTTTTTTATTTTATTTTATTGATATTTATGTATACTTATCATTCTCATTTACAATTATACATTTATGGAACCCAACCAGATGAGAAAACTATATAGATATCACAAAAATAATAATTAAACTAAACGGTGGACTGTATATGCGTAGTTGTTTTTAATTAAAAAAACATGGCTGATGTGGCACGTGGCAGGCTTTGGACAATGCAAGTGCATTGCACAACTATGACCTTATTTACCGTATCTAGCCGGTACCTTTACACAGGAACAAAATATGAGCTGCTAGGAAAAAAGACACAACATAGGCCAAAAATAAAACAGTTCATTTAATTATAAATGGGAAAGTACTTATGCCAGAGGACCCACCCCCGCGTATGAGAAATTTTAAATTATTTAGATGACTAAAACTAAACTATCAGATTTCATTACATTCATATTATATATATATATATATATATATATATATATATATATATATATATATATATATATATATATATATATATATATATATTTACACGTACGTACATTAATAAATAATATAACTACGTACACACACATATATACGTAAAGGTCAAGCTAATATAGTAAACAATGTGTCAAGAACATCGCGCTTGAACTTACAATTTCTTACATAATTATGTAATAGAACGCAGAAAGTTATTATCAATGGCAAAAATTCTCCCGGGTTACCTATTTCTTGTCTATAATAATGACACACCTTTCCTTGTTTCCTTCAAGAAACCTATCACCTACCTGTTCCTGCAATTCCCCTGGTGTTGCGGATGTTCATGGGCGGCGGTAGTCACTTAACATCAGATGAACCGTATGCTCGTTTGCCCCCCCCTTCTATAAAAAAAGGGAATAATCATGATATGGTATTATTTGCTGAACATGTGATTTTAATATAACGAAGTGAATAATGCTATATTAAAATAAGTGCATTGATTTTACGTTAATAATCTACATTTAAAAGTGAACAAAACCAAATTTACAACGTGTTTTTAAATGGGAACGAACTGAGCTCTGTCGATTCCACTGTTTTTCAATTTCATCAATTCGATTTGGCATCAGTCTCGAAGCAAAGCTTCAGTGGAGCCCCCATATACATATCTAAACTAGCAAGCAGACCAAACTCTGAAGCTTATTATGTAAAAATATTGTAAGTCTTATTAGCGTTGAGACAAATACATTACTTATTATTATATTATATTATATTAGTTTTTATATTTATTATATAGAAATGGGACTGCTTTAGACACCTTTTTTTGAATAAGGCCTTGAAATTGAAAGAAATAAATATATATTGTTTTGGCTTCGCAGTATGAATACGAATATCTACATCTACATCTACTAATAATGTCCTCCAGACCGAATTTCGGCCACGGCGGGCTGCCTCAACGGAGGCTTGCCATCGGCGCAGGACAAGATTATAGTGCCCAAGCACAGATGCACTCTCTGTTCCTTCACTCTCATAATCCGATGGGACGGTAAACCGACACGATTGGAGAGAAATCAGGCGCAGGACCAACGGCTTTACGTGCTTTCCGAGGCACGGGGGTGAGACACCACTAACTTCCTGACTCCGGGCAGCTACTGAGAATTTCTTGACAGAAAAACTCAATAATTGATTTTTTGACTCGACCCGAGATTCAAACCCAGGACCCCATGATCAGCAGTCGCACTACTGCAACCACTAGACAAACGAGGTAGTTATCTACATCTACACTAATATTATAAAGAGGAAAAATTTGTTTGTTTAAATTGAATAGACTCTAAAACTACTGGACCGATTTGAGAAATTCTTCCATTCACCATTGGAATCCTACATTATCACTGGTTAACATAGGCTATAGTATGTTTTCAAAAAAGTTAGGGATCCGTATGAAAACTTCGTTAATGTAACCCAAGGTGTGAAAAAAATACCAAAAGAATCCTTATATCGCATATGCTGCGAAAACTATTGACAATAGAGCAAAGTGATGATATACTATAGTTTTATAGAAGATATCAATATCTACAAAAAGTCCGCGATACCAGATTAAAGATAAAAATGTTTATATTTTATGGCAGATTGCGCAAACACTATAAATGATATCGCTTTCGTATGTATAAAAGGTTGATAGAAAATTCATAAAGGATCGTTTTGTACCTCCACGTATCTTTATCTTTACAACTGTAAAAAACCGCGTTTTGGGGCACTTTCTGGGGCGTTCAGGGAGGGGGAGAGAGAGTTGACAAAATTTAACTTTGCTGTATAACGTACATATGCCGATAGATAAAAGTGCTAAGAAAAAGAATTGGGGTCTTTCGCAAAAAAATCAAATCCATGAAATTCAATCGTAATAAATTACACGCGAACGAAGTCGCAGGGAACAGCTAGTTTAATATAAAAGCAAGTAACAATAAAAATAACAAATAATAAAAAAGCAAAAGTGGTTTCAAAAAATTATATATATATATATATATATGTGTTTATGTATATACGTATGTATATGTGTATCATATTTTTTTAATGTATTAGTTATTTATATGTTATTATGGGATAGGATTATAGTGTACGAGTGTGTGCGCAAACACGTCCACCGTCTATTCTCTCACTTTTACAGTCCGATTGGACAGCAATCCGACACGATCAGAGAAAGACCAGGCGCGGTACCAACGGCTTTTTCCGAGGCACGGGGGGGGGGGAACACCGCCATTTTCCTAACTTCGGGCTGTAACTGATTTTGCACGACCCGGGATTCGAACATACGTTCAGGCCACTTCGGATCAGTAGTCAGACTTACGACCACTAGACTAACAAGGCAGTCGCTAATTAAGCAAATATAAAGCCGGTAAAAAGCTAAATCACTCGCATTAATGTTATCCGTCTGTTAAAAAAACTGTTTTAATCAGCAGCAATCAAAACTAAAAGTAGGAGCGTTATAATTATTAACTTTGCATCGGATTCATATATATAAAAGTATGAGCATTATAATTATTAACTTTGAGTCGGATTCATATATATAAAAGTATGCGTATTATAATTATTAACTTTGCGTCGGATTCATATATATAAAAGTATGAGCATTATAATTATTAACTTTGCGTCGGATTCATATATATAAAAGTATGAGCATTATAATTATTAACTTTGCGTCGGATTCATATATATAAAAGTATGAGCATTATAATTATTAATTTTGCGTCGGATTCATATATATAAAAGTATGAGCATTATATTTATTAATTTTGCGTCGGATTCATACATATATAAGTATGAGCATTATAATTATTAACTTTGCGTCGGATTCATATATATAAAAATTATGAGCATTATAATTATTAACTTTGCGTCGGATTCATATATATAAAAGTATGAGCATTATAATTATTAACATTGTGTCGGATTCATATATATAAAAGTATGAGCTAATGCTCATACTTTTATATATATGAATCCGACCAAACACGCAAAGTTAATAATTATAATTAATTATTAACTTTGCGTCGGATTCATATATATAAAAGTATGAGCATTATAATTCTTAACTTTGCGTCGGATTCATATATATAAAAGTATGAGCATTATAATTATTAACTTTGCTTCGGATTCATATATATAAAAGTATGAACATTATAATTATTAACTTTGCGTCGGATTCATATATATAAAAGTATGAGCATTATAATTATTAACTTTGCGTCGGATTCATATATATAAAAGTATGAGCATTATAATTATTAACGTTGCGTCGGATTCATATATATAAAAGTATGAGCATTATAATTATTAACTTTGCGTCGGATTCATATATATAAAATTATGAGCATTATAATTATTAACTTTGCGTCGGATTCATATATATAAAAGTATGAGCATTATAATTATTAATTTTATGTCGGATTCATATATATAAAAGTATGAGCATTATAATTATTAACTTTGCGTCGGATTCATATATATAAAAGTATGAGCATTATAATTATTAACTTTGCGTCGGATTCATATATATAAAAGTATGAGCATTATAATTATTAACTTTGCGTCGGATTCATATATATAAAAGCGTTGGACTGAGTTTAAGATCAATCCTATGCCGTGAAAGAAAGTTTTTCACTATAGTCTGTAGTCCTTGTAGGACAATAGTTGATTATTATGATGTATAAAAGACATATGGGTAATTAACATAATATGGATTTTATGCAGTAAATATTAATTTATCATTATCATTATCATAATTACAACCATTCACAAGTTTTCAGCTAGACTACTATGTTCAGGCCGTATTCCCAAAGAACACGGCAAAATAAATAAAGAGATAAAGTCAGATTAACTATTTAAAAAAAACTTTACAAATTGCCAGTTGTTTTTTTGACATAACACTTGTTTAAATGATAAGGGCGATTACATTTTTCATAACATTATTATATCTAAAAGTTATTAAAAAAATAGGTAATAAACTTTAAATCTACACTAATATAATAAAGCGGAAGTGTTTCTTTTCTGTTTCTTTAAACACGCTAATCTCTGGATCGATTTGAGCATGATATTCAGCATTATTTACAGATTCATGAGGAAAAGCATTAGCCTACATCTCCCAGGTAGTCGTAAATATTAATTTTTGTTAAGCAAGTCGGAAGAAAAAGCGCTTCCGAACTGCTTTATCCACATGCGCGAGCGTAATGGTAAGTGATAAGTAAATATAATGTTCTACAAAAATACTGAGCTTTACTCCATCTAAAAAAAGTCCGCGATACCATTTGTGTATTTCATATACATAAGTTATAATAAGCTATTTTGTGACAAAAAATATTTAAAATTAAAAAGTAATTGTGTGAGTAAAGCCGAGGTTCGTACCTCCTTCTGAGCGGCCCTTGAATCACATCGAACCGCCTCCCCCCTCTCCTATAGCTTCATCAGCCTCAGTCCAAAAGCCTCTGCTTGGGACGCCTCAGGACAGATTAGTAAGGCGGTGCGAAGCCTCGTTGCCGGCAGAATGGTTGCACTCAATAACTCGTTGGTCCTCGCTTACGTGTCTATTTCGATGAAGCTGTAAATGCCGCAGCGTATACTTTCAGAAAGAAAAAAACAGAGGCGTGATATACGCGGGTAAAACCACGGGGTACGGCTACATTACACGGCTATATTATATACCTCAATATTTGTACGCCTAAACCGTCAGAATAAGTCAAATCTACCTATCTAATGTAAGAAATAAGAACCGATATATAAACTCATACAAGTATATAAATAATAATGGAAAAAATGAAGAAGAGCGAACTAAACCACGTAAGAGTCTACTATAATTGTATCACTGGCAATACAATGCATAAAACCGTCTACAATAGACACGAAGACCATGGTGATGATGATGATGATATTACTATATTAATATTCTTCATTGAGAGCTTAATTATTAAACGATTAAAGAAAATCAATTTCTTAATCGTTCAATAATTATGTTTTGAGAGAGCCTATTACTTTTATAATTTTTTTTATAAAAGTGTACGTAAGGTGTAGGTAAGTGAGGTAGGACTACCGCCATCTATGAACAATCATTCTAACATTTCCCATAGCCAACTCTTACGATGTACATGGGACGAAATGTGGCGATGGATTTCCTTGAATGAATGAATGAATGAATCAGTGTATTGAACTGTATTATCTGAAAATATGTTATTTTTTACATATATTATGTTATATATAATATGTACTAGCGATCTGCCCCGGCTTCGCAAGGGTGATATCTGGATTCTAAAACAGCGCCACCTACAGGGTCCAACTATACCTATAACCTTTGTGCAAGCAATACATTAACAAAGTTTTACTGCAATCAGATGAACTGTATAAAACACGAACAAACAAAAATTAATTTTTAATATGAGGCTAGCGATCGGCCCCGGCTTCGCGTGGGTTATTTCTGGATATCGACAACAGCGCCACCTACCGGCTCCAATCATCAATCGAAATCATTAAGGGACCCATTCAACTACATACAAAAAGAATATCCTGGCCAAATTTTATACCTATGAGAGCTATAGTTTGAAAATGTGATTTTTTTTACTAACGCTCTCGCAAACCCCTTGCGGATTGAATTTCCTAAACGTGTGGAAGTTTTGTTGACCTCTACTGGGCAAAATGAATATTTCTACTAAATTTCAAGCCTCTGGGCCTCATGGTTCCAGAGATACGTGATGAGTCAGTACATAGGTGGTAATCTCTTATATATATATAACATAGGTTAACTGAAAAGGGCCTAGTCATTTCGTAGACGCACATATATTTCACGGCTTCGGGGCGCAGTAGCTTAGCAACGATTTGTAGCGCTGGTTGACGCGGGTTCAAATCTCGCGCGGAACAAGTAGGTATTTTTATGGCCTACGAAACGGGATGAAGTTTTATTAATAAGGAATGGAAATGTTATCAGTTCTGTGGATTTCGCAAGAGTTGGGTGTGGGAAATGCCACAAAGATTTATGGGCTGATAAGGAAGACATATCTTCACCTCAATTTTGATCATAGCTCCTTTTTAATATACCTGGATGCAAATATAGTATTTTTTTAGACCTTACCTATATATATATATATATATGGGTAAGGTCGTAAAAAAGGTACTTTTTAAAAGTTTTGAGTGAGCCCATGTTTGATTGTGAATACCATACGCTAACAAAAAGTATGATAATATTATTAATTAATAAAACATTGATAATCATGCTTAGAATAATGTAGAAATAACCAGAATATTCAAGAGGCTTAAACATAAAAAATAAAAAATATTTTTTGAATGAACAAAATAAAGTCGCATACAAAATTTGTCTCCTATCAACTTACAGGACGAAAAAATTCAACAAATAAAATAATATAGCATTATGGTTTTAAAATTGTAGTTTACTTTGAAAACCATAAAGATGCCGTGTATAAAATGTATAAATTATTGCAATAATGCAATGCTAGTGGAAAAAAATCTTATTCAAATTTGTGTCTCTAAAAGTTATCCAGTGTGTTACTCCGATTCGATATGTGGTAGATTTTTTGTTTTCAACATTAAACAACATTATTTACCTGATTTCGATGAGGAAACGTCGTAAGCTTACTGTTAAATGTCAATTTTTACATATTTTTTTCATTTGTAGACGTGACCGTAAACAATTGTAAATTCCATAATTTAGAGCACAAGTTTCGGGCGGTGTATCTGTGAATTCTACGTGAAAAGTACACGGCGAAATGAAAAAGGTGTAATGTTATTCTGACGTACATACATAAGAGTGGAGTGTTATACTATTCTGATTTATTATTACTAGTGGTCCCTCAGTAGCCGAACTAGGTCCGTTTTTAATTAAGAGGTCGTCGCCTTTTGTCAACTTTTCCACTCGCACAGGACCATAAAATAAAAAAAAATGTTTAAATGATAAGAAGCGTTTTTTACATTTTATTGATTGGCAAAATATAAATAAATTATTATTAAAAACACATTTTTAATGTGGCTTTATTACATTTGTATGCTGAGTTTACTAGATAAACACAATAATTTTTTTAAATCATTACTTATTAAATTATTATCGCCTATTGATTACATTAAAAAAAAACGCATTTTAAACTTCAATTTCTTCTTAAATATGGCTCTGTGTGAACGCGAATAGTGTCAAATAGGATAGGCCATATAATAAAAAAAAACAGTAAAACAAAACTCCGTGATAAATGGTAATAATTACAGTACCTGTACTAATTATAAATTGTAAACACATAATTGTTAAATTCGTTATGTTTCTTTTATGAATAATATACCTACTTTGATTAGTACCTACTGTTTTTTATAAGCACATTATTTTGAATTCTACTGTGTTGTGTTATTTTGGTGTTTAGTTTCGCAAACATGCAAGCTATGCATAGTCTAATATCCGTTTTTGATTACTTAATCTTATTTTATTAAAATAAGTAATTGATAATATTTTAAACTGGATTTTATTTGAACCTTTTTCCAAGTGAACATTGACCTATATGTTATTCCAGTACGTTATTGTATTATATCTTCTAGTGCGTTATTTACACTTTTTTACGACCTTACCCATTATATAACATGAAATGATACAAAATTTATTTTAACCGATTTCAAAAATCAGAAGATACTCAAATCAACTGTATGATTTTTTTAATGTGTGCCTCTGAACTTTTTTCTGCGTGAACCGATTTTGATGTTTGTTTTTTACTTGAAAGCATGTGGTCCAATATAAATTTGATCAAGATCTGATCAGTAGTTTTTGAATTATCCTTAATAATGAGTATTTAATTTACTTCGAATACATTGATGATCTTCTCATTTTATTTGTGTTAAAGTCGGTTGTACAAAATTTTTAATTTTACCACTTCTAAGACACTACGGTTAAAAGGAGTTGTTTTTTATTTATTTAAAGATAGTCATCGGTTTTAAAGCAAAATGTTCAACACATTGGAAGAACTTACTTCATAATTTACGGCATCCTTCGCGTCAATTTCGCACTCACCTTGCGTCGCTCATAAAAATCAGGTCGTCGATGACGTCACGCTATATTTACTGTAAGCCGTTTAACGTCAAGGCTGCGGTGTTTTATGGCGAATGTACGACACGTTCATAACATTCCAAACAAGGCTTTACGAATTTGATATTTTGGCAACGATTCAACCATTAGAATTAATTAAATTAAATTAAACTTAGTTGAAATTTTTTATCGTCAATGAAAAAAGGACGTAACGTAAACGTGGTACAGTAATGCTGCACCATATATTGGTAATAAAGTAGCACGAACGGGTCGGCTCGACCGGAGAAGGTCCACGCTCTCACAGAATACCAGCGTAAATAGCAGTTCAACGCTGCTGTGTTTCGTATGGTGAGTGTAGACAATCCGAGACCCATTTAACTGGAAACGATGCATTCAATCTTAGTCCTCACGGGTGCGTTTTGATTCGTAATCCAGAATAGATGTAGATGTCTATGGACTACAGCAACCACTTACCACCAGGTGGACTGTGAGCCCGTTTGTGACCGTTATCTTATAAAAAAAGGGAAAATACTACAAGTTGGTAGGACTCGTTTTCTACTTATGTGTCCATCTGGGTAGGTACCAAACAACCCTGTGTGCCATACTGAGTTACGATCTGAAAGGTACATAGAGCCAGTATAGTTTTACAAGTTGCGAAACTTTTCTCGATGATCTCGGTGACGAGGCACCTGTAGCCTCCTTTGTCTGAAGTTGGGTGCAGATGTCCATGGGCATCTAGAATTCACTTACCATCAGGCGGACCGTTTAGTTTAGGATGTTTGTCACTTCAATTTATATAAAAGAAATAAACTTTATATACATCTACAGTATCTTCATAGACATAATTGATTGGTTTGCAGCCAAAGATCAGCGAATTAGCAGTAAGCTGCAGTAATCTTGCTGCAGCGCTGTTATTCTATTGGCGGTATTGACACCTTTACTTACAAAGAAATGCCTACAAATACCCGCCTCTCGGGGGCAAGCACGGGTTATGTCGGGCTCGCACCGCCTAAAACCCCACTATGTTCTGGTTTAGGCTCATATCGTCTAGGCTACTGAAAACTTCCGTAGATATTTGAATCCTTCACCAGCGCCAACTGCAACTTGGCGGCCCGTTCTAAAAGCAGGACATCACCTATTTTTAGAACGCAACTTTATTTTTAGGCAAAGCGAGTTTGAAAACATTGCATGCTTGCCTCCAGTAATTATACGAGTATATTCTGTGTCTCCACGGCCTCCGCCTCGCCACTGGCCACGCCTAATGTAAGTCGATTACAAGGAGGCTAAGGTTTTTGCCGTAGTAATGTAGCTTATTCAAGTTACCTTTAGCTTTTAACTACGATAGTTTTTGTAAATAAACTTGTGTAATACGTTGAAACTAATTTATACAAGTGTTGGAGCCATACTACAGCTATATTAATAGTAGATATAGTTGTAGCACAAATGGGTCGTCTCGACCAGGGAAGGTCCGCGCTCTCACAGAGTACCAGCGTAAAATAGCAGCTTAAGGCTGCTGTGTTTTGTATGGTGAGTGTAGAGAACCGGAGACTCCTTTTACTGGAAATGAGGCATTCCATCTTAGTTTTCACGGATGACTACGCATCTACATTTTGATTCGTAGTCGAGGAAAGATGAAAGATGTAGATGTCTATGGGCTACAACATCAGGTAGATTGTGTGCTCGTTTGTCATCCGTATCCTATAAAAAATCAAAGTGAATTCCAGAATAATAATCAGAGCTTTTGCATTACCTTTAGGGAATAACATGAAACGCTTCGTTATTAGTAAAACGGGACTCCAGTTTCGTCAATTTGCCATACGAAACACAGCAGCATTATGCTGAGTGTAGTCTTTCCCTGGACGAGCCGACTCATTCGTGCTGCAGCCATAATAATATCTACAATGTGGCTCTGCTGCGTATGAAATAACCTGGATGATCTAAAGGATGACTCTTAATACGTGTTAGACCCACGCTGCAGCTATATAATGGTTGTAGCATGAATGAGTCGGCTTGACCGAGGAATTTTGATTCTTAATCGAGGTTAAATGTAGATGTCTATGGGCCACAGCATCCACTTACCATCAAGTGGACTGTGTGCTCGCTTATCACCCCTATTCTATAAAAAAATGAGGCAACAGAAGCAAATGAAACAGATGGGTAGCGGCATCTTCCTGATAACACAAAAAAATAATAAAAAAAACTGCAGTTGCCAACCCACTTGCTAACCGAGGTAACTATGGCAAATATGGGGTATATTTGCCATAGTTACCTCGGTTAGCAAGTGGGTATGAGGCAATTTATGGGGGAGACCTATGTTAAGCAGTGGACTTTTGATAGGCTGTAACAAAAAAAGTATAAAACATGACTGTGAGACATTCCATCTTAGTCCTCGGTGGTGACAACAGCCAGCAACAGCAAATAGTCTTCTTTTTGTGAAGTTTACAACAGGCGTCTGATGGTTATAGAAGTCAATTACTGTAAGATTTTTTTAATAGGTTAAAGGTGACAAGCGAGCACACAGTCCACATGATGTTAAGTAGTTGCTGTGGCCCATAGACATCTACATCTAACCACGATTACGAATCGAAATACAGATGCGTTGTCACCCGTGAGGACTTTGCAGTCCTTGTGGACGTGTCTATTTGACGCCATTTTAATTGGAGCGGAGCTCCCATGGCGCAAGAAAACGATTCTTTGAAATCTATCTCCTTCGTAAACCGTAGGCCAATTTATATAACTTTTTCGGCAATATTTGTAGTATAAAAATCTGAATTTGATTTTTCTTTTCATTTACTATCTTATCAATTCGCTAATTTACGTCTGCGGTAATTGTGTACTTTCGCGAAAGTCATTCGATTTCGATGATTTTTTTAAATCTTCCATTTTACGGCGGATTTAAAAAAATGTGGAAAAATATCTCACCTGAAGATTTCATATAGTTTTATGACTTTAAATGTGGTCATAAGCCCACTTCTTCGGAATATAATCGTTCATAACTTTTTTGCAAAGCATCAAACGAAGTTCATATATTTTTTGTTAATCTACACAAAAAACCGAACATTAAAAAACATTGAAAAATGTTTGTTTATTAATTTTTATCTCACTTAAAGTTTTTATACGGTTTTCTGACTTATGTGTTATCATAAACGCTCTATAAAATCGAAATTGTTATAAAAGTTAATATTTTGGTGTTTTATTCAGTGTAAGATCGAATGAAGCGAGCTCGGGACTTAGAGCACCCCGAATGAACAGGTGAGGTTAGAGGGAGCCAATTCCTTCGTGGTTATCTTTTATAAACCACTCAGAAGTAGGAGCTCCCCTTCGTGGGGCTCCGTCAACCGGGCTTCCCTCAAGGTAGAGAGTTGGGGGAGGGGAAGCACCACGCCACTCAACGTAGCGCAGTCGAGGGAAGCCCCGTCGACGAAGCCCTGTTTGGCGGGGCTCCTACCCAGAAGGTGGTTTGTATAAAATAACCACGAAGGAGATGGCGAGGTCTATACGCGCGCTTCGTTCGATCTTACACTCAATAAAACACCAAAATAAAAAATTAATAAACAAACATTTTTCAATTTTTTTAAATGTTCGTTTTTTGTGTATATTACGAAAAAAATATAACAACTTCATTCGATTATTTGTAAAAAAGTTATCAACAATTATACGTAAATGAGTGAATTTTCATGAACATTTAAAGCCCTCAAACCAATATCCCAACACCGGACCACTTTTTTTTGTTTACTCCTATACTAGGATTTTCTTCTGTATTGCGGATGCAGTTTAGAAACATTAATTACACAACGACAAACATCCAGAAACGGAACAATTATGAAAATGAATCTTTTTTTTGTTTTAATTTTTTATTTTAATGTTTTATTAACAGAAAAAAATATACAATAGGTAATATCTGTTGGTTTCCTCACTAGGCAAGCCTGTATCGAGGAAACCTGAGACCAAAGTTCACTAGGCATTATTCTATACACCTTATCAGACAATCCGCCATTATATACCTACACAAAACAGCAATAAAAGAACTGCTTGCTCAAAATCTAAAAACATAAAAAAAGAAAGAAACCTTTAACAACCAAGCCAAGTTTTATATAACTGGACTGTATTTACTATATATGTATTTACATTTAAAAAGATAAAGAAAATTAAATTAAAACAACAACAATATTTACCTAAAAATTTCACAAATACCATCAATTAGCAAAAGTCAGTTTTTAACAATTCTTCTGTTTCCTCGTATGATAGGGTGACCAACCATTTCATTATGATTAATTTTGCAGATGCATATTTTTTATTTATAATATTACAGTGTTTGACGACTTTATTATAAATTCGTCTTTTGATGAAGTCGCCAAAACGTTGCGCAAATTTCGTATCAACAGAAGGTATGGATAGTTTGTATACCATGCGATTTGTCAGTAGTTTGTGGTCATTGGAAGATAATATGGATTATTAGTAGTACATACAAATAAATATTCCGTGCGGGATTCGAACCCGTGGTCGTCGGCGCCGCAACTCAATTCTAAGCCACTGCGCTATGGAGCGGTCAAACTTCACTACAGAACTGATATAACTAATCAGTCAATCAATAACATTCAATCTCAATCACTAACACCGGTCTCGTACCGATTAATCGAACTCATAGCTCGTGAGCTCTGAGCGAAGACGATAATAAATTCGATTTTCTCTTACTGATTCACTAGATACATTATAAGTTAGAATTACAAAACGATTTCGATGACTGAATGCTCTTCACTGAACGAGCTTTGTTGAACTATTTCAAAAAGAAAGTAAAATTTAGAAGAAACTTTTACTCCCACAGCCTGTTTCATGTGATTCTAGAATGTATCATCATCATCATCAATGCACCAGGTGGTAGAGCCACGTTGCAGCTTTTTTTTATAAGATAAGGATGACAAACGAGCACACTGTCAACCTGATGGTAAGTGAATGCTGTGGCCCATAGACATCTACATTTAACCTCGATTAAGAATTAAAATGCAGATACGTTGTCACCATTGAGGACTAAAATGGAATGCCTCAATTCCAGTAAAACGGGTCTCCGGATATCTCCACTCACCCTACGAAACACAGCTGCATTAAGTTGCTATTTTATATACATATTTGGTCCTTCCCCGGTCGAGCCGGTCCATTCATGTCACAACCATAATATAGCTGCAGCGTGGCTTTACCAAGTATATTATGATTGTAGCACGAATGAGTCGGCTCGACCGCGGAAGGACCACGCTCTTACAGAATACCAGCGTGTAATAGCAGCTCAATGCTATGTTTCGTACGCTGAGTGTAGACATCTGGAGATCCTTTTTATTGTACACGAGGCATTCCATTTTAGTCCTCAGGGGTGACAACGCATCTGCAATTCGATTCTCAATCGAGAATAGATGGGCCACAGCAACCACTTACTATCAGGTAGACTGTGTGACCATTTGTTACCCTTTTTCTAAAAAAAAAATCATTACAGCCCATCACAAGTCTACTACTAATCCTGAACCACCTGCATCTGCTGTTAATATTGGTAAATATAAAAGAAATATAAACAATGGGATTATGATACTTTTATATATTAGTATTACATAGTATTATCACTACTACAAACTTAATTCGCTGTGTTGACAGACTGAGTAAATTTACACATTTTAGACTTTTAATTAATGTTCAAGATCAATATAAAAAATCGTTTAAATTTTAATACGTATTTGTTTACCAATAGGGTGCAATTTGGCATTTTCTAAATAATTTATATGCGAAATTTGGAAACGATTGTAACGTCAAAACACATCTCGTGTTGACATTTATACGTGTGAATTGACATGTTAGTGATATTTTAGTAGTTATGCGAGCTCCGCCCACTCCCCCGTTCTATTATGTATGTATTATAGTATTCTATGGTTGATGACGAAGATGAAGAGTGAACATGAACGTCAAACGCCTCGCTCACTCTTTGCACACTCTTCACTCTAGCCTCATCCTCATACTGGCAAACCATTATAAAAAAGTTTATTCTAAACCCTACTCACTAACAAATATCACACTCTGTGGTAGTAGTCTAAATGGAGTTGAGAAATTTAAGTATTTGGGCTACTGGGTCACCGAAGCTCTGACTGACAATACTGATGTAGAGCGAAAGCTCAAGTCGCTGGCTGTCCGATATAATATTTTAGCTCGCAGGTTTGTACGCTGTACTAAACATGCTAAGGTTATGCTTTCCAAAGCCTTCTAATGGGGTTGTCGCGGTATGCTTGCACATGTCGATGAGTTCATGGCTGTAATGCACAAAAGATGTGCCTCCATGCTGAGTCTTATTAGTGGCGTCCAGAAGGACTATAAATTAAACACGCCGCAAAAAGGACACAATATTTAAACAATTGAAATGTTTATTTTTATGATTTATAAGACAGGGAAAGGGTACTAGGACTAGGTTATATGATATGAGATTATTAATTATTAACAAATATGGAGAATTGGTCTGAAATAAACGAATTATTTTTTTTTAATTTTTTTTTAGAGAACCACAAACGAGTTTACTACCTACAATATATTTTATGCTAAAGCTTATGTTCTATTACAATTTCTTACTTATCATAACATCAACGACGATGAGACACACATAGAGAGATACATATAGAGTATAAAATATAGAATAATAATGTGAGGGACCTAATTTTGTAAAAAAAATACCTTAATTTCTAAAATATTATTTGAATATGTATCAGAGGTTAGAGTTTTGTGTGCATGTGTATTGCACATGCTCAATAACTAACCTACTAACACACAAACACAGTACGGGACGGTATTTATTATTATTATAAATACCGGCGACCATTGACCGTGTAGTGGCGGTGTACGAATATCCCCTATCCCGTATCATCCCGTGGGTGTCGTAAGAGGGAAACAAACCGGGAGATGCGCAGCAGCGGTTTTTTAAATAACAACAATAAAATAAATAAGTGTGGTCACCAACTCGCCTGCCAAGCGTGACTACTATTGCAAATATCCCTCTGAAGCAATTTCTGGAGAATACCTGTGTTCAGCTGTGGATCTTAATAGGTTGTACCGGTATCCTAAATAAATACAGAGCAAACACTGTTTATAATCTTATCATTATTGACATTTTACTTAATAGTCAGGATACAAACAGTGAAAATTTTACATAGTTAGACGAAAATTTTAATTCAAGTACCCGTAAAGTATCCACAGTTAAAATACGAATAGAAGGTGCATACACTACACTACATATACTCCATGCAAATAAAAAAATTTACATATCCAAAATTGTAGTTTAATACTAGTTAATCGTTTTCGTAATACATTACTTTATTCACGATTAAAAAAAATGGTTGACCCTGCAAACCATCCCTGGAACTTCTCGCTAATTTCGATATCAAAGCGATCCAAATTACACTTGTAATGACGTTTTTATTTAATTTCGAAAAACCACATTTTTTATGTTATTAAAAATTTTAATTTTACGCATAAAAGAACATATAGCTGATGTGAAGCATCAACGTTCCGGGAAGTCTGCAGTTTGTGATCATATCCTAGACGGACCCAACCATTACATCAGATTTGATAGACCACAAATCCTCGCGAAAGAACACCGATTCCTACCAAGGATGATACGTGAGGCTATTGAAATTAAAAAAACATCCTAATTTCAATAGAGAAGGAGGCTGGGTACTACCACCTGCTTGGGATCCTATAATCAATAAAATTAAAACTAAACCCAAGCATACCACTGCAAGACCTCAGGACATAGTCAGTTCATTTTGCATAGATCGGACCATAAACAATAATTAAAAAAGCTGAAGGTACTCCGGGTTTAATAATGACATCGGGACGTCAGTCATCTCAGTCCCCCGTGACCGTGGGTGCTGGAAAGCGCCCGAAATGTCGGGAATTAAAAATAAAAGTAAATAAAAAGTAAAAAAAAATAAACGCGATAAAATCCGTAAAAGTAGTTTTAATCATGTATAGTTTTCGCGTAAATATAAGAAATCATTATGTGAATTAAAAGATTTTGAAACAATAAAATATACTCGTACCAACATATTCATGTATGCTTTTATTTTATAGATTTTTAAAATATTTTAAAACGTGAACATTATTTCACTTACGCACCACGACTTTATTTTTGCAAAGCATAGTACATATATAAATGTGGATACTATATACTTAATATAGTTCTATTAATTTTTCTATCTCAACAAAAAAATAAAGTAAAGTAACAACCTATATATACGTCCCACAGCTGGGAACAGGCCTCCCCTCAGTTCTGAGAGGGCATTAGGGTAAGGAAGTCGCTGCGCTGCCCCAATGTGTGTTGGCAAACTTCACATGTCTTCGAAATATTTTTTTTCCTTTTCCTCAGACATGCAAGTTTCCTCACGATGTTTTCCTTCACCGCAAAGCACGTGGTAATTCAGCACTTAAAATTGCAATTAACAATTTCATTGGTGGCGGCGGGGATCCAACCCGGGTTACTCGCGTTCTGTTTATATTTACAGGAAGCGTTAACCATCTGAGCTACCACAGCTAGCAACAAAAAGGCTTATTACTGATATATTATTAAAGTTTTTAAGTTATTTTGCAAAAAACACTTCATAGAGATTTCTTTCGTCAATGATATCTCTCAAACAAATCAACCGATTTTGATGCGGTTCACGGCAATCGACGTCGTTTGTTGATTAGAAGAGCTGATAAGATCATAGAATGGATAAAAACTGGGGTGTCGAAGTAATTCCCATAAAATTACTTTTTGAAAATTAAAAATACTCGAATTTTTGAGGTTTTCCCAAAATCATCGATTCGATTCGGTCTAAATTCACAGAAAATTTAAGTTCAGCAAGGCTCTTTCAGATACCGAAAACCGCTTTTTGATCGGACACTCCGTTACAAAGTTATGAGATATTTACATACATACACACACGCACACATACATATAGACATACAGACACCATAGCAAAAAATAGCCAGAATACCTTCCTAGGACCTCGAAACGTCGATATCTGACAAGAACTCGATTTTTAAAAACCCGGGTGAAAACAATAACTTCCCCATTTTTTTTCAAAATAATGGATTTTCATAGCGACAAGTTAAAAACATTTATTTCTTCTTTAGTAAATTTAATATTCCACGCTAGTTATCCTTGCATAGTTCTTGTGGCTTGACCTAACGATTTTCAAGGAAAATTCCCCCTTCCAAGTGCCGTGACCTAACCTGAATACATTGGAAACCTACAACAAAGTTATTATTGTATATTTCATTGCTGACTTTTCATTGGTTAAAATTTATGGAAAACGTATTGTAAACGAATCCACAAATACAACCATTACAGTCTATAAAAGTCCACTGCTGAACATAGGCCTCCCCCATAGATTGCCTCATAGGGGAGATTTTACCATAGCTGCCACGCTTGGCAAGCGGGTTGGCAACCGCAGGTTTTTCATTTTTTTAAGTGGTTATACTGCCCATCACCTGTTATTGTATTGTAAAAAATCCAGCAAATATTATATATTGAGCTGAGAGAATTTTTTGTATGCAATTAAAAAATGATTAATCATTTTAAAAAAATTTGTCCGTCTGTCTGCCAAGCTAACTTTCGGAATAGCTGAACCGATAATGATGACATTTTACGAACAGTTGGAGCAATGCCAGGTGCGATCTAGGCTATATTCGAAAAATTTGAAATCGAAGAAAACTTTTATGAAATAATATATTATGGTAATTTTTTATATATATTTGACAAATCCAACAGCCTCGTCTCGTTAGGCGATATATAGGACGGCCTCCCACTAGATGGAGTGACGACCTGGAAAGACATACAGGAAATTGATTGGAGTCGCCTCAGATGATCCGAGAGGCTGACTCGGATAAGCGCGTTCGCAAAAACGACTACAGGAATAATTTAGGTCAGCTGACCACCCTTAATGTCGGTCACCTCATAAGCCAGATCCGTTTCTCAGATCCACCAGATTTGTGTTCATATCTACTTCGGCTTTCACGAGGTCCTCGTCATACGGAATGGTAATGTCAATGTATTATTATTATTATTAAGCCGGCAATACATATTGGCCAAGCCTCAAAGTACCCGAGAGTAGCCAAATTGATACGAGACGAGTGCTACAGTCCACATTTTGGCCAAGTTTGAACGAGTGAACATACTGACAATGCTGACTAATATGTACGGTTTAAGACATTTATTTCTCAAAAAGAATACAATTCACTTATCATGAGAAATAACAAGTTAAACTTTAGATATTAAATACGTGAACTTATGAAGAACGGCACGTACTTGTAAATGATCTGTTAAGTAGTGGATACGCACAATGTTCTTACTTGTTGTGGGTAATAAGAAAAGTAAGTATACAATTACATATCGTTATTGAAAGGAAGTCTATAGCAATTTAGATGGTATTTTTAGGTTAATGGTTATATTTTAAATATGTAATTGGTAAAATCAAATTAATTAAAAAAATAATATTAGATTTTTAAATAAGTTATTGGTATTTAAAATCTTTTACAAAAAAGAAAAATGTGCAAACTAAAATGTTACGAAGTGCTAATAACTTAATTCTGCGACGCCAAGAACCAACTACGGAAAAAAGAACATCACTTATGAAAGCGCACAACTATACAATAAATTGCCTGTAGATATCAAGGAAGCTAAAAGTATGCTAACACTTAAAAAACTGTTAAAAAATAGCCTACAAAATCACAAACTATATAACACCCTAACTACTTCTAAACAATAAAAAAAACTATGAAACAAATAAATATATAATAAACGAATAAATGTTAAAAACCATCACTACGGTTACTGAATATCATTAAATATTCATATTAATAATTAATATAATATAACAATATTACAATAATTCTCGTTATGATGGCTAGTCAATTCTAGCAAAGCATCTTTAAATCCACGTACTGTGTTCGCTTGCACCGTTTGTTTTTGTTTGCACGGGCGATCTTCAATCCTGTTATTATGGTAAAATGTCTACCATTTATATATTTTTGTAACTAAAAAAAATATTTGTGAACTTTGCCTGGCACGCTCGGTGACCACTTACTACCTAACACTCATTATGTATTTTGTTTTTTAATGTATTTCTCATTCAAGTGAATTTTTGTAAATTCTTAAGAGCATAAATGTCTTTGATCCCAAAATCGAGAAAAATCTTTTAAGATGTGGTGCTTTAATGTTTTTTTTTTGTATAAAATAAAGGACTGGATCTCTTTTATGTTATTAGGCAATTTATTATATAACTCTGCTCCTTCGTATAATATATTTTTTAATCCGTAGTTAGTTCGAGGTTGTCATACGCAAATGTTATTTTGTCGTCTTTTAATACGTTTTTGTGTTAGTCCTTTCTTTGTAAACGTTATTTTGGAGTGTATATCTTTATTTAATTATTTATGTACTAATATGCATGTATTATATTTATAAATCTGCGATAGTGTCATTAAATTAGTTTCTTTGTAAATTTTTACGGCGGGAGTTAGTGATAATGGAATAGTAGTTTGATTATTTTGTTTTGACATGTTTCGAGTTTGCTTTAGATTTCTCTATAAATAGGGTAGTCTAGATGAGGTTGACCGAGTGCAGCGCATTTAGAGATAATTGGGAGAACTGAGATCGGGCGATAACTTGCCTGGGTCGTGTCTTTTTTCCCGATTTAAAAAGTTTGGATTCACTTTCGCTACTTTCGAAGTTAGGATCGGGGAAGAAACCGAGGTTATTGTCAAACAATGGTTGATATTCATTTTTGTTAAAAAGTTAAAGTAAAGTTACAGCCTATATACGTCCCACTGCTGGACACAGGCCTCCCCTCATTTCTGAGAGGGTTTTAGGGCAAGGAAGGATATTCATTGTTAATTCATTAGGATATTCATTGTTAATTTGTGTAATATTAAATTTTTGATACATTTTATGGTTTTCCAACTAATTCCGTCTAAGCCCGTGCTAGTGTTTGGATTAAGTTTATCTATAATTTTGCCTACTTCCTCTTTCCTAGTTAGAGTTAGATAGAGCAGTTCGTATGGAGTAGACTTGGCCGTTTGAGAGCTAGGCTGTGTAAATGGTTTTTCCTTATGCATTTTAATTTTATTTGCTAAAATACAACCTATAGTAGCAAAGAAAGTATTGAGATAATTACATATTTCTTTGACATCTGTAATTGGACCCATGTATGTATCTAGTTTTACAGGAGCAGAGCACGACTTTGTTATGTTTCCAGCTAAGTTACCGATTAACCTCCACATCTTTAAAGGTTTTCTTTCGCAATTTTGAATGCTTTGTAATAATAATTATTTTTAGTACTCTGAATTTGCTCATTCACGGTATTTCGTAGGGCAATAAAGTCTTTTCTTATTGATTCGTCGTTGGGATTTTTTTTTGTAAATGGACCACAGCTGATTTCTTTTGGTTATCATTTTAATTATGTCTTTATTAATCCAGTCTGATTTAATGCATTTTGAATTTTGAATTTCGGTATACTATGTTTAATACTGCTTCTTTTATAATATTTTCTAGGCTGTCGTAGTTATTATCAGATATATTCATTACTGTATTTTCTACTTTAGAGTATGTGGACACGACTCACCGAGTGCAGGCGAAACCTTCGATTTGTACAGTAAAACCTATACTGTTCCGAAGTGAGACGAGTCGTCGCGAGGATCCTGAGTGGTGGAAAGGCATGCGAAACGACCCGTGTACACATTGGCGCTCGCCTGCACTCGACCTGCTAGGCGAGCGACGACGAACAATGGCGAAGCCAGACAAATATGCCGTCTATACTTTGGAACTTCCTTCGCTCGGCCAGCATGTATAACCGACTTTAGTGTAAAAAATTCACACACACCTAATGAACTAGGATAGAATGTCTCGTTACAAGTAAAAAGTGTTCAGTCCTCCATTCCATTTTTCTGTCAATATATATATACAAATATATTAAGCTAAATCTTTCATGCGCCAGCGAAACCTGTGAAATTTGCTATAATTTGTCTTACTCAAATGCATAAAAATTTTAAAGTTCATTTTCAGTTTCTTTTCGATTGAGTTATTGGAACTTGGCGCCAATTTGTTAGGGCATGAAATTCAAAAGCGTTTAGTTATTGTTAAAAGTAGTACGCTCTCAAACATAAGAAAATTGTTTTATTGTCATACATAATTCATCAAATACTGCATGGCGATTTTTTAAAAAGCCTTACACGTCTACTATATCCATTATAACTGTTCTGGAAGTAGTACGGCGCTAGTGATAATTGTTTAAGAGTTTAGAAATCTACAATCACCGAACTATGAAGTACTTTTACTAATTTTGAGGTCCAAAAGCACTATAAGAACCTTTTTACTATCGAATCATTTTAGAGTCCGTTTGTAATTTGATTTAATTTTATAAACACACGCAAAGCAAAATGATTAACAATTTTTGAAATTATTAAAGGTCTTGTACAGACTTTACTCTATTAATGGTAGTATAAAATATCTTTGGCATGCCTAATGCAGACAGTGGCTATATTTACACGGTATATTTCACAAATATACCGCTTTTGGTGCTTTTGTCGAGCTATAATTCTCCAATATGGTAAAAGTGGTTTTAAGATTATAGATCTATTGTAAAATTGTAGACTACATAATACTACTTAGTATTATCTTGAGTGCTATATGCAATATTTATAATTCAATTTAAGCGCCTTTATCTTAGTTATTCCTCTTTTAGGTCCCATAGTCTTAATAAGTATACGTATAACACGGTTTTATATATTTGTAGAGCTTTTTATCTCCAAAGTCATTATGGTCACTACTAAACGGCTACTTTAACACCCTGCTTTTAAAGAGATATAAGAATCTGGTATATACAGGTTAAGAAAGATACAAACTTTCTTAAACCCCTCTTATACAGCAACAGGGCGATACAGTGTCTGCTTATATTGCTTGTGTGCTTTTTGAGATATAATAAATATGTTAAATATCCACTTATATGTTGTTTGTTTGTATGTTATATATCCACTTATACACATCCAGTATAGCTATATACTAACTTACGCTTAGTATATATACTCATACTCACACGTAGAACCAAAAACAATAACGGCCAAATCGACCATTATGTTGAAGTGGCAAGAAGCCGGTCACATAACTCTAAGAACTGACAACCGAAGGGGAAGAAATGCTTTCGAGTGGCAGTCTCGTATCGGTGAGCGAAGTATAGTGCTCCCCCTTCCCTCCCTCTATATGGTTACATAGTTATATTAAGTCCATGGATGCAGATGGCTGTGCTTTGTGGCACTCTTTGGGTGAGACCTTCGTGTAGCAGTGCACTTGTAAAGGATGAATAATGATGATGATTATGAATCATTAATGATAATACGCGTTTCCCACTTTACATCTCATGGTTGAATGGTAGAGAATTCCTAAATTAGCCAATTGTATAAATTAAGCGCTTTAATTTTTTTAATAAACAAAAACTTCTTATATAATAAAGTAAATAAACAAAGGCACGAATACTAGAAAAATTTATTTATACTCACTGGGCCGGCCAGTGCGATTGTGTAAATTTGTTGAGAATCATTTGCTGGTGGGAGTCACTTCACAATTGCTACATTTTTCATTGTGATACATTTAAAATCTAAATTAAGATATAATTGAATCCATAATGTCAGCTATAATTGAATCCATAATGTATCCGCAGTAGAGCTTAAGTAACTGACTTGACCCAAAGAATCAGTAAGCTGTAGTGGCAATGTGCTGGGCTTCTGGATCTAAGATGCGACAACCGATGGATAAAAAAGGTTCTCGAGTGGCAGCGAAGCCGATAAAAGCCGGTAAAGTGCGGTCCTCACTTGATGGAGTGACAACATAGTAAGACGCGAGGAAAGTCTATGGATGCAGGTCGCATAGGAACTTAATTAGTGGGACTTTATATTTTTGTTGAGGCCTATGTTCAGCACTGGAATTATGAGAGGATGTAATGATGATGATGATGATGATTATGATGAAAAGTAATGTATCAACTTAAAAAAAATATCGTATTTCTGAGTATTTTGGTGTAGAGATGAGCCCGACGCGCTGCCCTAATTGCTTTTAATCCAATTGTTGATAACGGTATCCACATGTCCTTGAAATATCCTTAATCATTCTTAGACTAGTTTTACGCCTTTCTAAATGGCCAGCAACGCACCTGCGATTCCCCTGGTGTTGTAGTTGTTCATAGGCAGCGGTAGTCACTTACTATTAGGTGAGCCGCATGTTCGTTTATCCCCTCTTCTATAAAAACGTAGGATTTTCCCCATTGTATTTTCTCTTATGAAAAATTCACGTGGCAACCTCTATTTATTTTTATTTGTATCACTACTGGTAATAATGATGCAATGTATTGAATACAAATAACAATGAAATGAGGACACTAAAAGCTACCCTCCTGGCTTAATCAGACACGGGGACAATTTCCGAACTTTGGATTCCGTACCATTTGTATAATAAAGTCATAAAAACTCCATATTGGCATAAACGGTAATGGATGTCTTTTGTCGTCATCACAATTTAGTGATTCAACTTAATTAATTCTCATTCCCATCAAATATTTTTATATGAATTATTATGGACGATAAATTCAACGAATAATCCGTTTAGCTACGTCGCTTCCCTTAATTACAGAATTAATTAGATCCCAGCTTTGGCGAAGCTATTTGAAAATGGAAAATTACCGCTTCAAAATGGCACATTCCCTTAATATTTGTCGGGGTAAAAGTTTTACCTTAATTAATATGAATAATGCTAGTATACAAAAACTTCGAATAGACGGCATCGATTTCAGACATTTAATATGAAGGTACAAGCAAAAGCTAAGTCGAAATACCAATTACTCGACTTCAAGATTCAGTAATTCATTTATGGGACATTGGATGTTACGGATAATGTTGGTGTAAATAATAAACAGATTAGCCGGTTTAACTTAGGTTTAGTTTTAACTGCACCAGCGTAACAAATTTTCATGCTAAGCTTTTTAAATTAAGTTTAACTACATGGTAGGGCTATGCTGCAGCCATATTACGGTTATAGTACGAATGGGTCGGCTCGACCGAGGAAAAACCACATCCTCACAGAATGACAGCGTAAAATAGCAGGCCAATGCTGCTATTTCGTATGGTGAGTCTAGAGAATCTGAGAACCAAATTAGTCTTCAGAGTTGACAATGCATCTGCATTTTTTTATAGGATACGGGTGACAAACGATGTGTGCTCGTTTCCACCCCTGATGGTAAGTGGATGCTGTGGCTCATAGACATCTACATTTAAACTCGCTTAAGAATTAAAATACAAATGCGTTGTCACCCTTGAGGACTAAGATGGAATGCCTTGATTCCAGTAAAACGAGTCTCCGGTTCTCTGCACTCACCATAGAAAACACAGCAGCATTAAGCTGCTATTTTACGCTGGTTATCTGTGAGAGCGTGGTCCTTCCCCGGTCGAGCCAACCCATTCGTGCTACAACCATAATAGCTGCTAGCTAGTTTTTTTACATGGTAAAGCCACACTGCAGCTGCATTGTGATTCTTAATCGAGGATAGATGGAGATGTCTATGGGCCGCAGCATCTACATATCATCAGGTGGACTGTGTGTACGTTTCTCACCCTTATTTGTAAAAAAAAGCAACTCATTGGCTGTAAATGAAAAATCAAGTTAAAATAAAAAAGACACATAGCTCGAATTGTTTATTGTGTTTAATAAACAATTAATAAAACTGCACACTACCTGGTTAAACTTAGGTGTTGTCGATTTAGTCATAACTAAATTGACTGCAGCCACACTCATTGCCTGCAGCATGTGGCTGATGAGCCGCAAACAACAAAACAAATATATTATTCTGTTAAAGATTAGTATTTAGCACTGTTATTTATTTTACGCTAAGGATGAAAAGGTAAAGAATTTTAAAGACAAAACTAAGCTTCAGTTTAACCGACTCATCTTTGGCTTTCACAGGAATCTACAACATTGCGACACTGGTTGGTTGTCGTACTTGGCAAATTTTGTTATTTTATTTTAGTCTTTTCTTCAAAATAGTCATTTTGTCTTATTCTTTGTTAAATTTGTAAAACTGCTATAAGTTCTAGAAACAATTTAAATATAATCAATATTAAATATTATAATCACTAAAGTAAGGGCTATAAACAAAGTTCAGTACACAAATAAAAATTACAGTTGTGTGCATATTACGTTGGAAGCAAGACCAGAATAATAAGATTACTATTAAGATTAGAAAACAATAGAATGAGAAATAAGACAAACAAGGTAACTGATCGTTACAGAAATTCTTATTATAAAAATAAAATAATTAAAAATTTTGCTAATTCAAGAAAATTATGGCAAATTTTAACCGATATCGCTGGTAGGATTGTAAAATCAATAGATGAGGTTATCTTAAATGCCTTTAAAACGTCAAATCTTTTACCAATACGTATTGCAGACAATTTTGCAAATAATATTGACACTGCAGTGAAAGATATTTTGCCAACCTGTCTACCAGTCAATGTAAATAATTAATAATTGTAGCATGTGCTTTAAGAAGGCAACACCAGATAGTGTATCTAAATTAATCAACAAGTTATGTACTGATAAAGCCTCAGGTTTTGATTACATTAGAATGAAAGATATCAAGGGCATTGTCAACATAATTTCAGAAACCTTAGCTAAATTTATAAATACCTGTATTAAAACAGGGACGTATGCCGATGAACTTAAACTTAAGGTGGGCTGTGTTAGACCAGTCCATAAAAAAGGTAGGTTTGATGACATAAATGGCTATAGACCAATTACCTTATTTATTTATTTATTTGGTTCACCAACAAATGTTTAAAACACTAATACATTTGCTTAATTCTAAGACAGTGATATAAACTAAGTGCACATTCAATAATAGGTAAACACCGCATGCTTAGTGCTCACAGCATTTCCTACAAGCCTTTACATAATAGCTAAAAATATACAATACACAATTACAAAAAAAAAATTAAATTAATACAAAAAAATTAGGTACTACAAAGAAATATTAATAGTTTGATAAATTTTGTATCGAAAAACATTAAAAGAGTCGTGGTGAATATCTACTACATTATTATAAGTATTTAAGTCTGCAAAGTCTGGGTATTGGGGAATTAGATCCTAGTACAGTTCTACGAAGGGGCGGCGAAAGTGCAGTAATGTGCTTACGAGGATATCTAATTGGGATACGAAAATTAAATTTACTTAGAAATAAAGGGCAGTTTAACCTATTCCTAAATATTTTATATAAAATTTGCAAATCCAGAATATCCCGGCGTTTAGACAGTGAGACCATTTTAAATGTCTTCAATCTGTCAACATATGATGCATTTTTATACGATTTTCGTGTTGAAAAGGCAAGATGCCATAAAAATCTTTTTTGTATGCGCTCTAGCCGTAGGGTATGGGTAGAATAATGGGGACGCCAGACTGTGTTACAATATTCTAATGTACTTCTAGCAATTGAGAAGTATAAATGTTTTTTTTTTGTGGTAACATTACGGAATTCTTTACTGTTTCTTATAAGAAAACCTAATGATTGAGATGATGTTTTAATAACACTTTCTTGTTGTGGTATAAATGTAAGCTTACTATCGAATACTACACCTAGGTCCTTAATAGTTTCCACTTCTTGGATAACTACTCCATTGAGGGTATAAACCGATGGAAAAATATTAATTTTGCGCGTGAATTTAACGTGTACATTTTTTTATATTAAGATTCATTCTATTAAGATTGCACCATTTGGAAAGGCTAATTAAATCCTCCTGAAGAAGTGTCATGTCTGACGATTTATTAACGATTTTGCAGAATTTTAAATCGTCAGCATACATAAAACAATTGGAATGTAAGAAACAATTAGGAATATCGTTAATAAAATTGTTAAATAAAACATGTTAAATAAAATTGGCCCCAAATGTGATCCTTGGGGAACTTCGGATGTGAAGGGAAATATATCAGAACTGAACCCATTAACAACAACAAAATACTTTCGACCTTAACCACGTGAGAATAGGGCCTGCAAAACCATAGGCTTCTAACTTTTTTTTAAAGCATATCATGTGATGCTCGATCGAAAGCCTTACTGAAATCAGTATATTATATTACATCTATTTGCTGTTGCATGTCTACAGCTTTTACCAAGGTTTCAACAAACGTAACTAACTTAGAGCTAGTCGAACGAAATTTGACATATCCATGTTGGTCATCTGTAATAAACTGTCTTGCATAATTTTGAATATAGGGACATACTAATGATTCAAATATTTTGGGAAAGATTGATAATGTTGAAATCGGTCTATAATTACTAACCAAAGTTTCATCGTAATTGATAGAATCAGGCGTTACTTTGCGGAAATCCATTATATGATGCCTCGTGTAGAGGCGAAACACGTGTCGTATTATCGTCGATGGTGTGTCTTGCCTGGAATAGTGGTGTTGAGAGTAGTGGTGCTTGGTATAGTGGTGACGGAGTTAGTGTATGCAATTGAGGGAGGGCGGGAGGTGCGCTTCATTCCAGGTAAGACACATCATTTTATATGTTTAGCGGAAAGTTGCAAAGAAATTTATATTTTTATTTTTTATTATCAAAGTTTCATCATCCGCTTTATGTATAGGGACAACTTTAGCGACCTTCCACATATCTGGAAAGCGTCCTGTTTGTAAAGATTTCTTATATATAAAACAAATAAATAAAGTAAGTAAGTAAGTAAAATAAATAAAGGAGTAAATAGTTCTATGGCACATTAAGCGATGTAGTAAGGTGAAATAGGGTATGGACCAGCTCCTTTTTTCGGTCTAAGCCCCTTAATTTTTTTTTAAACTGATTTTTCATTCACAATCAAAGTGCCAAAATAATAATTATTGTTATCTAAATATTTTAAATACTTGTCATTTGAATCATATTCATCAAGCCTGTTAGGATTGTCCACGGTGTATACTGAGGAGAAATGTGAGGCAAAAAGATTGCATATATCACACCCATCTGTTATCATTACACTACCATTAGTCATTGCACTCGGATACTTACTATTCTCATGCCGTTTAGTTTTGATGTAAGATCAAAAAGTTTTAGAATTTATGACAATATTATCTTCTATACATTTTATTTAAGCGTAGTAGCAGATTTTAGCTAATTTATCACATCTCTGATTAAGTAACTTTAGGCTGAGTAAATCCATTGCGTTATTATATTTTTTATACCTAGACCTCACCTTATTTTTTTCCTTCATTACATTAATTAGACTCCGACTAAACTAAATAGGATATTTACTACTTTTGATCGTACTCCATGGGACAAATTTTTCTATCGTTAAATTTATAATTTTATAAAAAACTGAGACGATACTATTTATGTCATCCAGCCCCTTAAATACCACGTCCCAAAAGATTTTACTTAAATGTTCACGAATTTTGTCATAATCAGCTTTATAGAAATTACGCTTTTTGATATTAGAATTGCATTTTAGTTTATGCTTCTCAGATATAAGTAGTTGTATTTCAATCGGAGGATGTAAAGGATCTATGTTGCTCAATATACAATATGCCTCATTAACAATGCAATGTGAACAATTTATTAGAACTAAATCCAGGATTCTCCCAATTTTATTTTCGACGTGATTGCACTGTCGTAATTTATTAATATAACAGAAATCTATAAGACTTTGAGCCATAAAGGGAGCAGAATAATTTCTATTCAATTCATTGACGAGATTCCAATTAACGTTAGGTAAGTAAAAATCACCAACAATGCAAGTCTTTAGTTTCAATTTCTCAAACAAGGAGTTACAGTTACTAAGAAAACATTCCAATATTTTAAACTGAATTGGTGGAGGAATATAGACAGCACAAAAGGCAATTGGAAAATAGTTCTTTCCATCTGTAACATCTAGAGTAACCCAAAGATCCTCACATTTACTTTCCCACATAATCATTCTTTTTGACTTTAGTCTACTAGATACAGCTATCAATACTCCTCCACCATCCTTATTAGAATGAAAACCGGTAGTTTCCTTGTCCCTCTGTACACTACATATCTGTTATCAAATAGCTCATTATTTATAATCATGAATATGATTCAACCATGTTTCAGTCAATATATTGATATCGTAATCAAAACAGCACAATTTACGGTAAAAATTTAAAGTTTTTGTTCGCAAACCACGTACATTCTGGTAGTAAATACTTAACTGTAAATTATCGTATTTTAGTTAAAAATATTCAACATACATTATTATTAGATATATGTAAATCTAAGAAGATCATACTAATTTCTCCAGGAGGCTCATGTTTTTGATGAGGTGATAGTTAGAATTGTCGTCCTTTCTCATGTAGATTCGTCCATTCCTCACCCAAACGTATTTAAAGTTTATTTCTTTCGCTTTTGTCCTGGAGGCTGCATGCAAGGCTTTGTTGGTTGGAGACAAATGCTCCGTTGTATAAATAGAAATCTTACTTCCGGAGAAACCGAGATGAGTTGAATTAAGCTTGATGGAGACATCCATTTTATTAAATTTAATCGCTGAAGCCAAGAACTGATCGCGTATGAAAGGTGTTGTAAACTGAACAATAATTGAACGTGGTCGGGGGCTGCTCCGATTTATTTTTGCAATGCGTGTACAGTTAACAATTTTATTTTCGCTTATGTTACAGTTAATTACCTTAAATATATCCTTAACAATATTTAACACATTTTCCTACTTCCTTTCTGGAACACATTGGATTTCTGCATTTGATCATCGTGCACTTTGCTCCAGTTGGTAGACGCGTATCGTTAGTTCCTGAACAGCAGATTTTACTTTGAAATTTTCATCTTGAAGCTCTTTATAACTTTTTCCATAGCTAAACCTTCCATTTTACACTCTTCAAATTCAGCGTTCATAAACTCCATAGATTCCTTTATTTTTGATAATTCTCCACTTACATCCTTTAGCTGTTTATTCTATGTGTCCAATACACTTTTACTTATTTTATTATAAAGGCTCTCCATTTCTTTCTGTATCATAGTCTGCACTATTTCTTTTACTTCATCTCTAGTCACTGCGCTATCTCTGCTTTTGCATGGGGGGAATATGCTTGTTTTTTGCTTCCTCTGACAGTAATGTTCCTTACTGGCGTATTATCATCCTTCCCTGATTTCGGAGCTTTACTTGTACGTAATGGACACTTCCAACCATATAATGATTCCGTCATGTCCTGATTTTCAGGTAAGGCAAGACAAGATTTGTAATGAACTTTTTTACAATTAGTACAACGCAGGAATGCATCATGAGCAGATCCTCCATCACAACAACCCCATGACAACTTAACGCTTGAAAGCAACACAAAATTGAATGTTTGTCCACACAAAAATGAAATAGAGTTCTTATAAAATAGAAACAAAATTTTATATAAAAATATTTGAAAAGGAAACATATATTAAAACAAAGTATTTAAAAAAAATATTAAAAAGAAGTTGCAGTTTCGATCTTGCACCACTAAGATAACGTTTGAGAGTGTAAAACCAATCCGCCACTTAGTTGCGTTAAATAATCGTTTAATTTTACACCAGTATGTGATGTGCATGATATTAATATGTATATGAGTCGATGGGTATATGATAGACTTGATCATTTATCAGTCACAAATACCGTCACAACACTTATTAAACACATTAATTATCACTGTATTTAGACTATATTTTACTTTGCAAATACGTCCATAATTAGCAGAGAGGTTTATAGGCTCTTTAAACTACGACACATAGTAAAAGTACACCATTAACCAATTTAAATCAATTTTAAATAGCTGGGAACGAAAGAGCTTGTCCGCGTGCGCGTACGAAACACACAGAAATGGACCACCTTAACATCATCAATCGATAAAATTGTGGAAAAATATATCTGTAATCAAGTACATGAGTTCTATCAAAAAAGTAATAATAATAATAATAATGTCCTCCAGAGCGCATTTCGGCCACGGCGGCCTGCCTCAACGGAGACTAGCCATCGGCGCAGGACAGGATTATAGTGCCCAAGTGTATGCGCAAGCACAGGTGCACTCTCTATTCCCTCACTCTTATAATCCGATGGGACGGTAAACCGACACGACCGGAGAGAGATCATGCGCAGGACCAACGGCTTTACGTGCTTTCCGAGGCACGGGGGTGAGACACCGCCAACTTCCTGACTCCGGGCAGTGACTGAGAATTTTTTGACAGAAAACTCGATAGTTGATTTTTTGTCCCGACCCGGGATTCGAATCCAGGACTTCATGATTAGCAGTCGCACTACTACAACCGCTAGACCAACGAGGCAGTTATGAGCATCAAAAAAGTAATATTTTAAGCTCTAGCCAATTCGGTTTCAGGCCCGGTAAGAACACTGCAATGCTATTATTGAAAATCACAGAGAAAGTTAATTCATGGATGAATCAGAAATTACATGTTCTAGACGTATTTATTGATTTTTCTCGTGCCTTTGATACATTAGATCATAATAAACTGATTAGGAAGTTAGATAATACAGGTATTCGTGGACCTCTTTTAAATTGGTGTAAAAACTATCTGACTAATAGAAGCTACCGTGTTAGGATTTGTGAAAGCTACAGCACATCAGTCAAAGTAACCGGAGGCACAGCTCAAGGTTCCGTCCTTGGACCTTTGCACTTTATAGCCTATGTCAATGACATGAATAAGATATTTAGACATTGTACTTACTATCAATATGCCGATGATACGTGTATGCTTGTGGCTGGTAAGGATATCAATGATGCCCTGCTTCTGTTACGGGATGATTTTGATATATTAAATAAATGGTGGCACTATAGCGGTTTGATATTAAATTCTCAAAAGACCAAATTAGTTCATATACCTACACTCACCAAACTTAAAGTCTCATTGCATATTAAAACATAAAATCATCGCGCATGCTCATAATTGCCCCTACCAACCTCAATTTAATTGTAAGTGTTCCACGACTAATTAGTTACTTCGCATAAATATTTAGGCTTAATAATAGATCATAAGTTCAATTGGCACGTACATATAAATTATGTATGTGATAAGCTTAGAGCATTTTTGACGACTTTGTTTATAATTAGAAAGTGATTAAACTTTCGAGTCAAAATGATGCTTTATAACGCTCTAGCTGATTCAGTCATAACTTATGGGCTAAGCAGCTACGGACGAACGGACAAATCACACCTACAGTACATATATAAACTACAACTTAGGATTTTAAATGCAATTGTACCTATAAAAAGTAAACTTCAGGGAAAAACAAATGAAAATTTTATATTTAAATTCTGTAAGGTACTCAATATCCATGATAAAGTCCAATATCAATTGTTAAAGGAACTATTCTTTAATTTAAGTATACAGCATATAGTTTCAAACAAAATTCAGACCCGCAAAGTAATTAAAAAAAATTGATAACAATACCATCCAAAAATAAATACGGTGAGCGCATCAGCGCATACATAATACATCGCCTAATAAATGGTCCGGATAAATACATTTAGAAGTGAACTTACTAAAGTTAACATAAAGTATAAATTAAAATGTTTACTTTACCTTAACAAATACCTTAACAAATATTAGCTGTTATCCCCATTTTTGTAATAAATAGTACTATAATAATGTAGACGGAACGGCACACAACACAAACATGCGTGATTTTTCGCTGTGCCGCATAGCAAATTTATAACAATTTTTATTTGATAATAAATAAAAAAAACGTAGGACACTCAATAAGTTTTGAGATATACAAAAAGTATTCTAGATACTATTAATATTTATTTTACATCTTTTCAAAATCTCCATCATGCTCTGTGGAAGACATCCATCAGGAACACCCACACTTTACCAGGAGCCGACTGTGGTTCAGATCACCAACTGCTGATGGCCAAAATTCAGCTTAAGCTAAGAGCGGCCCGAAAAATTGTTCAACAGTGGATGCTCGAAGTAAAGGATAGATCAAAATTTTTAGCCGCATTAGAGGAAAACTGGAATCAGTGGGCAATTGTGAACTCTAAGACCGAGTGTTCAGATAAAATGTGGGATTGCGCAAAGAACCTTATTAGTTGCGCTGTCAAGCAAACAGCTCCAACCTCAGGTACTCGTAAAAGGCAACACTGGATGAGTGACAGCACTCTGGCTCTTGTAAAGGAAAGCCGAGAGATGAAGGCTACGGGAACAGATGTGAGGACATTAAATGAAAAGTCTGCAAACATACAGACAGCATGTAGGCGAGACCTTAACGCCCATTTTCAGAATATATGTGCAGAAGTTGAAAGCCATGCAAATAAATATGAATCTAGGGACCTTCATCAAAAAAATTCGATCGATGACCCGATCTCTCTGTACCAAAACATGGGCTATAGAGAACTCTCATGGTCAAACAGTGACAGAGATAGAAGCAATATCGGAAACTTGGAAGGAATACTGTCAATCACTGTTTGAGGACGTGGAATCACAGTGTTTTGCCTCGACAGAACCCATGGACGAAGAAAAAGAGCCAAACATTCTGAAGGACGAAATCAGAGCGGCTATAAAACATCTGAAGACTGGAAAAGCTACAGGCAAGGATTCGATTCCCATTGAAACAATCAAAGCCTCAAAAGAATATGGCGTCCAAATTTTTCATGCACTGTGTAACAAGGTGTGACAGACAGGTGCGTGGCAGGAGAATGGGCTCATAGTGTCTTTATTCCACTTCACAAGAAGGGTTCTACGAAAGTGTGTAGCAACTATCGCCTTATTGCGCTAATTCCTCATGCAAGTGAAATTTTGCTGCACATTTTAAACGAGCGCCTGAAATCCTACCTGTCCAAGGAGATTGCTCCAGAGCAAGCTGGTTTTGTTAGAGGGAGGGGTACCAGGGAGCAAATACTTATCGTGCGACAAATTATTGAGAAATCCCGCGAGTACAATAAGGCAACATACATCTACTTTGTGGATTTTTCCAAGGCATTTGATTCCGTCAAGTGGCCTAAACTTTGGGACATCCTGCTGAGAATGGGCACACCAAAACATCTGGTACATCTGCTCAGGTGTCTTTACGAAGGTGGTACTGCATCCGTAAGAACAGACGACAAGCTGTCAGATCACTTTCATCCTAGTGCTGGCGTTCGTCAAGGATGTATAATCTCCCCACTTCTATTTAACATCTGCACAGAGCTAATAATGAGACGCACTCTCGAGAACTGGACTGATGGAATCTCAATTGGAGGGCTGAAAATATCGAACTTACGATACGCGGATGACACTACCCTATTTGCGACTAGTATCGGCCATATGGAAGAACTCCTACAAAGGATGGAAAACGTCAGTCTTGAATTCGGCCTTCGGATCAATCGCAGCAAAACTAAAGTTATGATTGTCGATCGCATCAACAATAACTCGCCGGAAGTGACACAAATCGCGAAATGTCAAGTAGTCCAATCATACATTTATTTAGGAGCGCTAATTTCGAGCAACGGGGGCTGCATAGATGAAATAAAACGACGTATGGTGATATCTAGGACAGCCATGGATAAGTTGCGGAAGATATGGAGGAACCGTAACATAACAAAAGCCACTGAGACCCGGTTAGTTAGAGCGCTTGTGTTCCCCATATTCCTTTACGCTTCGGAAACATGGACCCTGCGAGAAAGTGAGAAGAAGAGAATAGACGCTCTCGAGATGTGGTGCTGGAGAAGAATGCTGAGAGTGTCCTGGACCGAATTCCGGAACAATAAGTCCATTCTCGAAGAACTCCGCATCAAGCAACGTCTGTCATCTATTGTGCAAGCTCGCATACTCACTTTCTTTGGTCACGTGTCTAGACGTAATGATATGTCGATTGAACGTCTAGTGGTCCAGGGAAGAATAGAGGGCACTAGAGCGCGTGGCAGATCGCCTATGAGATGGACAGACCAGGTGAGGGCTGCGGTGGATGTCCCGTTGCATGAGTGCACAAGAAAGGCAGCTGTTAGGGAGGAGTGGAGGTGTATTGTAGAGCGTGCCACAACACCCAAGTGACTACCACGACCGCTCTGTCAAGAGCGTATCGACTGAGAAGAAGAAGAGATCATGCTCTGTACAAAGTTCCATTCGCCTAAACCAACTCCGAAAACACTTTTGCTAGTCTTGATATGACATGTCGGAAATCGCTTCTTCGTATGCAGCCATGACTTTTTCGGCGCTTGAAAAAAACTTTCCTTTTATTTTTTCTTTGACTCTTGGGAATAAAAAGAAATCACAAGGAGCTAAGTCAGGGCTGTAGGTGGTAGGGTGACTTAGAGTTTCAACACCAGGTTCCTTAATAAATGCTTTTGTTATAAGGGAGGTATGCGAAGAGGCGTTATCGTGATGCAGCATGATTCCCCGAAGCCCGGTCTTTGGTCTTCTCTCCCGCACAGCTTGAAAAGCTTTGGGTAATGCAACTGTAGTATACCATTCAGAGTTGACTGACCTACAATTTTCACATATGTCTGCTTCGCGAAAATAATCCACACGAGTCAGTTTTTCGCTTTCGGAGAGCAAACGAGGGATCCATCGACAACTAATACCTACAATATTTTCGATGTCCGTATATGTGATTCTTGGCACCAACATTTCAGTAGTCCATACATTTTCTGCCGTTACTGCTGTTTGCGGGGCCCTGGTTCTTTGGTCATTTTAAGATTAATTTTACCCCTTTTGAATTCAGTAAACCTTAAAATTGTTGCGTGTGATGGAGCTGAGTCCCCTAATGCTGATTGTAACCTTTGTTAATTAATTTTTTAAGTTCGGTTAAACTAAATTTAAAATCATAATAGATCATATCGCGCAAATGTTCACGGGCTAAGATCCATCGTTTTAAATGAAAAGCGCGGGAATCGTTGCAGGAAAATTAACAGAACTTTGTTTTTTTTTTTAATATTAAGCAATTGGCTTATGAAGCTCTATTTCTAAATAAATTTGCTTTTTAGAAATATAACACGGGTGCGTTCCATTTTTAAATTTCGAGTATCTCAAAACTTATTGAGTCACCTACGTATTTATACATATACAGAGAACACGAGAAACATATAACCAAGGCCCAGAAAATATACAAGGTTTGTCTATCTACGAGTACAATGATTTTTTAAACAACGGCTTTATAAAAAGGTTCATTATAATATTAATAACTACTTTATTGTCATCATCATTACAGCCCTTCACAAGTACACTGCTGAAGGCTTGACTTCCTGCATGTCTTACCAGGTTGTCACTCCGTCTAGTGGGGGGGGGGGGCTACAGTTTGTCTGCCGGTACGAGGCTGCCACTCGAGAACATTTCTTCCCATCGGTGGTCGTTTCTTCGAACAATTGCCACTTCAGCTTACTAATATGTTGGCTACGTTGGTTACTCTGGTTTAACTGCAGATATCTTCGTTTTTATCACGCAGAGAAAACCTGAGCATAGGGCTCTCCACAGCTCGCTGAGCGACCTTGAGCTTTCTCATACTGCTAGCAGTGAAGATCACGTCTCAGATCCATAAATTATCACTGGTAACACGCTATGGTAACTACATGCTTGATAAGAATCCCTGGGACTTAGGCGATTGCCAAAAATAAAGCTGTTTCAAAAATTATTTTATCATGTATTGTTAAATTTACTCCATTGTGAAGTGTATATTTAAAAAAGTCTTCTTTCTGGTTTTGTCCAGGGCAGCTGTTTTTTCTGTACCATTGGTAAAAGCAAAAATACAAGTGTTAATAACTATTACTTATAATCTAGATTTTAAAAAAAATCTATTCTAATCTATTCTAGCCTATCATAGAATTTTTTGATCTGGATTGTAAACTGGATTGTATCAGGTGAGTAAAAGTAATGGTAAATAAACTAAAGTTATGGTAAATAAAATTATAACAGATGCGTTGTCACCCGTGAGGACTAAGATGGAATGCCTCGTATCCAGTAAAAAGGGTCTCCGGTTCTCTACACTCACCATACGAAACACATCAGCATTGAAATACTATTTTACGCGGTCGAGCCGACCCATTCGTGCTACAACTATACTACTAATATAACTGCAGCATGGCTCTACCATCGATCGGGTTTGGCACAAGGCGCTTCTTATGAAGCTTCCCTCCTATGATCTTCCCGAGAAATTGTGCAATTGGATCACCAGTTTTCTTGCAGATCGGAGCAGCAAGATCGTAGTATACGGTGCATGCTCCAATTACAAGCCCGTTAACGCTAGTGTTACATAAGGCAGCGTGCTACACCAACGCAATTTTTTTGCATATCAAGGACATTTCGCCAACCGGTAATCATTGTTATGCAGATGACAGCACTGGCGATGCTTTATAAACCGGCCGTGCCAATATTTCTCGGGTAAACGTCGCCGAGTACCGGAAAACTTCTGTCTGAAGTCGATACTGTGTTACACAAATCTCGGAATGGGGGCGATAAAATCTAGTCCAGTTTAATCCCCAGAAGACTCAAGTTTGCGCGTTTATCGCTAAAAAGAAACCTTCGTCGTATCTCTTCAGTTTCAAGGCACTCCCCTAGTTACCTCAGCCAGTATCGCAATCCTCGACGTCGACATATCGAGTGACGTGCAGTTTCGTGGTCACTTGATATGTCGACGTCGTGGTGTGCTCATTTGTCACCCTTATATTCTATTTAATGGCGTGCTATTTTCTAAAAAACACATCTTTCACCATAATCCTCATTGGTGACAACGCATTTTATAAAAAATATCACAATAAATGAAATCACAAAAGTTGGACCCGATAGGTGGGGCCGTCGTGGTTATTTTTTTTTAAATATTTATATTGTAAATAGTCGGAAGTGATTTCTAAGTGAAACTCATAGTCCCACCTACCGGAACAGGCTAAAGAGGAACTACCGGGTCAGACTTTATCTCTCACATGTATTATCAATAAACAAACTTTGATAATACATGTTATCAAAGTTTGTTTATTGGTTTGTCCTTCTTTCTCGTGGCAACGGAGCAACTGATCGACAAGATTTTACGACGTTTTGTAGTGGAAACTTCTTTGGGATCGTTGGAGATCAACGTATCATCTATACGACCTAGAGAGAATGAGATAGAATACAGTATACAATGTATCCTATTTTTATGGGAATTTGCATGTGATCTATGAACAGTAAAGATTAATACGAAATCTTTTGATTAGTTAATATTTGAGTACTTACGATGATGAAATGGAAAAGTTATCTATATAAATGTCAAGTACTCGTAATATAGGGAGAAGAGAATGTAAAATAATTTTTATACGTGGTAACAAACAATATTATAATAAATAAACCCTACAAATTATCCTACTCCTGACACTGCAATCGTCTGTCACACACTCTTAGATTTCTGAAGATTCACTTCTTCCGCATGTGAACTGCACGCGTTTTATTTTAATTTTTTTATATAAGAATATACTCATAAGAATGAGTACGTGTTTTTGTTTCGAATTTAATCATTTATTTAAATAAAACTAGTTTTTACGGATTTTATCGCGTATATTAACTTTTTTATCTTCCCGACATTTCGAGCACCCGTGGTCACGGGGGGGACTGAGGTGTTCAACGTCCAGATGTCATAGTTAACCGCGGTTACCCACAGATTAAGATTATTAATTTTTGTTCCGATCTACACAGCATGAACTTAGAGTATCTTGAAATCTTGCAATTGTATGCTTGGGTTGGGATCTAATTTTATTATATATAGGATCCCAAGCAGATGGTAGCGCCTAGCCATTTTCTCGATAGAAATTAGCTTATTTTTGATTTCAATAGCCTTGCGAATCGTTCTTGGAAGGAATCGGTGTTCTTTAGCGAGGATTTGTGGTCTATTAAATCTGATATAGTGAGGGGGCGATCCTGTACGTGTGCAGACTTTACGGAGCGTCAATTCTTCACATCAGCTATATGTTCTCTAAAGCGGGTTTTAATTGATCTTTTAATTTGTTCTATGTAGGAGAGACCACATCCACAGTCAAGCTTGTACACTCCTGAATCTTGCAGAGGGTCATTATACTTGAGTGATGGTAAAAACTAACCAATCGTCTTCGGCGGCTTGAAGTATGTTTTAATGGAAGATTTAACGCTTCAAGATGTAGCTAATCTTGTCAGTGACTCCTCTGACATATGACAGTACAGCTGGTATACGCTCGACTGTGGTCGGCTTCACTCTTTCACTGTGACGTAGGCGCGGGACCCGAAGCTTGTTATCTTGCAATACTTACTTGACGTGCTGAAGCTCGGCGGTCAGATGTTTTCTGTCACAGATCCCTCGTGCTCTCTGAAACAAAGATTTACCCACGGTAGCTAACTGTGAAGGATGATGGTGAGATTCACCATTTAAATACCGGTTGATATGGGTCTTTTTCCTATACACAGTGTGACCAATTGTGTTATTAGGATTTCGAATGACTAAAACATCTAAGAAAGCTAAAGAATTATTTGCCTTTAACTCCGTTGTGGACTGAATATTAGAATTTATAGAGTTAAGATGGTCTAAAAATGCAGTTACTTTATCTAAAGATAGAATTGTGAGTGTCGTCTACGTACCGCTTGCAGAATCTTGGATTTACTGAAGAAGTAAGCAGGGCTTTTTCCCCAAAATCCTCCATAAATATGTCGGCGACAATGGGAGATACAGGTGAGCCCATCGCCACACCATCTACTTGCTTGTAAAACTCTTCCTTCGACAATAGGAAGACAGATGTAAGACAGTATCTAAGTAATGGTGCATATTCTACGTGCATATTGTTTTCTTCCAGCTTTCTAGTTATAATTGAAATGGAAGTCTTCAAAAGGTAAGCATGTGAACAATGACTGCACATCAAAACTGACCATAGTTTCATTGTCTGCTTGGTATAGGTTTTCTATATCTCTAATGGTAGGAATCTTTTGTGTGTGCTCTTGTATGTCCCCTGAGCGGTGAGAGTATTTTTGCTAAGTATTGAGTCAACCTGTACCCACCATTGGGCTTGTGTATTTTTGGTAGCACATAGAATTTTGGTGATTTGGCAAATGTAGGTATTATCTATTTTAACCGCGGTTAATTATGATATCTGGACGTTGAATATCTCAGACAGTGACCTTGGGTGCTGTAAAGTGCTCGAATCGTCGGGAAAACCCGTAAAAACTAGTTTTATTTAAATGTGTAGTGTTCGCGTAAATATAAGAAATCATTAGTCATTTGTGTTCAATAACTTCGATAACAGCAAGCTTGTAAGCAAGTAATTACAGCAATCTTGCTGTAATTACTTAGTAATAAAAACAAAAACCATTAATAACTTAGCACATATAAAGCGTCGTTTCGAAATTCACTCAAACTACAAGTAAAAATATATGTCCCATCGGCTATCTATTAGCTGTTCCCATATTTCCTCTGTTTACACCTCGGCATTGTTTGCTTGAAATAAGACAACATTTAAAAACGTATTTAACACATTTATTTTAATATAAAAGGAATTATTATACAATCACTTTCTGTTGATCAAACCCGTAAGTTAAAAATTAAAAGAAATATTCCGTTCGTATTCAGATTATCCAAAAATACCCTAATTAACATTTTATTTCAACAATATTTAAGAACGCGTTCCACACATTTAGGTTTTAAAATTATTATGGAAGTATTTTACAAACACATAATATTGAACAAACAGGTTGGATAAACAAGACATAATTTTTAACTTTCTATGAAATACACCAACAACATTTTTATTTCTCACATCTGGATCAAACGTCGAGTACATGCTGTTATTAAAGTCGAGTGTACAGGATAACTATTATTTCTTTAAGTTATAATAAAGTTTTTGAACTGAAAATAGAAATGCACACTTCTCATTTCACTCAGAAACACTGATATCAACTTAGGTCCCGTCTTGGTTTAAAACCAATCATTTAAAGCACAAGAGGTCATCTCCTTCCAATTTTTGAAAAACATAATGTCAATGCAAGGTTAGTGTTTATTTGAAAGTAATTTAAGACTTAAGATTCGTATGTTTATACAACAGTAATTTATAATTTCGATTATCTAATATTTATGAAAATTACTATACAATCACGATTTTTTTCTCTTAGCTTAATATTATTTTATCTTACTAATCACAAAGGTATAAGACGAATTTGAAAAAAACAAAGTTAAGCTTTAAAAACAACTATTCCTGTACTTAATCAGTGGACTATTTAAAATATCCCTTCGTGGTAAAAAAATCTGTCAGAAAACATTGCATAAAACAATTTCAACGTAGACACCAGCTACTAGTACTAATTTACAATATAATTGTAATTAACACGGCAAAATTATGAACGACTAAATTTCAAAATAAAACTATGTTTACTTTTGAATGAATCCCAAACAATAAATATAATATTCAGTAATTTCTGAATATTATATTTAAAAATGTTATGATGATAGAAGAGAATATTTATAAAGATGTGTAATCACTGACTCGGATGTTTTACAAAGAACAATAAGTAAATAGCATTTTTAATAAGTGTTGCAAAATATAGTTACCAATAAAAAATAAATAAGGAAGTAAAAACTAAAAATCCTACACCATGAATATTCATTTAGTTAGACATTATTTCTGTTAGAACAGCTTTATTCCTTAAATTAGTCGAGTCACCAATTCCAAGAGTACTCTACATTGAAGCATCAGTTTAATCATGAATATGTATCTCCAAAGTTGTCGAATACTCTGGAGTCTAGCTCAATATAAATATATAGACTTAATATAACATAAATATATTTAACATCATCACCATCATCATCGCCATCAGTGCATCTATCATAATCAACAATTGAACATAGGCATCCCCCATAGATCACCTCACATGGAGAATGAATTATTTGTTATTACCAGAAAGATGGTGCTGCCCATTTTATGTTTCAGTTTCTCTTTGTCGTCTATTATGACAACTACGGGATAACATGCAATAGTTTATTCTCTTACTACTTCTATGTGCCTTTGATACCTCTCCTACTCCTCCTCAAATTAAACAACTTTTTATTTGTATTTAGCAACTATAATTTATTGTTTTATTTATATTTTTATTTTTATCTTTGCTTTTTTATTGTTGATACGCGTGTTTCATCAATTGCCTATGACCCTGTATGAATAATGCGCAAAGGCTGTAACAGAAAACAGCAAGGGGTAATGGGTTTCCCGTTACAACTGAGTCACAGACCGTTTTGTCACAACTAATTATTAAGCTCTCATTTAAATTTTAATATTGTATTTTTGTGTGGCAAATAAATACTTTTTATTTATTTATTTATCTTACGCCGCTACTGCATAGTGTATATATATTATAACGAACTTATATTTTATAAATAAATTTAAACTTAGTGGTGCTTTAGCTCCAAACAATGACCCAAATGTAAATACGTTCTATTATAAAATTTACGTCGTTTTTCATCATTATTTCATAAAATCATATCCATAGCTTATGCGAGTTTACCACAAATACTTTAAACTTTAAGACTTACTTTTTGCATTGTAAATACGTAGCATATATATTGGTACACATTTTTTTGTATGGAAGTAAAAGTGACACAAGTATCACCTGAGAGTACGTGGGCTCTGTAAGCCATAGATACCAATGTTTATCCTCGATTAAGAAATAGGAACAAAAAAGCGAAAGCATTGGCACCTCTTTGGGCTGAGATGGAATGCTTCGTTACGAGTAGAAAGACCGAATTCTCCATACCATTCGAAACTTAATAGAATTATAGTGCTATTTCATGTTGCACGACGCGGACTACGCCCGCATAGAACGCAGTGCGGGCGTAGTCCTGCCCCAGTCGTCGGACCCATTCGTTTTAGAGATATAATTCGTTGCAGTGTAGCTTTCTTTACTTAGCATTTCTGTACACAATTCCTTCGACATTCAACTACTAATGCGAAAGCTTTACAAGTGATGATATAAATGCTAAATATATACAGTCAAACAATAGTTATTTTCTCGTTATAAAATGTTTTAAATAATTAGGTGAGAATTTAAAAGTAAATAAACTGAGACACGCTGATTTTAATGCGCACATCAATTTTATATTGCGGTTTCACAAGCGAACTCACAAAACAGAGAACGCCACTATTGTTACAGGAATCTTTGCAACTGCTGAGAACATGTTGTGATATAACTTGCTTAATATGAATTGTGTTATAAAAGTATACTGGTTCACATTGTGTACCAACAATATATTTTTACAATGAGTTCAATGCTAAATGGATCGTTGACTAGACAAGAAATACATAGTGCCTTATCAGAGTCGTCTAGTCCGTTCAAGTTGATGCTATAAGCAGAATTAACAATTTTTTATAGAATAAGGGTGACAAACGAGCACACAGTCCACTTGATGGGAAGTGGATGCTGTGGCCCATAGACATTTATCTACATTTATCCTCGATTAAGAATCAAAATGCAGATGCATTGTCACCCCTGAGGACTAAGATGGAATGCCTCGTTTCGAACAAAAAAAAAAGTCTAGGGATCCCTACACTCACCATGCGAAACACAGCAGTTCTAAGCTGCTATTTCGCGCTGATATTCTCTGAGAACGTGGTCCCTCCCTGTTCGAGCCGACCCTTTAATATAATATATATGGTTATACCACATATTTGCGTGTTTGTTTGAAGCAACAACGTAGCGGTTGTTGCTTCAAACAAACCTATATTACGGTTGTAACATGAATAGGTCGGCTCCACCGGGAAATGACAACGCTTTCACAGAATACCAGCGTAAAATAGCGTAATGCTATTGTGTTTCGTATGGTGTGTGTAAAAAAACTGGAAACCAACTTTCTTTACTAGTAATGAGACACTTTGACTAAGCTCTGAAGTGTGACAACGCAATTAAATTTTGATTTTTAATTGAAGGCAGATATAGATGTCTATAGGATACAGCGTCCATTTACAATCAGGTGGACTGTGTGCACGTTATTCCATAAAAAAGTTAGTTGCTATGTGTCCATAAGCAGTAGTAGTCACTCAATATTTATAAAAATAGATATAATTCTAGCCATTTTAAGACTTCTTCTTTACTTTTAGACACGCACAGGATAATGGAACAATTTGTGAAGGCTTGCTCATAAAATTTTATTTATATTTAATTTTAACGGTAAGGAGATAAATACTTCTGTTACAAAACTAGAAATATGCTTCAAAAGATGATTATTACAAAACGTTGACAGCCTCAAATTTAAACTTCGGTTAAGAAGAAATTCACCACAGAGGTCTCTGCCGCGACGCCACTGATATTGCGTTAGATGAGTTAGAATAATAATTATAATCATAGGTCACTGATAGAGGGTCACAATAAATATAAATCGTACGAATTGAATACGCGGTAAATATGCTACGGTAGTCTTTTTATATATAGACAAACGAACAAACGAGCACACAGTCCACCTGACGGTAAATTGTTGCTGTGGCCCATAGACATCAATATCTATTCTCGATTACGAATCAAAATGCAGATGCGTTGACACCCGTGAGGACTTAGATGGAATGCTCCGTTTCCAGTAAAAAGCTTTTCCGGTTCTCTACACTCACCATATGAAACACAGTAACATTGAGCTGCTATTTTACGTTGGTATTGTGTTAAGAGTGAAAGCTTTTTTATTTATTTTTGTAAAAAGGTTACCCACCCATACTCTAGGATTTTTCTTGTATTGTGGAGGCAGTTCACATACATAAATTTCACAAGGAGAAACATCCAGACCTAATGTATTATATTTAAATATATTGCATTACAATATCGTTAGCAACTACAAACATCAAAAGATTGATGTTTGTTTTTAGGTATCTAAACTTTTTGGGTTATGCGCAAAATCGTCCTTAAAACGAATAAGCAAATTACACTTCAATGGTTTTTTTTGGTAATATCTTCTTTTATTTCTCAACCTTGACATTTTCAGAGAATCATCTGTTAAATGATAGAGTTATTTTTTGAAATAAGAAGTAAGAAATTTCAGCTTAACTACTGTCTTTCTTTTACTTCCACCTAGTTTAAACTTATGACTAATAACTTAAAATTATTTTTTTCTAATATGAGCAAACTGAATATAATCTAAGCGCACACCCAAACATTTGTTTTGCATTGGTGACTCGACTACTTTATTCTCTTACTTGTAATTAATCAGCTCTCTCAAGCAATTTCCTAACTAGTCGCCAATCTTCCATAATGTCGGCATCGGGGAGCATGTATACCACGTAAGGAGGTGACACGGCCACCTGTCTCCTGCGCCTCTTCCTGCCCCATTCTGCACCGCAGGACCAGAGGTCGACAGTGTGACGTTCTTCCTCGATCTTCCTTATCTTCTCTAATATTTCTTCTTTAAGGTTCTCGTATGCTAGCCACTTCTCACTCTGCTGACAATAGAGAATAAATTGTTAAAGTTATTATAATAATGAACAATATTAAAAATTATTTAACAATAAATGCGAGATGTCAGTAATATGTATTTTATTAAAAACTGGGGACCCCCCCCCTGATTTTGCCTGGGTAAGATCTAATGATTGCTTATATTTAAGCGAACACTACACATTTAAATAAAACTAGTTTTTACGGATTTTATCGCGTATATAAATTTAAATAAAACTAGTTTTTACGGATTTCATCACGTATATAAATATTTTTATATTCCCGACACGTTTCGAGCACTTTACAGCACCCAAGGTCTCGGAGGGGGGGGGGTTGGCTGTAGTGTTCGACGTCCCGATGTCATCATAATGTTAACCGCAGTTACCCACAGACTAAAATATACATCGGAACATCTACATCAATCCTCGATCACAAATCAAAATGCAGAGCGCTGTCCACCCTTGAGGACTAGATGGAATGCCTCTTTTCCAGTAAAAAGGGTCTCCAGTTCTCTACACTCACCATACGAAACACAATAGCGTTAAGCTGCTATTTTACGCTGGTATTCTGCGAGAGCGTGGTCCTTCCCCGGTCTAGCCGACCCATTCGTGATGTCGAAGAGTAAACGTACTCCTTACTGCCCTTCTCATGATTACGATGTACCTCCACAAGGAATTTAACCTCTGGAGTCACTGGTGGGCCAATTGATACCAAACCGCATGAAATCTTGGCAAAGAGAGAATCGTATCACATAGTCATCATCATCAGCATAATCATAATCATCGTCATCATTACGATCCATCGAAAGTCCACCGCTGAACATAGGCATCCCCTACGATCCTGTGCCACGTGCATCCATCGATCTCTTGCATGTCTTAACAGGTCGTAACTCCATCTATTAAGAGCGGGTGAGGGGCTACAATTCACGCACCGGTACGACACAACCACACGACAACCTTGCTCCCCCATCGGTTGTCGGTATCTATGTGTCCGGCACTATAAACCTATTTGTTTTATATTTAATTCAATATGTTAAATGAGTAACTACTTGGATTTTATGGTTTATTAATATTTTAATATAAGAATTTATGGGTTAGAGAAGCTTGTTTTCTGCTATTTTCGCCTACTCTTTAATTTACATTTTACTGTATAAGTTCATTACGCTGTGAAAGCGCAAATAAACGTAATTTTCTTTATTTGTTCATTTAGTGACGTTCTCGACGCCCAGAATTGAATACGTAATTGAGAATTTTGTTTCACCATTGGTAATTCATTAGGTTCGTCTCATCATAGTAAAACAGAATAGTAGGCTATCTTCTAAGAAATGTACCGAACGCCGCTAATATGTGTGTGCGCCTGGCACGTGACAGTACAAACTCGTACGCACGAGCCACAACACGCACACAACGACACTTGTTTAGTCGGGAACATCGGAACGAGTCGGGAACGCCCACCGCCGCGCTCAGCAATCACCTTTATTTGGGACTGTTGACTTAATAAAATTTTACTAGTAGTTTTTTATTCGTTTTATTTTCTACTTTTGTAAAATAAATTAGTATATCCGTTTGTTTAAGTAAATTAGCTTCTTAATAATAGGTTAGCTGGTATTTATACATAGATACATACCTCACAAGTACATTAATTATCATATCACATCAGATCAAATTAATTTTAAACATTAAATCTGAGCTGACACCAAATTCTCAGTGTTAATAGGTAGTATTTTATTTATTTGGCATTTGTTGTAATGTAAAGCTGGATTTTTTTTGACAAACATTGATTCTTTGAGAGGAAATTAAAGAAATCATTAACAAATATGATGCATAATTTTAAATATTATAATTACTTATAAACTAAATGAGACTTAGCTGTAAAAAGACAGTGACAACCCTGCAACAGTAGGCATTTAAGTCTCGCGCGGCGCGGGAGGAATCCTACTATTCTGTTTTTACTATGGTCTCATTAACAGCCAAGCAGAGGTACCATAATCACATTGCATAAGTGATTTGCAAAGCTAAGCTTTCTCTTATCAAACAACGCTCGCGAGCAAACTAGTTCGTAATAGATAACGCGTAATTCGTTACATAAAACAGTTGCTAAAGAAGGTTGTGTTGTGTGAAGGAAGAGGGGGCAAACGAGCATGCGGCTCACCTGATGTTAAGTGACTACCGCCGCCCATGATCAACCGCAACACCAGGGGAATTGCAGGTGCGTTGCCGGCCCTTTAGAAAGGAGTACGCTCTTTTCTTGAAGGTCCCCAGGTCGTATCGGTCCGGAAAAATCGCTGGTGGTAAACTATTCCACAGAGAGGTCGTACGCGGTAGAAAACTCCTCTTGAAACGTACAGTGGTGGACCGCCAAGCATCCAGATGATGTGGATGGTATCGCGACGTTTGCCGAGTAGTGCGTTCACGAAATTTGGCGGCTGGGATTAATCTGAACAATTCCTCAGAGCACTCTCCATGGTATATGCGAAAGAAAATGCAAAGAGATGCAACATCTCTTCGCAGTGCCAGTGAACCGAGCCGATCGGAAAACACTCGGTCATCGACGATTCGAGCCGCTCTGCGCTGGATGCGGTCAAGTGGAAGGTGCTGGTACTGGGGAGCCCCAGCCCAGAGATGGGAACAGTATTCCATGTGCGGCTGAACCTGCGCTTTGTAAAGTTGCCGCCTGCAACTGTGTGCCGGCATGAAACACTGTCCCGATCTGCTGAGCACGCCAAGCTTTCTAGAAGCCAATTTGGCCTTCGCTTTCCAAGTTAACACGAAACTGCACGTCACTGGATATATCGACGCCGAGGATTCCGATACTGGCTGAGGCAATAAGGGATGTGTCATGAAACTGAGGAGATACGACCAAGGGATTCTTTTTAGCAGCTAACGCGCAAACTTGTGTCTTCTGAGGGTTCAACTGGATTAGATTTAGTCGCCCCAAATCCGAGACTTTGTTCAGCAAAGACTCGACTTCAGACACAAGTTTGTCCCGGTACTCGGAAAAGTTTTCCCGAGAAATATTGGCACGGCCGGTGTACAGGGCATCACCAGTGCTGTCATATGCATAGCAATGAATGTTACAGGTTTGCAATATATCATTGATATGCAGAAGAAACAGCGTTGACGATAGCACGCAGTCTTGTGGAAAACCAGCATTAATAGGCTTGTAATCAGAGCTTGCACCGTCTACAACGACCTTGATGCTCCGATCTGTAAGAAAGCTGGTGATCCAATTGCACATATTCTCGGGAAGCCCATAGGAAGTGAGCTTCGAAAGAAGCGCTTTGTGCCAAGCACGATCGAAGGCCTTCGCAATATCCAAACTAACGGCCAACGCCTCTCCCCCTAGGACTCTACTGCCTCCGCCCATCTATTAGTTAGGTAGAACAAAAGATCAGCAGCTGATCGACCACGGCGAAAACCGTATTACTTTCAAATTGGCGATATATTGAAGACCGGTCAAATTAACACAACTTAACCGATGAGCATATACGCGTAAGTATGTGAAAGAGGCAAATGAGGTATCAAGATCGTGCTAAACAGAAGTTCGTAGTCTCTGTCTACCTCTCCGGATGACAGACGTGAGCGTTTATGTATGTAGGAATGTTTCTTGATAATATAAATTATTTATAGCACGGTTGAACTATATTACATTATTGTAGTACGAATATGGGTCGGCTCGATTGAGAAGGACCACGCTTTCACAGAATACCAGCGCAAAATAGTAGCTTAATGCTGCTGTGTCTCGTATGGTGAGTGTAGAGAACCGGAGACCCTTTTTACTGGAAATGATGAATTCCATCTTAGTCCTCACGGGTTATAGATGAGATGACATGATGATGATCGAGGATAGATTAGATGTCTATGGGCCACAGCAACCACTTACCATCAGGTGAACTATGTGCTCGTTTGTCACCCTATTCTATAAAAAAAATATTGTGACTTTGTACAGAACCGGTCTTAGTTATTTCGGAGCCCCGGGTGAGAAAAATTTGCCTCTACCCTTCCCTCATTACTTAATAAGCTTATTAGCGCCTGAATACAATCCCACCAGTAAAATCATTTAATGAACATGATGTTTCTTTTGTCGCCTTACTACTTACTTATTTCGGTTAAGCTATACTATGATATATGACATCAGAACGTTATGCAACTCTGTGATCCAGTCACCATGACTATTATCAAATACGAAGCAATCGAAATCTCAAGAATTTAAAATAAGTGACAACTCGTCTCAACTTTCTAAAGCCACCATTGACTCTATATAACCCACTATTGGACAAATATTCGACATTAGATGTCACGATTTGTATGTGGTAGAGTGATGCTACAGTTATATTAGTAGTATAGTTGTAGCACGAATGGGTTGGCTCGACCGGGGAAGAATCACGCTTTCACAGAATTTCAGCTTAAAATAGCAGCTTAATGTTGCTGTTTTTGTATATTGAGTGTAGATATCTGCTAACACCTTTTACTAAAAACGAGGCGACAACGTATCTGCATTTTGAATCGTTATCGAGGATAGTTAAAGATGTCTATGGGCTGTGACATTAACTACTTACCATCAGGTAGACTGGGTGCTCGTTTGTCACCCTTATCCTATGTATATAAAAAATATGAATGTATGTATGACGTTACGTTACGTATATACTCTTTCAACTCGCATATCTCGAGAACAAATATATTTACTCGAAACCAACTTTATTCGACGTACTATTTATTTATTTATACTTCAACGCACAAAGTAGAACATTATATGACGGACTTAATACCGTTCTCTCACTTAGGGCATTCTCTCCCAGTAAACCATTAGGCCAAACAGAGACAATAAGAGGCGGTGCAGCGAAAAACAAAATAGAAAGCGATAATAAAAGGTGAAATAATATGTATGAGGGTTTATGAAGTAATATACATAACATGTACGTAATTATGTCAAGAACATAATTACATAATACATATATGTAATTAGTATCTATGTATGAACTAAATTAAATATATGTATATGTAAATAAGAGTTGTGTTAGTTCAAACTGGCAAAGATTTTTTCACACGTTTACGGACTTTATTTTTAAAAGCAAACTTGTTTAAGATTGCGTTATAAATTAATTCTGTACTGTTTTCTGAACAAAAACCAAATAGATAATATATTTCACCTAAAAAAATATTTAGATGTAAATAGTTAAGCAAATAAGGAATCTGAATTATAATAGGGAATTCCATGTAGTTTAAAAGTCCTAAATTCTTCACGTAATAACGGTTTATTCACAAAGCAAAATTTCATTTACAGGTACCAATTCCCCGAGGTAGGTTCTAAAATATCCTCGGTCCGTAATAGAAACCATCCATGGATGCGTAACGCAGGTAAAGATAGACACAATACGTGATTTCTTTACAAAGGTTTCGATGGTTTCTTTACAAGTAATCATTTCAATATTAAAATGTTTTAAATATTCGATTTGAACAACAAATTTGGAGAGAACAAAGGCTGAATTTTCTTGAATACTTTAAATAAATAATGACTAAGGAATTATAAACAGTTCTAATAGGATACCTGGGCAACGTTTAATTTATTCATTACAGTCGTTCACAAGTCCACTGCTGAACATAGGCCTACCAAAGCACGGTCCTGAGCCACCTGCATCCATTGATTTCCTCAATATCACTACCAGATCGTTTCCCCATTTAGTGGACAGTCGGCCTACAGTTCGCCTTTCGGTACGAGGCTGACTTTCGAGATCCTTTCTTCCCCATCGGTACTTGGTTCTTCGAGCTATATGGCTGGCAAATTGCCACTTTAGCTTACTAATCCGTTCTAACGTATACCGCCATCTAACGAAAACTCCAAGATTTTTTGGCATATCCCATGGTCACCTCACACTCATGGGATCGCAAGGCTTATAATATATTTTATTTACGTCGTAGAGCCATGCTGCAGCTATATCATGATTTTAGTACGTATGAGTCGGCTTGACTGAGGTAGGACCACGCTCTCATCAATATGAGCGTAAAATAAAAACTTAATGCTACCGTATTTCGTAGTGTAAAGAAACGAAATCCCTTTTTACTGGAAACACGGCATTCCATCTTTGTCTTCAGGGGTGACAACGCATCTGCATTTTTATTTTTAATCGAGGATAAACTAAGATGCCTATGGGCCACAGCATCCACTTACCACTGTCTGCGCTTTATACTGATGGTATACCACTCTTTTACCATCTATGCCACGCAGCAGCAATGCTCAAACTCTGTTCCAGTTTGAAGGGTTTAGATATCTTATATATAAGACAAAACAAAAGAGGTGATAACGCATATGTAGCCTTCTTTGTACGATGTCTTGTTGGTTTGGTTATCGTAAGGCGACTGCTGAGCATGTGGTCGTGGGTTCGAATGGCAAATCTGGCCAAAAATATTGTATTTTTGAGTCAAGTAATTCTTGGTGGCAGCTGGCAGCCCGAAGTCAGGAAGGTTTTCGGGGTTTCACCCTTGTACCTCGTAAAACACGTAAATCTGTTAGACATGCGCTTAATCACCGGTCATGTTGGATAACCAAGTTCACTGCTCGGAACTCGTTAACGGTAAGGTGAACTTTGGCCGCCTGTGGGAGTTTGCACATATGGTTGCCAGGCGCGGAGGGCTGCCACAGAGAGGGCAAATAGAAATATAACAACAGATTTGCCCGGAAACGACGGCTTTATGTGCTTGTCATACCCGGAAAGGGAGAGCGACGGTATGACAAGGAGATAAATAAATAATTTCTAGAGAGTCAAGAAAGTGCATGTGAAAAAGAACCTTGCGCAAGTACCGTGTGCTTCTCTCAAAATACGCCACGTATAAACGCAAGGTTGGTGATGTCATGGGAGGTAGAGGACCATGAGAGTGAGTTCAACGAGAGTGCACTTATTTGCCGGCGCTGGCTAAGTAACGAGCTGCGGCCCTGAAGACCGCGGGATTGAATCCCTTACGGAACAAGTATTTGTATGCCTTACAAATAATTGTTTCAGGAAATTCATGTACTGTCTCTATGATTATAGGAGAAAAGGAGAAAATCTTAGCGGGAAAAAATATTTAAAAAAAGGCATTCTTACGCATACATCCGTGTACCATAATTCTGTTCTGAGTAGATGATAATGACCAAAACTTGGTCTGGAATATATTATGATTATTGTTTGATGCCGATTGGGTTACAGATACTATTTACTATCAGATGGATCTCAGGCCGTTTTAAACAAGACAAACAAACGACGTTTGACGAGATCTGTGTTATGACATAAAATTATTACGCGAGACATATCATTGGGTCAAAACAGTTGACTAGGTCAAACACAAAAGTCACATCGCGTTATCGTCATTAATACTGAATGTTGTAAATACGTAATAATTTTCTTTACATATACATAATACATAAACACTCACGCCTGTAACCCAGACGGGTAAGCAGGGGCTACGGAATTCAATTTGGCACGATCCTGACACACCTCTCTCGTCTCGTTTATACCAATATATCCACGCATACATGCTTGTCGGTTAAGGTTATTTTAAATTTGACCCATTTTCAACATATCGCCAATTTGGTCGATACACTTTCGTTTAGGTCGTCCCTTGCCAATTCTACCGTTCACTTCTGCAACATAGATTTTCTTTCTTCTTCTTCCTCATTTATTCTTTTTACATGACCAAATCACCGAAGCATTTCTTTCTTAATCCTGGTCACAACATCATCTTGCAAATATGATGTGTAAGTGACACACAATTTCTCAGTCTCTCATTTAATTGAGATACTTCATAATGACCGCATTTCCACTCTCGCGTTTCTTTTGTCACACCAGCTCTCACTACCATACATCAAAGTATGCACTATTATATGCACAGCATTGGGAATTGTCATGTCTTATTTCACACATTCTGACTTGCCACAATAGCGCGAAGAGCTCCATTTATCTATATATTTATATATCCTATACATATATATTTATATATCCTTGTCATATCAACCATCCCTGCTAAACACACATGCAGCTATATTAGTAGTGTAGTTGTAGCACGAATGGGTCGGTTCGATCGGGGAAGGACCACGCTCTCACAGAATACCAGCGTAAAATAGCAACTTAATGCTGCTGTGTTTCGTATGGTGAGTGTAGAGAACCGATGACCCTTTATTCTAGAAATGAGGCATTCCATCTTTATTCTCTGGGGTGTCAAGGCATCTGTATTTTATTCTTAATCCAGGATAGATGTAGATATTTATGAGCCACAGCATCCACCATCAGGTGGGTTGTATGCTCGTTTACCACTCTTGTTTTATAAAAAAAAACGGTTAAAATGTGTCAAATCGTAACAGCGAATCGCGAATAATATACGTATTAGTTAATTGGACAACTTCAGTAGTACTTATCTCTTAACGAGTCTCCTTTTTGCTGAAAACGAGGCATTCCATCTTAGTCCTCACGGGTGACAACGCATCTGCATTTTGATTTGTAATAGAGGATAGATGTAGATGTCTCTGAGCCACAGCAACCACTTACCATCAGGTGGACTGTGTGCTCGTTTGTCACCCTGTCCTATAAAAAAAGCAACATTATTCTGTTGTTCTCTACTGCTATTCAGAGTAAGTGTAGTCCTACCCCGATCGAGCCAACCCATTAATGTTGCAGCTATGCTACTATGTGTGGAAAAGAGTCCCCGTGGCCATGCCAATAAGCGGCGACGGTGGAACACCATGGGGTTTTAGTCGTTGCGGGTTCGACAAAACTGGTCCTTGCCACTGTAATGCATTATATAAGCATATAGAAATTTCCCTATGTAATAAAAGCTGCAGTATAACTCTAACACGTATAATAAAAGTAAAACTTTAAAATAAATATCAGTGCTACCCCAAAATAAGGGGCATGTAGCTCAGAACGCAAAAAGAATATGTGCATGTAGAGTAATTTCTTCCATTAACTCAACATGTACTTGAGGAGAGACCGCACGGAGCTTTCTGTTGAAATTGGATGCTTTTAAATTAAGCGAGGCGTTGTATTTTGGCAGACAGCCAATAGTGCAGTTGACGCTTGCGTTTATTTATTTCGCATAGCAACAGCGGATCACAAAAATTACATAATGAATACTAAAATAGGTCATGATGAGAGGGGCGTTGTTTATCACGTGAACAGTTGAGATCAGGAGATGTAAAACGCGAAGAATATATTTGACCTTATTAAAGAACATGGTTTACTGATAGTCCCGGGCTTGACTATGGTTTGAGGAGAGTCAGTGGCGCAACAAAAAAAAAACCGAATCCTAAATCACGCTACCAAAGTTTTGAAATATTGCGAATAGCTCTGTACTACCTGCAATATATATAGAATAGCTCTATATTCCCCGATAATAAGGTGAATACCACCATGCTGGTTCTATTATAATTCATATTAAGAAATTGTACAAAATTATTGTAGAGTTATATACTATGTCTATAAAAAATAATTCCACTGGGTTTCTTGCCAGTTTTTTCTAGGAATAAACGATTATATAGATTACCAACTAGTGGTAATCAAATAAAAAAATGACTTTCAATAAGTTTTATGTAATATATATATATATATATATATATACTTTTTATATATATATATATATATATATATATATATATATATATATATATAGAAATATGTAAATTTGTAAAAAGACACCCAAGTTTTTTCACTAAAATCATAGACGCGCCCCGACACAACGTAACTCGCTATAAGAATAACCTTTTGCAACCAAAATATAAATTAAAATTACACAGTACGGGTCCTTACTCAATGTCAATAAAAATTTATAATAAATTGCCGGAATACATAAAAGCCGAAACAAATATTAATAAATTCATAAGATCTTTAAAAGATATACTTATTAAAAAAAGTTATTCAATTAATGAATACATTAAGGAAAATAATTTTTAAGTGTCTGCCCCTCTCCTGTTCATTGCTATGCCTTTCGAGGTGCACGTGATTGTTAGAACTTGCATATTATGTTTAGTCTCTAAGTCACATGTAACGCAATTTGTGAATAAATAAATAAATAATAATCTATATTGAACAAAAATATTCTATTCTTTTCTATTGTACCATACGAAACGCGGGCCGCTCTCCGGGCTGGTCAGTTTGTTCAAAGGGAGATCTACCCTTTTCCTACCTCGACCAAAAGTTTTTCTTAGGAGGTCACTCAGCCTTGGCCACAGTTTTCTCAAAATTTTCATCAGCTGTCATATTCCATACGTTTTTTATAGTATAAATGCAAAAATAGAGCAAATGAGACCTGAGTAATCTGACAAACTGACTACCGCCGCCCATAAAGGCAGGTGTGTTCCCGGCCTTTTAGAGAGGATTGAGCTCTTTTCTTGAAGGTCCCTTAATCGTATCGGTCCGGAAAAATCACCGGTGGTAAACGATTCAACAAAAAGAGGTTATACAAGGAAGAACCAATGAATCGAGCTGATCAGTAACAACTCGGACATCGACGATTCAAGCCGCCCTGCGCTGGATGCGGTCAAGTCGAAGGAGCTGGGACTAGGGTGCCCCAGCCCAGAGATGGGAACAGTATTCCATGTGAGGTCGGACGTGCGCCTTGGAAAGTTGCAAGCGGTGTGCCAGCATTAAATACTGTCCCGCTCAACACGCCTAGCTTTTTAGGGGCAATTTAGTTTTCCCTTCCAAGTGTCCACGAAAATGTACATTCCATATGTCGACGCCGAGGTTTACGATGAAGTATGAACTATGGGAGCAAGGGGAGAGCCCTAAAATTAAAAAGATACGACAAAAGGGTTCCGTTTAGCGGTAAACGTGCAAACCTGTATCTTCTGAGGGTTACATTGCACTAGACTTAGTCGTCCTGAATCCAAGAATATATTTAACAATGATTCGACTTTAGACACAAATTTGTTCTGGTACTTGATAACGTGATCCTGAGAAATATTGGCACAGCCGGTGTAAAATGCATCACTTTAGCTGTCGCCTGCAAAGCAATGAATGCTATTGGTTTGCAACATATCATTGATATACAGAAAGAACAGCGTAGGTGATAACACACAGTCTTGTGGAACACCATCATTGATAGGCTTGTAATCAAAGCATGCACCGTCTAATACGACCTTGATGCTACGATTAGCGGGAAAACTGGCGAACAACAGTTTTCTCGCTAATATTATTATACATGTGGTGGCGCTGTCGTCGAGCCGCAAGCAAAACACACCGAATCCTAAATCACGATATCAAAATTCCGAATCACAAACAGTATATATAGGACATCTCCGAACTATCAACAGGAGTGTTGGCCGCTCCCCGGGCAGAACACCTTGCCCGGCGGGAGATCTCCCCGTGTCCTACCACCGCTAAACTGGTGACTAACCGACGTGATCTCAACACGCAACCAATCTTCGGAAACTTCAAGCTTCATCATCGTCCTAGAAAACCCCACCCATTCGCTCCCGAGCAGATATCGTCTGCAGTCTTCATATCCTGCAAGCCATCTAGCTTCACAAGGTTCATCGCTGCACTGAAATAATAATGCTTCCTGTTCCTTCAAGCTACTCTCTGCGCTACAGTGTTCGGCACGGCTCTGAGCCTTACTGCTCGCCTCTGCTTTACGGCACTCTCGTAGATTACTTGCCTTCTTCTCGACTCACCGCAGACTACAAGGCAATCTCCTGGCACTTTCAATTCGTCGGCAACGAGGCTGCACTATCGACCTCCGGTCTGAGCAGGGGGTGATGTGGCGGCGCTGTCGTCGCGCCGCAAGCAAAACACACCGAATCCTAAGTCACGCTATCAAAATTCCGAATGATAAACAGTATATATAGGACATCTCCGAACTATCAACAGGAGTGTTGGCCGCTCCCCGGGTAGAACACCTTGCCCGGTGGGAGATCTCCCCTTTTCCTACACGGCCACATACAATTGCACAATTTCTCAGTGCTTTGCGTACTGAGCACTGTGTATCGCATATAACTCACACCGCTGGATGGTCGGCGGGTCGAGTTGGACGCAAAAAGGGAAACGAAGAGATCGGCTTCCTCCTTTGCGGCGTGTGCCAGTGAGCCGTTCTATCTGTGCAAAGAAAGAAAGAAAGAAGTTCCATACCATGATGTACCACAACAGCGACAGAACTAACAAAAACGCCGGGATCATTCGGCGAGAATCAAACCCACCTCCAAGGGTAGGATGCAAAAACAGACCGCATCCCATCTTAATCAACCGACCAATAGTACCAAACACGGCGCCAGCCTGCACCTGCGATGTTAGCGTGAGTGGCACCACACTCCGGAGTAGACAATGGTGCGAGTAGAGTAGATATAGTAATTTACATATATTTTTGTAATGGTTTCTGTAACGCATGACAATGTGTTAAGAAACAATAAACAATTTATTTATTATATAGTGTATAATATATGCCGTGTATAAGGGGATAAGTCGCTCGCGTCCGTAGGCTCTGACCACCTATTCCTAGGCCCACCCTACACGTGTCCCCCGGGTGGTGCTAAATGAGCGACAAGCCGATAGCACAGACTCGGCTCCACGCCCTGGTAGAGGCGTAAAATATACCACCCTTTATCCGCACCATGAGGAACAATATAATAGAAATGGCCCCGAGTTCCCGGCGCCCCTTTAATGGGGCAGGGGTGCGAAGAATCTCCGGGAGGAAAACCGGCGACGAGGTTCGCCACCCGTCACGTTCTGTCTCCCGGAGAGGCGAAAAGTGGATTGCAGAGGTCCGTCTGGCTACGTTGAATGTATGTGGGGCAATGAATGATAAAATGGATGAAGTATGCGATATGATGAATGATAGAGGAATAGATGTGTTATGTGTAAATGAGACGAAAAGGAAGGGAAAGGATGTCACTACACATGGCATGTATACCGCATACTGGTCTGGTGTAGACGAGATCGAGCGGGCATGCCAGGGAGTAGGTATCATCCTTTCAGAAAGAATGGGCCAATGTGTGAAAGAGTATGAATGTGTAAGCCCAAGACTGCTGTGGATACGAATGAAAGTGGGCTTAAAGAAGTTGTTTGTGTTAGGGGTCTACGCCCCAGACATGTCTAAGCCCACTTATATCCGAGAGCAGTTTTGGGAAATGGTAAGGATGGTGTTAATGGAGTGTAAGGGAAATGAAAATATTATTATGCTAGGAGATTTTAATGGAAGGGTTGGGGTGAGGAGGCTTGGTTATGAAAGGATATTGGGAACGTTTGGTGATGAAAGTATAAATGAGAATGGTGAAAGTCTCCTCACCGTATGTATGGAAAAGAATCTTTTTGTGACGAACACTTGCTTTCGCCACAAGAGGATTCACATGTATACTTGGGAAAGAGGTGACGATAGAAGCATGATAGATTTAATAATTGTGGATGAAAGATTGAGGGGCGCAGTTGTAGATACAAGGGTTTACCGGGGTTCTAACGTAGGAACGGATCATTATTTGGTTCTATGCCGAATTAATGGTCTATTCAGGCGTTGGCGCCATCGGTCATCTGTGTCTACCACCGCGTTACAGCGTATTAGAACAGAAAGGTTACAAGATGAAGGTGAGAAAAAGAAGTTCAAATGTAGACTGAAAGAAAATATAAGTGGTTTGGATGAATTATGTATGAAGGAGTTAGACTTGGAGAATGTATGGCAAAATGTAAAGAAAGGTTTAGTGGATGCAGCTACCGAAGTATGTGGTGTTAGTAAGAGAAAGAATGAAAGGAAAAATAATACGTTATGGTGGGATGATGAGGTACGTATGGAAGTTGAAGCAAAGAAGAGAGCATGGCTAGATTTACTAGCAACAAAGGCTGGTAATTCTAGCGGTACGAATGATGATATTGAAAGAAAAAAGGCAGTCTTTAGACATCTTAATAAGAGAGTAAAAGAAGTAGTTGAAAGAAAAAAGCAAGAAAGAACGGATAAGAATGATAGAAGAATATCGGATAATTTCCAGGCAAATATTAAAATGTTCTGGAAACTTGTAAGAACTGCCAGGGGACATTCAAAACAGCCTATGATGAATGCTATAAGAGACGAGAATGGCTATATTCTGAATGATGAAGTTTTGAGTTTAAAGAGATGGAAGGAATATTTTGAAAGCGTGTTTATGAGTGAGGAGACAACGTGTGTACTAAGTGAAGTAGAAATTCCGAAGGAAGAGGAAAGAGGTAGCGAGATTAGTGTAGGTGAAATAATGAAAGCAATGAAAAGCATGAAAGCAGGTAAGGCTGCCGGATATGATAGAGTTTCACTCGAAATGCTAAGGGCTGGAGAGGAAGTGGTGGCAGGCCTGCTGCACACCTTGTTTAATTTATGCTGGGAACTGAAGCGGGTACCGGTAGACTGGTGCAAAGCCGTGATAGTCCCAGTATATAAGGGAAAAGGGTCGCAGCAGGACTGTAAAAACTACCGTGGCATCAGCCTTCTTAGCATTGTGGGAAAACTGTATGCTAAGGTACTGATTGAAAGGGTCATGAAAGAAACTGATGGAAAAATTTGGGATGTGCAAGCAGGATTTAGAAAGGGAATGGGATGTACAGATCAAGTCTTTTCCATGCGCATGATCGCGGAGAAGTTTTTGGCCAAAAACCAAAAGGTTTTTTGTGCGTTCATGGACTTGGAAAAGGCCTATGACAGAGTGAATAGGGATGTGCTATGGCAAACACTGAACTCATTTGGGTTGAGCGCTGGCTTGATACGGGCATTGGAGTCCCTTTATAGGGACTCTAGTGCTTGTGTTAGGATCAACGGGGTCTACTCGGACTGGTTTGACATCCATAAAGGTGTCAGACAGGGCTGTGTAGCTTCCCCGTGGCTGTTCAACCTATTTATGGACAGTTGTTTGCAAAATTTGAAAGTTGAAGAATGCGGATTAAGAATGGGTGAGTTAACCGTCAAATGCCTTTTGTACGCCGATGATCAAGTTATACTTGCGTCGTCGGCGGCCGAGTTGCAAATGATGGTTACATTAATGAACAGATCATTAAAAGAAAGGGGTATGAAAGTGAACGCAAGTAAGACGAAGGTTATGGTTTTTGAAAGAGAAGAAAGTAAAACGATTTGTGAAATAAGAATAGAAGGGGAGTTGATCGAGCAAGTAGACGAGTTTGTATATTTGGGCTGCGTATTTAGCAGGGATGGGAGATATGATAAGGATATAGAACGACGAGTGAATGCGGGAAATAGAGTAAATGGGGCCCTGCACTCTATTGTGAAGAGTCAAAATGTGTCGAAAAAGGCACGTATGGCAATTCACAATGCTGTGTTGGTCCCTACTTTAACATATGGTAGTGAAAGTTGGGTGTGGCAGAAGAAGCACGAGAGTAGAATGAACGCAGTAGAAATGCGGTCGTTAAGGAGTATGTTAGGGCTGAATCTTAATGACAGGGTAAGAAATTGTGTAATAAGAGAAGAGTGTGGTTTGCAAGTTGATGTTGTGACCAGGATTAAGAAAGGAATGCTTCGGTGGTTTGGTCATGTGGAAAGAATGAATGAGGAAAGAGTGACAAAGAAAATTTATGTTGCAGAAGTGAATGGCAGAGTCGGAAAGGGACGTCCTAGGCGAAAATTTATCGACCAAATTGGCGATTTATTGAAAACGGGCCAAATTAGGAGTACCCTTAACCGACGAGCATGTATGCGGAGGTGTATGGATGTGAAGGAGGCGAGAGAGGTGTGTCAGGATCGTGCCAAATGGAAGTCTGTAGTCTCTGCCTACCCCTCTGGGTGACAGGCGTGAGTGTTTATGTATTATGTATGTATGTATATATGCCATAGAATATATGCCGTGTAGTGGCGGTTAAGAATATTCACTACCCCATATCTTCCCGTGAATCTCGTAAGAGCTGACAGAGGGAGACAGGCAGCAGATGGGCAGCAGCATCTTCCTGATAATAGCGATTATACAATAAAAAAACTGCGGTTGCCAACAAGCTCCCCAATCATGGCAACTATGACAAACGCGAGCAACGACACCGACACCCTAGAACGAATTGAGAAAAAAGGTTCTCGAGTGGCAGCCTCGTACCGGTAGGCGAGGTGTAGGGCACACTAGATGGAGTGACAACCTAGTAGCGTATTTCCATTTTCGTGTTCACTGGGAGGCAGTACTGCCTTGCAACATGCACGGGTTTGTAGCGCTAACTGCCTTTACAAACTCGTGTTCAATTCAAGGCACGAGTCCTCTAATCGCGCACGGGTTTGCAAGGAGTATGCGTCTTGATTAAGGGCCACAAATCCGTGTTTGTTCGAAGTCATTTTTGTGTTTAAAAGTTAATATTTTGGTGTTATATTGATTGCAATAGCGAGCGAAGCGAGCCTGGGACGTGGGGCACCCCGACTCGGAGAGGTTAGATTAGAATGGGAAGACGGGGTCGAGTGAGCGAGGGAATATACTGTGCCATCCCCTTCGTGATTATTTTTTTAAAAACCATTCAGAAGTAGATTTAGCGAAGTATACGTGCTAAATTCATGGCTAAGTCCCATGCATCGCCTTGAACACGTGTTTAGTAGAACTGTTGGCGTTGCAAACCCGTGTGCGATTGGAGGACTCGTGCCTTGAATTGAATACGAGTTTGTAAAGGCAGTTAGCTCGACAAACCCGTGCGTGTTTCAAGGCAGTACTGCCGCCGAGTGAACACGGAAATGGAAATACGCGACTTGGTAAAACATGCATGCAGTCATGCATGATAGTCGATGGATGCAGGTGGCTCAGGAGCGTGCTTTGCGGCATTACTTGGGGGAGGCCTATGTTCAGCAGTGGATTTGTGAAGGGCTGTAATGATGATGATGAATCTATATACGATTTTTATCGCCTACTCCTAATATAGCTGTCATTATTATCTTATGGTTTGCGATAGGCGGCTGTGTAACCAGCTCTTTACGTTAGGCGTGAAACAGACCGGTGCCGGGATGCGTCTGGTACTGCAACAGTCAATACGTCCGGGAAACGTGAAATTGCAAGAAAGTCGAAAATAGAAATCCTCCCTGTAACTATAAGGAGATAGGCTCATGACTAGCAGTGGACTATCTTGGACTCATGGTGAAGAAGAAGATCATCATCATCATCATTACAGCCCTTCACAAGTCCACTGCTGAACATAGGCCTCCCCCAAGTAATGCCACAAAGCACGGTCCTGAGCCACCTGCATCCATCGACTTCCTGCATGTCTTACCAGGTCATCACTCCATCTAGTGGGGGGTCGCCCTACACTACGCCTACCGGTACGAGGCTGCCACTCGAGAACCTTTCTTCCCCATCGGTTATCGGTTCTTCGAGCTATATGGCCGGCCCATTGCCACTTCAGCTTACTAATCCGTTGGGCTATGTCGATCACTCTGGTTTTACTGCGGATATCCTCATTTCTGAGTCTATCACGCAGAGAAACTCCAAGCATAGCCCTCTCCATAGCTCGCTGAGCGACCTTAAGCGTCCTCATACGGCCAGCAGTGAAGGACCACGTCTCAGATCCGTAAGTCATCACTGGCAACACGCACTGGTTGTACAATCTAGTTTTTAGAGATTGAGGTATACCTGACGAAAAGATATGTCGTAATTTCCCGAACGCTGCCCAGCCGAGTTGAATCCGTCGATTGACCTCTCGGTCGAAGTTGGACTTACCTAGTCGGACTATTTGTCCCAGGTAAACGTACTCGTCAACAACTTCGAGCATAGTGCTCCCAACAACTACCGGCATAGGTGTGACATGGAAATTAAACATGATCTTTGTTTTGTCCATGTTCATCTTAAGACCTATCCGTTGGGAGGCACTATTGAGGTCATTGAGCATAATGCTTAAGTCCTCCAGCGATTCTGCCATAATGACTATATCGTCGGCAAATCGAAGGTGAGTGATGTACTCGCCATTGATGTTAATACCGTATCCTTTCCAGTCCAGTAGCTTGAAAACGTCTTCCAACGCAGCGGTGAAGAGTTTCGGGGATATAACATCACCCTGTCTTACACCTCTCTGCAGTTGGATAGGTTTCGAACTCTGGTTCTGTACTCGGATAGCCATCGTAGCCCTACTGTACAAACACTTCAGCACTTCGATGTACCGACAGTCAACTTGGCACCGCTGAAGGGACTGTAGCACCGCCCAAATTTCGACGGAATCAAAGGCTTTCTCATAGTCCACATATGCCAGGCAAAGTGGCAGATTGTACTCTTCGGTCTTCTGTACAATCTGCCGCAGGGTATGTATGTGGTCTATGGTACTGAAGCCTTTTCGGAAACCGGCTTGTTCGGGAGGCTGGAAGTCGTCGAGTCTGCGTGCGAGACGATTCGTAATGACTCTCGAAAATAGCATGTAGACGCGGCTCAGAAGGGAAATCGGTCTGTAGTTCTTCAAGAGAGCGTTGTCGCCTTTCTTAAAGAACAAAACCACCGCGCTTCTGCTCCACGCCTCCGGAGTAGTGCCACCATGGAGGACGGAATTGAAGAGCTTCCGAAGGACTTCAAGTACCGGTTTTCCACCCGCTTTCAGAAGCTCCGCTGTAATTCCATCCTCGCCCGGGGCCTTGCCGTTTTTAAGGTGGTGGAGAGCCATTCTAATCTCGCTCAGACTGACGTCCGGGATATCATCGGAATAGTGTCGGATAAGACTTGCTCTTGGATCGTTACTCACACTTGCGTGTGGCTCCAACGATGATGTGTACAGCTGCCCATAGAACCTCTCAATCTCACTCAAAATCTCAGGTGTCCCGGAAACGATGTTGCCACACTCAGTCTTCAGCTTTGACAGTTGGCTCTTTCTGGCAGACAGATCTCTGGCAAAGACTTTGGAGCCCTGGTTCCGCTCGATCGCTTCTTTAATACGAGAAGTATTAAAGTTGCGTAAGTCTCGCCGCATGCATTTGGAGATCTGTCTGTTCAGTTGCCTGTATGCTGTCAAATCTGTTGACGATTGCAGCCTCATCTCCCGTCTAACAGCCATGAGATTAAGAGTGTGATCGGAGAGTTTTTGTGTTCTTCTGCGGCGGGTCTTGCAGAACTTAGCTCCGACCGCATGGACAGTTTCCACGAGCTTGTCGTTCATATCGTCCACTGCATTGCAATCTTCTAGGCACTGGAAGCGGTTACGTAACTCGAGCTGAAAGGTTTCGGGATTCTGCATTAGAGCACGAGGGGGGACGGAGCGTTGACTTCATTAGACGAGACCTCTCCAACTTAACGTTTAGGTTCAGTGTGCCTCTAACCATTCGGTGATCGCTGCCAGTTTTCACCCTTGCGATCACTGAGACATCACTGAACAGTTGGCGTCTGGTCGTCATAATGAAGTCAATCTCATTTTTTGTCGAACCGTCGGGGCTCGACCAGGTCCACTTCCTGTGGGGCCGCTTCTGGAAGAAAGAGTTCATCATAAAGAGTCCCTCTTTCTCCATAAAGTCGGCCATCTGCTGGCCCCTTCGGTTCCGTTGCCCTACTCCAAATTTCCCTACCTTCAGCTCACCGCTTTCTCTTGTGCCTAGTTTTGCGTTGAAGTCTCCCATCAACACCGTGTAGTGGGTTTTGGAGGAATGTATGGCTCTGGAAATATCCTCATACATTTCCTCCACCTCCTCATCGGGATGTGCCGAGGTTGGTGCGTAAACCTGAATGACCTTCAGCGAATACCGTTTGGTGATTCTGAGTATCAGGTACGCGACCCTCGTCGACACACTCCCAATCTTTACAACGTTGTTGACGAGAGACTTGTGGACGATAAATCCGACACCTCCTTGGGACAGATGGTCGCCCTCCCGGTGATAGAACAAGTTGCCGGACTCGAGGATTGCCGTGTCCTCCCCCTCTCTTCGGACCTCGGATAATCCAATAATATGCCAGCGCAACTTGTCTACCTCTTCTTCCAGCTCTAGTATCTTCTCGTCAGTCCTCAGGGTGCGTGCGTTATATGTTGCCAGGTCGAGTCGTCGTAGGTGGCAACCGAACCTCCACCGGAGATTCTTAGCACCCCCTGCCCCGCCGTTACCATGGTCGCCACCGTAGCCAGGAATAGCGGGGCCGCCGGGGACTGGGGGCCGTCTGTTTGTGTATTTATTCATTGGGGGGGTATTTGCCATAGTTGCCACGCTTGGCGAGAAGAAAGAAAGAAGAAAGAAGAAGATACATTTCCATAAATTACCATCCGTGTCACAAGGCTGACGTGTAACATACATCTACAATGACTGCCTCGTTGGTCTAGTGATCGTATTATTGTTCATGTTGGCCCGAGTTCAAATCCCTGGTCGGGCCACAATCAGTTACATAAGTTTGACATAGGTTAATGCATAGGTTTTTCTGTCAAGAAATTCTTAGTAGCTACCCGAAATCGGGAAGTTAGCGGTGTTTCACTCCTGTGCCTCGGAAAGCACGCAACGCCGTTGGTCCTGCGCCTGATCTCTCTCCGGTCGTGTCGACTAACCGTCTCATCCACAGAAGACAACTTCATACAAAATTTAAGAAATGTGATAGATACCCACTAGCGCCATCTATCGTTAGCCTACTTGCATTTCTCGTGTGGCGGGAAAATTTGAATGTGGTCTTTTATGTTTTTTTTTTATTTGAGGTATTTTTGGGTTACCTATTCCAAGGCTAAATAAAAGAACAAAAATTACAAAATTTCCATTTATTTATTCAAAATAAAAATGCAACTTAAAATAAAAAACATACATAACTTAAGACAAAATTTCTCCAGCAGATTAGTTCCTTCTATAAAGACATTTGATGGGTTGAAACATGAAAAGAATATCAATATTGATTACAATATTTCAAACAATGATAAATATAATATATAAGATTTACAATCATGGATGAATTGATAATATGCACAATCACGAACCGCAGAATGTCTACAATTACCAAAATATCAATATTCATCAAATATCAATATACATACATGTGCAAAGTGCAACATCCATAAATAATAATTTTGTTTTGATAATATTTGGTTGTCTATCTATTTCCCTGAATTGACACTAAAAATTTTGTCTCTATATTATATGCAATATATTAAGTATTAAATGCAGCTTATAAATAGAATAATTTTAATCCAAAACTATAAAACATACTAAATATTAGTATACAAAAATATTCCATATGTAATTTTAAAATTTTTCGTATAGAGTACTTTCTTTTTCAGGTCAACATTATCTGATACGCTTTGATATTTGTGGTTGTTCTTCAGTGTATATGATATTGTCCTCCTAATGTCCTTTTTGAAGATCCTGCTGTCGTTTTGCAGCAATAATTTGCGAGGGACCAGCTTGTGATTCTACAAAATAAAATGGGAATACACTTTGTTCGTCTGGAAATAAATAAAACTGAAATATATTATAGTATAAAACATATTATATAACATTATATTCATTAACATTCCTTTCATAGTAAACCAGTCCCTACTCATGGCACTACAAAAGAAATGAATGGATCTTGTTCATCCAACTTGCTCTATAATACACCTACTATTACACCTAATATAACCCAATAGAAGATAGTAAATACAATGAAAAACAACAAAACTATGTGAAAAAAAGAGAAGTCTTGTGTTTATCTATTGTTTGAGAACCATTTGATGCATGTATTTCTACTGTGTTGTACAAGTTGTGCCTTTAAATTTGATAGATTTAGGATGAAATGTAATTATTCATAGAATGTGATGTCTGTACTTTCTTAAGTTTTTTTTTTATTAAAAAAAATCTTTGCCTGTTAAAATAAATATGCACAGTGTGTTGCACTTTCAAGAATGATTCGAACTATACTGTATGTGTTCTGTCCATCCATGTTAGATCCAGATGATGTCATCTGAATAATCATCATCATCTTCATTACAGTCTATCAAAATCCACATCTGAATGTAGGAATCCCCATGTAAAATATCTGAGTAATCCTTGAAGAAAACTATATACATACCACATTACCATATACATTATATATTTACTTACATCAAATGGGACTGCAGTCCTCAAGAGCTTTTTCTTGGTTGCATCATTAAATTAACCATCATGAAAATGTTTTCCACACAGCATTCTGGGCTCATTATGTAGCTTTGTCTGGAAAGCTAAAGTAGTATACTGCTCTTGGGAAGGAATATAATATTTAACCCACAATTTTCAGCTGAAAACAAAAGATATAATTATTAAATAGAAATATTATCAAAGTAGGTCCAGTGGTTTGCAAAACAATAATTTGTTTTTAGAAAGAAGAAGAAAAGTTTAGAGAAACAATCTTTCATTATAAGTTGGACAAGAGATTTACTTTAAGGTTGGAACTTGTTAAAAAATGTATATGTACATTGTATACGTACCGCAAAATATACTTTACTGCGGGTTTCGGAAACCTAAATAATATAATGTTGTTGTAATAAAAATTTGCGCCTTCTATAATCTGTGCTCTTATATTATTATATACTGTATGATAAAAAAGCACTCTCTCTACTCTGTGGTCATTACTAGTATAAAGTGTTGCATTTTGTCACTAATAAATGTTTGTTTAAATTCTTTAGAAAAGGATATTATTTTCATTTAATAATAACAGGTTATGGGCCCAGAAAGCCAGATAAATAAAATCAGTGCACAAAGTCTACTAAATTAGTGTCAAAACAGTTTTATAAAAGACCTAACCTACAAAGGCAACGTGCTCAGTTTTCAGAATAAATTTTGAGTTTTATTTCAAATTCAGCATGTCATCAGGTAATCAATTGGCATTAATTGAGAAATTAACCGGCCGTGATAACTATGCCACATGGCGTTTTGCTGTTAAAACGTCCTTGCAACATGAGGAATTATGGGATTGCGTGGAATATGTAAATTAAAGCGCAATTGACACAAAGCGTGACACTAAAGCCAGATCGAAAATAATACTGCTTGTCGATCCTGTTAACTATGTTCATATTCAAGAATCACGCACTGCGAAAGAAGTTTGGGAAAATTTATCTCACGCTTTCGACGACTCCGGGCTAACACGCCGAGTTGGTCTGCTGCGTGACTTATGCAATACTACACTAGCTGGATGTTTAAATGTAGAGGAGTATGTCAGTAAAATAATGACAACAGCTCATAAGTTAAGGAACATTGGCTTTAATGTGAACGATGAGTGGCTAGGCACACTTTTGCTGTCCGGCCTTCCAGAAAGCTACAAGCCAATAATAATGGCCATTGAAAGCTCAGGTATGAAGATTTCCTCTGACACAGTGAAATCAAAATTCTTACAAGATGTTAAATAAAATGAAAGTGATTCTTCAGCTCTTGGTACAAGTCAGAAGTTCCACAACAAAAATAAAAGATTTTCTAAAGGCCCTCGCTGCTATACGTGCAACAAATATATGCATAAAAGTCTTGAGTACAAATCATCAAAATCCAATAAGGATCAGAAGAATACAAATAAACAAAACAGTATGTCTTAGGCTGCCGTCTTTATTCTGCTGCTTCTTTTGAATGCTCCGATGCCTGGTATGTTGATTCTGGTGCTTCTGTACACATGACCAAACACAATAATTTGTTTATAGAAGAAACAACTCCACACATTAAAAACATTAAAGTTACAAATAATAAAACACTGTCTCTCCTAAGCTCTGGAAAAATTAGCTTGAGTGTTTATGATGGAAGAGGCCAACAAAATGATATATTGTTTACAAATGTATTATATGTACCTGAACTAGCTACAAACCTGTTCTCAGTAAGTCAGATTATTAATAATGGTGGCCAAGTTAAGTTTAATAAGAGTGGCTGTGTTATTCTTAATAGAAAGAATGTCATAGTAGCAACGGCGAGTTTAATAAATAATATGTACCGACTGAACATGCCTGGTGACTATGCATGCATATCAGATATTATTGAACAAGATACTTACCTGTGGCACCAATGGATGGGTCATCTGAATTTTCAGAGCATCAAGAAGTTGAACGAGAACACTGCAGATTTAATATTAAGTCAAGTCAAAGAAAATGTTAAGTGTATAACATGTCAGAAAGGAAAACAAACACGTTTATCTTTTAAAAGTCAGGGGCTCAGAGCAAAGATCTACTTGAATTGATACACTCAGATGTCTGCGGACCAATGGAAACTCAGTCTTTCGGTAAAGCCAGATATTTTGTAACATTCCTCGATGACTACTCAAAGAAAATATTTGTGTATACCATGTACAAAAAGTCAGAAGTCCTAGAAAAGTTTAAAGAATTTAAAAAACAAGTTGAGGATCAGTTAAACCGCAGCCTTAAAATTCTCAGATCTGACAATGGACTTGAATATGTCAATGAAAAATTTTCAAATTTTCTCAAAGATGCCGGAATAATACATCAGACAACTACACCTTATACATCAGAACAAAATGGTACAGCCGAACGCATGAACAGAACTTTAGTAGAAAGAGCAAGATGTATGATGTTAAATGCTAACTTACCTAAAATCTATTGGGCTGAAGCAATTCATACAGCTGCCTACATTGTAAGCCGCTCTCCAACAAAATCTCTGTTTTATAAAACCCCAGAAGAGATGTGGACTGGTCAGCAACCTAAGGTTAGCCACATACGTACATTTGGTTGTGAGGCAACAATGTTCTACTTACCTTGAGAAAAAAGAAAGAAGTTTGATTCAAAATCACAAAAATTAATTTTTATTGGCTACTGTGAAAATTCAAAAGGATATCGATTCATATTACCTAATTCAAGAACAGCAATAAAAAGTAGAGATGCAATATTTTTAGAGTCAACAGTTAAAAGAGATTTTGTACCGATTGAATTAATTACAAATGAAAGCTGTATTAAAAGTAACAATTTAGAAGAAATTTCAAGTGATGACTCATTAGACACTGTGAGTGAACATAAATCACAGTCAGACAGCGAGTACATCCCCGATGAAAGTGTAGAATCGTCACCTGACAGAAATGTAACAGTAAGAACAAGAAGACAATGTTTAAATGCACAGAAACAAGAAGAGAGTTCTTACCTGTGCTGTGAAGACCAATTATCAGAAAATGAAATTCCTGATAATTATGAAAGGCATTAAAGTCTATTGATGCCACAAAATGGATAAAATCAACAAATGAAGAGCTTGATTCTCATCATAAAAATAATACTTGGACATTAGTTAGAAAAACTCCCAATATGCGATTATTCGCATACTGGGAGTTTTTCTAACTAATGTAAAAAAATTGGATGTAAATGGGTTTTTCGCATCAAAGAAGAACCTTCAGGTCCACGTTATAAGTCCCGGCTTTGTGCGAAAGGATACTCTCATACCAAAGGTATTGATTACCAAGATACATTTGCTCCAACTGTCAGGTACGATTCCATACGTATATTATTCTCAGAAACTGCTCAACACAATCACACTCATACTCTTCAGATTTCAATTCAGCTAGATATTAAAACAGCTTTTCTATATGGTGAGCTTGAAGAAGACATATACATGACTATACCCGAGGGCTTAACCTGCGATGCTGATAAGGTGTGTAAACTCAATAAATCTTTATATGATTTAAAACAGGCTCCCAGATGCTGGAATTCAAAATTTGATGCTGTTTTAAAGAAGTTTGGGCTAGCCAATAGTAAAGCTGATCAGTGTGTGTATGTTGGCACTATTAATGGAGCAAAATGTTACCTGTGTTTGTATGTTGATGATGGACTGTTATTTGCGAAAAATACATCAACTTTAAAGGTGTCAATTAATGACTTACAGTCAATATTTGAAGTGAAAATCTGTTCACTCAAAAATTTTGTTGGTATGAAGATACAGAAGTGTGGCAAATACATTTTTATACGTCAGTCAAACTATATTGAGAAGTTATTAAATAAATTTAATTTGTATAATTGTAAACCAAACTGTATGCCAGTTGAGCCACATATGAAGTTGGAGAAAGTAGAAGGAGAAACAGAAAAGAACATCCCATATCGGGAAGCAGTGAGATCATTGATGCACTTAGCTACAGTAAGCCGACCTGATATTTCATTCGCAGTAAGCCTGGTGAGTCGGTTTTTAAACTCTTACAATGAAACATACTGGAATGCTGTGGAAAATTTTTTAAAGTATCTAAAAGAGACTAAAGGTTATGGCCTGTGCTACACACCAATGTCAGAGCCTAATGTAGTAGTTGGCTACAGTAATGCAGATTTCGCTAACGACCCTAGCACAAAACGTACAGTCACGGGATATGTCTTTATTAAAAATGGAGCAGCAGTGACTTGAACTTGTCAGAAACAACAGATAGTGGCCCTGTCAACCACTGAAGCAGAATTCATGGCAGCCTGTGCCGCCAATAAAGAGGCTATGTGGGTCAAACAACTGTTATGTGACATCGGTGAATTTAATCAAAAATCAGTGTGCTTAAATCTAGATAATCAAAGTGCTATAAATGTAATTAAAAACATAAACTTTCACAAACGGTGTAAACATATAGACATTAAGTTTCATTTTATAAAAGAAAAATATTATGATAAAATTATTGAGCTAAACTATGTATGCAGTGATGAGCAATATGCTGATATTTTTACCAAACCTTTGTGTAAAATAAAATTTTGTTATCTTAGAGATAAAATTGGAATTAAATCTTGCCTTGTAGTCAAGAATACTTAAATACTAAACTTATTGTTTGCTTTATGTCTGAAATGTAAAAATTAACAACTAGAAGGCACTAATTTAGAGGGCGTGTTGTAATAAATATTTGCGCCTTCTATAATCTGTGTTTTTGTATATTATTATATATACTCTATAATAAAAAAGCACTCTCTCTACTCTGAGGTCATTACTAGTATAAAGTGTTGTATTTTTCACTAATAAATGTTTGTTTAAATTCTTTAGAAAAGGATATTATTTTCATTTAATAATAACAAATGTTGTCAACGGTTGGTGAGCTGTTGCACTTAGAACACTTTTTCTATTTTCGTTATCCGATATTACAGCGTAGTTTTTAGAGTCACTATTTCGTATTTCACTACGAATCACTGATTAAATTGCACATCATATAAACGAAGGACATTAATCTAAACTCAACGTCTTAAACTTACGAAATCTTAGAAAAAGACACAGGCAATACAAAGACAGCAACCAATTATGAAAAACAATAAATTATACGTCGGCGCCATATTATGAGAATTATATAATATATACTCATATAGATGTTTTGGTGCTACCAGAAAAAAATATAATTTTCTACTCATTGAAAATCAAAACAAAGAGAAAACACTTATTTTTCTTTTACTGTCAAGGATATGCTAACATAATAACGTAGAAAAATACAACAGGCATATTTATATTCCTATGGATTACTATTTCTATATTCAAAATTTCAGAGTGTAATTTATCTTTAGTAAAATCTTACTAATTACGAAACAAGACATTTATCTGACAAATGGCAATAATAAAATTCAGCCCCCGTAGGTATTTCATTCTGTCCATACAGAGTTGACCGGGCCTGGTCCCATCGGACTGTAAGAGTAAGGGAGTAGAGAGTGCACCTACCACCACCTGAGAGAGAGCTTGGGGTACTACGAGTATAATCCATCGCAAATGGCTTGTCTCTGTTAAGACTTGCGGCCGAGGCCGAAATTCAGTCTGGAGGAATTTATACGTATAAAATTTGCTCTAACCTTAATATTAGCGATTGAGTTATAGGTCCTAATTTCGTTTGCGTTATTATAGAAATAAAAAGAAAACAATAGTCCATCAATCAATTCTCGAGATTATTTTTATTAACACCACAATCCCAAGCAAAACTAAGAGAAACATATTCATTTGCTGAGTCACATAACGCAGTAAATACTTGTTTAGTTTTGTTTCTTCTTTAAGCATTCATGAGTCAGAACTCAGAATCGGTCATGCTGAGGGTTGTTTAGATTAAGTTAGTCACACAACGAATTGCTTAAATATATATAAAAAGTGATATTTTTACACCGCCACTACAATATATTACGGTTGTAGGTCGAATGGGTCGACTCGACCCGGGAGCAACTTAATACTGCTGTGTTCCATACGGTGATTGAGGAACTATTTTTTATAGGATATGGTGACAAACGAGCACACAGTGCACCTGATGGTAAGTGGTTGCTGCGGCCCATAGACATCTACATTTATCCTCGATTACAAGTCAAAATGCAGATGCGTTGTCACCCGTGAAGGCTAAGATCTAGAGAAGTAAGACTCGTTTTCAGTAAAAAGGTTCTCAGGTTCTCTACACTCACCATACGAAACACAGCAACGTTAAGCTACCATTTTACGCTGGTATTCCGTGAGAGCGTGGTCCTTTCCCGGTCGAGCCGGTCCATTCGTGCTACAACTATACTACTAATATAACTGCAGCATGGCTCTACCACGTATGAAATATTATTTTTAGCATATAGCATCCATTTTTCAATCCACCCGGTTTCATGGTGTCGTTTGTCACCTTTACTCTATAGAAAAAACGGTGGAAGTCATATCAGGCGACCGAGTGAAAAAGCCTGGAGCTGAGCAGTGGCGTTTTCCTAATAACTATTAGATATTTATACTTTACGGTTGCTAACCAGGCCGCCAAGAGTTGCTTCTAGGCCAAACATCCCCCTTATCAGACAATCTATAGGGAGGCCGATGTTCAGCGGTGACAGACTTTAAAAGGCTGTAACGGTTCAGCAGTAGATTTTTGAATAATAGTAGTTTTTACGGATTTTATCACGTACTTATATGAACTTTTTTATATACCCGACTTTCGAGCACTTTACAGCATCCATGGTCATGGGGGGAACTGCGATGTTCAATGACCAGAAGTCATAGTTAACCGCGGTTACCACAGATTAAAATTATTAATTTTTGTTCCGATCTACACTTATAGTATCTTGAAATCTTGCAGTTGTATGCTTGGGTTGGGATTTAATTTTATTAATTTTATGATCCCAAGCAGATGGTAGGAAGGTATACAAGTACTTGTTCCTTTCAGTCATCACTCGTTAAGGACAGCCTATATAAATAACATTGCGCTACTCCATAGATTGCTTTTTATGGGGGGGGGGGGGTATTTTGGCAATATTGGAAATTACATGTTTTTATTATTTTCACATATCATGTCAAAAAGACGCTGCTGTTTAAATTTTCCTTTGTTGCTACGACACAAACGGAATGGTATGGGTTAGATTGGATTACCTTCTAATCCGCGGCCTGCAACCTCGCAGACTAATACTAAGCGGTATTGAGACCAAAGCCCGTCATCTAGTGAGTTAAATTAAAAACTGATAATAAACAAAACACCTCTGTACACAACAGTGTCCTTATAACATAATATAAAATCCGACACTGAAATAATATTAGCGTATTGCGTCAATACAATAACAAAGTTATACGTGTTAACTAAACGTTTTAGCAAGAGCGCGGGCGCAGTACACAAGATGGCCGCCGCACGCTTCCGGGAAACGCGCGAAGCGAGGTCGCTGAGTTACGGACCTAAACGCATGTTAACGTTGGCAGGCAACTAATGTACTCTTTTTATCTTAATGACAATAAAGATAAATATGATATTATGAGGGTACTTAATTTATTACCTATATTATAAATGATAAGCCTAAGAAATATTAATTTAATATACATAGATAGCATTCGAATACATACAATACATATTTAAAAAAAAAAACATAATAAAACTAAAAACTTAAATTATCATACAGTACGACTACCCGCGGTAAAGTGCCAAGAACGCTGCGTTTTCTCGTTAAGTGGTTTTATTAAGCCTTTGAACGAGAAAATAACCAACCCTTTTACCACCAGCAGCGACGACAAGTCTTTAGGAACGCAGTTGGACTCCACGGACCGATGGGCGTTAACAGAAAATGGCTAAACGTGACTAATTTCACGTGGACGTCCGTACGGATGTATGTATGAATGTGTGTGTGTAAGTACACCTTTCATAACTTTTGAACGTCTTTTTGAACGATTGAGATGCAGTGTTCGAAAGATCTCAATGTAGAATAGATTTGGTGATAATATGAACTGATTCGGACAAGTAGATTTTGAGAAATCCCAAAAATAAAAAATTTTAAAAACTGTTTTTTTTTTGGAATAACTTTTAAGCGGCTTTACCGATCGATTTCAAAAACTAATCAGCTTTTAAACCTCAAAAAATGACGTCGAATGCCGTTTGGAAAATAAAAATCGGTTCAATCGTTCGTGAGATATCGAAGGAGCAAGAATTTGAAAAAATCTTGCTTGCGTCTTTTTTTAACAGAGCTTCAAGATTTTGCAACATAATTTGGTGAAATTTGAAGCGCTTTTGAAATTAGGGTGAAGTTCCAGGGATGGCCTGCTGGGTCAACCAATTTTTTTAATTCATTCTCTCACTCTCATATTTGGGTGGGATGAAATCCGACACGATCGAAAAGAGATCAGGCCCAGGACCTAGGCACGCAGCTGAAACACCGCCAACTTTCTGACTCCAGGCTGCTACTAAGAATTTCTTGACAGAAAAAGCCGTATTGGCCTCACCCAAAGAATGTTTGCGAAATGCGGTCTTAGGTCTGCATTCATATCTTACCAAAAGAATTCTACAAAAATTTTTTTTGTTCTTGTTTTTAACGATTTACCTTTTTTATTGTAAGAACAAATGATTCTGTAGTAGTCAAATGTATGATTTTAATTTGTAATAGCCCTTATTCTAAAGAATGCTAACCACGACGGATGCGCTGTGCAGTTTTGCCGGGAATGATTTATGGCATGGGCAAGGTTTCATTCACCATAATTATCTAAAACATGGCGTCATCGCACAAAAAAAGGAGTACATTTTGCAAGTACCTGTTTATCGAAATAAACTTAAATGCCAATATGATAATAAAACACTTGAGTGTATCTGCGAGTTTTTTAAAACATTTTCGCATTTTTTTTTAAATATTTTAGTTTGTTTAAATATCATAAATAACCTTGTATTTCAATGGCAATGAAATAAAAACATCTGAAGTAACTTCTGTATGTATGTATCACACATAAAAAATATCTTTTAAGGATTCGGCCATTCTTGAAATCACTGTATGGCATCGTGATGTATAAACATTTTTCTGTACGCTTAGACACAAACAGCAATTAAACAGAGTTCCGTAAAGCCTAATTAGGCAAGGAATGGTCGGCGTGGATGTTTGTTTCCCCACAAGTTGGTTTTCTCTTTTTCTGCAAATTGCATTTTATTTTTCAAAAACAAATTTTGTCTCATATTATAAGAATAAAAATAATAAAATTGAAGATTAAATAATTGTTCGTTATAAACCAACAGCAGGCACTAACACGTACTGGGTCAGCGTAAAGAACTCTACTCGTTCTCTTCTCAACCCCCTCAGAAATAAAAAGCCTTACCGCATAGTGAGATGCATTGAGGCTACTACCACAAAACTCTAATTTAAATATCAAATAACAGACTATTTACTTACTACTCACTTCGATCATTGATCGAAGCATTTAGTATTCAACTTATTATTGGCCAAAAGTGAGTTTGCTTTCGGTTAAAACTAAGTCTAGTAAATTCCAAATCTCTATATATAAAAACCTTACTATCCGTCAGTCTTACTTTAGCTAAGTTTTTAGTTTTAACTCAAAAAAAAAAAACGATTTTAACGAAATTGTGTGTGTGTGTTTGAATATATCCTCAGATGATTAAAATTTTGGACTTTTGGACCCAGTAGGCGGCGCTGCTGTCGTCCGAAGCCGAGCGGATCGTTAGCAATAATTGAAATGACTATGACTTCTGCTAACTTTGTCAAAAATACAAAACAAACTGTCAAATGTTATCAGCGACAATAATAATAAGTAAATAGTAAGTAAACAGTAATTTTCGCCTGGGTTGAAACTTTAATCACCCCAAAGCAATACTACACGCAGAGCCGCATCGATGTATAGTACTGAATCGATCCAGTGAATCGATACTTCACGCTAGAAAATCGAAACCGAATCTTTTTTCTGTTTTTACAAAAACTATAAAATTATTTATAATTAGTTGAATGAATGCAAACTCGTAAAGAATGACAGCTTGTCTATTCAAAGACTCGCAAAAATGCTGTGTGCTTTGTTTCTTTCGCCTGTTCTTAATGGATTAAATAAATAAAAAATAAGTTACGTGTGTAATTTGTACTTTGTTGTATCTTTTGATATTATAAATATAAACTATGAAAGCATATAGAAAAAAGATCGATTTTTAAGAAAGGATAAAGGCGAATTTTCTAGACCTCGAGTTTTCTATGAATCGATTCATCAGATTTCGATTCAAATCGATTTGAAAATCAATCTTCTTCGGAAAGAATCGCCATCCCTAATTTAAATATAAAACCACTCCGTTACTGAACCAATTTAGTCTCTTCTTTATCAGCCGGTAACAATTCTAGAGCTGGACATGGTGCTCTAATATTATAAGGTAGGATTTGCTGTAATCCGAGGCTTAGCAGGCGGGTTGACGACCGCAGTGCTAGATCACACCTTCGACGCTATCCCCAGTCGCCGTAGTGTTGTAGTAGGTTATACTTATGGCGAAATTAAAAGATCGCCAACAGCCCATCAGTCAATCAATCAAAGCCTACGGTTGATTTTCCCTTATACGTCACACTGGGCATACTAATTGACGATCGCATTACTAGACTTTTCGGTTTTGACGTTGCTTCACGACTGCTTTTTGTCACCCACGGGACGTAATGAGAAGACGAAATGGATAAATAAATTTAGATATCGTTTGCCATCAGCCTCAAACTCCAGGCGCCACTGAAAATCAGCGTTACGAATATATATACGTATTCTGGTTTTGGAGTAAGTAGTGATAGATGGTTTATATATATATATATACATATATATATATATATATATATATATATATATATATATATATATATTTTCATTTTTAAAGAAGATAGAAAGGATTTTTTTTTGTGTCTTATCTATATTGTATGTGCCAAATAAAATTGAGTTAGGTATAGATTTTATAGTTACGTAATAATATTATTTGATCTAAATCTTACCAAGATTTAGATCAAATAATATGTGACCTCATGAGAAGCATCAGCTTCCAAATAAAAAAAGAATCATCAAAATCGGTTCACCAAGTCAAAAGTTCGACTGTTTTTTTAATTTATATCGCAAATTCGTTTTAATATAATATATTAAAACGAATTTGCGAGCTCGTGATGATGATGAAGACGGAGTGACCATATAGTATTACAAACACAATTTTTCATAATCATTATTGTGTTTTGTCGGCGTGTGCTTACGTTTTTGTAGCCGAAATTGATATTAAAAATAAAACCATTCGACACAATATCCAAGCAAAACTTTAGCAAATTCTGCAGCATTTTCTGTGCGAAAAAAAAATCTCACTCAGCGACATCACGAATGTAACTTATTTCTAATTATGTACATTATAAAAAATTAATAATTTTGTTATTATAATTTACCTCTTAGATGTATAAGCAAGGAGGTTTTTCCAACTTCGTCTATGTATTTCTACGACAGCATACATAATACTGTTTCATATGGTGAGTGATGAGAACAGATGACTTTCTGGTAATCATCCAGAGATGACAAAACATGTGCATTTTGGTTGAGGATGGATGTAATTATTATCTGCAAGCAACATCATCCACTTACCATCATTAAAATGTATACATGATAGTCATGCTGCAACTGAAATGGAAGTTGTATTGCGAATGGGCTGGCTCTACTGAGAAAGAACCACGCTCTCACAGAATAGCAGCCTTATGCTGCTGTGTTTAGTTTGGTCAGTATAAAGAACCGCAGACCCTTTTTACTGGATACTTAGTCATCAGGGGGAAACAACGCATCTGCATTTCAATTCTTATTCTTCTTGCAACTTGCAACAATAAGGCCATAAACAGACGTCTTATTTCTCTTAGACACAAAAAAAATCCTTTCTATCTTCTTTAAAAATGTATATATATATACATTTTTAAAGAATATATATATATATATATATATATATATATATATATATATATATATATATATATATATATATATATATACATTTTTAAAGAAGATAAAAAGGATTTTTTTTGTGTCTTATCTATATTGTATGTGCCAAATAAACGTATTTATTTTTCTCTATCTTTCAAATGTTTGTAGGGACGTCTATTAAATACCGGTTGGATCGAGAGTGAGCGAGAGGTTGCGTTACTCTAGCGGATAATTATATCGATGATGGCGAGGTGATATTGAGGGTATATCAAGAAACCCACTCGTTTGTGCAGTGTGAACTTCAGTGTAGGTGCCGAGCGCCAGATTCCGCCAAGACGTTCTATACAGTAGTAGTGCTAAGATACTATCGTGGTTCCGTCAATTCTGGTGGTCCTTCTAGTGATGGCAAGGAAGATGGTGTTGCTGAGAGGCTGCCCTGTGTTACATTGAGATGGGTGGTATTGCTGTTGGTTTTCATACTTTGGTGTTATCATATAATTATGTCCTTCACTTTACACCAGTGTGTAATTGTGACGGGGACATATTACGGTATGGTGGAACTGTAATTGCTCTACACTGAATATGTAGTGCAGTACGCTGTCTTATGTATTTTTTATTGGATACGGGCGAAAAACGAGCACATAGTCCACCTGATGTGTGTCCAGTGTGACATGTGTCCTCGATTATGAATCAAAATGCAGATCTGTTGTCATCCGTGACGACTAAGATGGAACGCCTCATTTTCAGTAAAAAGGGTCTTCGGTTCAGCTATTTTACCCTAGTGTTCTGGGAGACCGTGGTCCTTCTCATTCGAGCCGACCATACCAGTAATATAGTTGCAGCATAGCTCTTCCACGCCTAGATTATTATGGATAATGATTAATTAAAAACCGCTCTCACACTTTTACTATTTTTAACAATTAACATTTCCTGATGTATTTCCGAGATCAGAAGTGGGTACCGATTATTAGTGTCATATATACAATATTGCTTTGTTTGCTAATTCATACGTCAAACAATAAGGCCATAAACAGACGTAAACATGTTTATGCCGCTAGTTATGGAGTGATTGATGAGTGAGCTTAGAATGGCGGAAATAGGGAACGCCTACGTCAATGAGTAAGATACCGGTCGATTTTTTTATTAACTTTACATTTAGAAATTATTGTTATGAATAAGGGATATCTCGGCTGCAAGAAATTTAAAAATAGGTTTTTAACGAGTTACATATATCACTGTCGCTCTATACCTGAAAGATCTAACTAGCCAACCAAAACGACAACGGCAGGTGGATATGAAAAAATTGACGAAATCATCGTATCGTTTCCCCCTCCTCCCACTCTCTTTTAATGGAAATTATAAATAATTTAATCATCATGTTGAAAAAAAAAACAATTACCTTGTAGTGCGGCGCTGTCGAGATCCAAAAATCACCGCTAATATCGCATCGCTAATTATTTACAACACGATCTGATTCAATTGACCAAGGTAGAAAATATGCAATATTCCTAATAAAAACGTTCGAGGTTTGAAATGATGCGTTACTTCGATGATTCGTATCAATGGCGTCGAGTAATTTAAACGTTACTGTCAATATTTTCTACGTGTAAGTAGTCGCATTGGTTTCATTTATTTTATAGAAAGCAAGGGTGACAAACGAGCGCACAGTCCACCTGATGGTAAGTGGATACTGTAGCGCATAGACATGTATAAAATATAGATATATCTATATTTATTATCGATTAAGAATTGAAATGCAGATGCGTTTCCCCCTGATGACTAAGTATCCAGTAAAAAGGGTCTCCGGTTCTTTATACTGACCAAACTAAACACAGCAGCATAAGGCTGCTATTCTGTGAGAGCGTGGTTCTTTCTCAGTAGAGCCAGCCCATTCGCAATACAACTTCCATTTCAGTTGCAGCATGACTATCATGTATACATTTTAATGATGGTAAGTGGATGATGTTGCTTGCAGATAATAATTACATCCATCCTCAACCAAAATGCACATGTGTTGTCATCTCTGGATGATTAACAGAAAGTCATCTATCTGTTCTCATCACTCACCATATGAAACAGTATTATGTATTCTGTCGTACAAATACATAGACGAAGTTGGAAAAACCTCCTTGCTTATACATACTCTAAGAGGTAAATTATATTAACAAAATTATTAATTTTTTTACAATGTACATAATTAGAAATAAGTTACATTCGTGATGTCGCTGAGTGAGATTTTTTTTTCGCACAGAAAATGCTGCAGAATTTGCTAAAGTTTTGCTTGGATATTGTGTCGAATGGTTTTATTTTTAATATCAATTTCGGCTACAAAAACGTAAGCACACGCCGACAAAACACAATAATGATTATGAGAAATTGTGTTTGTAATACTATATGGTCACTCCGTCTTCATCATCATCACGAGCTCGCAAATTCGTTTTTTATTTTTTATGTGTAACACACATAAAAAATAAATTAAAAAACAGTCGAACTTTTGACTTGGTGAACCGATTTTGATGATTCTTTTTTATTTGAAAGCTGATGCTTCTCATGTGGTCACATATTATTTGATCTAAATCTTTTCAGTAGTTTTTGAGTTAGGTATAGATTTTATAGTTACGTAATAATTGACTTCGACTACATTGATGATATTCTCATTTTATTTATATTTTTACATGTTTGTCAAAAAATTTTCAGTGGTAGCCCGGAGTCTGAAAGTTGGCGGTGTTTTGCTCCTGTTCCTCGCACAGCTGTTGATCTTAAGATTAATCCCTCTCCGGTCGTGTCTAACAAGTTAAAATCGAAGAGGAGATCAAACATGATGCAGCCAATATATCATTAGTTTATAGCAGAATTTACTAATACAAAAAGTTCCAATATGCAAATATACAAATCGTTTCTTAGTTGCATTTCATTACAACTGGCAACAACCGACCAATCGGTACAGATAACGCGTGACGTCACGGCACACCAATTAACCTCATTACGTATTTGTCCGTCCGTGAGTCATCTGTTACGAATGCCATGCGCAAGATACTCTCATTGTTTATCGATCGACAAGGCGCATGCGCCTTAAATGCCAAAATAATAATGCATAACCTACCAGCCTTTAAGGTAAACAAGGACGGGATATTTTCTTTGTTATACAACATTTGCAAAGATATTCATGTAGATTGAAATGATTCCATCCAAATCCAAATGTTTTAGAACGAATGGATCGCCGCCACCGGTGAAGGACCACGCTCTTAATCTTAATAATACCAGCGTGAAATTGCAGATTAACGCTGCTGTTTTGTATGGTGAGTGTAAAGAACTGGAGACCCCTTTTATTGGAAACGAGGCATTTCACCTCAGTTTTCAGCAGTGAATACCCGTCTGTATTTTGATTCGTAATCCAGGATAGAAGCAGATGTCTACCCTCCATAGCACCGACTTATCATGTGCTCTGTGTGCTGGTTTGTCACCCATATTCTACAAAAAATCACACATCACATACATAAACACTGACGGCTGTCACCCGGAGACGGAGACTACGGACTTCCATTTGGCACGATCCTGACACACCTCTCTCGCCTCCTTTACATCCATATATCTACACATACACGCTCGTAGGTTAAGGGTACTCCTTATGTGGCCCATTTTCAAAATATCGTCAATTTTGGTCGATAAACCTTCGTCTCAGGCGTCCCTTCCCGACTCTGTCGTTCACATCTGCTATATAAATTTGCTTTGTCACTTTTTCCTCGTTCATTCTTTCTACATGACAACTTATACTCGTTAAGTAACTACAAACTTTGGACTAGACTTCCATTAGGCGCGAACCTGTTACAAAATACCTAATTCAAGTACTAAGAACAGAACTTTTTGTGTCGCATAGTTATTTTATTTATATTTAAATAATTCAATCATTATGCATTACAACGAACCAATAGTCCAGTGCTAATCATTCTCCTCCCCTTGCTTTATAATGGAGATGTTTGCCATAGTTACCACGCTTGGCTGTTGGTTTAGCAACCGCAGTTTTTAAGTATTTCGCCTGCGAAATTTTTGTTGTCTTCACGAGATGCTCTCAGCTACCGATCTCCTGTTACATTTCTCTCCGGCGCCTCCTACAGTAGTTAAGAACTATTGCAAAATCATTTTTAATGTACTTATAGCTCTCAATATTCACAGGCGTTATTTTGGCAATACCGTTAACCGTTCCAATCTATTAACGTCCACTGCTGTACATAGGCCTCCACCATAGATTGCTTCTGGAGGGATATTTGCCATAGTTGCCACGCTTGACAAACAGTTTGGCAACCGCAGTTTTTTTAGGCAATGTGAGGAAGACCCTGCTGCCCATCCCCTGATTTGTTTCTCTCTGTCGCCTATTACTGTAAATATTCTTACACCGCCACTTTTTGGCAAAAATTACAAACTAAAACAGTCCATTTAATGTTACCGTTACCGTTCAGTCTCATTAAAGTCCACTGCTGATCACAGGCCTCCTCCATAGATTGCCTCATATGGGGATATTTGCCTTAGTTGCTGCGCTTGGCAAGCGGGTTGGCAACTGCAGTGTTTTTTCCCCTCTGTCGCCTATGGTGACACACTGAGTAATATTATTGGCCAGTGGATATTCTTACACAGCAACTACACGGTAATTTTTAATTTATACATCAGTTTATTTTATATAAGTAAAATTCATTATAACCAACTGTTTAAACTTTATTTTTGCTCGAAGTCTACTGATGTCATAAATCACGAAAGGAGAGTCTATAAATAGGGGAAGTCAAACGAAAAACGATTTTATTTATGTTTTGTTATAAACAATTTTCTTTATTTGTTTCAAACATTAACCTACCTATATAGAATAAATGTTATATCATTGATTTTATTCGTAACATTTTATTAAATATTGTAAGCCCGAAGTCATGAGTGCTTTCCAAATGCCACGAGACCATGGGCACTGCATAGCTCTCGACATGCGGATATTAACAGTTGACCGCGTAAAATAAGCTTCATTCTATGAATAGGGTTCGTGTAAATATAAGAAAAACTAATTCGTTTATTTGACATTTAATAGATTTTCGTAGATTAGATGATAGGTGTTGTTTGTGCGATTATATTGTGAATTTTAGCAAGGATAATTAAACTTCATTTAAGTAAAATTGACTTAAAAAAACTTATACCTCCATAATATTTAAAACGAAGTCGCTTGCCGCCGTCTGTGCACTTAGATCTTTTGAAATAAGCAACGGATTTTGGTGCAGTTCTCATCAATAGACAGCATGATTTAAGAGGGAGGTTTATATGTATATCACATGCATATGTTGTCCAGATCCAAAAATCAAGCCGCAGTGGATCACTACTAGAATAATAATGTAAGATCTACATGATTTAATAGCTTTCGATGCTGGTACTAAGATATAGCCTATCAAGGTATATAAAATATTAAATAGAAAATGTTTTTCGGTAAAATTAACATGATGCGTATAACGTAAATATAACGTTTGATCCTATCTAAAGCCAGTATTTTCAACAAGGCTAGATTAAGATCCGCTAATACGTTTAAATATTTCATCAACCATTTATCCAGATGGCGGCAGCTGCTACAAAAATTTTATTTATGGAACTTTATTGATGAAACATCGCTTATGTTTTGTGAATATAAACGTGGTAGAGCCACGCTACATTCTTTCATTATGACCACGCCCTATATATACCAGAAACCTGCGTGAAATAGCAGCGCAATTCTGCAGTGTTTCGTCGCACAGTGCCACAGCATCCACTTACCATCAGGTGGACTGTGTGGCCGTTTGTCATTCTTATTCTATAAAAAAAAAATTTAATTACTAACAAAAAAACATGAATGGGGCCTACGAATGATCGAATAGAATCGATTTTTTAATTTAAACTGAAATGAGCGTCGTGCCAACTAATATTAATTTCGATAATTCAGATAATGCGATTTGGCTAAGCTTTCTTTGGGTTTTAAATGAATGTCGGCTTTTAATTTCAAGGATATGTAAAGTCCGCCAATACTGGAAGACTGCTGCAGAACCTTTTTTAAATTGTTACCCGACTACGGTTAATTCAAAGGAGAATTATGATATTAACAATATTAGATATATTGAATACCTTAAATATATAAGATATTTAAGAATTTAAGAATACCTTAAATATATTAGACTTTGTATTATATAAGATATTATATAATACAATATTCATTCATATCCTTAAGGATCCTAACATTTAACCATTTTGAAAATATATTTAGCATTAAATTCAATGGTTAAATTATGTCCTTTAACGGTCGTACGATTTAATAAACTAAAAAGTTTATTTTAAAATAGGTTGTCGGTTATTATATTCTATGGCCAAACGCTTGTTGATTTCCTTTTTTTTTTCAATACTTTTTTAATATAATAAAACTGGCTGGAATGATCAAGAATTTTATTGTTTTTTTTAAGTGATAATCGTAAAAAATATTAATAAATCCTCACAGATAAAAAATACATTGGAGTCATTAATGCCCACTTTTGTCAACAAATATAATAAAACAAAATTTAATTTAAATCTATTACGAATTTATAAATAATATAGCTTGTATGATTTGTATGTGATTCCATTCGTAGCACCGGAGCGGCTACGAGGCCTCTACGGTGCTACGAGGTCGATGGTGAAATCAGTACCTGGACATAATTAGCTAATAAACAATTATTTCACGTGTATTTCATAGTTTGTTTACCGCGTAATTAGAGTATTGATTACCTGATCGTGGGTTCTGAGTTCAAATCTTAATTGGAGTCAAAATTACTTTTGCAAATTGAAGTTTTTGTATGTCGGTTAGGGTTGTCAACAAGAACATACTTTACAATAGAGTATTGTGCTCTTTTTTTATATACGTTTATTTTATATTCGACAACACTAATAGTTTCAATTTGCAAAGCGCCATTGCTACATGCCGCCCTTACTTACAAACAATGTAGGTAATAAACTACATGTAGCGCGCAGATTTACCGATAAGCACTCTTCCCACATCCGCATATGGCCGTCCTGCACTTTTTTGCTGTGCAGGGTAAGCAAAGTAGCCTTTCTATTTAAAAAAAAAACCATTAAAATTAATTGCATTGACATAACCGTCGGTCACCTTAACTAATACCACTATACCTCTAGCTTAGTACCTACATAGTTTCGTTGTATTACATAAGTGTATCGGTAAAGATTATATGTCAATAACTTTAATTAAAATCTTAATTTAGGTTACAAAATATTATCATAAAAAATGGTGCTTGTCCGATTCGACTCGAATGGAATTTTGAATAAAACTAAATTTACGGATTTTATCGCGTTTATTTTACTACTTTTACTTATTTTTAATTCCCGACGTTTCGGGTGCTTTACAGCACCCATGGTCACGGAGTGGACTGAGATGTTTGACGTCCCAATGTCATAGTTAGTCCGGCTACCTTCAGTTTTTGAATATTAATTTTTGGTCCGATTTACGCAAAACGAGCTTATAGTATCATGAAGTCTTGCAGTGGTATGCTTAGGTTTGGGTTTAATTTTGTTAATTATAGGATCCCAAGCAGGTGGCAGCACCCATCCATCTTCTCTATTGAAATTTGGATGTTTTTTAATTTCAATAGCCTCGCGTATCATCCTTGGTAGGAATCGGTGTTCTTTTGCGAAAATTTGTGGTTTATCAAAACGAATGTAATGGTGGGGACGATCTTGAACATGTTCGCAGACTGCAGACTCCCGGAGCGTCGGTGCTTCACGTCAGCTATATGTTCTTTCACGCGGGTTTTTATGGATCTTTTTTATGGATCTTACATAGGTCAAACAAAAAGATCCATAAAAACCCGCGTGAAAGAACATATAGCTGACGTGAAGCACCGACGCTCCGGGAAGTCTGCAGTCTGCGAACATGTTCAAGATCGTCCCCACCATTACATTCGTTTTGATAAACCACAAATTCTCGCAAAAGAACACCGATTCCTACCAAGGATGATACGCGAGGCTATTGAAATTAAAAACATCCAAATTTCAATAGAGAAGATGGATGGGTGCTGCCACCTGCTTGGGATCCTATAATTAACAAAATTAAACCCAAACCTAAGCATACCACTGCAAGACTTCATGATACTATAAGCTCGTTTTGCGTAAATCGGACCAAAAATTAATATTCAAAAACTGAAGGTAGCCGGACTAACTATGACATTGGGACGTCAAACATCTCAGTCCCCCCGTGACCATGGTTGCTGTAAAGCACCCGAAACGTCGGGAATTAAAAATAAGTAAAAGTAGTAAAATAAACGCGATAAAATCCGTAAATTTAGTTTTATTCAATGTGTAGTGTTCGCGTAAATTTAAGAAATCATTATCGAATGGAATTTACTGTTTAGCTTAAGAAGCTGTGGGAACATTTTGAATTCATTGTGTATTCACAATTTAGTATTTTAATTATTTTATTCTAATCGAAATTACGAATAATATGTTTTTTGAAAAGGATAATGTTATTGGTTGATGTTGAGGAAAAGAAATCATTCAACTCGTTGAAACTAACTCATACGTAAATAATATCAATTTAGTGCCTTTGTGTTTGAATAAAATATTAACTTATATCTTTAACCAGTAAATTTATGAGTATTTTAACCAACTTCAAAAATGAAAGTGGTTCACAATTCGAATTTATATTTTTTGTATAAGTTTTGTATGTATATTTTGTAGTTAAAAATGACAAAAAAGAGGATGCAGAGTTTCTTTCACCGTTTCGTTTTCAGACAGAGGCACTTATTTTGAAACTGTAGTAGATTATAAAACACGTTTACGTTTGACAAATGAAATTATAATTTATTAAATCAAAAAATAAAGAGTGCATTTCATTTCATTTCGCCGTCATCTATATAACACATAGAACTCATCATGGAAACCAAGCTACGAGAACTTCTTAAAACTTAGAAAATATTATAACGCTTCAAAAGTATAGGAGCAGAATGTCAAGATTTATTTAAGGAAATTTGAATTAAACACTAATTAAAACAATTTATAATGTTAAATTAAAACACGAAACTCTAAAGAAGGAAATTTATATTACAGCACAATTTAATTATAACCCTAGACGATGTACAATGAACGTGACGAAATTAATTTTTCAAATTATTTCGTGCCTTTTAATTAAGGTACGTGATATTTCAGGTTGCTTTGAAATAAAACGTTGTTAAAGCCCCATGAAGTTTGTAAATTTATTTTATTTTTTATAGAATAAGGGTGACAAACGAACACACAGTCCACCTGATGGTAAGTGGATGCTGTGGCCCATAGACAGATACATATATCCTCGATTAAGAATCAAAATGCAGATGCGTTGTCACCCCTGAGCACTAAGGTGGAATGCCTCGTTTTCAGTAAATAAGGGTCTCCAGATTTCTACACTCATCATACGAAACACAGCAGTATCAAGCTACTATTTTACACTGGTATTCAATGAGAGCGTGGTCCTTCCCCGGTCAAGCCGACAAATTGGCGCTACAATCATAATATAGCCGTAACGGGACTCTGCCACATATAAACACTTCAGCAATATTGCTACCTGGTGAGAGTCAACGTCACTATTATAGAGAAATGACACTGCAAGGTCAATTTTATATTATACCTCTTGCAGAATGCACGTTCCTATTGGCTTGTTACAAAAGTAATGTTTTATACAATGAGGATAAAGTAATACACAGTCCAACTAATTGTAAGTAAATGTTGTGTCGATTCGCTGCGAATTTTTAAGAAGACTATAGTCGAATGGTTAAGATTAAGAACAGAGAAACCAAAAAACCTGGGTTTGAATCGACTACCGTAGTAAACCACTACTAGGAACATATACAATTTAATGTGCAGCCGTCTTATTACTTTAGAATTAGTCACAGGTTTAAAGCTTTAATATTCAAACAGACGTTTCATTTGAATAAAGAAATCTTGTGGAAAATATGCGAACTAAACTGAGCCCACTGAAAACCAGCGCCGTTATTGAACGTATTTTGAATGTAATTTGTAAAACTACATATTTTTTATACGTAATATTTGTTTAAGGATGTTTTTTTTTTTGTAATTTTATACCTTTATTGATGTTTAGAAATATTTAAATTTAAGAGCCTTAATTATGTGCTTAGCGTGTTTGCAATGAATGTTACTTTCTTTATTTCAAAATTGTAAATTATGGAATTTGACAGAAAATGTCAAATTTCGCTGAGACTCTGATGGCTAACAATAAATCACGTTTTTTAACAAAAATGCAGAAGTTGTGGACCTGTGGTTAACATAGCATAAACTAGTTAAAAAAACCTAAAATTACTACTACTTACTATTATAAAGAGATTTCGTACACATATGTTTAGTTATGTTAAAAATCAATAAGAACATGCGTTGTTTTATATCGATTTAAGCCGCCCTCAGCAGTTGTTTTTATGGCTTCGTACACGTTGTAGTCTGCACGTACAGGCATTTAACTATTCGAGATCTTTTTTATAATGGAAATTTAATATTTTCTTTTTACATGAAGAAGGTCGATCGGGGAAGGACCACGTTCGCAAAGTATATCAGTGTTACCATTACAGTCTATAAAAAGTTATCCATTGCAGAACATAGGCCTCTCTTATAGTTATTTTATTTATTATAGGAGACATTTGCCATAATTGCCACGCTCGGCACTGTGATTGACATTTTTTTGTATAGCATTGGGTGACAAACGAGCACATGGTCCACGTGATAGTAAGTGGATGCAGTGGCCCATAGACATCCACATTTATCCTCAATTAAGGATTAAAATGCAAATGCGTTGTCACCACTGAGTACTAAGATATGCCTCTATTCCAATAAAAAGGGTCTCCGGTTCTCTACACTCACCATAAGAAACACAGCAGCATTACGCTGCTATTTACGCTGGTTTCTGTGAGAGCGTGGTCATGTCCCGGTCGAGCCGACCCATTCGGGCTACAACTATAATATAGCTGCAGCGTAGCTCTATCACGTAAAAATCGCAGTTTATTTATTTATTAGCTGTGTTTATGAAGACGCTGGTTCTCTTCTCCCTGTTTGCTTCTCTTTATCGCCATTTACGGCATCCACAGGACGATATGGGGTAATGGATATTGTTACATCGTTATTACGCGGTACCAGCGTGTAATAGCAGCATAACGCTACTGTGATTAGTCTGGTGTCTTTTAAGTACCAGAAACTTCTTTTTACTGGTAACGAAAGGAGGAGTGACAACATATTTGAATTTTGATTTCTAATCGAAGATCTCTTTACCATCAGATGGACTGTGTGCTCGTTCGTCAACGTTATATCGAGTATAATCAAAAGCTATGCAGGTCGTAGATATTAAGTAAGTCGCAGACGTCTGAATATATGTAAAAAGATAAGGTAATGATTAATTAAATTTACCCAATTATAGCGGTCTAAGACTTAGCGGTCTTACCGGTCAGCCGCCGTAGAGTCTAGATCACCAGAGGACGCCTCGTGTAGAGGCGAAACACGTGTCGTATTATCATCGATGGTGTGTCTTTTCTGGAATACTGGTGTTGAGAGTAGTGGTGCCGGGAGTAGTGGCGTTGGGAGTAGTGGTGCTGGGATTAGTGGTGACGAGATTGGTGCACGCAAATGAGGGAGGGTGGGAGGTGCTCTTCAATCCAGGTAAGACACATCATTGTATTTAGTTGGCCGATGGTTGCAAATTAATTAATATCTTTATTTTAAAATAAACATTACTAAATAAATATAAATAAACGTAAATAAGGGTCCTCATTGGGACGATCACGCCATAATCATAACAAACGGCCTTTAACCAAACATTTAGAAAGATCCTTGGGTAAGATCAATATACCTATATTTGTTTATTCTGGTCATGTAAATTGTCTATAGTTATAGAGGGCCACATTTGTATATGTTTATAAATATAGAGGGGATGGGGGAGAGCTTTGACAACTTGAACATGAGGCTTTCTTTGGGGGAGGTCTATTTTGGTTGGTTTGATAGGCCCGTTGTTAATAAATGAATGGAGAAAGATGTTCATTGAAAAAAAATTAAATTACTACTTAGTAGTTACATTGTAAATATTGTTTATTTTTAATAAAATTAAAGTAACAAACGAACTAACAGTCCACCATATGGTAAGACGCTTCTGCCATATGGTCACCAGCAAATACCTTAAAACAAAAATAGCTACGTTGTCAACAAAGATGCGTTATCAACTCTGAGGATTAAGATGGAATGCCCCACAACATAGCTGGCTCCTTATTAACTTCATTCTGGAACACAGCTGTGCAAGCACTGCTTTTTGGCGACAGAAATCGGTAAAAGGGTGGTGATGAATTGAAGCTGAAAATGAAAACAAAAATGATATAGTTTAATTTGTGTATACTAAGATAGAGAATAAATTGCGGCGGTACGACTTAAGTATCTCCAACTGTAACGAGCTTACTCCTTTTAAAAAACCAGCACGTACCTGCTATTCCCTGATGTTGCAGTTATTCATGCGTGACCGTCGACACTTACCCCAACGGAATTCTAGGTAAAATTCTCGGCCATCGGTGCAATAAAGCGACGTGGATATACTAATAAATTCGGACTAATAGTTCAACACCCCACATATATTCCAGCGCTGGGCACATTCATACTCTTATTACAATCCTTATGAAGCAGAAAAACATCATTGGCCGTGTGCCCAGATATCTTTCCTTTACTTAAAAACGTTTTTGTTAAAAAACAAGAATAATAAAAAAATACACATAAACAGCATAAAGAGCACAATATACAATAAGTAAACAAGTAGGTATAAGTAACGGGAAAATCATACTTTATTGCTTTGTGCGTCAAAAGACGGAGATAAATTTTCCCAGGAATGAGACCTAGCTAAATCGATTTTTCACCCCCGAAAACCTATTAGTTGTACATTATATCGAAATACTGGGAGCCGTTTTCAAAAATATAAACAAAACAAAAATTATTGCAAACATATATTATATATATATATATATATATATATATATATATATATATATATATATATATATATATCGTAATCGTATAATAACTACAGGATAGACGTTATTCAATATCAAAAGTATTTTTGTTTGATTAATTTATTTTTTTAACATTATGAAATGTGATTGAGGGATTTTTCAACTATCAAGAAATATCTACTTTATGAAGCAATCTATGGGGAAGGCCTGACTACCGTTACGTACCGTCACCGGACGGCGTTACCGTTACAGCATCTTAGACTACAACGGTAACGGTTACGGTATTCAGAAACACTAACAATATATACAGTTGGTTAATAAACAGAACTTTAGTTTGACACCTAATCACACGAGACTTCACACACCTCAAGCTTTAAAATAAATCAAATATCACTTAAAACTTTAAACGAAGTTCGATTAAGTTCTTCGATGTTTGTTTGTGAAACTTTTATTGGAATATCAATATTCAAACCAGTAATAAATTTGAATAAATCGGATTATTGGTATTATGACGGAAGACATTAATGGTCTTCACATTTAACGGTTGTTAAATTTAAAGAGAAATTGCGTTGAAATAAACGGATGTTTTTTGGGTGATAACAGCTTATCATCAACTTTTACGGAGTATCTTTATACTACGAGACAGAGATACTGTAACCATGTTGTGGCGGTGGCAGAATATCCACTACCCTATGTCATCCAATATATCAGTTCGACCGGGGAAAAGTGTAGGTAACCGGATAACCCCCCCCCCCCCCACGCGAACGGGTTCCCGCATTGTTGTGGCGAGGGGCTGAATAGCCGTGGCTTGATCACCCACGGTGAAATATGAGGAATCCGCATGGCTGGCCCGAAGCGAAGGGCCGACCCGAGGCGGCGACCCCAAGTGGGACTGGTGAGTTGGAGGACGAAACACAGTACAAACACACAAACCGTGTATCCGATCTGGTCACATAAATATTACATCGAGTAGGATACGTTAAGGACGGATAAGTGGTAGTGACGATGAAGATGATGACTACTTCGTAGTTCATTTTGTTCATTATTTATTATATTATCTTCGTAACCTTAGTAACGGAAGTTGTTAACTGCGCAAATGTGTACTCAAGCATATTGCATGAGGTGATCCACCATGCTGTTTTTAAAATATTATTTTTAATGATTAAACTTGAACCATACATTGTAAACTATTATATTATTGCCGTCGCATCCTTGAAAAGTTCTCCCTTTTGGTTGCGTCGCCGCGCAAGATGTTCAACCCGTGAAGCGGTTAATGCTCCTTGTGGTGGTAATTCGTAGGAAATTCTGATAGCACGATTTAAGTTTCGGTTGTTTGTCAGTCCATTTATGCTCTTATGACGCGATGGCAGTTGTGCCTTAAAGGGGGGATTTTCCAGTAGCAGCTACGTCTAATTTTTATATAAGATAAGAGGAGACATTTTATGTAAAAGAGCATGAGACTCACCTGATGGTAAGCGATTAGTGTTGCCGGTGACATCATTGTGAACAATTGCAGGTGCGTTGCTGGCCTTTTAACAACGAGTAAACTCATTTCTTGAAGGCCCTAAGACCATATCGGCTTGTAAACTATTATATACGGAGTGATGGGGTCTCTTACGTCATCAACAAACATGCAAGCTTCTTAATTTTATCATTATCATAACAGCCTCTTGCAAGTTAATTCTGAACATAGGCCTTCGTTGAGGAATGTCAAAATACCTTTAACTGCGCTTAGTATGAGGCTGCTACTGAAAATCTTTTCTTCCTTCTCAAAAAATAAAAAAAATCCGGACAAGTACATAAGAATTTAGATTCTACATGCTTTTAAAAAGCTTAGCTTCTTATTATTATTTATTATATTTAATACAAAAACAGGAATTGATTTAAAATATGAATTCAAACTAAGTGTTTATAAAATCAGCCTTCCAGGCTAATAACTTTATTTAAGCTACGCAAAACCAGACTTTACGTCTAAAAGCAAAGTAAACAAATTGGTGTGTTTATTAAAATGTAATACTGATATTGAAATATTATACATAACAAGTCCATAAAGAGCACGGTATCATGGAAATTTGATCGATCCACGCACTGCGCATGTCACAAGGGCTCTATGCAGATATTTAGATTATATAAAGCGGTAAATAACCTTAAAAGTTATGAGCTGCCCTCCCCACGAAAGGGGAGGAACGTAATTTAAAGTTATTGTATCTTGCAATATGCGGCATGCGATAATTTTATTTAATAGACAGTGTTTGCGGTTTTGTTTTCAACCATGACGCACGATAACCTGATAGTAAAACACAACTCATTTTTATCCACACCTTTTCATGTTAATTTTTGATTTGGCGTGGTTAAGGATCAAATTAAATATGGAAGATGTTGTCGGTTGAGTTAAGAATATAGTTTAGGCTAGCTAATAGACGACATAGGATGAGTACGATACAACCCAATTTAAGCACACAAAGATTTAGCGGTAAATTATCAACGAGCCTTTATGTTAGATGAAATTTCGTTCTTTATTAGTTAGAAGGTTTGAGTATTATGAAATATTACTGATAACAGCTAAATAAAAAAACGCGATTGCCAACCCACGTGGACCCCATCGAAATGTATGTTGATGCTGTGGTCCAAAGATCCAGGTCACGCTGCATAATACAGCTTATGGTAGTAGCCACAGAGTTATACAAAGTTGTAGCACGAATCTGTCGGCTCGACTGGGGAAGGATCACGCTCCCACAAAAATCTAGGGTAAAAACCAGATTATTGCTGCTGTGTTCTATATGGTGAATGTGAAGAACTGAAGACCTTATTTATTCGAAACGAAGCATTCCATCTTATTCCTTAGGAGTGACAACGCATTTGCATTTTGATCTTAATCGAGGGTAGATGTAGATGTCTATGGGCCACAGCATTCACTTACCATCAAGAGGACTATGTGCGTTTTTTTAAAAATAAAATATATCACTCTTATTTTATTTTTAAAAAAACCTTGATTACGAAGCAAAATGCAGGTGCTTTATCGCGTTGTCAAACGCTCTCTGGTTCTCGGTACAAGAAACACAGCAGTATTATGCTACATTTTATAAGTTAAATTTTACTTATTGCGATAATGTAGCACAAAATAGTTATTAATTATAAAAGAACTATTCTCGAAAACTCGAAAGTATTCAACCGTTAATAATTGAGTGTTCAGAAGCTAAACATATTATTGTTACAATTAGATAATCAAGTAATAATAAGATTAAAAATTAATAATATATTATCACTATTATTATTACAGCCTATCAAAAGTCCACTGCTACAACATTTCACCATCGCAAATCGCGACAAAACTCGCGATACCATCCCTACCATCTGGATATATGGTGGTCCACCACCGTGCGATTTAAAAGAAGTTTTCTTCTTCGCACAATTTCCTTGTGGAATCGACTACCACCAGAGATTTTTTTGGACCGATACTACTTAGAGACCTTTAGGAAAAGAGCTTAATTTTTTTTTAAAGTATGTCAACGCATCTGCAATCCCCTGGTGTTGCAGTTGTTCATGGGCGGCGGCAATCAGTTACCATCAGGTGAGCCGTGTGCTCGTTTGCCCTATCCTATAAAAAAATAGGTCTCCCCCATATATTGCCTCTGGATGATTTGAAATATCTGGGGATATTTGCCATAGTTGCTACGCTGCTGGCAAGCGGGTTGGCAACCGCAGTTTTTTACTTTTAGTCTTTATAGAAGTCGCTTCTCCCACCTGATTTGTATCCCTGTGTCGGTTCTTACGACACCCACAGGATGATATGGGGTAGTGGATATTCTTACACCACCACTACTCAGTTCAATAAAAACATTTTCGTGTGGATCAATACCACCAAGAGATAACAATCGGAGTTTCCCTTGTTTTTATTTTGTGTTGACACATTCCTCGCCGGTGTTACAACATTGATACCCCGCCAGAATAAAAATACGAGTATTATATTTATTTCACTATCTCACACTGTGAAGATGTAAAATTTCATAGTGTTAGTCGAAATCGTGGTAGTAGATTGTATATAATATTGAAAGTAGATGTTAAATAAGATGCCAGCTATCTTCTCATTGAAATTTACATGTTTTTTTGATTTCAATAGCTTCGCGAATCATCCTTGGAAGGTGTCCGTTGTCAATGTCCTTTAGCAAGGATTTGTGGTCCATCAAATCTAATGTAGTGACGGGGACGATCCTGTACGTGTTCACAGACTACAAACTTCCCGGAGCGTCGATTCATCACATCAGTTAATTTAATATTATATTTATTTCTTTAAAGTTAATGGTACACAGAGTGGACTTAATGCCATGAGGCATTCTCTGCCAGGTTCTCTGCTAGGCATCCTATAATTAATAAAATTAAATCTCAACCTATGCATACAACTGCAAGGCTTTAAGATACCATAAGTTTTTATTGCGTAGAGCGGACTAAAAATTTATAATTTTAATCTGGAGGTAGCCGTGGTAGGTATGACATTGGGCCCACCAATAATCACCGCCCAGTTATTGGTGCTATATGGTGATTGAAATTTCGGAATTAAAAAATAAGTTAACATACGCGATAAAATCCGTAAAACCTAGTTTCATTTACATATGTAGTTTCCGCGTAAAAATTAGAAATCATTACGTAGATGTTAGTTGCAATTGAAGCTTATAACAGCCTTAAAAAGGAAGAAAGGGTTTCGAGTGGCAGAGTAAGTGTTGTAGAGATGAACTAGAGCATTTATTGTCCTGATTTCCTATGAATAACTTTTATCTGAGGATTGAAAAGTCAGTCCTTAAACGAGCAATAACATCCTTTGATAGTGAGAGACGCTGTGAGTCGTAGCGAGAACTATTAATCAATGATACCCCACTTAGTTTGTCCACTTCAGTTTTTTACTTTTAAGCAATTTGGCGTATGGCTGTTGCCGTATTGCATATTGATTGGTGTCATGTTTTTAGTGACACTCACGAGATTAAGACAAATTAGAATATATACTCAGAATTATCAAAATCGGCCCACGCGTCTGGTTTCTAGAGCGCCACAAAGGAATTGTACATACATATATAGGCTGATAAACATATACTGTATCTCTGTAGTACAGAAAGAATTGTTCACAATAACAGTACTTTATGTACTATAGTGATCGGCTAGCATAAAAAATGTATTATAGTGCCACCAACTTTACTGTTCAGTATTCAGAGTCGCTAGCTTACTACTGCCACTTAAGAAATTTACATTTATAAATATTTATTTGTATTTTTCACAATCAAATCAAACAAACACACAGCATAAACCTTAATCTAAACATCACGGCACAGAATAAATAATAGCTTACAGCAAAATGTCATTTATAAAATGGCGGCCTTAGTTCTAATTTTGTCCACCTGAACAGATAAGTTGGTGGCACTGTATATATACTATTTTATTTATAATATTTTTTTTTTTAACAACAGATCTTTAAAACAGACAGATAAATAATAGTTCAGAAATGTTTAAAATGGCGGCCTTAGTTCCAATTTTGTCCACCTGAACAGATAAGTTGGTGGCACTGTATATATACTAACTTAACAAAATTTAATTTATAAATATTTATTTGTATTTTTATAAAAAAAGCTTCTTAGAAGAAATTTTCTTCATTTAAATGGTTTTTTATAAGCTGTATATATACTAACTTAACAAAATTATATTCAATCTTTTTATAAGTAAAATCGTTTAGTTTTTCTAATAATAAAACAAGGAAAATACAATGACCCAGAATTTCTTGCTATTCTTCTTCGTAAAAATATTTTTCTGTAAAATTTTTTTTTGTTAAATTAGAACGACAAACTAGCTGAAATTTCATCTGATGGACACTGGATTTGTGACTTATAGACATAAAAATCTATCCTCTATTAAAGATTTTATCGAACGTAGTTTTAACGAATCACAATCGGTAAAATTAAAAATTTTGTACAACCGACTTCAATATAAATAAAATGAGAACATCATCAATGTAGTCAAAGTCAATTAAATACGCATTATTAGGGATAACTCAAAACTACTGGTCAGATCACACATGAGACAGCAGACAGATATGAGAAGCCTATATAAGGTTCACCTACAGAACAGTTCTGTTACCTCAGAACATATAAAAAATACAATCGAATTAAGAACTTTCTCCTTTTTTTGAAGTCGGTTAAAATGCATGATGCAAGATGGAATACCCCGTTTTCAGGAAAAAGGATCGCCGGTTCTCTACACTTATAATATGAAACAAAGAGAATTTTAACAATTAAGTGATATTCATACTTTTATTACACCTCTTAGGACACCCCGGGATAAAATAGGGTTTTAGGACTCTCGTAATTTTATATTTAATAATAACCGCTACAAGTAACTAAGGCCAGCCAGTTCTTATCTAACGCATGCAAAATTTGATGGAAATTGACCCGGTTTGCATCCGATAATAACATTCCAGACTAACTCGAACAATATTGATTCAGTGCATTCAACTTTATGATAAAATTTTATTCTGCTTTACAGTTTTGAACTTTAAAATATCATTAAACGGATTTTATTGCATATTATTTTAACATTTTTTGTTTTTTTTTTTTATGTATGACATTTTTACAAAATATATTTGTTTATCGAGAAAAAAACGAGTTATATCATCAACATAACGCTAGAATCCGGTAGGTGATGCTGTAATCAATCATCTATTAATGACCTAGAAATAATTATTGCGGGTCTATATGTCTATACAGTAACAATTTATTTTTATAAAACACCTCCACGATATAGGAGAAAAGTCATGTTTCGCTTACTGAACGAAGTTTTTTTAAAAAAATATATTTTTGTAATTCTCAATTTTTAATCGAGTTTAAAGAAACAACAACTATTTCTTATTATATATTCACCGAATTCTAGGTAACGAATAAATCAATTTAAATTATTCGTTTTATTAAATAGGTCATATTTAAGGGGTGGTTCCATATAAATATGAAGAAAAAATCCGATCTCAGAGGGTGGAAAGTTTTTAATGGCACATACGTGGTAAAGCAACACTGCAGCTATATTATGGTTGTAGCATTAATGGGTTGACTCGACCGGGGTAGGATCACGCTCTCACAAAATACCAGCGTAAAATAGCAGCTTAATTCTGATGTGGTGAGTGTAGAGAACCGGAGACCCTTACTGGAAACGAGGCGTCCTCAGGTGTGACAACGCTTCTGCATTTTGATTCTTAATGCATGCTCGTTTGTCACCCTTATTCCATTAAAATAAAAAATAAAAACGACGATATACCCTGAACTTTTAATATTCCGCAGACTCGACGACTTCCAGCCTCCCGAACAAGCCGGTTTCCGAAAAGGCTTCAGTACCATAGACCACATACATACCCTGCGGCAGATTGTACAGAAGACTGAAGAGTACAATCTGCCACTTTGCCTGGCGTATGTGGACTATGAGAAAGCCTTTGATTCCGTCGAAATTTGGGCGGTGCTACAGTCCCTTCAGCGGTGCCAAGTTGACTGTCGGTATATCGAAGTGCTGAAGTGTTTGTACAGTAGGGCTACGATGGCTATCCGAGTACAGAACCAGAGCTCGAAACCTATCCAACTGCAGAGAGGTGTAAGACAGGGTGACGTTATATCCCCGAAACTCTTCACCGCTGCATTGGAAGACGTTTTCAAGCTACTGGACTGGAAAGGATACGGTATTAAAATCAATGGCAAGTACATCACTCACCTTCGATTTGCCGACGATATAGTCCTTATGGCAGAATCGCTGGAGGATTTAAGCACTATGCTCAATGACCTCAATAGTGCCTCCCAACGGATAGGTCTTAAGATGAACATGGACAAAACAAAGATCATGTTTAATGTCCATGTCACACCTATGCCGGTAGTTGTTGGGAGCACTATGCTCGAAGTTGTTGACGAGTACGTTTACCTGGGACAAATAGTCCGACTAGGTAAGTCCAACTTCGACCGAGAGGTCAATCGACGGATTCAACTCGGTAATGATGATGATGATGATGATGATGATGATGATGATGATGATTTAATATTCCTTGGACCACTCAAAATAATAAAATAATTAAACTTTTAATAAAAAGTACAAATTGGCTTCAAAACCAAAAACAATATTTCTACATTATAGCTTCTGAAGTCGGGGCTTTTATTTTTCAATATACCATATCTCAGCCCCGACTTCAGAAGCTATTATGTGGATATTACTTTATTTTCTTTTAGTCTTGGTCGGTTTGTACTTCTTTTTTTATTTTTTTTTATTTATTTATTCAGGATAACAACAGCTTATTAATACTTATACAATATTACTTAAATTATTAAACATGAAAAATCCAACTATAGTTATCTCCAAAGTAGATAACCAAACATACGAGTAACACTGTAAATCTAATACAATACAAAATAAAATCGGTAAAAACTATTACTAAACATTAACAAATTAATTGAATTATTAATATTACCTTCGTGACGTACATAAATATACAAATACAGATGTATATACGTACAAAAGACATACATAATTACACTTACAAACACGCACATATGAATATATAAATGCAAATATATTTTGGTGTTATTGTCATCATAGAATATAGATAAAAAATTAAAAAGAGACACTAATATATACATACATACATACGTACACAGATACACACACACATATATATTTATACATACATACACATATATATATATATACCTACATACATACACATACATATTACATATATATACATAAATACATACATTCACACATACATACATACATATATATAATATACATACATAATAACAGTATTAAACGAGGGCACGAATATTGATTTGAGTACTATTTTAATTACAATTTACTGATTACCTTCAGCTGGATAGAATAAAAACTTGTTAATTTTATTTTTAAATCCACTTTTAGTATTATTAAAAGGATCAATTGCGCTAAATTTTTTGTCGTAAGTTGCTATTAAACGCGTTAGAACATTGTTTTTCCCATAATTGGTCAGGTGAAAGGGGATGTAAAACAAAGAGTTTCTGGTATGTCCGGTACGTTTCAATGGAACATTAAATTTAATAAAAGCCAATAAGTCAGGGCAGTCAATTCCTCCGTGTAATATATCGAATAAAAGCCCCATATCCAGCAGATACGTCTTCCTTCAAGCATTAACAGACCGTAAAATCTGCAATCGTCTCGATATGAAGAGCCAGAACGTCTAAATTTAAAATTTAAATGGGAAACGAACTTATTTTAAATCCTTTCGTTTTATGAACATATTTAGCATAAAATGGTGACTATATCTGAGAGGCGTACTCTAATATAGATCTTACATATGCGAAATATACTACTTTTAGGCTTTGAAAATTATAAAAAGGAAGACAAGTTCTAGCTACAAATCCCAAATTGCGAAACGCTTTACTGCAAATAGCATCAATATGCTCATTCATTGACATACGGGAGTCAAAATATACGCCAAGATCGCGCACCACCGTAGTCCTCTCGATTATAACACCATTGAAATTGTATGAAAAAACTATGGGATTATTTTTCCGCGTACATGAAATACACTGACACTTACGAACATTTACCGTGATTTTATTAGCGACATAGTAATGGTATAATATATTTAAGTCATTTTAAATTAGTTCACATCCCTTGATAGTGCGTACACGCAGATATATTTTTTTATCATCAGCATAAAGTAAATGTTGGGAATTTTTTATATATTGACATATATCGTAAATATAGGCGTTGTTAAATAGAGGACCAAGGTGGGAGCCTTGAGGAACACCAGAGGGAACCGTTACGAAATCTGACCTATAACCGCCTAGAACCACAGCTTGAGAGCGGTTAGTCAAATACGATCTAATCCATCTCAGTAAGTCCCCATGAATGCCGAGAGACTGCAGTTTCTGAAGAAGTATGAAGTGATTCACACGGTCGAAGGCTTTTCCAAAGTCGGTGTAGATCACGTCAACTTGACTTCCACCTTCCATTTCATGAAGAACGTAATTAGTGAAATTTGCAAGATTGGAAATAGTAGAACGCTTTTTCAGAAAACCATGTTGCGTACTCGGGATGTGTCTAATTATTGTAGCATAAATTTTATTAAAAATAAGTCTCTCAAATATTTTAGCAATTGTACTGAGGATAGAAATTGGACGGTAATTATCAATTTTTGTTTTAGAACCTTTTTTATGAACCGGTATTATATATGCCTTTTTCCAAAGTGTGGGAAACACACATTCTCTGAGGAAAAGCTTAAAAAGCAACGTAATTGGGTAACTAAGGCTCTCGGCGCAGGCTGACAGAAAAACTGGAGGTAGGTTTCCTCCCCGGCCGCCGCGGGAGACGCCCCGGGCCCGCGCCTACGGTGGCCGGGGGCCACGACGTAGCCCCCCCGGCCACCGTAGGCGCGGGCCCGTGGACGGCGAGCAATGGGTAGCTCGCCGTCCGTCCGTCTAACGACGACAGGCCGTGTCGACGGCGCGTTTTGTTCCATGCGCGCCTCAAAGAGCTGTCAGCAGCGTGAAGGGGCCCGTAAGGGCCAACGCCTGCCGGGGCTGCGGGCTGTTCGAAAGAGATACCGCGGCTCCGGAACGTAAGGGCACTGAAGGAACACGGATGGTTTTTAGTCAGTAAAAGTCTGACACTCCCTTACGCTCCACCCAGAGCGAAAGGGGTCATTAGATGATTTTCCATCCACAAAAAAAAAAAAAGGGTAAAATTATGAGGATAATCAGATCTTCCCTATTTAGACTTAATAAATTTCCAGAAATACTTAGGCGAATTCTTTAAATTTTTCTCAGTATTACGAATAAAATCATCAAAACATTTTTTTGTTCTATGTATTCTATCCCTGAGAAGTTTAAATTCCTCATAATCACGAGGGTTGTTAAATTTTTTCCATTTTTTGTGTGCCTTAAATTTTTCACGAATTATTTTAATAAGTGCGCGGCTGTACCAACACGGGTAACGATTACTAATTTGGGAAGATAGTGGTACAAATAAAGTAAAACATTCGTGGAGTTTTTCATAAAAAATCTCAACGGCTTGGTCGACTGTATTTGTGTTTAATAATAATTGATCCCAGTCTAGTCTTTATAAAAAGTTATTTATGTTAACATAATTACATTTTCGGAAATTGTATTTTGAGTGAAAATATTCTTTAAATGGTTTTACAAAAATGTCTTGTATATCAATGGTAAAAGGTGGGTGTAAGGTGTCGACTTTAGACAAAGGGTCAGAATGGTTGATTTCCAAGCGTAAGTTTGAGAAACATAGATCCAGTATGTTGTTACAACGGTTGGGGAGCAAATTATATTGATTCATGCCAAAAAACATAAATCCTCGGCCAAAACACTAGCAGCTTTTTGAATATCAGCTCGGCCAGAATGTATTGTCGACCATCCTGAGGAGCTCCATTTTAAACAAGGTACGTTAAAATCGCCAACTATAAGATAATGGTCAGAGGGTGCCAGTAGGTAAAAGCGTTCAAAGTTGTTTCGGAATTCATAAATACAATCGGTTAATATGTTATCATCTGGTGGTATATAAGCTAAAATAATATTCAAGTTACAATTTGAATTGAGAAAACGTGCCGATAGACTCAAACATCATGATTCAAATCCTTTACAATCCCAATCATTACGACGCGTAGCGCATAGTTCTCTCCGAGTACAGATCATTACCCCGCCACCCGTCCTTTTTTCCGTTGTTGCTAAGTCACGGTCCAGCGAAAAATATCGAACCTACCATCACAAACCTCGCTATCAAAAATATCACTCTGCAGCCAAGTTTCAGACAACAGTGTTAAATTATCACACGATAAAATATTATTATACAAATCTAAGCATTTCGTACGGAGGCCACGAGCGTTTTGGTAAAAAATATTTAACTTAGTAATATTCATAGTTAAGGAATAAATATGAACTTAAAAAAGTTTTTTCATTAACTTCCCATATACTCGAGCCCCAATGTCAAATAATAATTAACAACAGTAATTAATTGGTATTTTATATGTCTTAAAAAACCAAAACTTAATTTGATTGTATAAGTATTAAGGACGTATGAAAAATAATTAACGGTTAGGTAAAAATAAGTATAAATGTTTATATTCTCAAAGTTAATCGTAGGAGTATGTTCCAAGTTTAACACTGGTTCGAAATTGTAACGATTTACAGAATAATATTTAAAAGTTTGTGGGAAATAGGTAGAATAGAATACTATTATAGAATATATAAATAACAACAATAAAATAATATAATATGCGAAACTAGATAAAAACAAATGGAATAAGATGATAATAAAAATATTATAACAACATAACAATATTCCTTACCGTAGGATGTGGTACATAACATTATAAGTAATAACAAGCATTAATAAATCATATAATGACTACGAAGACACATTAGTTGAGCAAGTTTAATGAAGAATAAACTATAAAATAGTCAAATTACTTTTTGAAGATCTACAGAGTTTTTATACATAAGGACGGACTAATATCATTCTTCCTAACAAAAATCTTGCCATCACGTAACCATACAAATTTGTATTGAGCGATTTTTGTTTTATCCCTTGTACTTTTATATAATAACTTGTTGGCTGGTGTGAGATGTTTATCTAAGTAAATCTTCTTCATTTCACCAGGAAAACCTATATCACACATCCTCAGTCCTTTCTCTTAGTCCCGTAATAATTGAGAACTCAGCTTTACGACAATAGCTTTTGGACGTCCAGAAACCGCATTAAATGGGCGAGTCCTAGTAATATGGATAACGTCAGTAGAAGACAGCTCAACTCCCAGAAAATTAGTAATATTACTTAAATAAAGGGACAGGTCTTCATTTGACTTTTCAGGGATGCCAGATATCTCAAGATTATTCCGTCTGGCCTGTTGTTACAAGTACTGAATTTTTAATTCGAGATTTTGTATCTGAGTGGATAATTCAGTGTTTTGAGAACTACAAACTTCTAGTGCTTGTAAACGGCTATCAAATAGGTCCTGTCTCTGAGAGGAACAGCTAAAAGACTTCTCCATTTCTGTGAGACGTGTATTTGTTTCAGATAGCGATTTCTTCATTATGTCGTTATCGTCTGTCAATTGTTGTAAACAACTATTAATCTGAAATAAGTTTGAGGTAATATTTGACAGCTGATTGGTTAATGCCGAGTTAATAGCTTCAGAAATACTGTTAAAAATTTTCCATTTTATTTTCCATAATTTCGTCTGTTGCTCGAACCTACGCTCGAAATACGCGAACGTATCTTCACCAATTTCGCATTCTGGTTGCTTACGTTTACGTATATTTACCAAAAATTCTTTGTCTACCGACACCGATATGTCAGGATTCGATGAGAATTTGTTATGCGGCGTGCGCTGGAGTGCCATTGTATATAACAAACGCAGACACGACCAATATTAGATTCTCAGTTTGCAGAAGACAAAGACGAAAAATAGCAGCTGTTGTCATCTCGCGGGGGTGAGGTACCCCTCGGATACGACCAGGAGCAGCGGCGCGAGAGAAGGTAAGAAACACTGGTTTGAGGAGTATTAATAATTTGATGCCACTTAATTGCACGCAAAAAACAACTGTGTTGCACTACTAATTAAACTGATATTAGTAAAAAGATTATGAATAATAGCGCGGAGCAAAAGTTGTACACAACCACTCTCTTTACTAGCCGAACGTTAAAAAAGCTTCTTATTAGAAAATAGTCGTACTACTCTAACTCGTAGATTTTTTAAATCGATATAGATTATAAACAATACCTGTTGAAATTCATTATTATGTTTAATTTACCACTGGTTGTTAAAATACCTCTGTCCTGGGAAGAACCAGCACGAAACCAAGCGGGACTTTTTTTTAAGAACAACATGACGAAATATCGTGGTAGCGACCATCTTATTCTAAAGGGCTATTTTCATCCATAAATTCTTTAAAATTGTAACAACCCTTTTTATAAAGTCTTTGTTTAGTTTATTTTTAACATGGCAGTGGACAAGTTTTGTATATTTTTTTGAGATTTTTTTGCAAAATTTACACATTTTGCTTTAAGAATAAACTACTGCTTTTGTGGATCGATTCGAGTAACTAGCACTACTAGCGTTTGTATGTTCTTAGTAATTAAAGTGTGAATATGACGTAATTGTTTAAAACTACTTATGTTTTTGTGTACATACATTTCATTTCGGTAAATGTACTGAGGGGCTAAAGATAATATATATCTTCTGGTCTACCTGACTCATACATGGGCGGAGGCAGTAGAGTTCAAGGGGGAGACATTGGCCGTTAGTTTGGATATTGCGAAGGCCTTCGATCGGGTTTGTCTCAAAGCGCTTCTTTCGAAGCCCCTTCCTATGGGCTTCCCGAGAAATCGTGCAATTGGATAACCAGCTTTCTTGTGATCCAATCTAGTCCAGTTTAACCCTCAAAACACACAAGTTTGCGCGTTAACCGCTAAAAAGAACACCTTTGCGTATCTCCTCAGTTTCAAGGCACTCCACTTGTTGCCTCAGCCAGTATCGAAATCCTCGGCGTCGACATATCGAGTGACGTGCAGTTTCATGGTCACTTGGAAGAGAAGGCCAAATTGGCCAGATTTTTACGTGGTAGAGCCATTCTGCAGTTATATTAATAGTATAGTTGTAGCACGAATGGGTCGGCTCGACCGGGGAGGAACCACGCTCTCACAGAATACCAGCGTCAAATAGTAGCTTAATGCTGCTGTGTTTCGTATGGTGAGTGTAGAGAACCGGAGACCCTTTTTACTGGAAACAAGGCATTCCACCTAAGTCCTCACGGGTGACAACGTATCTGCATTTTGTTTCGTAATCGAGGCCAGATGTAGATGTCTCTGGGCTACAGCAACCACTTAATCAGGTGGACTGTGTGCTCGTTTGTCACCCTAGCCTATAAAAAAAATCTTCCTTCTCTTGCATCGTGACAAATTCTAAGATACTTAATTCTTGGATTTTGTATTGGTGTACTTCTTTTTCTTTATAATATTTTTCAATAATCTCAGTCTTTGTCCTATTTTATCTACTTCCACACGTTTAACTTATTTCTCATTCTCTATATTTTTCTTTGTTTGATTTTCCAATTTTTGTTTTTCGGGAAACTTCTTAGTATAGTGTTAATTTTTTAACATAGGGTTTTTATAGGAGGTTGGAGATAAGGGTAAAATTATAGTATCAGAAAAAGGCTGCACATGTATATCTTGGACATGACCATTGCACAAATATTGCACTCTCAGATGTGGCCCAAAATTTTTCCCTATGCACAATCTGAGCAGATTTGAAATGAACTGCTTTTTCCATATTTGTGGTCGGAGGCTTTTGTGTAAAGACCAACAATATCAAATCATCAAATGTGCTAATTTTTGGCCCCAGGGTTATTAACCATATGCGTTAATCACCCTAACAATACTGTTGACAATATTGTTGTTAGTTATCTTCTCTAAATTGTGGAACATAACTGCCAGGAGTTTTCCATGCTATTTGTCTAGGTACCGCGTTTACCACTTGTGCATTGACCCACTTCTTTTAGGCGTGTATTTCTTTTCCGTTTTTTTTTCTAAATACAGCATATAAAATAGAAAATTATATATTATGTATTTTATTTATTTATGATACCGTTTATTGTGCACAATAAACAAACAAAGCGACAGACTAGGCACTATTGCGGACTTCAGTACCCCATCTCCATGTTCGCTATTAACCCAATCACAGCTTTTGTACACGTGAAATATTTTTGAGTATATGATATTTCATGCGATTTATTTTTTGCTACAGATTTAATAGTGTATCCCTTATGCTTCTGTGGCAGAAGTATCCTTTCAGTTATACATATATCACTGCATATACTTATTGAAAATAGCCATAAATTATAAGAAAATCCGTAAAAAAGTTTGTCTGTACTTACTTACCTTGAAGTTCGTGGTCGCCCTTTCTTTCTTTTTTCTTTCCTTCCTTCGTAACTACCGTCCGTACACTAAAGATGATGGATGCAAAAAAAATTCAGACGCGAAGAAGGCTGACCTACTAGAAAGAATTGCATCCGGAATTATCCGGTATTCGCAATCACTCCACTCTCCCCTATCTAACGATTTTTGCTTATCAGTATATGATGCAAACTATATCAGTGGTTAATCCCATGATGAAGATTAATTATCATTATAAAATGGTTAGTCAATCTGTTTAAATTATTTATAGTAATATAAAATATTTATAGACAAAAGGGCATCCGGTGTGCTCAGCGCTTTTCAAGCCTGTCTGTTTTTTTATGGGATAAGGGTGACAAACGAGCACACAGTCCAATAAGCAACAGTCAAATAATCGCTCGGTTGTGCCGTCTGCCGCAGAGAAATGGATATCCTGTGTGGTGTCCACGTTGTAAAGTTATATTTGTGATTTATGTTAGGAATAAAAGATCTTTCGTAATTACCCTAGGGGATTCGCCGTTACCCTAATTGGTCTTCGTATTTACCCGATATGCACCAGGTAATTACGGATTGCAAGCTTTTTTTGAAATATTTATATATAGTTGATGAGTTAAAAATAAAATATTATGTTAATTTTGTAATGATATGATCAAAGTTTAATTATATGGAAAGATTATTGCTAATGTAACTTTTATTGTAATATTAAGTTTCCCCATTCTCTCCCACTGGTTTATTTAAAAATGCTCCAACATTTTTCATGTAACAGACTTTTAAATAGAATTTTTGGGTCTACTGCATTTTCTTGAGAGATTTTCCCTTCGTTTTAGCCTAACACAATAACTTTAATATTAACGCTAATATTAAATGTGTGAATACACTTACTTACCTATTTGTCCCGTCAAATGGCAGTGCTTGTACTAATGTGTTCCAGTCTGAAGGGTATTGAGAGCCAGTATAATAACAGATTGTGAGGCATTCCATTTAAGCATTCTCATTCTATCTTTGTATGAAGTTAGCTCCAATGTGTCCATGGACTACATTAGCCATTCACCATCAGGGGGACTGTAAGTTTCTTTGTCAATTTAGACTTGTAAATGTTGATTTTAGCAATTATATACGAGTTTCCACTACCCTATATCATCCAGTCGGTTTCGTAAGACGCAAAAGAGATAAGATGTAACAAAAGACGATCAGCACCGTCTTTTTTAAAACAACTGAAAATGATAAAAAAGCCGGCAGATTGCCAACAAGTCTGCCAAGAATGGTGATTTTAGCTAAATTCAAGTAATCTATGAATGAATGTAATGTCATCTGTAGTTAAGCAGTGGGCTTGTGACAGGCTGTAATGAAAGAATTAATGAAACGCGAAGCGCGCAGTTATATTAGTAGTATAGTTGTAGCACGAGTGGGTCGGTTCGACCGGGGAAGGACTACGCTCTGACAGAATACATAAAATAGTAGCTTAATGCTGCTGTGTTTCGTATGGTGAGTGCAGAAAACCGGAGTCCTTTTTTTACTGGAAACGAGGCATTCCATCTTAGTCCTCACGGGTGACAACGCATCTGCATTTAGATACGTAATCGAGGCTAGATGTAGATGTCTATTGGCCACAGTATCACTCACCATCAGGTGGACTGTGTGCTCGTTTGTCACCCCGTCCTATAAAAAAAGATCAATTAAGAATAGAGACATTTCAACAGTAGCTCTGATTGTAAGTGGATGCTATGGATCATAAATATCCACACCTCTCCTTCATTAGGAATTATAAAAATAAAGGTGTGTGTAACTGTGAATATTTAGATGAAATACCTTATAGCCAGTAAAAAATGGCTACGGTTCCCATCACTCACTATAGCATTGTGCTGCTATATCTTAACGGCATTCTGTGAGAGAGTGGCCCCTCTCCGGCGTGGTTTAAATTATAGTAATAAATGTAGAGTAGTTAACAAGTACATATTTATAGTAGTTCTACATTATTACGAGTAATTTCAATAAGAGTATCGAATAATAAAATTAATTTTTGTTTTATTCCTGGCTTGTTGAGCAGAATCGCTTAATTGTAATATAAAACATCTTTTGTAATATTTATTGACTTTATTTTATGTTAACTATGAAATAAAGTGTTCTATATATGCACCGAGTACAGACTATAGTATAGTGATATAGAGTGGGTCGCGCTCTCGAGTCTCGGCTTCGTTGAAATCTTTTTCTCTTCAACCCCTATACACGTAAACGTTACTATACAGTACGTATTTCCTTTGTTTACTTAACACTTAGACCGACAGTAAACAAAATTCTAACTTTACAAAATGTTTTGTATTTATGTGTTTATCTAAGAACAGACAGAGGGGTTTTATAGTAATACATTGTAATTAAGAAGAGTAAAATTACTAAAAAATTAGGATATGTGTCAATATGTTTTGATTGATTGATATAAAAAAGTTACAGCCTTTTTTTTAAATTTTATTGCTAAAAGTAGGCCTTATCCTATTTCTGAGACACCACCGGGCTCTCCCCATGGTGTCCCCATGTCTTCGATTTTTTTTTATTTTGCGGTCATGCAGATTTTCTCTTAATGTTTTTCTTAACCGCCGATCACTTAAAAAATCATCACTTTTCAAATAACTTATAACCGATTGACTGAATGAGCTGTGCAAATTGTGTGATTTTTAAATATATGTATTTCTTTTTGAATTGTCTGTTGAGTGTACGTCACGGTAAAAGCACGTTTATATTGTATTCTTCATAGAATACTATAATACACGCTAGAATTGCTGTCAACGTCATTTTGTACGAGAGCCGGCGTCGCCGGGAGCACACATACAATCAATTACGTCATATTATCCCTACTAAAAACCCGATTCGCTGTATTGGATGAGTAAATTTAAACATTTTAGACTAGATTAATGTTCAAGATCATCTATAAAAAATCGTTTATTTATTTTAATACATATTTTATTTGTAAATAGTGTGCAATTTGGCATTTTTTAAATAATTTGCATGCGAAATTTGGAAACGATTGTAACGTCAAAACACATCTCGTGTTGACATTGATGCGTGTGAATTGACATGTTAGTGACATTTTAGTGACTACACGGTCTCCGCCCACTCCCCCGTTCTATTATGTATGTATTATAGTATTCTATGGTATTTTGTATAAATCTGTGTTGTTGGATATCATTAAAGTTGAAAGTGAAATACAGTTGGCTTAATATACAAACTTTAAGTAAAAACACGGTCGAGTTTGGAACTCTGGGCGAACACTTAAGATAATTTAACACATTTTATTGCATAATTTTTTTACATACTCTCATATCCAATTTTGATTAAGTTTCTATTTATGGCTATAGCTGGCTGATTTGAACAACCGCAATAAGTTCCGAATACTCTCAGAAGATTTCACACTGTGCAAAACATATGGATTGATGTATCATAACATAATATCGCGTAGATTAAAAAAAAAAGTATCGTAAGAGGCGACAGAGGGACACAAACCAAGAGATAGGCAGCAACGTCTTCCTTTGCGTTCTGTTGCCGTTCTGGTTTACAATTAAGAACTTGCTTTTGATTTGATAGAATCAGGCGTTACTTTGCGGAAATCCATTATAATAAAGATATTAATTAATTTGCAACCTTCCGCTAACCAAATACAATGATGTGTCTTACCTGGATTGAAAAGCAACTCCCGCATTTCCTCAATTGCGTATACCAATCCCGTCACCACTAATTCCAGCACCACTACTCTCAAGCGGCCAGCCGCCGTAGAGTCTACATCACCTGAGGATGCCTCGTGTAGAGGCGAAATACGTGTCGTATTGTCGTCGATGGTGTGTCTTTCCTGGAATATTGGTGTTGGGAGTAGTGGTGCCGGGAGTAGTGGTGTTGGGAGTAGTGGTGACGGGATTGCTGCACGCAATTGAGGGAGGGCGGGAGGAGCTCTTTAATCCAGGTAAGACACATCATTATATTTAGTTAGCGGAAGGTTGCAATATAATTAATATCTCTATTGCTTTTGATTGCCAATAAAACGAAATGAATTTAAGTTGACTGATAAAATACATGAATTAGAACATTTCATATTTTTTTGTATAACCTATGGAATAGGAACCTCATATTGAGGCCTTGTCAAGGAGACTAAGTTCCGCTGTGTATGCGGTAAAAAACATAACATAATTGGTAACAGACAGAACGACTGGTTTATTTCAGCTATTTCCACAGTGTTATGTCCTATGGATTATTATTGTTCAGAAAGTAACTGATACTAAACATATATTTACACCGCAGAAAAGATTTGTACGTGCTATTTATAATATTAAACCAAGGGACTCACTTTGAGACCTTTCTAAAGAAATAAACATCTTAACTGTTTTATCGCAATTCATTTTGGATATTATTTGTGTATGTAGTATTTATGTCGGTTCACCAGGCGTGCCGGGCACAGGCCTCCTCTCAAGGAGGCCTGTGCCCGGCAGTAGAACCGATACCAAAAACCCTCTCAGAAATGAGTTTCTGAGAGGGTCTTGGGGCAAATAAATGTTAGCCGCGCTGCCCCAATGCAAGTTGGCGAACTTCACGTCTTCGAAATATTACTTATTATTTTTATTCCTTATTTCTCCGACATGCAACCTGCGTGTTCTTCACCGCCGCCGCAGTTTTATTGGTGCCGGCGGGGATCAGCACCAGGTTGCTCGCGTAGTACGGCTGTAAACTCAAGCACTCTTATAATAACGGACATCTTAAATTAATTGACTATTTAAAAGGTAAGAACGCGTGGACATAATGAGTTTCCTTAGACTTCTCTTATAAGTTTCTTATCGCTTCTTCTTAATAATCTTCTCGTAGCAGGAACTTGTTGAAGCGGTGTATCTTTAGACTTTCTGAAAGCGATTTCTAAAAGTCAATCTTGAATACAATATTTGACTTTTACTTAAGCCACCTTGAGCTCGTTTGTTATTATTATGACTAAGTAATGTTTTAAGCGTTTTAGATTACTATCCGTGGTAACTCGGAGGCTACGCATTTCATATTATCACATGACCGAGTACTAGTTCAATCCTTGTCGGCACCAATGAAATTGTTAGTTGCAATAATTTTAAGTGCTGGTTTACAACGTTTTAGGCGGTGAAGGAAAACAACGTGAGAAAACCTGCCTGGCTAAGGAATAAAGTATTTCGAGAAAAAGTTAAGTCCGCCAGACTGCCTCGTAGGTCTAGTGGTGGTAGCCGCGATTGCTGATCTCCTGCTGATTGCTGAGGTCCTGGGTTGGAATTTAAAAATTAATTATTGGATTGTCTGTCAAGAAATTTCCGGTAGCAGCCCGGTGTCATAAGGTTGGCGGTGTTTCACCCTTGTGCGTCGGAAAGCTATTAATCTTTCTCCGGTAGTATCGGATTACCGTCCCATCGTACTATGAGAGTGATTGGATAGAGAATCCACCTGTGCATGCGCATAAACTCGGGCACTGTAATTCTGCACTGAGCAGTCCCCGTTGAGACTGACCGCCGTGACCAAAATCTGGTCTGGAGGACATTATTATTATTAAGAGGATACCTTGAAAATTAATGGTAGTTTTGGCGGCGTGGCTTGTTGCTTTGTCGGTGAAGCTCACGGACGACTGCGGGAGTGTCAAAATGAAAGTGATGCAATGGGTGCGTTTGGCAGAAAAAAGCGCTAGCAAGCGCTTATAAGCGCTGAAATAGTTTTCGGCCAGGACACGATTGCTACTTCGGTAGCGCTGACACAATCCGCCATTTTGCTTATTTAATTTTGTTTGTTTTGAAGTAGAGTTTATAAGTTGTTTTATGCAATATTAGTTTTAAGTAATATAATGACATGAATAAACATATACATGTTATTAAAATTCATGATTGGTAAGATTTTAATATGAATACTTTACAAACATATATTTAAATTAGGTTAGGTTTCCCGGTTAAAACTAACATCGTGTCCTGGAGGAAAATAGCTACTTACGATATGACAGCGCTTACCGCTTACGATCGCCATTTTGCTTACAAGCGCTTGCTAGCGCTTTTTTCTGCCAAACGCACCCAATGACTTCATAATACGCAAATTATGAGCTGACCGAGCCAGCGCTCGGAAAAACTGCGTAAACGCCAGACAACATTTTAATTATTTTTTTAACAAAACTTTGTTATGGATTCAAAAAATGGTTTATAAGAACTTAGATATGATTATTTACCATGCCTTAAAAATAACTCCATGAACTTATTCGTAAAACTATCGTGGTGTCATGGAGAAATGTAACTAATTAGAGCCTACTTTGTAATTTTTTTTCTATCGAGAAAATTACATGATATCGTATTTTCCTTTTATGCGATCCAAGGTCATATAGTCAAAAATCATACACCAAAATTTTGTTTTTTAATATACAAAACTTTAAAAAAATGTGAAATATAAAAACCACAATTTTTCGAGGTATCACCTAAAGTCTGCCAACGCGATAGAAGCAGCGAGACGGAATTATTGCAAACCCTTTTAAAACTGAGAACAGTCTGCCCAGGAGTGGGACGTATAAATAGACTTTAACTTTACTCTATTTTGAGAGCTTTTTTAAATCGGTATAGAACAGTAACCGGATAGACAAAGATAGAATACAAGCATATATGACGAGTTAAAACTCTTTCGAATTAATAACATTGCGTGGAGAGATAAGTTGTGCGAGTGCGATGGTGCAATAACGGTAACCTACTAAAGCCGGAAGCGAGGTTTGCAATCCGTGCCGGTGTACATACTCGTGCCTCTCTGTGTTTCTATGTAACACATTTAGTTTCTACTCTATACTAAACGATTTTCTGTTATCATTTTTTTTTTTTGACAAGCCAGCACACAATCCACCTGATGTTAAGTGCTTTGGCCCATAGACATCTACATTTATCTTCAATTAAAAATCAAAATGTAGATCCGTTGTCATCTTGAGGAATAAGATGGAATGCCTCGTTTCCAGTAAAAAGGGTATCCGGTTCTCTACACTCACCATACGAAACACAGCAGCATTACGCTGCTATTTTACGCTGGTATTCTGTGAGAGCGTGGTCCTTCCCCGCTCGAGCCAACCCATTCGTGCTGCAACCATAATTTATATATATATATATATATATATATATATATATATATATATATATATATATATATATATATATATATATATATATATATATATATATATATAACGTTTATTTCTCACCACAAACAAAATTACATTTAGAGTTATAAGTACGCCTATATAATTAGTACAAAAGAACATAAGCATAACAGTATAGCTGCAGCATAGACTGTGAGGTATCTTGTTATTAAAAGTCATGTCACAACAACCAAAGAATGAGCCGCTAGTTTTATGAAGACTTTACTCTGAAATAGTACGTTTGACTATGACTAGTGAATAATGTACAACACAAATTGTTTCGGGTGCTTTATAGCAACTATAGTCAAGAAGGAACTGAGATGTTAGACGTCCTGACTAATGATTTCATAGTTATCCGGAATTACCTTCATATTTTGAATACTAATTAATGGTCTGATCTATGTAGAACAAGCTTACAGTATCATGAAGTCATGCGGTATGTTCGGGCTTGGACTTAGTTTTATTAATAAAATAATCCCAAGCAGAAGGCAGCATACAGTGAACTTTTTAGTTCTAAGCTTTTAAAATTTCAATAGCCTCAATAATCTTCGCTGAAAGGAATCGGTGTTCTTTTGCGAAAATTAATGGTTTATCAAATCTGATGTAACAGCGGTAATGAGAGTAAATGAGAAAAATGGTAAATGAGTGTGAACATGTTCGGACAGCAGACTTCATACCATTTTATCAGTGAGATAAAAGACCCTGTATCTCGCTAACAAAAAATGTCTTAGGATGAGTCAATTTGTTTATCGTAAAAAATTTTTCCGGTTCCCGCCATTGACCATACATTATGCCACTGTTTGATGATGGCATTACTTTGGGAGAGTCGTCGATTGAAAAAAAAAACCATTGGTGCTGCAATAAATTTGCGTTTAATTATTTATTTTAACCCCGGCCATCTTCAGCTTATACGTGCGCTGCTGTTTAGCGGTATTTTATGACGAAAAGAGAGGCAGTATAATAAGGTGACAACGCATATTTAACTTTCTATGTTTTAAGTTAGTTGCAGGTGTTCATGGATTGCATTGGTAACTTAGACTTACAGTTGATTTGTCACTTCGTTTTTATTTCAAAAAAAAACATAAGTGCATTTCATATGCGCTAGAAGTGAAACCTTCAAATGAAATGTAATATAAAACATAAACATTTGACAGCAAATGATTTATTTTTATATTGATAATTTTCAACCACAAGTGCCGCGTAAAATATAAGATAAAAGTTGAATTTTATAGCAAATAAATGCTACTAGCTACAACCCTTATTTTTAGATATGGAGAGCCTAAATTTTAGTGTATTAAATCATAATCATTTCTTTCGACTAAAATAGCTTTGTAATAGCTACGTCTACTTCATTCTATAGGTAAAATCATTTTACCGAATAAAACTTGATTGACTCTCAAAGTGGTCCGTAAAATGGACACTAGATGGCCTAAGCACGATTAAAATAAATTCAATTAAAAATAAGTTTCTGCAAAGGCGTTTTCTTGACTGCCGATCACGAGCACTTAAAATTGCAATGAATAATTTGATTGGTGCCAGCGAGGAACTAACCTAGGTTTGTTCGTGTACTATTAAATTTATGGAGAACGCTTACCCCTAGAGCTACCACGACGAGCTGAGTCGTGTTCATTTTTTTACCGATTATAGAAAGTACCTCTCGGGCTTTGTTGCCAGGTGTACATCGTATGCAATAAACAGTTATAACATTAGGTCTTTACCTATCAAATTCTATATGAAATAACTTACAACATAATTTTCTTTCTATATTTTTTATTTCCATGAAGCAAAGTAATCACAGCAGCAGTTTATTGATGCCCACCTGAAAGAAATAAGCTGGACGGGAGACAACAAATTCTTCAAAGGCATTTTGTACTGCCTCTCGGGCATTGATTTTTTCCCCTCAAAAAGTTACCCAATTTGAAAAAAATTGAAGTTGCAAACACAAGGTCTGGTTAGTACGGCGGATGTCTGAGAGCTTTCAAAACCCAGCTCTTGTTACTTAGAGACCATCTGTTGTACAGTATGACGTCGCGCGTTGTCGTACAGGATCGGAGGGGACGAAAGATTGACTAAAACTGGTTAGAGACGTGCAAGCTTCTACATCATTGGGTTCAATTCTTCATAGTACACAATTTACTACATTTATAAGAAGCTGTAACGAACTGGGAATCGTACGGTGAGTGTAGAGAAACGGAGACCAATTTTGCTAGAAACGAGGCATTATATAACGCAGTGGCAACGCATCTGCGTTTTTATTCGTATTTGAGAACAGATGCAGATGTCTATGGGACACAGCACTTACCATCATGTGGACTGTGTGCTCTAGAAAAAAAATCACACCGCCGCTAGACCAACAACAGGGACCATCACTTTTCTAGGGGTCCCACCAACTTACTAAGCGCTTGCGATTGTCAAACAGAATCCATTTTTCAAAAAAATTGAGATTTTCGAGAAATTAGAATTCTTAGCGAAACAAAAATTATTTTGAAGTGAAGTGGCCAATACTGCAAAACGACAATTTCATACGTAAAGACCGATTATACAGGATGAAAAAAACGAGCGGGTCATGGAGGAAAAGAATAATATCAATTTTTTATTTTATTAAACAATAATAAATTATTTTATTATAAATTGCACTTAAAGGGGACATTCTTTATTTTTCAAAATAAGAATGATCGTATTTAAACATTTTAAAAAGCCTACTTTAGTCAGGAGTCGAATCAACTAAAATGCAAAAAATATGGTCACTTTTTATTAAACCAATCTATAGGGTCTATGATATGAACGGGGAAAAACGCAAAGATCATAAAACATATCTCACATCTAATGCTCCAATATATATAAATATGCGGATAGAACAAGGTATCTTTCAAAATACGAACAAGTGTTCTTGGACTCTTAGTATTTTTGATCTATATGATGACTTTACTAATGCTATAAAATGATATTATTTTATTTGGCGAGGACATAACTGTTATCTATTATAATGAAATTGACAGTAACATGAGTTTAGTAAATATAATAAAATGGTTAATAATAACATTTTAAAATTAAACCTATAAAAACTAAAATAATGAGTTTTAAGGGGATATAGTAAGTCAGCACAAATTCTTATTTCGCCCCCACTTCCCCGCTCGTCATATGCTATGTATCGACATGTTTGTAATCACTAATACTGTAAGTAGATAGGTCGTTAGATACTTATTTCATTAGGTTTATCATATTTATGCCTGTTTCTTAACGCCAACCCAGTCGCTTCTTATTTTTATCACGGTTATTTCCCATTTTAATTTTACGTCGTCCTGTTGCGTAATGTGTATTCTGATATTAACTAAGCGATACTAACGGGGTGACAGGAATCAAGATTCAAGACGCCGATAGTTTAGGTAATTTCCTTTTAAAGTGAAAATAATGTTATTTAAAAAAATAATTAACATAAGCACTGCTTTATAGTTAGTTCAGTTAGTATGCAAAGTTTCATGATCTTGAAGTATTTTATGAATAACATCGGTTTATTGTTCAGTTTGGAGGTAACTTCTTTGAATTTTTTTTCTATCGAGAAAATTTTACGGAATCGTGTTTTCGTCTAACATAGTCCTTAACATTAATCCTTAACTTTATCATATATTAATTTCAAAATGAATGCTGCAATACTTTCGGCATAACGGAGGATCTTGCTAAGCCATTTGAGGTTATATTTCCCCTTAAGCAATCGGATCACTCAGATACGAGTTTAAAAATGTAATGTGCCAATAAGGAAATTACCAAAACATGTAGTAATTGACACGACATCCACATTGATAATTTACATTGAATATTTTATATTGACCAAATGGTGTATCGCAGCGTGACTGAATCTGTTCCTTATAAGCTTTATAACCTGTCGATCACATTACAATTGATTTGATTTAATTCGAATACAATCTCTCGAATACTCTTTGCATTTGACAATTACAGAAGACTATAAAATCTAACACATCGTATCGTATACTTAATCTTATTCATAGCATACATGATAAAAATAAAACTGTATGTACTTATAACATGAGAAACATCCAACACGTAACGTTTCGAAACAAATCGCATAAAATAAATCACACAAAATATTTTGTTGACGATTTTGTTGATGGTGGAAAATCGCACGCACAAAAAATTGTGTAAAATTTTCAACAGATATTCAAACTTATCTTTCAACACGACAATATTTCTACAAATTTGTTTTCAAACATTTTGTTTATGTAGTTATAAAAATATAATGTAGAAATATGTAATATACAAAAAACTGTCAAACATATTTTACTACAACATGTTCTCTGACTATGAAAACGCTTTTTGCTACATTGACAGAAAACAGTGATCAAAACATGTGGTTTAGTGAAAATCGCGTCAGTGCAAATTCACGGTAAAATGAAAAACTACTAGGGCTCATTTTATTTTGGATACTAACTGATACCCGCTCGCTTCGCTGGGCGCACGATAATATTCTGCTGCAGCTTGAAAGAGTTATGAAAGAAACTGATGGAAAAATTTGGGATGTGCAAGCGGGTTTTAGAAAGGGAATGGGGTGTACAGATCAAGTCTTTTCCATGCGCATGATTGCGGAGAAGTTTTTGGCCAAAAACCAGAAAGTTTTTTGTGCGTTCATGGACTTGGAAAAGGGTTATGACAGAGTGGACAGTAATGTGTTATGGCAAACAACTCAACTCATATGAGTTGAGCGCTGGTTTGATACAGGCATTAAGGTCTCTTTATAGGAACTCTAGTGCTTGTGTCAGGATCAATGGGGTCTACTCGGACTGGTTTGGCATCCAAAAAAGGTGTCAGACAGGGCTGTGTAGCTTCCCCTTGGCTGTTCAACCTATTTATGGACAGGTGTTTGCAAACTTTGAAAGATGAAGAATGTGGGTTAAGAATGGGCGAGTTAACCGTCAAATGCCTTCTGTATGCCGATGATCAAGTCATATTTGCGTCATCGGCGGCTGAGTTGCAAATGATGGTTACATTAATGAACTGATAATTAAAAGAAAGGGGAATGAAAGTGAACGCAATTAAGACGAAAGTGATGGTTTTTGAAAGAGAAGAAAGCAAAACGGTATGTGAAATAAGAATAGAAGGAGAGTTAATTGAGCAAGTGGATGAGTTTTTGTATGTGGGATGCAGGGATAGTAGATATGATAGGGATATAGAACGACGAGTAAATGCAGGGAATAGAGTGAATGGGACACTACACTCTATTATGAAGAACCAGAATGTGTCAAAAAAGGCACGTATGGTAATTCATAATGCTGTGTTAGTCCCTACTTTAATGTATGGTAGTGAAAGCTGGGTGTGGCAGAAAAAGCACGAAAGTAGAATAAATGCTGTAGAAATGCGGTCTTTAAGGAATATACTAGGGTTGAATTTGAATGACAGGGTGAGAAATTGCGTGATAAGAGATAAATGTGGTATGCAACATGATGTTGTGACCACGATTAAGAAAGGAATGCTACGGTGGTTTGGTCATGTAGAAAGAATGAATGAGGAAAGAGTGACACAGCAAATTTATATGGCAGATGTGAATGGCCGAGTCGGGAAGGGACGCCCTAGAAAAAAGTTCATCGACCAAATTGGCGATATTTTGAAAATGGGCCACGTTAGAAGTACCCTTAACCGACGAGCATGTATGCGTAGATATATGGATGTAAAGGAGGCGAAAGAGGTATGTCAGGATCTTGCCAAATGGAAGTCCGTAGTCTCTGCCTACCCCTCGTTTTTTTTTTTTTTTTTTTTTTTTTTCCCTGTTAACACGAACACGAAAAAAATCAGACAAATAGTTCGTGTTACAGGGGAGTTCGTATAATCCGAACAATGCAAAAAATGAATTCGTGTTTCTAAACTCAATATTATGATTCATCATAGAAACATTTTTATTAATAACTTTGATATTATTATTTTATATTTACAATAATTTTTTTGTTATAAATTTTTTAACTTAACATTATTATTACATATCATCTATAACTTAACATTATTATTATGGTCATGTATATATATATATATATATATATATATATATATATATATATATATATATATATATATATATATATATATAATAACGGAGAGGAAGCCTATGACACCGATATTTTACAAAAACTAAAAACAAAAATTTTGAACTAAACGTTAATTTTTTTTTACAATTTCTTTACCCTTTGCCCTTGAGGCTGTGACCCTGCGAAGTGACAAGGTCAAAGATGCCTATTAAATTTATTGTTTTATTTTCGTTCGGAAAGTAGGGTGGATATGATTTGAATTTCAATAGATTTTATTATTTTTTTTTACTTAATTCAAAAGTTATGTTTTTATTTTTTTTTTTTTGATAAAATATCAGTGCCATAGGCTTCTACTCCGTTCACAATTCACATGTAACACCCTATTTTTTTGGACGGTAAAAAGAGTCCATATAGTATATATATATATATATATATTTAAGGAAGCCCAGACTTTTTTTTTATAACATTTAAGTGACAATCGAACGGATGATCTCTAATGACTGTGCACTGACTAAAGTCCTCGTCACCAAGTTCATAACCCAAGAAAGAAAAGAAATGGTATATATCGAGGTCGTACTTACTATCTAGAGCACTTAATCACACTGTCATATAAATAAGTATGACACAACCGGCGCACTGTGTGTAATTCAGGTCAAGACGATCTCTTAACTTTTATTGTATACTTTTTATGCGTTTATACGACTCACATGGTATCATCTATAAAGATTTTTATGGAGACTTACAAACTGTATGGCTTTTTAAGTAACTACTTAAGTTAAAACTTTATTATAATGGACCATGCTGCAGTTATAATACGGTTTTAGCACGAATGACCGTGCAAGGAACGCTCTTACAGAATACCAGCGTGAAATAACAGTTTAATGCTGCTGTGTTTCTTATGGTAAGTCTAGAGCACCGGAGACCCTTTTCTCTGAAAAACGAGGCATCTTATCTTAGTCCTCAGGAGTGACAACGCATCAGTCTTAATCGAATATTCAGTCTTAATCGAGGATATATGTACGTGTATTTCGGTCACAGCATCCTTTACCATCAGATAAGCGCATAGGTGCTCGTTTCCGACCTTACCTAATAAATGTTAACATTTTTAATTAAGAAGAGAATACTTCCACAGTCTAATTCAGTTTTATTTAACTTAAACAAACGGATTTACTTCTCCAGCCAATAGCATTAATAAAACAAACATAAATAAATTAAAAAAATACATAATCTTTGCGACTTATATGAAATCTTACATAAATTATTATTAGCTTTATGACACATTTACAAAATAAAGAGGTACACAGGTAGTATAGTTGTAGCACGAATGGGTCGGCTCGACTCGCGAAGGAGCACGCTCTCACAGAATTCCAACGTAAAATAGCAGCTTAACGCTGCTGTTTCGGGTGGTGTAGAGAACCGGAGATATTTCTTACTGGAAAAACGAGGCATTCAATTTTAGTTCTCACGGATGACAACGGATCTGCATTATAGTAACAGATAGATGTAAATGTCTACGGGCCACGATAACCACTTACCATCTGATGGACTGTGTGCTCGTATGTCACCCTTATCCTATAAAAAAAGTGTAATAGTATCAGTAATTTCATGCCGACGAATTATATATAGAGGAAACAATAGAGACAATTATACGCTGCATTTCGTCTGCAGCACAAAGAGATTGGCTCGGAAAAGAAACATGCTTTCACAAAATACCAGCGTAAAATAACAGCAAAATGCTACTGTGTTTCGTATAGAAGTGGGTACCCTATCAACAGGTGACGACGTTTTACTCTTTAATCCTTAGGGCTGGCAATGCATCTGTTTCGCAACGGGCCAGGATTGATCAAATCATTCACTCTGCGTGCTCTGTTTCACATTTACTTTTATAAATAGAGATAATCAAAGAAATAGAGGTGGCGGTAAATGATAAAACGAAAAAATGTAAAGTATGAGTTACGACAGAATAATGGCAAAAACAGCATAATACTGTTGAGTTGCGTAAATGACGAGTACCGTAGAAGTAGACCTGGGATAGCTTATTTATGCGCACCTTATGGTAAGTAATAACCACGGTGTACGATGTACATTTGCAACACCAGGAGAATTGCCGATGAGTTGCCGGCCTTTTAAAAAAGAGTAGGCTCATTTATCCAAGATTCCTTAGTCGTATCAGTCCAGAAAAATCCTTAGTGGTAGTTGATTCTACAAGGAAGTTTCACAAAAATGAAAACTGCTGATAAATTGCACAGCTCTATCAAATCTCACGCAATCTAATTGAAATCATGAAATAAAATTATCGATACAAAATATTTCGTAGGAAATTTCTCTAAACAATTATTTAAACTTTACTAAGATTACAGTTAAAACTTATAACAGTAAGCGTCAAACTGACAAAATAAGTTTTGTTAGTCTTCAACTTCAACAAGATTGATGCTCTTCTTAGAAAAATAATAACGGAAATGCACACATTTGTATTTTTTTTAGTTTTACTTCATTTCGTTAACTTGTAAGATATATTTTCAGACATCTCTCTCATATTTCCGGTCACTCCAATTCCTTTTACCAAAAACTTACAAATGCAATTGAGAATTTACTACACCGGAAACCGAAATTGAGTTGTAACTCAATTCAAAGCGAGCGTGAGCTGAAAGAAGAATAGTTTATTGACATTCGAAAACTTTATAATATTGATTAAACAGTTTTATAAGGAAATGTACAGAGCGATTTGAATAACATTGACGATAAATTATTTGATGCAGTTGCACAATACTTTATATTTTAAGGACGAAAAAATATGGAATGAATATTTTAATGTTAGGAACATTAAATTAAACGACATTCTAATTGTTACCTTAAACTCGCTCAGACAACTCAAAAGGGTATAGTTGAAGTTTAATCAAAAGTGCTGTGTCGAGTAGTGTGACAAACAAACACATATGAGTATGATATAACTCTGTGTGCCCGTTTATTACCCTTGTTTTTATTTTTAAAAAAACACCGGAATACAGTAGAGAACCCAATGTTGCTCACCGTTACCATAGGCCTCCCTATAGATTGCTTCACAGGGGGATATTTGGCATAGTTGCCACGCTTGGCAAGCGGGTTGGCAACCGCAGCTTTTTATTTTAGTCGTTATTTGTTTCCCTCTGTCGCTCTTTACGACACCTACGGAATGATATAATAATAATAATAACAAGTGATATGGGGTAGTGCATATACTTACACCGCCAGTACACAGTAATCCTGCTTGGCGGTAGAGATATGTACCTATAATTGGGATACCTAACACTTATATAAACTAGAGTATGTTCCGATATACACTGTGACCATTGTAAGACGTGACGTCAATTTAATGTACTGTGAAACCGTTCGTTATTCGTTTGCTATAATGGTTACTGTTTAAAACCGAACAAGGTCCAGTACAATGTGATCCTAATTTTTCTGTACTGTTTTCAAATGAAAATATTTATCTTGTACAAGTTTTCTGTTCAACGTGAAAAATTATTATTTAAATGTTGTAGCTTTTAAAACTTAATGTCCGAGTTTATTTCAGTAACAATATTAATTAATAATAATAACAATCATTTGTGGAAGCTGTTAAATCTCTAGGCGCTGTTGCGTCTTTGATCACGTGAGTGCTCACAGTACGAAAATGGCAGCGATTTATGATGTCATAGATTTCCCTAGGGTACTGCGGCAGTATACTGGCGGTCTATAACGGAGCGTATTTTCCACCAGAGAAAGCACTGAGCAGTCCTCGCAATGTATATATCGGAACATAACCTAAATTTAATACATATTTGTGTATCTAAAACATGTAACATAAAACTATAAAAGCTATTGATATTGAGACTAGTTAAATAATGTAAACACGCTGACCTTGTTATGTTATGACAACGAATGATTAAACACATATTATTAGAGATATTATTCTATTTCTATTTTACAATAGCTTATATGTAATACAACACTAAAAATCTGCCAGGAGTTGTTAACCGCTATTTTGTGAATTCAAGTTTATTCTTGCTTGAAATTCACTCGACGTAACACTGCATGAATTAACATAACACCATGTACCGTTACAGCCTACTAAAGTCAACATAAGCCTCCCCATTAATTACCCCATATGGGGATATTTGCCAAGCTTATTTTTATTTGCAAAGCTTAGCATGCAGTTTCGCAATCGCTATTTTTTAGTTTTTAGTTGTTTTTGCAGACGCAGACTCCCACGGGACGATATGGGGTAGTGGATATTTTAAGACCGTAACTACACGGCACTTACATAATTATGTGGTAGAACCTCCCTGCTGATATTATGGCTGTAGCAAATATGGGTTCGTCTTCGACCGGGGAAGGACTACAAGGAAAACAAGCGTAAAATAGCAGCTTAATGTTGTTTTATTTCGCAACTATATTTTAAAGATAATAAGCCATCGTATCTTAGTACTCAGAGTGACAACGTATTTACGTTTTAATTATTAATAGATGATTTATTAACCTATCTCTAGTTATGGACCACAGCTAGAGAGCTACAAAAATATATTTCTTTCCTTCTAATTTATTCACCGTGTAGTGGCGGTGCGGTATAAGAATAACTTCTGCCCCCTTACCGTCCCGTGGGTGTCGTGAGAAACCGACAGAAGGAAACGAACCGCCTCCGTCAACAGCGTCATAACAATTAGAAAACAAGAAACTGCGGTTGCCAAGTATGGCAACTATTGCAAATTATATCCACATTATGATACAGTTTAAGGAGAGATCTATGTTCAACAGTAGATTTTAATATACAGTAGCATATGACCATCAACTTAAATTTAAAACTAAAATATTATCATTTATTGTTATGAAATAATTCACGATATTGCTTTTGCTGTTAAGTATGCAACTATTGCAAATTATATCCCTTTGTGAGTTACTTCAATATTTATTTTATGTTTCGTTTGCTTCGTGCCACGTCCCGTCCGTGGTACCGCTGCGTATGCACAGTCGCTCCGTTGGCTCCGTAGTGATGCGCGTGCCGTACTTAACAACATAGACGACGAAAAACTAATTGAATGTTTCTATAATCTTGCACAGTTTTTTTTTATATTTTGTGGCCAAAGTATTTGGGCACAATATATTTTTATATATATATATATATATATATATATATATATATATATATATATATATATATATATAAGAATGCCTTAATTTAACAGTGTATCATTAACATAATCAAATGCCTTAAATTGGTTACAAAAACAAATTTAACGTTCTGTTTACTCCCCAAATCTTCAAATTTGTGTTTGAGAAGTTCAATGCCTGCGCTAGTACTTTGGCTCGACTTGTCAAAAATATTTAGCTCCTCTATTTATGCAGTTGAAATTAAGTGTTTTAATTGATGCAGATACAGCAAGGTTGATTTATTTTAACTATTTCCACAGTGTTGTCCTATGAGTTTTTATTGTCTCGATTAGCTGCTGATATAGAAAACTTTTATATTTTACAGAAAACAGCTATTAGTGCTTTTCACAATATTAGACCTTTTAAAAAATGAATATCCTGCTACTTCAAAATTCATTTTGGATATATTATTTATGTATGAAACTAGTTAAATAAAATTGACAAAATGAGTATGCCCATAATTATAACACGCGTAATAAATGTAAGCTTGTTGTTTAAAAATGAAGCCGCCAGTTTTACGGTTATGGGACCTTTTTTTCGTATGTTATCAAAGAATATAAAAGAAAATTTATTTCGTTTGAAAATAACAATTCCTTACCATTGAAAAAAGAAATCGGTTTAAACAATATGGCACCGAGCAGCCCCATGGAAAAATGCATTTATATCATCAGTAAGACAATTTGAAAAGAATCGCGTAAAAGAATTGAGGTGGAATAATTTTCGGTACTCATGCGCCGATTCCTCCTGGACTAAGTGGTGTTATTAAATTTTTAACGCAAATGATAGATATGTAGCAGCAAAACTAAACTATCCTCTCTATATATGTATCCTCGGATTTTCTTGTCATCAGTTTACTGTATCCTCCTACTGTGGAAGCAAATAAATATAAGTTAAAGACGTATAAGATCGGCGCGAGAGATAACAGAAAACGTGCAAAAATAATCGCTTCTCCCGAGATGCATACAGCAGAGGAGTAAAACAATTGGGGCGTTTTCAAGGCAAGAACAAGGGGGACAAACGAGCACATAGTCCACCTGATAGTAAGTGGATGCTGTGGCCCATAAATATCTACATTTATCCTCAATCAAGTATAAAATTGCGCATTCATTGTCACCCTTGTGAACTGAGATGGAATGCCCCGTTTCCAGTAAAATGGGTCTCCGGTTCTCTACACACTCCACACGAAATCCAACAGCATTAAACTCCTTTTTTCGGCTGGTATTCTGTGAAAGCGTGGTCCTGCCCCGGTCGAGCCGACTTATTCGTAATACAACCATAATATAGCTGCAGCGTGGCTCTACGTAAAATGTTGATGAGAGCAAAGAATAAACCTGCTGATTGCGAATCAGCATGACATTTTCATGGAATGAAACGAGACCGCTCTCGCTCACGCGCGGCCGGAATGTTAATCGCCGCTTTCTGTATCCACATGCGCACCTTGTTTGTGCGCTTGTTTGATTTATTACTTGATGCCCCGGATGTTAGGAATACGATTCAGGCAATAATCGATGTTTGTTAGAATTTCTAACTTTGCACTCTTTGTTTCTTCGTCCTCATTTTGATAGCAATCCAATGTACTTACATCTGGTAAGGCATGCTCGTTTGCCCCCCTCCACCTTATACATATTTTAAAACTTAGAATAAAACTAACTTTACGAATTCCTTGATTATGGGTCCTGTAAAGCGCCAAATCGGGACTTAAGCAAATTTAAAATTAAACGCGATAGAATCAGTAAAACTAATTTTACGGATTATATCGCGTTTAATTTCAGCTTTTCTTACGTCCAGATGTTTCGGATGCTTTAACACACTTATGGTCAATGGATCCGTAAAATTAATTTTATTCACGGTACATTAAGTCGTTCGATATCAAAATGTTAATTAATTTTTAGTGGTTTATACGTGGTAGAGCCACGCTGCACTTATATTATGGTTGTAGCAACAATTGGTCGGCTCGACCGGGGAAGGAACACGCTCTCAGAGAATACCAGCGTAAAATAGCAGCTTAATACTGCTGTGTTTCGTATGGTGAGTGTAGAGATCCAGAGACCCTTTTTTACTAGAAACGAGGCATTCTGTCTTAGTCCTCAGAGGTGACAACGCATGTGCGTTTTGATTATTAATCGAGGATAAATGTAGATGTCTATGAGCCACAGCATCCATTTACCATCAGGTGGACTGTGTGGTCATTTTTCACCTTTATTCTATGAAAAAAAGTAAACACGTAAATATAAGAAATCAATATGACTCATTGTACTGTTGGATTTCCCAAATGCGATTTCGCCGGGCCTCGGACCCAATTAAAGCGTTGGAACGAGGGTTTGAAATGCTTTAGCTACGTCAGTCTTCCCTTAACACGATAAAAATGAATTGGGAACTCTTAATGATCGATGAATAGGCCTTTTTCTAGACGTTCGTGTTTACTTCACCAAATAAAATCACGTGCCGTGGTAGCTCAGATGGTTAGCGCTCGCTGTAAATTTCGCAGTACACGAGTAAACCGGGTTCGATCCCCGCCGACACCAATGGCATTGTTAATTACAATTTTAAGTGCTTATTTACCACGTGCTCTGCGGCGAAGGAAAACATCGTGAGGAAACCTGCATGTCTGAGAAATAAGAAAAAAAATTCGAAGACATGTGAAGTTCGCCAACACGCATTGGGGTAGCGTGGCGCACACCTTGCCCTAATACCCTCTCATAAAATGAGAGGAGGCCTGTGCCCAGCAGTGGGACGTATATAGGCTGTAACTTTACTTTTTTACTTTTAAAATCACGTGTGTTTTTGGTACTTATAAACAATGACATATTATAAAAAAGCTCAGCAGATTTCTACAAGGGCAAATAAAAAAAATCAATATTTATTACAAAATATTTTTAATTTTTATATATATATATATATATATATATATATATATATATATATATATATATATATATATATAATATTTTAACGTTACGTAACGCGCCGGATTTTCCCCAGATCTCTCTCAGCAATGAGAGAAGGCCTATGGCCAGGAGTGCGGTGTATTAGGCTGTATTTTCCTTTTTATCACAAAACATCATACATCAAAAAGTGTAATAAAGAACAAATCAGTCTTTACTTTACTTATTGAAGCCAGAGTCCGACTATAATCCCAGTCCCACCGAGTGGTCAATGGTGAAGCTTTAGATGGTAAATCCGGAAAGACTGCGATAAGCAATTCAATGCACACAACGTTTAGCGAAGGGATCACCAAATGGCGGTCCGCGGTTCGGTTCCGGACGGTCGACCTATTTTGTGCAGATCATAGTAGAAGAAATTTGTGGTTATTAAATTTTTTCTGTTTTAAAACATAAAAATTCGGAAGTTACTACCAACAATTTTCACAGCAATTTTACAAACCAAGAATTTTCGATACAATAAGTGTACTTATGTTATTAAATACCCAGAACTAAAAAAATTGCTTTGAAACTTTGTACCATGTTTAAATGGAACTTTATTAAAAATAAATTTCGATATCGTCTTACCGATGACCACCTTCAAGATTTAATAGGAGAGTAATAACTTGCATCAACTTAATTCCAGACTTTAGACAGATTGTTAAGATTAAAAAATTTGCCATTTTTCGTCCTAATATAGGGTAACTTTGATATTTTTTAAATATAGTTTGCAACAGATTTATTTTTATTAAACGGACCCGCAATTCAACTAATTAGTAATCTCTGGTTTAGTGAGTTCAAAACACAAACAATTAGTTATCTAGGACAATAATTGCTTTATCGCGTGGTAATCAGGCAATTATATGAGCTGATTAAATAAAATTCGTGACCTAATTCTGAAGATAATGAGTAGTAAGTGCTAAATGATATATATAATATACCTAAAATAAATATTATATTGTTCTTCTTTGTCACTGTTACCTATGTTATATGTTAATTTTTTTTCAGTTTTAGGTTCAAATACCCGTAAACTTATATCAGAAATAAAAAGAAAGTATAATATATTTATGTTTTTTACAGAGTAAGGGTGGCAAATTAGCACACTGTCTACCTGATGGTAAGTGGATGCTGTGGCCCATAGATATCTACATTTATCCTCGATTAAAAATAAAAACGTAGATACATTGTCACCCCTGAGGACTGAAATGGTATGCCTCGTTTCCATTAAAAAAGGGTCTCCGGATATATACACTCACCATACGAAACACAGCATTATTAGGCTGCTATTTTACGCTGGTATTCTGTGAGAACATGATCCTTCACCGGTCGAACCGATTCCTGCTACAACTGTACTACTAATATAGCTGCATCGTGGCCCTACCACGTAAATAATGATCAAAATCTAGATCTATTGTCATCCGTGAGGACTAAGATGGAATAGCTATCTCCATCTATCGGAAGTAAGTAATAATTTCAACAAAATTATAACGTTTTGGTGTATTTTTGTTTTCAAAACTTCAAGGGACTAATGTGCAGAGACTGCCTACTCTAAATACAGACACAAACGTTAGAGAGGCGCGACTCGAAAGCAACTAACAATTTATACAGCAATCGAAAGTCTATATGCCATATATTGTTTTCAAATGATTTAACAGAGCAGAATGGCCGCGTGCCAAATTCATTTCGATGCATGTGCTCTACATTTGTAATATGTAAACAGAAAACATATTGTTATGTCGACGTTTAGAGCGTTAATATTGTACTTATGAAATGTAATATTAAGAAGGAATGGCAAAAGTTACCGCAAGTATCCTCCCTTTTCGCACTTTTTATAGAATGAGGGTGATAAACGAGCACACGATATGCGTGTCGCCACTGAAAGAGACGAAAGACTTGAAATATATCTCTATAGTGACTAACTTTATTTAATTAAGTCCTCAGGGGTGAGCTCAAGGGTCAGGGGTAGCGCGACGGTATTTTCATTCTTAATCGGGGATAGATTAAGAAGTTTGTAGACCACAGCATCCACTGTAACCACTTATCATCTGGAAGGCAATGGTGATGTATAACATAGGAATTTATGCTAATGTTAATTTGTAACTAAGTAACAATATATACACGTAAGATATATTACGTAAAACTGAGGCGTTGAATAGTGGATATTTCTGAACAAAAGAATAATGAAACTAACTTCGTTTAACAATAGAATGAGAAATGTAAACACATTGTTAAAGCGATGACACCGAGAGTTACTAGGGTGACATTGAAAGTTTTTAGAACTAGGCAAAGTAACATTTTCCATACAGAAATATTTTGAATTCTTTAGTCATGTTATTCTTGTAACATCATCATAAGCTCTCACGCGTGTTACCCAGAGGGGTAGGCAGAGGCTAAGGATGTCTACGTCTATATAACAGATCATACTAAATAAACACAAAAATATACCCTACGATGCAAGTAATAAAGGAAAAAGAAGAAAAAATAATGTAGCTACAGTACCCCAAACTAAAACTATGTTTGCTAGTACTCAATATAATAGTCGTTCGTCTCAAATTTATAATAAAATCAATAAAGAACTAGATATTTATTCGAAACAATATATCGAATGTAAAAAGGTAGTACATAATTGGTTAGAGTCACTTAATTATGAGAACACACACACACACACACGCACACGCACACGCACACGCACACGCACGGAGCAGCAGCGCAGAAGAGCACGCACAGCACAGAAGCACACGCAAGCACACGCACACGAGAGACGAGAGAGAGAGCGCAAGCACACGCACACGCACGCACGAAGCACAGCACACGCACACGCACACGCACACTCACAAGCGCACGCGCACACACACACACACACACACACACACACACACACACACACACACACACACACACACACACACACACACACACACACAACACACACACACAAAAACACACACATACAGACACGCACGCACGCACGCACGCACGCACGCACGCACGCACGCACGTACGCAAGCACGTACGCTCGCACGCACGCACGCACGCACGCACGCACGCACGCACGCACGCACGCATGCTTTCGCATACATAAACAAATATCATAATCAGAGGGAAAAAAAACTGTAAATACTCCCTTTTAGTCTGTAAGTTGTTTTTTTGTAATATCATATTTCATAATGTATATAATATAATACATAGATATTGATATGGAAGAGCGGAAGTCTCCTGGTACAGGCATTATTTGCTTAAAAGGAGAATCCGGCCACTAATGTCAGTAAACCAATTCTATATTCTATTTGCTGAAATAAATTTTATTATTATTATGGGGTATCTATATAGTTTTCTCATCTGGTTGGGTGCTATAAATATATAATTATAAATTAAAATGAAAAGATAAATATACATAAATATCAATAACATAAAAAGAGAGAATACTAAACACAATAAATTATTATTATTGTGTTTAGTATTCTCTCGTTGCCGAGGTATTAAACCTTTTTCGCGGGCTGTTAGCCAAACGTACTCGGTTAAGTGTTTAATCTTTAGACAGGAACTTACGAACTATTCTGCAAGTATTCAATATTGCGGCTTTCTGTAGTGATATGAAGATAAGTTTATGGATATCTAGCTCCTTCAAGCTAGAAAAGAGTGAATGGGGAATGACGCGAGTTGCTGATATTATAATAGGTATAGTTTTTACAGTTTTTACTTTCCACTGGGATTTTATTTCGATGGATAAATCAGTGTATTTGGCTATTTTTTCATTGTAGGTGGTAGTATTGCGGCGTAGTGGGTGGCCTTAGGGGGGGGGGGGGGGGTTGGTTTTTTATTTTTCTTTCCATGGGTTTTTTTCGATGGTAAATCAGTGTATTTGGCTTTTTTTCATAGTAGGTGGAGGGTCAAATTGTGAGTGTTTGGTATAGCAATATCAATAAGATAAACTGATTCGTTTCTTTTGTCAGGTAGCGTAATATCCGGTCGATTATAATGCACGATCTTATCAGTTAATATAAGTTCTGTCCCAGTAGAGTTTGATTTCACGAGAATCAAGTATAATTTCTGGTTTGTATTTATAATATGCTATTTTTTCAAGTATAAGTTTATATTTATATGCGAGATACTGATGAATGATGGCAGCTACTTGGTCGTGTCTATGTTTATAGTCGCTCTGTGTTATTGAGCTGCAGGCACCAGTGATATGCTGAATGGTTTCTGAACTATTATGACAATGTCTGCAAAGGTCTGATTGAAGAGTGTGGTCTTTGATTATATGTTTCCTGTAATTTAGTGTGTGTATAGTTTGGTCCTGAATTGCTAACATATGGCTTTCCGTTTCAGGGAACAGTTCTCCGCGCTTGAGCCACATGTTAGACGCTATCTTGTCTACGTTTATGTTCATCAATTCGCGGCGGTGTCTTCCTTGTCTTCTGCCAGCTGCCTGCAGCCAGCTGTTAATTTTATCCTGTGCAGAGATAATACTTTCGTTTTTCTGTTTTCTTTGATCTTTGAGGTTTAAAGGAGTAAATTTAGTATCGGCTTGAACAACATCATTATGAAGCGGACTATTATTAGCTTGTTAATGAAAGAAGTTTCGAATAGCTGAAATTGAAAGTTATGAAGATTTTTTATATCAATGACACCTCTCTTCACCTTCTATTTTGGTATGTTTAGATTAGGGTGGTGTTTTGTTGATAGTTGTATTACTCCTTTAGTTATTTTAGACCAATGATTATACGCAATAAATAAGTTAAAATTGAGATAAATTCATTTAAATTCTTTTTCAATTTTTTTAATGTTTTTGATGATTTTATTTTTAGTTTCAGGAGTATATTTTGTTTACTTTGCCTTAGAATTGATGTATCCTATTTATTTATTCCAAATTCCATTTGAATATCAGTTGAGAAGCTTTCCGTTATATCAGAAGGTATTTTTTACTTCCGTACAATTTTATGTCATCCATTTAAAGTGAATGTGTTAGTGTATGATGTGCATTTCCATTGGTGATTTTATATCCCTTGTCATTTCTATTGAGAAGGTTAGATAAAGAATTTAAAGCCAGGCAGAACCAGAGGGGGCTTAAGGCATCACCTTGAAAAATTCCCCTTCGGATTGTTATTGTATCAGTCTCTAAACAGGAGTCACCATTGTATAGCTTGAGAGTAGTTCTCCAATGAAGCATTGTATTTTTCAATAATTCTCTAATTTTGTGATGAATTTTATAATGTTCTAAAATGCATATTAGCCAGCTATGGGGTACTGAGTCAAATGCTTTTTTGTAGTCAATAAACATGGTAAAAATATTTCTTTTTTTGGTGACTGCTTGTTTAGAGACGATTGCGTCAATTATCAACTGTTCTTTATAACCTAGACTAGCTTTTCCGGATCCTTTCTGTTGTTCTGCTAATATATTATGAGAGATAGCGTGCTTGTAAATTGATTGGCTAAGACAATACGTAATGATCTTATAAATGTTTTGGAGGCAAGTAATTGGCCTGTATTTGGCTGGATTTTTTGAGTCACTTCGGTCTTTAGGTATCATGTAAGTTGTTCCTAGTGTAATGTAGCTTGGTAATGATTCTGTTGTTTTTATAAAAGTGTTGATGTATGACAGTAAGAGCGGATGTAAGCTAGTAAACTTTTTACACCAATAGTTATGGATTTTATCGCTTCCAGTCGCTTTCCAGCTGTATGTTTTGTTAATAACCGATGTTAATAATAGATTAATGTCTATTTCATCGAACATCATTTCTGGTAAATCTCATGTGTATTTGTTAGGTTTCTGTAGAACGTTTTTTTATTATTATAAAATGCTGCATTTCGTTGTTTTCTCAGAGTGGTTTCTTTATATCTACGTAGTCGGTTTGCAAGTGAACTAAGCTTTTGTTTGAGGGTGTCTAGAAAATGGGCTAATTCCTTGTTTTCGTGTTCATGCATTGAATGTATTTTATAAGCTGCTGTAATTTTTTCTATTTCGCGTTTGAGCTTAGTGCATGTATTGCCATTTATATATTCCGTTAGTCTTCTTATTTTAACTCTAAGATTTGAGATTCTGTCCTCTAGTCTCATTTGCCATTTAGGGATTCGTTTTTTCCGATGTGAGGAGTTATTTTCGAGGTCCAATATTTTGTATCAATTATAAATTGAAACAGTAGCAGCTGCACAATATATAGTATTTTGAATCATGTAAAAGTCTGAATCAGGTGGTACATGGACAGGAAGCAGTGATTGGTTAATGTAATGTACAATGCACGCTAGTTTATTAGAATTTTTTTGTTTAGGTATACTAGGTCTGTTGTAGGATCGACGTTTTTATATTGTGTCCCGAGATTCTCAGTGGCGAGTTGTAAAGTAAAGTAAAGTAAAGTTACAGCCTATATACGTCCCACTGCTGGGCACAGGCCTCCTCTCATTTATGAGAGGGTATTAGGGCAAGGAAGTGTCCACCGCGCTGCCCCAATGCGTGTTGGCGGACTTCACAAGTCTTCGAAAATTTTTTTTCTTATTTCTCAGACATGCAGGTTTCCTCACGATGTTTTCCTTCACCGCCGAGCACGTGGTAAATTAGCACTTAAAATTGCAATTAACAATTTCATTGGTGCCAGCGGGGATCGAACCCGGTTTGCTCGCGTACTGTGCAATTTACAGCGAGCGCTAACCATCTGAGCTACCACGGCTCATAGTGGTGAGTTGGGTGTGGTCAAATCTATAATTGTCTTGTAAGAATATGTTAGGTTCTGTGTCGTTATTTGCCGTTTTATTCTGGGTAGCCATCTCTATTGCAATTTCATCCTGTAATTCTTGAAGTCTACTTGCACTTAATAGTTTATTATTTAATGATTGCTCTGTATTGATCTGCTACGCGTTGCTTAGACACGTGAGAAAGATATGGGAATTTGGTGATAAAAGATTGATGTAGAGGACGTCTGTAAGCAGTTTTGTTAGTCCCAACAGTAGTAATTCTGTAGAAACTTTTTACGATGAATTCATTTAAATCGTTATCCCAGTGCATTCTTTGGTTACCGGTAACTATATTATTAATTTGCGGGTGCTCATTGTTATCGTTATTGTTTAAGTGGGTTTTCACTTCCTCACGTATTACCTGAAACTGTTCAGCAGTTAATAATTTACCGTTAGTTATTGCCCTACGTTGGTCACCTACTCGCTGTCTTCTAACATCTATGTCTGGGTATTTTTCTATAAATTTTGCATGAGGTTGGGGAAGGTATGACCTAATGTTTTTTGTTTCCATAGATGTGATAGTAAGGTATGTGCGCAGTATAAAGATATTCATATCTTCACTCCATTTCCTGCGTGCACGTTTACTAGCTTTGGCGGGTGCAGAATTGTTAGCGCTTGCCTTTTGCACAACATCCGTAGCTGTTGACGAAGAAATCGATTCAGAAGCATCGGAGTTCGAGAGACTAGCATTGGTCGTTTGATAGTTGCGAGAGATCCCCGCCCGGAGATTCATCTGGTCCCATAAGCCGGGCACTAGGGGCATGTTTTTCTTATTTTTACTCATATTTGTTTTTGTTTTGGACAAAAATAACCCACCACGTTTGTCCAATTGTGATGAGTCGCAATAGACTTCCTAACTGAGCCTGTGGGTGCCGCTGTTGGTACACAAGATACTCCTCCGCCGCCGCCATAAAACTGACATCCCACGTTAATGCCAGTTGCACTACCTAAGCCTCGATAAGACACTCGTGCCTAAGAGCCTTAGGTAGCCGCTTAGATGGATATACCACCATCGGTCGGTTCGCCATTGCCTCGTTTGCTGACAGCAGGGTGCACCACGTGCAGTTGAGGTTGCCTTGGAGTCGTTCTACCGTTTGACTCCCTTACACCCCTTATTTCTTAATTTGGGCCATCTTCAACATATCGCTAAAATTTCATTTAAGCAATACCCTTTTTTTTTTTTTCATGGGGAAATGCCTACGCATACCCGCCTCGCGGGGGCAAGGACGGGTTATGTCGGACTCGCACCGACTAAAACCCCATGGTGTTCCACCTTTGTCGCTTATTGGCAGGGCCACGGGAACGCTTTCGCACACATCCGCAGCCCCACTAGCGCCTGCCGCCCTATGGCAGCACCTCCTCGGGAGCGGAAAACTCCTCCCCGTTCTCCTTCACAGGTAAGGCGCACCAGAACACATGGCGCGCCTTCCTTCTCGGCCTCTAATCACGTCTGCGCAACGGACGCCCCCGCGTCCGATGCACGAAGGCCATGGGGCCAGGAAAAACGAGCACTTAGAAGTACTAGCCTTCCCGACCCCAGCGGCGGATCTGGTCTATGGCTCCGCCGCTAACCAAGATTCGGCTGCGGAGGGTAGGGAGAGCGGCGCCTCGCAATACCGACAATCCTCTCCCCCCCGCAGCCCCACCACCACCGCATCAACGGTGCGGCCCCGTTTGAGTCGCGGAGGATAGGGCGAGTGGCGCATCGCCATACCAACATTCCTCTTCCTCCGCGACTCCACCTCGGCTGCAGCGGTAGGTGCGGAGGACACACCTCTCGCCGCAGTCCACCAACACACATCCGAAGTGGGCTTCCCAAGCCCACTCGGAGTGGCCACCTCGGGCCGGCCCTTCGCCTCGGACCAGCCATGTGGGTTCCTCTTTGTTTCGCCGTGGGAGACCAAGCCACGGCTACTAAGCCCCCCCCCCCCGCCACGACAAGGCGGGAACCCGTTCGGGGGAGATTTAAGCAATACCCTGCCACTCACTTCTGGAGCATCAATTTGTATTGCCATTTATTTTCAGTTTTTCCAAGAGTACGTGTGCAAACCACCATAACATTCCTTGCTTAATACTGTTGCAATGTTCTTGCATACCATCCTTTAATTACATACTCTATCATTCAGAGTGATGTCCCCATGAATAACATTCTTTTTAATGACCTTGTTTGGAACTTATATTTTATTATTTTTACAAATAAGCTGTAATATGAAAAAGAATGTCTCACAAAGATGAATAACTGTAACTAGGCGTCCTTCGTGAGCGAGCTCAACGTGAACGCAGCGCGGCGTAGTATGTGATGTTGAGCAACTACAAATTATGGTAATAGAGATAATTTTCACGACATTTACTTGCCAAAGTTACGAAGTACTTTACTACTGTGAAGTACAAAAAATAAAAAGTATTCAAAGACTATAGGAGACTTTTGTCGTTGTTATATTTTTAAGACATTTCGAAAAGAAGGGTGAGGCGTGAGGAGCAGTATTACTGGATTATGCGGCCCCGGGTTACAGCTAACCAAGGTACACACCACTGGCTGATAGAGAATATTGGTCCACCTTTTGGACTCTTTTAATAATGAAAACAAATAAAAGAATATAATTATGCGATTGCGTCAAAATTTCTGAAATTATGATTAAACTCAAATCAGAATTCACCTTCGCTTCGTTTTATTTCTCGCCTCACTACAGTTTGCGTATTTGCTATGTCGGGGAAACATTTTTTTTTTCATTTTTGTTTGTATAAAATTGAAGAAAAATCTCTTTTCTTGTACAGTTTCTATGTGGCTAGTTTTAATATAGATAAAAATAAGATAGGTATTAAGAAAAAAAAAACAATACTTTCCCGCCATTTTCAGTTGTTTTTCTGGCCGCCGAGATGAGTGAACCTAACGAAGAAATTTGATACATGAAGTTTTATTACAAAATAAGTAAAAATACGACTCGGCCGCGAAAATAATTTGTGACGTTTATGGACCAAATGCAGTAGAGTAGTGTCAGTGAGAGTAGCACAAAGTTGGTTCAAGCGTTTTAAGTCCGGAAACTTTGATGTCAAAGATGCAGCTCGTTCTGGTCGCCCTCATACGAATAAAGTCGATGTCATTTTTGAAAAAGTGAAGCAAGATCGGCATTTTAGTAGTTACGACACAGCCGAGGAATTTGAGGGTTGACCACCAAACAGTTTTGACCTATTTAAAAACTCTGGCTATACGAGCTCACTGGAAGAAACCTAATGAACCGCCTACTCATTTGAGATTTTCTATTGAAACGTAACGAATCCGAACCATTTTTGAAAAAAATAATCACTAGGTGATGAAAAGTGGATCACCTACGACAAGAATGTGTGAAAAAGATCATGATCAAAGAGTAGTCAAGCTCCACAGACTGTAGCGAAACCCGGATTAACACGTAATAATGTGATTCTGTGTGTATGGTGAGATTGGAAGGGCTTCGTTTATTATGAGCAGGTAAAAACCTGCGGGAAAAACCATCGATTCGGATCTTTACTATCAACAACTAATGAGTCTCAAGCAAAAATTGGGAAACAAGGGCAGCAATTGATCAAAAGAAAAAGAGTGGTCTTTCATCATGATAACGCCAGACCACACACATCTTTGGCCATTCAGCAAAAATTGAGAGAACTTGGTTGGGTTGGGAAAGAGAACAGTGTGGTTTGCAAGATGATGCAGTGACCAGGATTAAGAAAGGAATGCTTCGGTGGTTTGGTCATGTAGAAATAATGAATACGGAAAGATTGACAAAGAAAATATATGTTGCAGAAGTGAATGGAAGAGTCGGAAAGGGACGTCCTAGGCGGAAGTTTGTCGACCAAATTGGCGATATACTAAAAATGGGCCAAATTAAGAGTACCCTTAACCGACGAGCATGTATGTGTAGGTACATGGATGTGGAAGAGGCGAGAGAGGTACGTCAGGATCGTGCTAAATGGAAGTCTGTAGTCTCCGTCTACCCCTCTGGGTGACAGGCGTGAGTGTTTATATATTGGTTGGGTAATGTAAATGCATACATCATATAGTCCTGACCTTGCACCCTCCGATATTCATCTGTTTTGGTCTCTTCAGAATTCTTAGGTTAACATTAAGAGAGTACTTTCAAAATTACTTGTCGTATTTTTTTTTTTTGATCAAAAATCCCAAGATTTCTACAGCAATAGACACTACCTAAAAGGACAATTTATTTTTGACACCCTTAACATAAGTTTACGCAAAGTAACGTCTGATTTAATTTATTAATATAACTTAATTTAATCAACGTGTACATGTTTCGTCATAATGATTACAGCCTTTCAAAAGTCCACTGCTTAATATAGGTCACCTCCAAGGAATTCCACAAAAGCACGGTCCTGAGAAACCTGCATCTATCGACTTCCTACATACCTCTTTCCATCTAGCGGGGGCCACCCTACATTTCGCTTACCAGTACAATGTTGCCACTCGAGAATGGTTTTAATCAGAAATTATTAAAATATGTAAAATTGCACGTACGTTTAATTAAAGGCAAAATAAGAGAATAACTATTTGGTTTTAAGACCTTTCTTTATCTGAATTATTCATGCAAATAAACGTTTTATATTTAACTAACTCACAATCCTATAAAATTTTCCCTTGATTGCGACTTTATTTATGGTCTTAGTCAATAACAAAGTTTTATACACTTCGATTGGTGTTTTATGATGATATCCACTTTTATAACTGGTTTAATGATTAAACCATACAATAAATGGCTCCGTGACGCAGTGGCTTAGCAATGAGTTACAGCGCTGAGGGCCGCGGGTTCGAATCCGCACGGAACGAGAATTTTTTTTATAGAAGAGGGGGGCAAACGAAAAAGAAAAGCATGCGGCTCACCTGATGTTAAGTGACTACCGCCGCCCATGATCAACCGCAACACCAGGGGAATTGCAGGTGCGTTGCCGGCCCTTTAGAAAGGAGTAAATTCTTTTCTTCAAGGTCCCCAGGTCGTATCGGTCCGGAAAAATCGCCGGTGGTAAACTATTCCACAGAGAGGTCGTACGCGGAAGAAAACTCCGTTTGAAACGTACAGTGGTGGACCGCCAAGCATCCAGATGGTGTGGATGGTATCGGGACGTTTGCCGCGTAGTGCGTTCACGAAATTTGGCGGCTGGGATTAATCCGAACAATTCCTCAGAGCACTCCCCATGGTACATGCGAAAGAAAATGCAAAGAGATGCAACATCTCTTCGCGGCGCCAGTTAATCGAGCCGATCGGAAAGCACTCGGTCGTCGACGATTCGAGCCGCTCTGCGCTGGATTCGGTCAAGTGGAAGAAGCTGGTACTGGGGAGCCCCAGCCCAGAGATTGGGAACAGTGAATGTGCGGCCGAACCTGCGCCTTGTAAAAATTGCAGGCGGTGTGCCAGCATGAAATACTGTCCCGCTCAGCTGAGCACGCCAAGCTTTTTAGAGGCAAATTTGGCCTTCTCTTCAAAGTGACCACGAAACTGCACGTCACTCGATATGTCGACGCCGAGGATTCCGATACTGGCTGAGGCAACAAGGGGGGTGCCTTGAAACTGAGGAGACACGACAAAGGGGTTCTTTTTAGCGGTTAACGCGCAAACTTGTGTCTTCTGGGGGTTAAACTGGACTAGATTTAAGGTCGCTGCATACAGGACGGAATCAGCACGTGCACGGGACGGAGACGGAACGTGGTTGTATGTCAACACGGACGGGAGTTTAATGCATACGCACCGTGACAGTGACTCGAAAATAATGTGCTAGTGTTGTGAAAGATGTATTTTTCATTTGAAGAATTGGCATTAATTGCTATTGCTTCAGATAAAAAAGAAGCTACAACAGTCAAGAGTAAAAGGAGATTTTCTGTACATCATACGTGGCAGGAAATAGTACTAAAAGGATCACTTCTAATCATACACATTGGTATCATACCACCCTCTCTACAAAGAAAATTTGGATGACAAGACTCAATTTCATATGTATTTTCGTATGACAACATAAATAGAAAATAAAATTTAAACTAACTAAATTTCTTTATATTTTGTATTCAACATGTGGGTATGGCAAGATTATACAAACATTAACATGATCATACACATTAAATTAGTTTTTCGTCGTACATTTCGTTCGGTACTACACGTGCATCACTGAGTAGCCAACGTAGCGACTGTGCATACGCAGCGGAACCACGGACGCGTCATGGCACTCCCCGGGCGGGACGGGGTAAACATCGTCGCCGACGACATTTTTCCCGTCCCGTTCTTGCCACGTCCCCGTCCCATCCGTGCATCCGTTGGTATGCATTATCACGTACATTTTCTATGAAACGATATTTCCTAAATTTCACGTCCCGCCCCGTCCGGGATAAAACACGTTACGTATTCATCGACTTTTAGTCGCCCCCAATCCGAGACTGTTCAGCAGAGACTCGACTTCAGACACAAATTTGTCCCGGTACTCGGAGACGTATTCCCGAGAAATATTGGCACGGCCGGTGTACAGAGCATCTCCAGTGCTATCGTCTGTATAGCAATGAATGTTACGGGTTTGAAACATATCATTGATATGCAGAAGAAACAGCGTTGGCGCTAGCACGCAGTCTTGTGGAAAACCAGCATTAATAGCCCATAGGAAGGGAGCTTCGAAAGAAGCGCTTTGTGCCAAACCCGATCGAAGGCCTTCGCAATGTCCAAAATAACGGCCAATGCCTCCCCCCTTGGACTCTACTGCCTCCGCCCATCTGTGAGTTAGGTAGACCAGAAAGATCACCAGATGGACGGCGAAAACCGTATTGCGATCACTAATCGCTGGTGACTACGCCTCGCGAGCTGGCAGTAACAATAGTCTGGATTGGATAGTCAATCGGGTGGACGAAAGTCCTCTTTCATGATTTCGGGACTACGTTAGTGATGTCCAGGGAGAGGAGTGCTTGCGAACCGACGCTGTGTGGACTGTTCCGGGAAGCACTCACACCGCGGAATGGTCGGTGGCGTACTCCCCCCGTCATCGAGAGTCGAGTTGGACGCAAAGAAAGAGCCTAGCAGATCGGCTTTCTCCTGTGCGGTACAGGCCAGTGAGTCGTCCTCCCTGTGCAGAGATGGAAGAGATGGCTGGCAGAAATTCCCCTGGACAGCCTTGGCGAGAGACCAGAATGCACGGGTTCCAGAAGGATGGCGAACTAGTTTCTCGCCGATCCTGCCTATGTGCTCTGACTTTGCCTTGGCAATGACTCTTTTGAAGGACCTAGAGGCGGAATTATACTTCTTTTTTAGAGCGCTGGTGTTTACATCCCGAGACGTTGATGCGTCAGCCCAGGCTTGGTAGCACTCCTGCTTATAGCATGATACTATTTTACAGGAGCGACCAAACCATGGCTGAGATTTGCATCCAATGGGCACCACAGAGGAAGGAATAAAAAGTTCCATACCCTGAAGTACCACATCAGCGACAGAATCCGCAACAACGTTGGGATCGTTCGGCGAGAAGCAAACCCGCCCCCAAGGGTAGGATACAAAGAAAGACCGCATCCCATCCCAATCGGCTGACCTATAGTGCAAAACACGGCGGCAGCCTGCAGAATGCAACTGCGATTTCAGCATGAGTGGCACCACACTCCGGACAAGTCAATGGTCTGAGGAGCCTAAAGGGGCGCCGACGGAAATCTGATATCCGTCCGGGTGAGAGGTCAGCAGAAGGTCCAACAGGGAAGGTGCATGATCCTCCACATCTGGAATCTGCGTAGGCGAAGTAACCAGTTGTGTCGGATCATATGCAAAATCATGGACAGATCTCCCCGCATGATTGGTCAAACGTGAACCAAGCCATTCGGCGTGATGGGCGTTAAAGTCGCCGAGGATCACAATCTCTGCGGAGGGGATCTGCCGTTGTACGGAGCAAGGCGAATCTGTAGCCATTTGGACGTGGTCGAAGAGTCGGTCTGTTTCGGCTTTACGGCTATGGGACCTATAGAGGCAGCCGTAGACGCGCTGATGGTCGTCGCTGTCTACGCGTAGCCAAAGGATGGACAGGTCCGAACCTTCAAGACTGCCGAGGCGTCGAGAACAGATGTCCTCTCTGACGTAAACGCAAACTCCAGCCCGAGGAACAAAGGAGTGTTCCAGTTTGTACCCCGGGTAGAAGAGATACGAGACATCAGCCGGAGAGGACACCTGCGTCTCGTCAGATGGTAGTGGACGGCGTTTAGGTTAGAGTGAAGTCCCCTGATATTGCAGAAATACAGGGATAGCGTGGCAGGGGTCGCTTTGGTCTTGTTGCTCCGTTTGCCCCCCCCCCCTCCACAGAATACGCGGGGCAGCCTGAGCACCCACGCTCAGGAGTGGAGAGACATGGTCGTGGATGCTCAGCGAGGGATTCTCCAGGGGTGCTGGTAACCTCCTGGGGTAGTCTATCATTTAATTCCGCTGCCATGTTGATGGAGGGGGGGGATTTGCCCTCCGGCACCTGCACTCATCAGACGAAAGCAGAGCTTCCACTTCACGCCGGTGTTCTGTGAGGTCGTGGTACCACCCCGTTTTGAGCCGGCTATAGTGCGCAGCTGCCGCGTGGCTCTACCACTGTTAAAGAGAATTTGTATGGCCTACAAATAAATGTATCGAGTCTGGATGTTTGCCCTTGTGCATTTTATGTTTGTAAACTGCCTCCACGATACAGGAGGAAATCCTAGCGATTTTAAAAATAAAAAATCGCTATATATACATACGACATCAACTAAGGTTTGTGGCGTGGAAGGAAAAGGGGAGATCTCCCGCCGGGCAAAGTGTTCTGCCCGGGGAGCGGTTCACACTCCGTGTGATAGTTCGGAGATGTTCTATATATGCTGTTTATGATTCGGAATGTTGATAGCGTGATTTAAGCTTCGGTGTGTTTCGCTTGCGGCGCGACGACAGCGCCGCCACATCACCCCCCTGCTCAGACCGGAGATCGATAGTGCAGTCCGATTGCCGGTGTGTCCTTTTAATGCCGGTGGGGAATGCATGATGTGTGCGTAAGGGCAAGTGACACCGGTGCGAATGATATGCCGATGTGAAATGCATGCCGTACTACGCACTGGCAAGTGATGCCGGTGAGAACGATGTGCCGGAGCAAGTGCCAGAAGTCTGTCTTATAAATCTGCGGTGAGTCGAGATAAAGACAAGTTGTACTGGCTTGCAGGAACTGAAGACTGCAGAAGACGATTCTCAATAGTGAATGGTAGGAGTTCTTGAGGATAATACCGAAGTCTTGAAGTTGTAGAAGGTGTTTGGTTGCGTGTTCAGATCACGTCGGTTAGTTACCACTGTGGCCGTGGAAGTAAAAAGGGAGATCTCCCGCCGGGCAAGGTATTCTGCCCGGGGAGCGGCTCACACTCCGTGTGATAGTTCGGAGATGTTCTATATATGCTGTTTATGATTCGGAATGTTGATAGCGTGATTTAAGCTTCGGTGTGTTTCGCTTGCGGCGCGACGACAGCGCCGCCACAAGTTTGCCCATACTCATAATACTGGGTAGGTCAGTTGATGAACAGTCTAAGCATTCGCGATGGTAATGATTTCTTATGTTTACTCGAACACTACACATTTATATAAAACTACGTTTTACGGCTTTCATCGCGTATATTATCATCATCATCATCATCATCATTACAGCCCTTCACAAGTCCACTGCTGAACATAGGCCTCCCCCAAGTAATGCCACAAAGCACGGTCCTGAGCCACCTGCATCCATTGACTTCCTGCATATCTTACCAGGTCGTAACTTCATCTAGTGGGGGGTCGCCCTACACTACGCCTACCGGTACGAGGCTGCCACTCGAGAACCTTTCTTCCCCATCGGTTATCGGTTCTTCGAGCTATATGGCCGGCCCATTGCCACTTCAGCTTACTAATCCGTTGGGCTATGTCGGTCACTCTGGTTTTACTGCGGATATCCTCATTTCTGAGTCTATCACGCAGAGAAACTCCGAGCATAGCCCTCTCCATAGCTCGCTGTGCGACCTTGAGCGTCCTCATACGGCCAGCAGTGAAGGACCACGTCTCTGATCCGTAAGTCATCACTGCCAACACGCACTGGTTGTACACTTTAGTTTTCAGAGATTGAGGTATACCTGACGAGAAGATATGTCGTAATTTCCCGAACGCTCCCCAGCCGAGTTGAATCCGTCGATTGACCTCTCGGTCGAAGTTGGACTTATCTAGTCGGAATATTTGTCCCAGGTAAACGTACTCGTCAACAACTTCGAGCATAGTGCTCCCAACAACTACCGGCATAGGTGTGACATGGACATTAAACATAATCTTTGTTTTGTCCATGTTCATCTTAAGACCTATCCGTTGGGAGGCACTATAGAAGTCATTGAGCATAGTGCTTAAGTCCTCCAGCGATTCTGCCATAAGGACTATATCGTCGGCAAATCGAAGGTGAGTGATGTACTCGCCATTGATGTTAATACCGTATCATTTCCAGTCCAGTAGCTTGAAAACGTCCTCCAATGCAGCGGTGAAGAGTTTCGGGGATATAACGTCACCCTGTCTTAAAACTCTCTGCATTTGGATAGGTTTCGAGCTCTGGTTCTGTACTCGGATAGCCATCGTAGCCCTACTGTACAAACACTTCAGCACTTCGATATACCGACAGTCAACTTGGCACCGCTGAAGGGACTGTAGCACCGCCCAAATTTCGATGGAATCAAAGGCTTTCTCATAGTCCACATACGCCAGGCAAAGTGGCAGATTGTACTCTTCAGTCTTCTGTACAATCTGCCGCAAGGTATGTATGTGGTCTAAGGTACTGGAGCCTTTTCGGAAACCAGCTTGTTCGGGAGGCTGGAAGTCGTCGAGTCTGCGTGCGAGACGATTCGTAATGACTCTCGAAAACAGCACTTAGACGCAGCTCAGAAGGGAAATCGGTCTGTAGTTCTTCAAGAGAGCGTTGTCGCCTTTCCTAAAGAACAAGACCACCGCATTTCTGCTCCACGCCTCTGGAGTAGTGCCACCATGGAGGACGGAATTGAAGAGCTTCTGAAGGATTTCAAGTACCGGTGTTCCACCCGCTTTCAGAAGCTCCGCTGTAATTCCACCCTCGACTGGGGCCCTGCCGTTTTTAAGTTGCTTGAGAGCCATTCTAATCTCGCTTAGACTGACGTCCGGGAAATCATCGGAATAGTGTCGGATAAGACGTATATTAACTTATTTTATATTCCCGAAGTTTCGAGTACGTTATAGCACCTATAGTCACAGGGAAAACTGAGGTGTTCGCCGTCCCAATGACATAGTTAACAATGAAAATCTTCATTTTAAAATTACTAATTTTGGCTTGGGTTGGGATTTATTTTTATTAATTATAGGATTCCAAATAGATGGCTCAGTTTTTTTTTTTTTTTTTATTTATTATTTATTAATGAATTTATAAGACAGTGGTGTTACTTAATTCTAAACCCGCCAAACTTTCACGTTTGATGGCGAGAGGCGCTCTTTTACATAGCAATGAACCACCTTATGTACTCCTAATATTGGACACAATAACATACAATTATATAAATAACACAGTAATATATAAACCTATGACATCTTGTTGTTATGTTAACTATATGATATTATACACATATACATATATATACACATATATATATATATATATATATATATATATATATATATATACATATATCTACATATACATATACATATATACAATATGTAACGCAATCAACGCACACCCTCAGACACCCCAATTAGTATATTATGTTATAATTGTAATACATACACTGTATTTTTAGTTAAACATTTTTATGCACTGGTTATTTATCAAATTAGTTATACCAATTCCGGAAGAATGTTGTGGTCACAGTACAAATCCACGAACGCAAAGACTTTAACGTGCTCGAAATAAAGTTCATTTTTCTTTACTTTTATTGAATGACAGAATTAGTAATAATACAAATAAAACTGCACTCGCAAGTCTTATTGCCTTAAGTTACGGTCCATTTCAGTTTGCTTTGACTGTGCAGATTTAGTTAAACTACTTTCACAAAGTGCGTTAATTATGTTACAAGTTGCATACATATTTAACTTTATTTATATAAATTAATTACCTTATAGTTATATATTATATTGTTATGGTTTATTAATATACTTATATTTCTATTAGCCATCCTGTATAATGTTTTTTAATTTTCTCTTAAGTGATCTTTTACTAATTTTAACTTTATCTCTTAATAGATCTATTTTGTTAAACACTTTAGATACCAAATACTTAGTTGTTCTCTTACCATAATAGTTTGTTATTTTAGGTTGAACCAGTTTGCTTTCTCTAACCCTATGTGTGTTGTACTTGTTTTTAACATTAACTTTATATTCATCATTATAATAGTATTCCATACCTACCAAATAATCTATTTTTTTATCTATGGGAATAATTTTACAAATGGGAAACAACTTATTGTAGTCTTTGTTGCATTTTTCTTTAACATTTTTACTAACTAGAAACTTAATCAGTCTTATTTGTATGTCTTTGATATTTTTCAGATATGTAATAAAGGTTCGCCCGTATACAAGAAGTCCATAACTCATTAGCGAGTCGGCAAGTGCAAAGTATACTATTCTTAACGTTTGTTTGTTCAATACATTTTTTAATTGGTAAAACTTACTTAGCACTAACCTTAACCTATTGCAAATGTCATTTACGTGTATTCTCCAGTTAAAATTCCTATCTATTGTTAGACCTAAATATTTAAATTTATCCACATATTCCAATCTCTTACAGTTACAATTAAATTTATTTCTATGCATACATTCGTATGTATGTCCTATCACTGTTAGATAATCATTTCTTACAGATTTAGCATTTCGATTATATGGCGAGTGTATATGCATACATTTGGTTTTTGTAAGATTTAATATAATGCCATTGTCGTGCGCCCATTTGCTAATGTTTTCAAAATCACTTTGTATACACTTTTGTGCCTCAGCTATGTCCTTGGAGGCATAGACAAGACACATATCATCAGCGTACATGAACACCTTGCAATTTCGTACGACATTTGACACACTGTTCACATGCATTATATATCCTACAGGACCGTACACCGATCCAGTAGGCACACCCAAATGGACATCCGCCTCTTCCCCAACCACTTTAGAGACAATTGTACTTATTTTTCTATTAGTGAGGTAGTTTTTGAACCAATTATTTATAGGACCGCGTATTCCGCATTCGTCCATTGCCTGTAATAAGATATCGTGGTCTAAAGTGTCAAACGCCTTCTTAAAATCAATAAAAAGTACTATTATTTGTTTGCCAGAATCTAAGGAGTCATTAATAAAATCTGAAAATCTTAACAACGCAGTGACTGTGTTGCGCCCTTTCCGAAAACCGTGTTGAGAGTCACACAGTATGTTATGTTGTTCTAAGAACGCGCTTATCTGTCCTACTATAATTTTTTTCGGTTATTTTATCTATAACAGATAATATTGCAATGGGTCTATAATTAGCATATTCTAAATGACTTCCTGATTTGTATATGGGACGTATAATTGCACTTTTTAATTGATCAGGGTAAATACCATTAGATAAGGACATATTTATTAGTGAAGCTAGAACAGGACTTATTTGCTTACGCAAATATACAATGTCTTGCGCCCGTATTCCATCTGAACCGGGTGCTTTCTCACAGGACAATGTTTTTATGACCTTATCTACATCTGACGAAGTCACCCTACTATATCTATAGCTTACCTCACTCGGCTTTACATAATTATTTCTATCTAAAAACTTCAAATTACATACGTGTTTAATTGCCTTTATTTCCTCCGTAAATGTTTTAGAGAAATTGGTACAAATCTGTTTTATACTATCTGTTTTTCCTAAATACTTTAAAATAACATCATCCAAGCTAGTTTTATTTCGACCCAACCATATGTTTATATTTGTCCATATTTTCCTGAAATCTCCATTGCATTTTATAATTTGTTCCTGTCTATATTTATTTTTTGCCATATTTATTAATTTATTTACTTTATTTCTAAATTTTGTATAGACTAATCTCTTGTTCATATTCTTTGAATCCGTTTTCCAAACTCTGAATAAATAATCCCGTCGCAATAACATTTTATATAAATATCTATCTATCCATGGACTTCTAATTACTTTCTTTGTATCTATCTTAACCTTAATTGTACTATCTTTATAAATGCTATGAAATACACTACACATTGTCTGATACAATAATAATGGACACGTTATTGTAAGTAACTGGGACCAATCATATTCTTCCAGCTTTTGTTTAACAATTTTGTCACTTAACACTTCGCGCATACTATTGTTTTTTATATTACCACTCTCACATTGATTTACGCTTCCACTATCACATAAATTTAACATTAATCCGATTCCATGATGATCGGCGATGCGTGACTCAAGCACATACGCGCACGCGTCATGCTCGCTCCGTCCCGCTCGCAACCAGATATGATCCAAGCACGATGCCTCGAGCCGGCCCTCCGCGATCGCTTCGCGCGTTATCTCTTTGCTTGGTATTACACACAGCAGACCGCATTCACACAGGGCGTTTTTGTACCTTGTTACAATAGGATTAACCGTGTCATTTAATATGTTTATATTGGTGTCGCCAATCACTATAACATTGTCAGTTGCTGGTACGGATTTCACTAGTGTCTCTAATTGCTGGATAAATGTCAGTTTATTATTGGCAGGTGGTCTATATATCGCAATTACATGTGTTATAGTTTTCCCATGCTTCATTTGACCATGAAGTGTTTCCACTGCTTCTGTGTTTACCATTTTAGCTTCAAAATTCAATCCATTCTTAGCGTACATTAATATTCCTCCTCCTCTTCTCGTTTCTCTAGTATATATAAATGTATTATATCCTACTATTTGGTACAAGGGAAGTTCTTCCTTCTTAATATTTATTTCGCTTAATATTAATATATCTATATTATATATATTTTTATCAAGTAGTATTAATAACTCGTTAAAGTTTTTCCGAAGAGATCTTATATTCAGATGTAATATGTGGGTATTCCATATATTTTGGGATTGATCATTATTTAGAGCCATTATATTATAATATCTTTTAAAATTAAAATTACCGGAGAAGATATCCGTATGATCGCCTTTTGCTGTTCGAAATCACCTCGTGTCTACTCGCCGCGTTATACTACGCTTGTTTATTTACATTCATCGAACTTTTTCAAATCCTCCTCCGACCTAATGTTGTAAATCTTTTTCTCATCACTATTCTTTTTGACCAGGATATTACAATTCTGCACCCATATGTATTGAAAACCTTTCGGTTTAAGATTATTTTTTACTGTCCAAAGAAGTTGTCGTTTGTATTTTGGTAAATCTTCGTTAATGTATATTCGCTTTTCACTGCCATTATCATAGACTTTATTATTCGTTATTCTGGTTTCTTTTTTTGCAAGCATCCAGCTGTCGCGAATAGATTTCGACCTCAACGTGACCAATACAGTCTTGGGCTTTGTGTCACCTTGTTTTTCATGGCCTACCCTCTGTGCATCTAGAATTCCATTTGGGTCTAGATTTAGTTTCTGTGCCATTTTTTGGACTACTAATATAGTATTTTCGTTTTCATGTTTCTCTAATCCGTGAATTTCAATGTTTTTTTCTTTATCTTTTATTTCTAACTCCTGTATCCGTTCTTCTAATGCCCTGTTACATTTCTCCAAATATACATTTTTTTGTTCTAATGCCTTAATTTTCCTTTGAGATTCTTCTTTAAAATCAAGTAATGTCTGATACATATCAGCATAAAATTCAACACCATTGCTAAGGTCTTCTATTTTCTTCTCGAGGCTATAAATCACCGCTAACTTTTTATTAACTTCAGCTAAAACGTTATCTCCGGACTCTTCACTAGGGTTTAATGTTATTTTCGTATCATATACGGACTGTTTTGGGCTGCTTTTATTCGTCTGGCACTCATCACAGAGCGTACTGTTTAGGAACTTTTTATTTACACATTTTTTATGGTAAACATTTTCACATTCTCCCTTACATCTCACTATGTCCTCTTTAGCCAAAGAAAGAAACAGTTTGCATTTCTTACATTGCACCATTTTCACTTATGCTTAGTTAATTATTTACGAAATTGGTATGTGGTCACTGCTAACACACTTAAATCGATACACACAACCGTGCGTTGAGCGCGCGCGCACGAGAATGTCACCAAATGTGATCTTCTTTCATCTTGAATGCGCGAATGTCATCTTCTCTATTGAAATACGGACGTTTTTTGATTTTAATTGTCGCGAGGCTCTCTATATCTATACATATATCATCCTTGGAAGGGATCGGCGTTCTATAGCGAGGATTGTAGTCTATCCAAATCTGATTTAGTGACGGGGACGATCCTGTACGTGTTCACAGACTAAATATTTCCCGGAGCGTCGATTCTTCACACCAGCTATTTGTATTTTATTTATTTCTTTAAAATTTAATGATACACAGGGCGGACTTAATGCGATGTGGCAATCTCTGCCAGTCTACTCTCTGGTTGGCAGGTGCAAAATATATTACCTTACATCAGCTACGTGTTCTATTACGCGGGTTTTATTGGTATTTTAGTTTGTCCACAACAAAGAAGTAAGTTAGTAAGAGGAACCACATTCACACTCAAGTTTGTACACTCCTGCATCTTCTCTACAGCGACAAGTAGAGTTTTACAAGCAAGTAGATGGTATTGCGGCGGGCACACCTGTATCTACAATTGTAGCTGTTATATTCATGAAGGACTTTGAGGAGAAATAATCTACACAAATAAATAAAATTGAAGTGTCGGTTTGTAATGTCAAAATAACAGTTTTTATACACTATTTAGGCTTTTATTTTTTTGCGCGGAACCCTAACTCTATTTCAAAAGTAAAAGTAGCCTAAGTCACTCCTTATAACATCAGCTATCTGTCAGTGACAGTCTCATCAAAATCTGTCCCGCCGTTTTGGGGACTAGCCGGAACAAACAAAAAGAAAAAAAATTAAAATAGTTTTTGTAATTAGTACCGTATATGCATTAAGTAAAAAGCTGTTACCGACTTCAAAAAGGACTCATAACTTTTCTCTGGGTGAACCGATTTTTATGATATTAACTGAAAGCTGGTGCTTCTCTTGTGGTCCCACAGTTTAATCAAGATCTGACCAGTAGTTTTGGATTATCTTTAATAATACGTGTTCAATTGACAACGAATACTCGTATATTGATTCGGTCGTATTGAAGTCGGTTGTACAAAATTTTTCATTTTACCACTTGTTTTGACATAACAAAAAAAAAAGAAAAACACTTTAGTTTTTCCCACCCATCACCAATCTGTGAAACTAGGTTTAGCGTTTTCAGATGGATATATCTTAAATATTTTGAAAGTAATATATCTCAGAAGTGCCCATCCAACAAGTCCACTCGCAACTCGCACAAACAAAGGCTACAGTTGTGTTTTCACCACTGAGAACAAAGATGGAAAGATAATGGAATCAGTTTGGGAAAATTTGTTATAAAAAGCGGATAATATAAATTAAAATAACTCTTAGCAGTTGCTTATCGTATAAGTTTCCTAGTATCTAGGTTTTGGGTGTAGTGCCAGCACTATTATTTTCACACTTGGTGATACAAAATTTACATTACAACGTAACATTTATACTACATTACATTTTAATTAATAGGTTGGAATGTTTCACTATCCATATTTTTAATACGACGCAATGCATGATAGTCCATCTATCCATCTATGATATTTCGGCATACCCACATAGCAATGAATGACTAATGTTTGGCACAAGAAGGTCAAAGAGCTCTAACGCCTATTTTAGTATAAACATATATCTACATAGAAAGTCAAATAACAACTTGCGAATGTGCCACTAATATGTTCAAATTACGTCTCATATGAATAACTAAACGCGCTGCTTGCTGAAAAATATTTGAAAATCGATTCAGAATTTACGAGTACAAATTTTGCAACGATTACGTAATAATAATAATAATAATAATAATTTCTTTATTTGCTTAAAACATGGTGTTTGTAGGTGGTACAGTAAAATAAGTTCACATGTTTTGCTTATAATTAGCATGCAAATTTAAGATTATATTCAGGTAACATTTATTTCAAAAGGGGTCAAATATATTCATTAAAGCAATGTCAACAAAACCATAATTATTAAAGCTTAATGTCAATAAATTCTTCAATGTCATACACTTTAAGTTCAATAAGCCACTTATAGAGTCTCGATTTGAATAAATTCATTTTGAGGTTTTTGATGTCATTGGGGATCTTATTATACACCTTAACACACATTGCTAAACAACTTTTTCTGAATTTAGCAGATCTTGGAATGACGCTTAATACTAATCGCTCCGGATTTCTTTTCCATCGAGAGTTTATATCTCTGGCTTTCTGAAAGAGCTCAGTATGGCGTTTTACAAAACAACTCATTTCAAAGATGTACAGTGCTGGCAAAGGAAGTAAGCCCAGGCTCCAAAATGCTGCTCTACAGGACTCGCCCGGTGGAATCCCACATATGGCTCTGATGCATTTTTTTTGCGCTATAAATACCTTTTGTCTCTCAGTACTATTGCCCCATATCATCACACCATAACGTAGAATGGAGGCTACATACGCGTGGTAAGTGGTAATGGCTGTTTGCAAGTTAGTTACGCTCCTTGTTTTATAAAGAGCATAAACAAAGCTGTTAATACGCTTGCATAAGGCCTCAATGTGTAATTTCCAGTTAAGATCTTGGTCTATCGTTATACCTAAGAACTTAGTATGTGTAATTTCTTTTATCTTTTCAATATCAATGTTAAAATTGTATTTATCATATTTGGATTTATTAAATTGAATGAAATTTGATTTATCTAAATTTAGTTTTAGATTATTTTCCTCTAGCCATTTAATAATGTTGTCAATAGTATTATTAATCTCAATTTCGTGGTCATGTATTGAATTATATTTATTTTTTTCTGATGTCACAATTATTGATATGTCATCGGCAAACAAGATACATTTATGACCAGTAACTTTGGTTATGTCATTTATGTACAATATAAACATAAGTGGACCTAGGACACTTCCTTGAGGGATACCACAGGAGTTATTTTTTAGGGTAGAAGAACATGTCACCAGTTCGCTATTTATGATTTTGTTAACAGTGACGCGCTGACATCGATTCTTCAAGTAGGATGATAGCCATTGTAGTGTAGGTCCTCTTATACCAATCGTTTCAAGTTTATTTAATAAGAGGTCGTGGTCTACAAAATCAAATGCCTTGGACAAGTCAAAAAATAGACCTGTTGTTAGATAACCTTCATTCAATTTTGTGAGTATTGTTTGTACAAGAGTAAATGTTGCTAAAGTTGTCGACTTATCTTTTTGGAAACCGAATTGATCCTTACTAATGATGTTGTATGTGTTGCAATAATTAAGTATTCTCAGGTGCATACATTTCTCAAACACCTTCGATAGAATAGGTATAAGAGTAATTGGGCGATAATTGTTGACGTCATTTTTTTTACCCTTTTTGTACAATGGTTTGACAACTGATTGTTTTAATGCTTCCGGAAACGTACCAGATGAAAATGATAGATTAATTAAATACGTTAATATAGGCACTAGTTCATCATTACACGTTTTAATTATTCTGGTACTAATTCCATCAAAGCCTTCTGAGTTGGTGTTGTTCAAACCCATAATTTCTTTTTTTACTTCTTCTTTTGAAGTCGGAAGAAGAAACATCGTGTTTGGTATAAGTTTGCTTTTAGCAGTTGTTTTTTGTATATTATTTGTCGTCAGGTTTTTTGTATTTGTCAATTCAATAAAATGTTCATTAAAAGCTGAGGCTATGTCAAAAGGATGTGTCAATTGTTTTTTGTTTAAACTTATTTCACTTATAATATTGTCACATTTTAAACCACCAATTTCCTTTTTTATTACATTCCATGTCGCTTTGCATTTGTTTTTACTTTTATATATATATTTTATATGTGAATTCCTTTTGGAGGTAATAATACATTTTTTTAATACTTTCGAGTAATTTATATATTTGATTTTATTGATTGCTGTTTTATTTTTATAATATTTATACCTTAGTGACCGTTTAGTTTTACAGCTTGTTCTTAGGCCTTTGGTAATCCAATTTTGTGTGTTCCTATGATTGTTGTTAACTTTAATTTTAATTAAAGGAAAACACAGATTATAAAACATGCACAGTAGTTCATGAAACTTGTTGAAGGCAGAGTTTAGACTCATATCTGCGTATACCTCAGACCAAGTTATGCTTTTTAGGCACTCCCTGAATTTGAAAATATTTTCGCAACTGTAGTCCTTTCTAAGTACTGTGTATGTTTTTGGTTTTTCATTTTTTATTTGCACAGGGAAACACAATAATTGAGCTGTATCGTTTTCGGATAAGTATAAAGGTAGTACCGTAGGGTTAGCGTCTATAATGTTACTTAGCATGTGGTCTATGCATGAGTTTTTGCGTGTTGGTACCTTAATATGTATTTTTAGGTTATGATTTAGACATATATCTTGGAGGTAATTTGATATTTTTCCTTGTTTCAGCGTATCGATGTTAAAATCGCCTGTCACAACAACTTTGGTATCAGACTTACGGTTTCTTAATAATTCATGCAATAGTAGGTCTAATTTATTTAAAAAAATATTTGGATCAGATGTAGGTGTTCTATAAACGCATACAACCACTAATTTATGTAGAGGCATCTCTATGCCACAGACTTCAAAGCTCTTTTGTGCTGCGTACTTTTTTAGTTTTGACATTTCTTTGTAGGTACTATTTTGTTTGGCTAAGATACAGGTTCCTCCCCTCAGTTTATCTCGACAAAACGCTGTTGCTAACTCATAATTATGAATATTTAGGTACTTCTCGCTACCAGATTGCAGAAAAGTTTCAGACAAACATATTAGATCTGGTTCATTTTTCATCTTGTTCAGTTCTTGTAATGTTATTTCTAGTAATTCCTGCTTTGCCATGACACTTGCAATGTTTTGGTGCATAATTTTAAAAGTTTTATTACTGTGAGTCACAAAAAAATGGCTTATCTATTTTTTTTAAATAACGCAGTAAGGTACTTTGAGTTAAACGCATTGGCCTATTGGCATTAGATCCACTAATAGAGGTATTAGCCCCCAATCGAGCCCTGGAAAAATAGTATGGGATTGTTCCCTTTGGATACTGTACCACTTTAGAGGGAACTTTTTCAGGCGCTGGCTTACTACGTGCTATTATTTTTTTCAATTGTTTGGGATTGAGATATTCATTTTCGTAGTCAATGCAATCTATTACATAATTAATCGAATTACATATTTGAAAAGGATTCCTGTGTTTACATTCCACGAAATGACATTTTTGATTTTCATTACAAATTTCTTTAAAGTTTTATTTATGTCAGTCACACTTAGGTACATATTTGTCAATAAATTTAATACAATTATGTCATTATCAGGAAAACATTTGAGAGACCGTCGTAGCTGTGATGATAGTATTTTAATATCATAGTCGTTTTCGCCAATGCAGATTATAACTTTGTCTCTTGGTTTTAAATTTGCGTTTTGAATATTTATGATAAAATCTGAAGACGGTGCATATGGTTTTGTTATTGCTGTGATAGCGTATTTCACGTATGGCGTGTTCGCTCGAGACTGAATTAGGGCGGAGGCGAGACCGGTACAGCGCTGGGTTCCTATGATGTATAACCGGTTCTTGTCATCTTCTTTTTTTTGCGCATACTAAGCTCGTGGATTTAGTCTGTAAAGGCATTTGTGTGTTGTCTAAGGCTGTTGTCAATTTCTGTTCCAGAGTATTTATATATTTTTTTAGACATATTACCTGGTTTTCAGTATATTTAAGCTGTTTCTGTACAACGTATGTAAAACGCTTCCACAATACAGGAGAAAATCATAGTAAAGAGTAACGTTTTTTAAGAAGGAAATGTCATTGAACAATTACAGAACACTAGTGACGTCGGAACAGGATGTCTTTTAACTCAATTAAGGAATAAGCATCGTTAATGTTTTCGAGTGATATTTCCGCTCTCGTAGAGGTTATTTTTGTGCAGACATAATTTACAGACAAAATTTACGTGGAAGAGTAACTGCAGCTATAGTGTGACTGTAGCACGATTGTGTCGGCTCAACCGGGGAAGGACTACGCTCTCACAGAACACCAGGATCAAATAGGAACTCATTGCTGTTCATATGGTGTAGAGAACCAGAGACCTTTTTTACTGGTAACGAGGCATTTCATGTTAGTCCACAGGAGTGACAACGCATCTACACTTTGATTCTTAATTGAAGATAAATGAAGATGTCTATGGGCCACATCATTCACTTACTATCGGAGGCACTGTGTGCTCGTTTGTGAAACATATTCTAAAAATGAGAAATACAATTCTCGTTTAGTTAAACTTAAGACAGAACAGTTAAGTTTAACATTTAAAGAGCACAGAAGCAGGATGATTTCTTAACCCGTACATCACCATAACTGTAATGGGTATTTGTCACCACTCAACTTATTTTACGTAAAAGCGTTATGTTTATTAAACGTAAATTTATAATTCAAACTATATAATATAAACCATTAAAAATCGATATCATGGAATTTAACTTATCTAAACGATTTCTCTTACAGATCAGTAAGTTGAAGTGACAATAGCCCGGCCTCATATAGCTGGATGAACCGACAACCGATGGGGAAGAAAGGTTCTCGAGTAGCAATCGCGTACCGGTAGTGTTTTATTTTTATAGAATAAGGGTAGCAAATGAGCACACCGCCTAATAGTAAGTGGATGCTGAGGCCCATACACATCTACATTTATCCTCGATCAAGAATCAAATCGCAGATCCGTTGTCACCTCTGAGGACTAGAATGGAGTGCCTCGTTTCCAGTAAAAAAGGGTCTCCGGATCTCTACACTCACCATACGAAACAAAGCAGGATTAAGCTGCTATTTTACGCTGGAATTCTGTGAGAGCGTGGTCCTGCCCCGGTCGAGCCAACCCATACGTGCTACAATCATAATATAGCTGCAGCGTGGATCTACCACGTATAATAGTACTGCACTGTACGGTAGTGCACGGCGGCACCACACTAGATGGAGTTATATTGAAATAACTTGCTTCTTTTAAGCTCAGCCGTTTTTTAAATTTTTGTCTGGCTGGCCGGGCTAATCTTTAGGACGGTTGAATCGATTGTGATAAAATTTTACGAACATATATAGACCGAATACCAGGAGATATTTAGGCTATATTTTATCTGAAATACTTTAAGGTTTTTTAATAACTTAATAACTTTAAGTTTTTTGAAAAAATCTTTTATTGCCATAATTATAAATAACGCAATATTAGTCATTAATATACTACCCAGGCAAAGCCAGAGCGGATCGCAATATTTTAAATATCAATGCTATTCTTATAAACCTTCCTCAGTTTTTGGATTATAACGTGTCGAAGTTGGGTTTGTTCATAGAAAGGTTGATGAAACATGTATTTTTTATTTGTGAGAAACAGTAAGATGAAAAGGTAGGTATAAGATTTAGAAAATACTAGCGATCCGCTTTGGCTTGGCACGGGTCATTTATGTACCTCGACAGCAACGCCACAAACCGAATGAAATTGTGAATCTAAACCATTTTCGAATCAACTTTATCACACACGCAAAATTTTATCAAAATCGATCCAGCAGTTTAGGACGAGTTCAGTCACATACGGACAACAATATGACCCATGAGATCTTTCTATTACCACCCAATATTACCTCTTATGACATCTACGGTAAGAAATGGGATGAAGACTTCCTATGCGCCGCTACCACCCGGCTGTTCCTAAACATTACATGTCTTTATAATGGATGACCTTTTTTACCGTTTGGAAAAAATAGGGTGTAACATGCGAACGGAGTAGAAGCATATTATAATTAATAATAATAATAATAATAATTTATTTTATTTTGATAAAATGTACAAATTATTCCAATAAGTCTTAACTAAAAATAGTCTACAATAACAGGCACCTGAACTAGGATAAACCTGTATCTCAGGTGTATGTGCTAAAAGATACATTAACAAATATTTTCTGTTTCTTATATAAAATGAATAACGTACTAACTAATAAGGGTTATTTGGGTAAAATATATTATCATTAATTTACTTATGATATTAATTAACTTAAAACAATCAACAACTTCTCCGTATCATCGTATGACAAATTTTGTAACCATGTTCGAATTACCTTTTTTACAGTCTGCCATTTTTAATGGATATATATACAAAATTGCATTGACTTGATTATACAAAAAAGGGCCGAGAAATGTAAAAAATCTATGCATGAAATAATGCCTTATTCTAATGTTAGTTTCAATTACTTTATCTTTGCGCCTTTTATCAGTGACCTCTCTTCTATAAGGCAATCTTAAGTGCTGTTTTAGTAACATGCTCATAACAAATAACTGGCGCACTGAGAGGACATTATAGGATTTGTATAAGAGATGGGATGGAAATAGAATAGGGCGGAATGTTGCAACTTTTAATACAGCTCTTTGAGCGCGTTCCAGTGGTAGTAGTGTAGTTTTAGCTGCTCCACCCCAAGAGGTTATACAATAGGTGAGTATTGACTGACATAATGCGTAATATACTTGTTTTACTACCTTATTATCAGCAAAAGAACGAATTTTTTTAAAAACAAACATTAGTTTACGAACTCTATTGCATAGGTGGTTTATGTGGTTTTTAAATGTAAACGTAGAATCTATAATTATTCCAAGGTACTTAACAGTTTTTGTATTAGAAATAACTGGGCAGTAACATTTAGACTCTGTGACTGAGTAACATTGATGTGCATAAAGTTCTGGAATAGTTATATGCTGGGTTGAGCTGCGCATAGAAAAATGAATATATTTGGTTTTGTCCGTATTCAGTGTTAATATGTTTTGTTGGAGACATTTATTAACTCTATCAAAACCTTGCTGAGCATATGAATAAACCTTGTCAACTGTATTTGCGGAAAAAAGTAGCACGGTATCATCTGCGTAAGATATTATTTTACCTGAGTTAAGTTCAAGATTGCAAAGGTCATTTATATAAATCAAAAATAGGGTTGGCCCTAATACACTTCCTTGAGGCACGCCAAAATGAGTACTTTTTTGTTCAGAGCTAACAACCTTATCGATTTTTATGCATTGATATCGATTTTCTAAATAATTCTTAAAAAGTTGAAGCTGCTTACCTCGAATACCTATGCTCTCTAACTTATTTAATAGGATAGGAATAGAAACCGTATCAAATGCAATCCATTGGTCCAATTGGCATTTTCCTTGACCTTGCAAAAGCAAGGTCAAGGAAAATGCCAATTGATTGGTTGCCTTTATCTAATTCTTGAGAGACATAATCGGTCATTTCCTGCACAGCATCAGCAGTGGACATTTTAGGCCTGAAACCATATTGCATATTCGATAATATGGATTTACTTTGTAAATAATTCATTAATCTGTTGTTAATTAATTTTTCTAATATTTTAGACGTGGATGAGAGTATTGAGATAGGCCGATAATTGGAAACGTTTTTTTTGTCCCCCGATTTGAATACTGGAACTACAATTGCTTTTTTTAAACAATCTGGGAAAATTCCTTCAGAGAGACAAATTCTGAAAATATGGGTTAATGGTGGTACTAGAATTTGTCTATATTTTTTTAATATACTAGTGGGTAATCCGTCCCATCCAACCGCGCTTGTTTCTTTCAGTCCCATTATAATCCTTTCCACCTCACTAGGGTCCGTATCTAATAATGTGAACGAGCTTAATTGGCAGGTTTTTTGAGTTAATAAAGTGGCCCTGTATTCACAATTATTGTTAGAGTTGTTTGTTATCTGCTCAGCCAGATTTTTACCAACGTTCACAAAGTAATTATTTACTGTATTTGCTGATATAAGCGGCGAGGCATTATTTTGTAATAATTCTGACGAAGATTCATGCTGTTTGGAAATAAATGCAATATCTTTTACATGCCGCCAAATCTTTTTATTATCTCTACCAGACTCTTCTAGTAAGTTTGTAAGATAATTATACTTCAACTTTTTTTAATAAATTGTTACAAAAATTCCTATATCTTTTATATGAAATTTGTAAAATGGAATTATCTGAAGAGGTCTTTGCCATCAGATGTAGTTTGTCCCTGTGTTTCATGCACCTAATCAGGCCAGGTGTAATCCAAGGCTTTAAGTTATTATTTTTTTTAGCTACTGTTCTATACGAAGTATTGCTAGCAATGGCATTTCGTATGTTATTTATTAAGTAAGGCAAAGAGATGTTTACGTCATCGGTTTTATAAATTGGGCTAAAGTCAATGTTTTGAATTGCTTGTTCAAGGTTTTTCGTATTAATTTTAGTAATAGAGTACTTACAATTAGGTTTCGATATTTTAAGGCTTAAGTTAAGAATGACGGCACTATGATCGGTTACTATAGGACTGGTGACAAGGGTTATTGATGGTAACCTAGTTTTTAGTAAAGTGTGGTCTAAACAAGAACCACTTAGATGTGTAGAGAGCAAATGTGCTGGAAGCAGGCCCTGGCATGCACATATATTAAGGTAGTCTTTTGCTCCGCCTTCACTGCCTTCTGGGTTAATATCAATATTCATATCACCCGTTAACACTATATTTTTGAACGACGACAGTTTCCTAAGTGTAATGTCTAATGACGTGATAAAATTGTCTATTTGCTTAAAACCACACGGTCTTTAAACAGCAAGGATAGCATTATGTCACTGATATTTTTCAAAAAATGAAAAGAAACATTTTGAACCTACATTACGAACGGCAATAAAACAATAAATTTAGTAGGAAACTTTGAATCTACCACTTCGCAGATTCACAGGCTAGATTGGATATGATTTCAATTTCGATAGATTTTAATAAATTTATTTATTTAACTAAAAAAAAGTGTTTTTATTTTTTGTAAAATACTGATATTTATATGCTTCTACTCCGTTCACATGTTACACCCTATTTTTTCCCAAACGTTAAAAAAGGTCATCCAGTATACAGACATATTATGTTTAGGAACAGCCGGGTGGTAGGTAGCGGCGCATAGTAATTCTTCACCCCATTTCTTACCGTAGATGTCATAAGAGGCAACATTGAGTGATAACAGAAAAATCTTGAGGGTCCGGTAGATGGCGTTATAAGCATCAGATGTCTGGTACTGCGAGAGTCAATCCGCCTGCCAGGCGTGATCGTTAAGGCATATCCTCCCTACAACTGGATTGGCCTATGTCCAACGGTAGACTTATACGAGTTTTCATCATCATCGTCATCATCATCATCACAGCCTATAAAAGTCCACTGCTGAACATAGGCCTCTCCCATAGACTGCCTCATAGGGGGGATTTTGCCATAGTAGACATGCCTGGCGAGCGGGTTGCCAACTTCAGTCTTTTATTATTCTGAGTTGTTATCAGGAAGATGCTGCTGCCCATCTCCTTTCTGTGTCCCTCTGTCGCGTCTTACGACACCCACGGAACGATATGGGGTAGTGGATATGCTTGCACCGCCACTACAGGGTTTGTAATACGGGAAGTTGTTTGTTTACATACTTATTGTAAGTCAGAGCTCGACTACAATCCCACCTGTTGGCGAGTGGTGATGTTGCAACCTTAGGCCCAGTTTACATTTTGAGAAGTGACAAGTGCGAGTGGCAAGTGCATCTGACAAATTTCAAGTACTTAGTGTGTATTTTATTGCCCTGCACTTGTCACTTCTCAAAATGTAAGCCGGGCCTTAGATATAGATAGTATAATAGCCTTAATAGTGTCTTAGCATAAGCTCTTGTCTTGAAGACGCCAAGATTGTAAAAGGACGAAGAGACAGATGCTGGAAGATTTTTCCATTTCTTTTATGTTTCACATTACGAAAAACCGTATGATTCGAACACGTGGAATATTTCAAAAAAGAATTACTATAAAGGAGAGAAGACCGCTTGTTTGCCCAATGGTGGAATGAGGAGGGAGGAATTAAGGCATGTAATCATCTATTCAGTACTGAGACGCTGGCTACTCTGGGTCCTGCGCTTTAGACCGATAGTGCCGATTCAGGATCACATGCTCATGCTTAGTGAGTGTCCTGCATAGCGGCCACTCAAATTGTATGAGAAAGATGCTGGCATATGGCGTAGCCACGCAGAGGATTCTCCCTTCAGGCCTGAGACTTGGAAGGCGAGGCCGAATTGTGGCAACGTTCACTCATACAATTTGAGATGAAACTATACAAGTCCGACTTTTCTTTCAAACGCCTATTTAATTTATATAAGCCTCGGAGTCTAATTCAGCTGCGCTCTCTTAATCTTGGCATGCGGTCACATCGACACTAATTCCCTGAATTCGGTGCATTAGCGCCACTATTTTGCTCACACGCGTCCCAAGGCTACGTCGACTTTGCAGCTGCGTCTTGACTTACCTTAGAATGTAATGCATAGGAAACACACCTCAACAAGACTTGTAATAATTTATACTCGTAATTAATCATTTATAACTACGTACTTCGCGAACAGTTTCATTACCTGAAACAAGTAAAACATAAATTAAATATTAAAACGTTTTATGTTTTTATTTAAAAAATGTTGTCTTGGAGACTTAAATATCGGATTCCAAATCTACACTATGTGTACAATATACAATAATTAAATGTACTAAGATGGAATGCCTCCCAGCCCGCAATTAGATCACAACAGTGTTGGGTACACCATAGTTTTGCGGCAAAAAGAGGTAAGTTTTTTTTATAGAATAAGGGTGACAAACGAGCACACAGTACACCTGATGGTAAGTGGATGGTGTAACCCACAGACATCTAACTTTTTTCTCCAATTAAGAATCAAAATTTAGATGCGTTGTCACCCCTAAGGACTAAGGTGGAATACGTCGTATCCAATAAAAGGGGAGACTTTATTCGATATGTATATTGGTTCTCTACACTCACGATACGAAACATAGCAGTATTAAGGTGATATTTTACGCTGTTATTCTGTAAGAGAGTAGTCGTACCCTCGTCAAGCCGACCCATTCGTGTTACAACCATACTATAGCTGCAGCGTAACTCTACCACGTAACATAACTAACATTACGTGATTCCACGTGCTCGGCGACAACAACACAACAAACAGTTGAAACAAATAGAAAAAAAAACTATTTGCTTGCGTGTGTAAAACTATCAATGTGCCTTTTTTCACGTAATAGTGCGGTATACAAAGTAATATACCGAATTAAATAAAAGCAGGTAGACCGACCTTGTCAAGTCTATAGTGGTGAAGCCCACTCTCTCGCTTCGCGTCTGAGGTGTGCAATACTTATTTACTTGTTTTTAAATAAGTAGGAAATTACTGTAGTATAATTTTTTAAACTTGTGCTTAAAATCATTAAACTGTACTTAGAATATTAATGGTAGGTATTAAAAAGGACTTCTCAAAGGGTGTTTAGGTCTTTACCAAATAGTATTTCAAATGTAAAGCAATAAAATGCATAGATACGAATATATTCTTGCTGGATTGTAGTGTAAAGTAAAAACTTAAGAGTAACATCTCCCTAATATAATAATAATAAGGATCACTCACTTGGTTCCTAAAGATCAGGATACCACAGATCCGAGCAAATACCGTCACATCACGTGTCTACCCACCATATATAAGACACTGACATCCATTTTGAGCGCGAGAATCACTTGACACCTATAGCTAAATCAGGTGATGTCACGCGCTCAAAATGCATGTCGGGGCGGTGGTCGTGGAACCAAGGAACCACTCCTCATCGACGCGGTCATTGGCAAAGTGGTGAAACGCAACCGTCGGAACTTCTCCGCCGCCTGGATAGACTACAGAAAGGCATTCGACTCGGTGCCCCATACATGGCTAAAGAGGGTCCTCAAGCTGTACAAGATTGACTGTACAGTTAGAGACTTCCTCCGGCAGTGTATGGGGCAGTGGAGTACGATCCTCTGTCATCTAGGCGAGCGGATGACGGCTGCGGAAAGCCGCATAAGGATAAGAAGGGGTATATTCCAGGGCGACTGTCTGAGTCCAATTTGGTTCTGCCTCTCTTTGAACCCTCTCAGTACTTTACTGGAGGGCTCCGGGAGGGGATTTCAGCTTCGGAAAGGAGGTATAAAAGTGACCCACCTTTTCTATATGGATAACCTCAAATTATTCGCCTCCAGCTCCCATCTTATGGAATTGCTAAACATCACTTGTGAATTTAGCAGTTCTATTAGAATGGAGCTGGGGACGGATAAGTGTGCGGTCCTCCATGTTGAAAGGGGAAGGGTTGCTAACTCTGAGGGCATAGACTTATCTATGCCCGTCAACTTAAGGACCCTTTCCGAGGCTGAAACATACCGATACCTGGGTATGTCACAGAACATCGGTATCGATGAGGCTGGTATGAAACAGTCAGTTTGCGACGTGTTTTATGCACGCTTGACCAGTGCTTAACGCCTTTTGTCCGGTGTGAATAAGACACACGCATATAACGGCTGGGTCATGTCTGTCCTCATGTATACCTTTGGCATACTAAGGTGAAGTCAGACTGAACTTAACGCCCTGGATAGAAAAGTCCGCACTACAATGACGTTCCATAGGATGCATCATCCGAGATCGTCGGTAATGAGGCTGTACTTGCCGCGAAAGCATGGTGGGCGTGGCTTCCTGAGCGCGCTCACCATGCATAATCACGAAGTGTGCAGCCTCTCCGTCATTACTTCCTTGCGAGATCGGATGATCCATTCCTTAATGACGTCATTTCTAGTGATAAAGGACTTACCCCTCTATCCTTAGCCAACGAGCAATGGCAGGGCCCGGCAGTACAGAGCATTTCCGACCGGGAGACCGTATGGAAGGAGAAGGAACTCCACGGGAGGTACTACAGGGCTCTACATGAGCCCCACGTAGATACAGCCGCCTCCCTCAACTGGGTGCGTTTCGGTGACCTTTTCGGGGAAACCGAGGGTTTTGTCTGTGCAATACAGGATCAGGTTATTAAGACCAACAACTATCGGAGATACATCCTAAAGGATGGCACTGTCGACGTCTGTCGAGCTTGTCGCCATAACGGGGAGTCACTTAGGCATGTCATCTCCGGTTGTCCGGCGCTTTCTAACTCTGAGTACTTGCACAGGCACAACCTAGTAGCCAGAATTCTACACAAAGAGCTCGCTCTGAAGTACGGTCTCGTGGACCGGAAATTGCCGTATTACAAGTACTTGCCGGAAGCCGTGCTCGAAAATGACCGCGTCAGGCTCTATTGGGACCGGGCCATCATCACGGACAGGACTATTCTTGCGAATAAGCCTGATACTGTGTGGTCGACATTACCATTCCGTATGACGAGAACCTCGTGAATGTCGAAACAGATAAACGAACAAAATATCTGGACCTGGCTCACGAGGTGACCGACATGTGGGGTGGTATGCCGGCCGAAATTATTCCTGTAGTCGTCTCTGCGAATGGGCTAATCCCTGTCAGCCTCTCGGGTCATCTGAGGCGGCTGGGACTCCGTGACGGACCGCTCCGGGCTCAAATGCAGAAGGCGGTGCTCCTCGATACCGCCCGCCCCGCGGTTTCTTTCCCTTTCCCCCTAACCCTCGGCCGTTCGGTCTCCCCTGCCGAGGGCTTCCATCTGGTTGGGCTTTTATTTATTTATGTATTTATTTTATTTTATTGATATTTATGTAAGTATATTTATCTTTTCATTTTAATTTATTATTATATATTTATAGAACCCAACCAGATGAAAAAACTATATAGATACCCCATAATAATAATAATACCCCCCAATAATAATAATGTCCTCCCGACCGAGTTTAGGTCACGGCGGCCAGCCTCAACGGAGACTTAGCCATCGGCGTAGGACAGGATTATGTGCCAAAGTTAATATAAGTATATATTTGTTACAGTTGTTCTCTAAGAGATTATTTCGGACGTAGGTTATAATTTGCGTTTATGGCTCTCTTTTGAAGCATGTTATTGTTATCTAGTACCATCTTGCTTATAATAACTCAAAACAGAAGAAAACTGTATTTGATAACTTTGCCTGCCTGACACGCGTGGCACGCAAAAATCTCCCTACGAGGCCATTGAAGTAACATGTACAGTACGCAGTACATGTTACTTCAACGTATGAGGCAATCTATGACGGAGGCCTATGTTCATAAGTGGAATTTGATAGGCTGTAATACTGATAATGTAATAGGTACCGAGTGTCATTTTTAATGTCGAATAATGCGACTATTCGCCAAAGGTCTATAGGGAATGTGGAGTAATCGTTCACCGATTATTCGTCGTAGTAGGTTAATATTAGGGGTTAAAGTATGAAATTGCCATTTTTTATTAAAACACCTTTTATATTAAGAAAAACATATTTATTTAATAAAAGTATTTAGCCTTATTATCTAATAAATTACTGCCATCTTGAAAGGTCAAGACAATTTACAAGGCGCAAGTTCGGCCTCACATGGAATACTGTTCACATCGCTGGGTCGGCATTCCCCAGTGCCAGCTCCTTCCACTTGACCGCATCCAGCGCAGAGCGGCTCGAATCGTCGACGACTGAAATTCCTCCGCTCGGCTAGATTCACTGGCGCTGCGTAGAGATGTATTTCATCCCTTTGCATTTTCTATCGCACTTACTACGGGGGGTGATCTAAGGAATTGTTCGGATTTCACCAAATTTCACCAACGCTCATTGCAACAAAACTCACGTTACCATTTTAAAAGGAAACGGGGGCCGACTGAATAATTTAAGTATAAAGGCGAGGTATAAAGATATTTAATATTATATTTAATATAAAGAGTATATTGGAGGTTTGACTCTCTACCGTTTCTTCCTCCAATATTGGACCAATTTAAAAGATATTTCATAAACTGAAAGAGAGAAGGATATACACTGTATCCCTAGGTTTTTTCTTTTTTCAGTATTAGTTAACTTTGAACACTACGCCTCTGTTGGCAGCGGTCTAAACAGGTAATTTTGGGCATTTTGTAAGGATTCTAGTGTTTATAAAGGTAATTTATCATCAAAAAGAAAACATATGGACATAGAAGAGGTTGATATTTATTTTATTGCAAAAATTATTGGTATAAGATCATAAAACAGAAAGACCAACTGCATTTCCTCTTAATCATCTGGATGCTTGGCGATCCACTTCTTTATTTGAAGTTTTCTTCCTCGCATGACTACTTTGCGAAACCATTTGCTATCTAGGAACCTTCAAGAAACGAGCTTAAGTACTCCTTTTTAAAAAAAGCCGGCCACGCACCTGCTATTCGCCTGGTGCTGCAGTTGTTTATGGACGGCAGTCGACACTTACTTACCATCAAGTGATCCGCGTGCTTATTTGCCCCCTCTTCTATAAAAATACCTTTGCGATAGAACTCCGGGGATCTGGACTCTTAAAGTCTATGAATGTAAATCTTGAATCATGTAGGTTTACTTTAAGTGGCCAAGTACCATTGAAACGGCAACTTTATACTTTAACCCCTATTATTTACAAACAATTTTATATCAAGTATTTCTTAATGATAATAAATTAATAATAATTTTTCATACAAATATTATAATAACTAAGCTGGTCTAAAATAATACAAATTCGTTATAATGGTAGCCCAACGCCATCTATTATATCAAGCGACTTACTACAATACAAAAGCAATCTTATTGTGGAAAAATACCTACTCCGCAATTTTTCAGAGCACATGTTTTGATTCGCAATCAAATTAAGTACTTACAAACGTTAATTAGGTTTGCAGTTATATAGAAAAAATAGTATAATTTAAACTGGTACACCAAAAATGTGAAGGTAATTTCAAATGCAGTAAATAGTACCTACATAGAACACACTAGGACATTATTTTTACATTCTTCAGATAAACTATCATTGTTACACTAAACAGTATAAAAAATTAACCTTTGTACATAAAATATAGATAGCAAGTAACGTCGAAATAGATTTAAATTTCTATTGCTACCAAAATTTTAAATAAAATGTAAAAAGTATTTAATCAACAACGTCATCAATACACGCTTGTACATTAAAATACCAAACGTAACAAAAATACCTACTTGAAGCTTACGAATTAAGATACTCAAGTGAGAAAATCAAGAAATAAACTAAAATTATGACTAAAATAACACATCAGCTAGCAGGATTGCACCTGAAAGCAACCTTTATAAATACCTTAGTAGGTACATAATAAATGAGATAGGTTCAACAAAATGGCGTACGTGCCACTACATTGATTTTTAAATAAACTACGTTGCTTCATCTCGCTCAAGGGATTTTTATACAAACTAATTGTATGAATTACTTACATAAGAATCAATATTATCGAATTGTTAATAATTAATAAGTAAGTAGGTATGAGTTTTTAAATTAAAAAGAATCTTTGTTCTGTTCGCATTATCCATGCGCATGATAATACAGTGTGCACGCGACGCGATACGAGCCAAGTAATAATAATAAGGAGTGAAAAAACAGCGCTACCAAACCGAGGGGTTAGCGTCTTCCATACGATAATGTAAATAGCCCGAGACGCGCAAAACCCATAATGTGTCCACTAATTACATGTACAATTTCACACGTTTGCAACGATATAAATTCGCTATAAACGGTTAATTCACATTAAATACAATACATATTAAATGAATATTATATTATTTAATTTAATTCGGGTTATATTACGGTAATTGCTTAGGAAAAGGCGTGTGCGCTATTCGTGTTATTGCGCGCCCAATTTTATCGGCTGTCTTCGGGCGTCTCCGTCGATGTTCGGCTAACGGCTCTTTTCCCTAGTGCGCGCCGGCGCAGACTTTCGCTACAAAAATAAACGCTCCTTGGCAGAATATCAAGGCGAGCCTTCGCTTTTTAACGATATTCAACGTTGTTTATGGGCGGGTCGGGTTTGATTCGTATTTAAGTCGCGATGCTTTATGTATTTGTTTAGGAATACCGACGCGTTTACCTGAATAATACACTCTACAAGCTGTATAATCAGCGCGATTTTATGCCAAATCGTCGGTTTAAATTTGAATGCTTGCATTAAATACCTTCATGGTGACGAGAAGGGACATGGACGTTGATATTTTGTGGAGTGTGGTCCTTTTTTGGCGGGTACTGGTGGCGTAACTGATTCCACTGTTTCATATTGTACCGAACGTGTTGATGAGACGAGAGAGGTTAACGAAACAAGACTTGCGCCCTCCTTTCTGCCAAGGAGGGTCGCGTTCGTATACGGCTTAGAGATCTCTAGTTAGATCGTTAAGCCAGTTCCTAAAAGGTTGGGTTTAGTGGGTAAAAGTCACCACATAACCACGCAGCCGGCTGCGTGGTATGCTATAAACATTCACCGCCACCCTCCCCCGCTTTCCGGAGGGTTGCCCATGTTTGCTTCGGGTGCAAAAAAAAAACGAAACTAGAGTTGGACAACAGAACAACTCAAAATAATAAAAGAATTGCGGTTATTAACCCCGCCTTCCAAGCGTGGCGACTACGGCAAATATGGGGGATATTATAAGGTTATCTCTATATGGGCATAATATGTTCAGCTGTGGACCTTTGAATCATAGGCCCATTAAGTTATGTATACTTAATATATAAATCAATGCAAAAGCCTATTAAAGGCTTTGATAGTTGTTAAGGCATTTACAATGATTTAGTTTTAATAACCATTTTAAAACGATGATAAACAAAAAAGCGTGACCCAAATTCTAGCCACTTTGTACCGAATATCGCCCTTTTGTATGCCTAATGCCAGTCTAGTAGTTTTTTTAGTGACAAACAAGCACTCAATCCACCTGATGGTAGGTGGATGCTGTGCCCCATTAAAATCTATATCGATCCTCAGTTAATAAAAATTCAGATGGCCCACCCCTGAAGACTAAGATGGAATGCCTTGCAAAAAAGAGGAGGAGTAAACGATTATCCGGTTTTCTACACTCCCCATACGAAACACAGCAACATAAAGCTGCTAATTTATACTGGAATTAAGGTTCTTCCCTGGTCGAACCGACCCATGCGTGCTTTAACCATAATATGGCTACAGCATGACTTCACCACGCATATTAGATAGTTTTGGTGTTGTAGATATGTTTTAGAGGTAGTGATAAATAGGTAAGTAATCCCTAATTTTGAATCATGTCAAGAGTATGAATTAAGACTGAAAAATAACCAGACGCTCGACCATCATTCCAACACTCCTTCAACCATCATTCGTCATGCTTAAAGCAAGGGAGTGTAAGTTGCCATCCGGTTATAATGTCGGTATCTTCAAGGCAACCAAGGTTCACCATTTAAACGCTTAACCATCTTCGGCTGTATCACCACTTGCAATCAGGTGGAATAGTAGTCAGGCACTGGTATAGAATTTACCCCCTCCTTATTAAGTCGCTTTTTTGTTTGTCTGTCGTTCCGGATGGAATTTAGTACCTATATAATTTATTTTAAACTAACTTCCCAATGAGGTGAAAACTTGAAAATTTTAATTTAGCTAAAATGCGGATGACAATGCAAGAATATGGTAAAAAACTGGGGTCAAAATTAAAAAAAATAATTGAAAAATTACACTTGTTAGTTTTATTAGGTTTTTCCTTACTGTCAGTGCTTTGGTTTTTAAAATGTTTCTCAAATAACTAAATATAACAAGTATTGATAAAAATTGATATAACTTCTATTTCTCGTATAGTCCTCATAATTACAGCCTATCACAAGTCAAGGTTATATTTTTATTATCTGAAGAAAGGTTTTCCATATAGTTTGCCACAAAGCACGGTCCCTAAGCCACGTCTTTGCTTGTTGTGAGTTTTTCGTATGTACTCGTATATATTCTTAATTATCTTCTTTTTTATTCTTATGTGTACTGCCAATCAATGACAAATGTAAATTACAATTTTTTTTCTTTCTCTGGAGTTCTGGGCACATCCTATCAAAATGTGATAAGCATCATCGATAACATTGGAAGTTGAACAGTTTGGTGAGGTAGTTTTTCGCAACAAGTATAAAAATTTATTGCATGGAATGAGCCCAGATCTGACTGAGTCTTCATGATACTACAGTGTTGCGTTTATCTGTGCTTATTGTTGGCTATCTCATAATTTTAACTATTTTAACTTTTTGGGTGAACTCAAGAAAATCACAATCTCAATTTCACCTTTTTTTATAGGATAGGATGACAAACGAGCACACAGTCCACCTGATGGTAAGTGGTTGCTGTGGCCCATAGACATCTATATCTACCCTCGATTACAAATCAAAATGCAGATGCGTTGTCATCTGTGAGGACTTAGGTGGAATGCCTCGTTTCCAGTAAAAAGAGTCTCTGGTTCTCTACACTCACCATACGAAACACAGCAGCACTATTTGACGCTTGATCTAAATAGTTACATTAAAAAATTACATCCACTATTTTGCTGACTTTGAGAACGGATTTTTTCTCAAATTTATACAGGATCGGCCCTGAAGTATAACCAATTTAATTTAAAAAAATAATCATTCAGTCATATTATAAACCAAATGAAAAAATGAAAGAACAGCGATTCCTTCCAAGGATGATTCGTGAGGCTATTGAAATCAAAAAACATAGGAGTATTTTCAATAGATAGGTATTCCATCCGCTTGGGATCCTACAATTAGTAAATCTAAATCCAAACCCAAGCATACAACTAAAAGTCTTCAAGATACTTTAAGCTCGTTCTACAATACTGGTTTCATTTAAAGTACATCTTTAGCTATAAAACAGTTTTTAATACATAAACGCATTTATCATTTATCATATTAAAGTTGAAAAGAAATTAATTTTAGTAAATTGTTAATTTACAAAATATATTAAGTTTATTTCATATTTTTGCATAAAAACAACAATACTACTTGTTCTTCATAGGTTATATATATCACAGGCTATAAATAAGACTTTTTGGAGTGAAAATGTATTTTATAAAAAATGGCAATATACCCCATGTATTACATGAAGTTTTGCCGATATTATGTCGACCGTATTAGGTAACTTTTAGTAGAAAGTTTTTTTTAGTTGTAAAATAACATGATGTGCTGTTGTGTAGTATAAACCTATTGATAGCCTGTAACAGTACGTAAAATATGTAAAAAAAAATTACCTCTTATGAAATCGGTTCAATAATTTATTAGTTTTAAGCAGTAAAGGAAACCTGCTCTTCATATTAGGAAAATAGAGGATTTGAACTTTAGTTTACTTTCGTAGTCTTCTGAAATTTTAAAATAAGATGATAATATGACATAATTAATGATATTTATTCCAGTTAATGATATCCTCTATTTATATCGCTATTTCTCAATTTAAGTGGCTGCAGATACGTACTGCATACATTTCGTAGATCTAATTTCCACTAAAAGAAAATAAACATTTAAACTTAAAATAAATGGTAAAAGTAGACTTCAAAGAACTAAAAATACATTGTAACTTCCGAAGATAATCACGTTGTAACTTCAGAAGTCGGAGCTAAGAAACAGTATATAGATGAATTTCAGAAGATACTCACGAATTGGAAATTATTTAATTACTTTTCAATCTTTGAAGTTGGCTTTACTTTTAACAAGTTTGAATTCATTAGCCTTTTGAGTCAACTAACGAATAATGTGTACTATTGAGATAACCAGAAAATCAACTAATAAGTTACATTAAAAACTTCACCACCAACTTGTTACTCTTAGGGGTGGAATTTTTTTTTACAAATTTTTGTGAGAGAACCCATAAAATGTAACCTATTCCAATAACTAATGAAATCTATGAAAATCGGTTCACTGTTAACGCAGACAACTTTTTAGTATACGTTAGTTACACAATTACACATGCAAAAAAACCACATAAAGTCGAATTGAGAAACTGATTTATTTTTGAATTCAGCTACCAACTTCTAAAAACGTAAATTCTTATTCTATATATTCTTTTTTTAATAAGTGCATTACTATGTCTCTAGTCACATTATTGCAAGTCACAAAACGGATTTACGAGACAATGTGTAATAATAAGCCTTATTTTATCAGTTTCATAACTTGCAAAAAAATTAGGATAATTAGCGTTGCCCGTTGCCCATACGTGTTTTGATTTTAAATTAACACTAATGAGATTTACAACTGTGTGGCAAAAGTTGAAATGTACATTGTATCCATTAGGAAGTTCTTTTAGTTGACAATGTTTTCGTTCTATCATTCTATTACAACATATAAAGTCCTTTGCTTAACATAGGCCTCCCCCATAGATTGCTTCATAGGGGGATTTTGCTATAGATGCCAAGCAGGCGCGTTGGCGACCGCAGTTTGTATTATTTTAGTTATCTATTATCTGGAGGATGTTACTGCCCATTACTTGTTTCAGTTTCCTTCTTTCGCTTTTACCCATGGGATGTTAGGGATAATCTAACACCGTATACTACACGGTTTGCGTGTGTTTTTATTTTAAAAAATCTTATAAAACATGTAAAAAGTAAACATGCTTTTATTAAATCAAGTGATTAATGAACTTACAGTCCACCTGATGGTGAGTGGATGATGTGGTCCATAAACATCATCTGTACATATATATATATATATATATATATATATATATGCTGTCACAAATATTTGGATAACGAAGATCTAGAGGCGGTGACGAGCGGATCGTAATAGACGACTACGATAACAGCCAATAAAATCTCCTTGCGGAAGCAAGAGGGTGCAAGAGGGTGCCAAAAAATAGACATACATACTTACATACATATATTTGACAGCTTCTGAGGCAGTCGGCTAAAAATATGGGTCCGAGAAGGAAAAATGTGATAGAAGTGATCGGTGACTAGCATTTAATTAAACTAGCTTTCTATATCCTTCAGACCGGACAGCAGTGCAAGCAAGTGCTGTTAGAAATAAATAAGAGATACGTGTGTTTTATACGTGGTAGAGCCACGCTGCAGCTATATTACGCTTGTAGCACGAATGGCTCGGCCGCTCTCATAAAATACCGTTTAATGCGTTTACAGATTAATGCTGCTGTGTTTCGTATGGCGAGTGTAGAGAACCGAAGACACCTTTTTTTGGATTCGAGGCATTTCATCTTAGTCCTCACGGGTGACAACACATCTGCATTTTGATTCTTAATCGAGGATAAATGTAGATGTCTTTGGGCCACAACATCCATTCACCATCAGGTGTACTGTATGCTCTTTTGTCGCCCTTATTCTATAACAAATATAAGAGGTTGGTACCTATCCAGATAATTCCATATAAAATTCCGGTGTACGTGTGTTCTGACCGGGGTACTTATGGGGTCACGTGAATGTTTTTTAGCTATAATTGGTCCCCATAAGTGGCACTTGTCGAGATGCGGAAATCACTTTTGGAAAGCCGTGCTCATCGCTGTTATATATTACAACCCAAGACAGACAAGTTTTTCTGACACCTAATACTCCGAGTTAAGGAGATACAGGTCAACAATAACTAATTTAAGCCTGTGAAAATCTATGCAAAGAATAATAAAGTTAAATCATTTACAGCTTCGATCAACAATACAGCCTCAATTTCTCGGGTTCCTTATTCAAGTTTTAATATAAAATACAGCAGTACACGAATAAATTAGTGATGGCAATAAAGGTCACACGTGAGACTTAAATAGAAATAGTGGGGAGCGGGGGGGGGGGGGGAGGCTGCCGTACGCTCTGTTTAATATTTTTTTCCAATTAGGTATTACTAGAATAATATTTCAAGTGATTTGTCTCACATAAAATATTTTTACAACAAAAACATCTACACTTAGTAAGACAGGTAAAGTTTTAATATGGCTTTTATAAAATTTATATATACTAAAAGTATAACGTTTTGTATTTATTAAAATAAATATATGTACATTTTTTTTTTTTTTTATATACAGACACACACACACTACTCCATAATCCAACAAGTCCACTGCTGAATATAGGAATCACAGTCGGAACTGCACCCATCGACCGCTTTTGTGTTTCATCAGATCGCCGCCCTATCTAGTAGGACCATTTAGTATACTTTTAGGTAGTATCAAAACACTATAAATGTATTCAAAATCGAAACATCAATAACATAATATCATAACAAATATAGATTTTTTGAATTCGCTAAGCAATGCTTGTTGAAATTCACTTGTGATGTTAAAAGTCCAAATCCCTTCAGAATTGTAAAATACTAAAGAAAATGAGTCTTATACTAAGCGTTTGCCGTTAATTATCTGTTGCTGTAAATTATGGTTTAATAATAACGCTACAAAGCATTTAGTTGGGGTCAACAACCTGTTAGCTGTCGCTCTGTTTCGAGTTTTCAACTTAACGGCTACCGCCATCTAGTGGTGTCTGCAACGCTTTACTGATGATATACGTTGGCTGTTGCGGGACGTGGTTGTTTTTCCTGTTAGCGAATCATAAATACGAAAATTTAAAAGCCGGATGAAATTGAATAAAAAGACTTTTATCCTCTTTCGTTTAATTTAAAGGCTTCTTGAACGATAAAAATTGTCACAAAAAAGAAAAGAGTGGTTTGAAGCTTTGGAAACTTTTGTTTTTTATATTTTTAAGTCGATGTTACAATTTAAAAACATTTTAGAATATGATCAAACAATAGCATTTCATAGTATCTATGAAAATGAATTTATAATGTAAAGACACAACGATACTCGGATATTTCGTTGTAGTGATTAGAATGACGCTGGAAGAGTTACTACTTTATCACGTGAGACTATGAATCTTTTACTTACATATCATTAACCTTGATTAAACGTAAGACTTTATCATACATTGTTTTTTTTTTAGAATAAAGGTGACAAACGAGCACACAGTCCACCTGATGGAAGGTGGATGCTGTGGCCCATAAAAATCTACATATTATGTCTTCGTAATAGATTTAAAATGCAGATGCGTTGTCAACTCTGAAGACTAAGATGGAATGCCCCGTTTCCAGTAAAAGGGGTCTCCGGTTCTCTACACTCACCATATGAAACACAGCAGGTTTGGGCTGCAATTTTCGCTGGTATTCTGTGAGAGCGTGGTCCTTCCCCGGTCGAGCCGACCCATTCGTTCTACAACCATAATATAGCTGCAGCGTGGCTCTACCACATAAAAAATTGAATTTGAAATTGGTCTGTATTAAAAAGTGAACGATAAGAAGAAATACATATAAAATTACTCCCATCACTCTTCCCTGCATCAGTCCATCACTTACAGCATGTATAGTCAGTCCACTGCTGAACATAGGCCTTCCACTGTAGATCGCCTCATAGGGACAAATTTTTCCATAGTTGCCACGCTTGGCAGGCGAGTTGGCAAGCGTAGTTTTTCAACCAACTTCAAAAAAATGAGGAGGTACTCAATTCGACTGTATGTTTTTTTATGCGTTACCTCAAAATTTTTTTCTAGGTGAACCAATTTTTTATTTGAAAGCTGATGCTTCTATGTGGTGCCATATAAATTTGATCAAGATCTGACCAGTAGTTTTTGTGAGTTATCCTTAATAATGCGTGTGAGTTAACCTTAATTGACTTAAACTACATTGATGTTCTCATTTTATTTATATTGAAGTCGGTTGTACGATTTTTTCAATTTTGCCACTCGTTATAATTTTGAGTTGTTGTCAGAATGATGCTGCTGCCCATCTCCAGTCTCAGTTTCCCTCTATTGCCTCTTACAACATCCACGGGACGTTTGGTAGTGGTGGAGGTGGCGGTGCTCATTTAAAGTAATACGGATGTAATGGACAAATTCAGAGTTTAGCTTCAACTAAATTTGTAATTTTGAAGTTAATTCGAATTTCCCCTACGACTTTATCCAGGGTGCGAAGGATTGGCCCTTTACGGGGCCCCGGTGTGGGCGCGTGGTTTGGCGCGGCTTGCCGTCCACCACCTGAACGCGCCCCAAAGGGTGGTCGCCGTGAAAATGGTTCGCGGCTACCGCACGATCTCCCGCGAGGCGGCGAGCCTCCTTTCTGGATTGCCGCCATGGGATCTGGAGGTGGTAGTCCTCGCACGCCTGCACGAATGGCACGCGGAGGCACTATGCCGAGGGGGAAACCCCGCTGCCGCGGCAAGTTGTCGCGCAGCGGATAGACTTCCGGCACGATCTCATGGCGACATGGAGAGAGCGACTGTTGCAACCCCGTGCTGGGCACGCCACTATAGCGGCGATAAGACCCCTCTTCGAGGAGTGGCTTGAGAGACGCCACGGCATCCTCACCTTCCGCCTGACGCAGGTCCTCACCGGACACGGTGTGTTCGGGAGGTTCCTGCACCGAATCGGGCGGGAGGAAACGCCCGGGTGCTCCCACTGCGAGGATGGACCGGAGGACACGGTGGAACACACCGTGGAGGTGTGCCCTGCTTGGGCGGAGCACCGCCGTGTCCCCGTAGCGGCGATAGGCGGCGGCGACCTCTCGCGTCCGGCCCTGGTCGAAGCCATGGTCCGGAGCGAGACGGAATGGGATGCCGTCACCACCTTCTGCGAAGCAGTGATGCTAGCGAAGGAGGTGGCGGAGCGAGAGAAGGAGAGAGCAGCAGCTTTCCTCCCCGGCCGCCGCGGGAGACGCCCCGGGCGTCGGGGGCTACGTCGTGGCCCCCCGGCCACCGTAGGCGCGGGCCTGTGATGTAGGACGGACGGCGAGCAATGGGTAGCTCGCCGTCCGTCCGTTTAACGACGGCAGGCCGTGTCGACGGCGCGTTTTGTTCCACGCGCGCCTCAAAGAGCTGTCAGCAGCGTGAAGGGGCCCGTAAGGGCCAACGCCTGCCGGGGCTGCGGGCTGTTCGAAAGAGATACCGCGGCTCCGGAACGTAAGGGCACTGAAGGAACACGGATGGTTTTTAGTCAGTAAAAGTCTGACACTCCCTTACGCTCCACCCAGAGCGAAAGGGGTCATTAGATGATTTTCCATCCGCAAAAAAAAAAAAAAAGGGTGCGAAGGATTTTTTTGCCTAGTTTATTTTTTTTTTCATTACACTGTGCTTAATTTATAATAATTATATTATTTCATTTATTATACGAATATCCGCGGTTTCAGGTGCATCTTACTGCCGTTTATATGTCTTTATAACTGTTTTCGTATTTTTGATAAAGTGGGTGCCGAGTAAACAGGAATTCCCCCTGCACTCGCTGGATGGTGAAGCCGGAGGGTGCATAGGTCGTACGCTGAATAAATGTACATTTTTTGAATAACCTCTTGAACTTTTCGGTTGTTAAAAAAAGTGAGTTTGACTTTGATAAGCGCTTGTGAGCAGTTTCGTATCCTGTCATCATCATCAATCATCATCATTTCAGTCTACTGCTGAATACAAACCTTCCCGTAGATGGCCTTACAGAGGGTACTTGCCATAGTTGGCAACAAGTATTTTTTGGTTCTGACTACTGATTTTTATTCAATCTATTTATGTAAAACACCTCCCGGTCACAGCAGGAAATTTCACAGTGAGATAACGTTTAAAAAACGTAACGTTTGCTACATCCGTTAACCACTTATGAAAGAAACAAATCAGGCGTTTCTTTACGGAAATCCATTACTTATATTAAAGATGTGGAAAATTTATTAGTAATATGTATAAAATGCTAGGTCTTACCTAGTTTTAAGTTTTCAGTTCTCAAACTAAGTATGAAGAATATAAGTACTTCAAAGACCCTAGTATACCGAGACCCTAGTATCAGCAATTACGATTGACCTTAGTTTTTTATAGCATTGCGTAACAAATAAACACACATTCCACTTGATGGTAATTGGATGCTGTGACCCATGGACATTCACAGTTATTCTTTGTATTTTTTTTTTTTTTTTTTTTTTTTTATTGGTAACGTACCGGACGTTACACATGCCACAGTTGCCACGCTTGGCAAGCGGATGGGCAACTGCAGTTTTTTATTTTCAGTAGTTATTAGGAAAACGCTATTGCCCATCTCCTGATTTGTTTACCTCTGTCGCCTCTTACTCGACACCCACGGTAATTCTACAATTGTTTTCCATATAGAAATATTATATATATACATACACACACACATATATATATATATATATATATATATATATATATTATAATAATTATATATTAGATCCTTACCAATTCCTCCCCTATAAATTTTTTGTTGTCTGTTTACTATTGTTTAATTAAAAGTTCGATATCTTGCATTTAACGTCGACTTGTTAATTCAAATTATTGTGATATATATTTTGTCGTCCCACCGCGCCATGTTTTCTGTGATTAGTGTTATTTACGGGTATCGCAAGAAGCGAATATTGAAAATTCAAAATATAACTCATAGTTATCATTAGAAAGCATGTAACGTGTATAATCTCTCACTTACTTTTGTTTCTCCACTGTTACTCAGGATGAAATTAAAAAAGCTCTGTTAGTTGTGGGTTTTGATGAAATTAGTAAGCAAATGGTGTCTATGATTCTTGAGTACCTTATTCCAGCTATAACACACATTATAAATTATTCTCTGGACTCAGGTCAATACCCTTTTGCATGGAAAAAGGTTTTTTTAAGACCTCTTCCTAAAATACCTAATCCTCTTTTCCCTAACCATTTTCGTCCTATTTCAATTCTCCCATACCTCTCTAAAGTTCTGGAAGCCTGTGTTTTTAAGCAAATATCTGTATTCGCTGCAAAACATAACCTGCTGAATGAATTTCAATCGGGGTTTCGCTCAGGTCACAGTACTACCACTTCGCTTATCAAAGTCACAGACGATATAAGAAAGGGCTTAGATGAGCAAAAATTAACAGTGGTGGTGCTTATTGACTTTTCAAACGCTTTCAACACAGTGGATCATGGTATCCTCCTATCCATCCTTAAACATCTTAAATTTTCATCCCCAGCCTTGGAATGGTTTTCTTCTTATATTCGCGGTCGCCAGTAATCGGTTCGCTCAGGTCAGCGGTTTTTTGCGTGGGCTGAAATTGAATCTGGTGTGCCGCAAGGCGGAATACTTTCTCCTATTATGTTTTCCTTATTTATAAATTCTATCTCCTCAGTTTTAGATTGTTCGTACCATCTGTATGCGGATGATCTCCAGCTTTATGTACAGTCAAGCTTAAATAATCTTAACTTTGTAATACACAAACTAAATGATAACCTGGAAGCCATAAGAGAATGGTTATGTAAATATGGCGTTTCTGTTAATCCTGCCAAATGCAAAGTTATCATATTCGGAAGTTCGCAATTATTGGCTAAGGTTGATTATGGAAATCTCTCTCCTGTAATTTATAATGGAATTTTGATTCCATATTGTGATTCCATAAAAAATCTTGGCCTGTACATGGATAAAACTATGACCTGGAAATTGCAGATCTCTGAAGTTAGTCGTAAAGTTGTTGCTACCTTGCGTTCCCTTTATCGTCTTAAAAATTTCCTACCTTTCAAAACCAAACTTACGCTGGTTCATTCCCTTATTCTACCTATTATCGACTATGCCGATGTATGTTACCCAGATCTGTCAGAAAATCTTCTAAGCAAGTTGGAGCGCCTTCTTAATAATTCCATAAGATTTATTTTTGGTTTACGTAAGTATGACCACATATCATCCTATCGTTCAAAGCTTAAATGGCTACCTATACGTCAAAGGCGATGCTCTAGAATTTTACTTGCACTTTATTCAATTTTAAACGATCCAAGGTCGCCCTCTTATCTTAAGGATAATTTTCATTTTTTTTCATCCGATCGACGGTCGAACATCCCGAGAGTCAAACCGTCTGAGGTTAAGGTTTCCACAGCATAAGTCAAATTTTTTTAGGTCGTCTTTTACGATACAAGCCATACAACTTTGGAACACCCTCCCCAACGATATTAAGAATGCCGCAAATAAAAAAGTCTTCAAAGTTCTTCTCCGAGAACATTACCTGAAGGAAACTACTAATTAACATTATTTTCCTTAATTTTTGTCTTTATTTCTTCTTTTTTACTTCAGATATTTATTTCATTATATATTATTCAAACATCATATCATCATATATATCATTCATTTGTATATTTATTTACGAAGTTTATAAGCATGTATATATATATATATATATATATATATATATATATATATATATATATATATATATATATATATATATATATATATATATATATGTATGTATATATTTACGTATAATGGTAGCGCCTGCCAACAATTGTCCTTGGCACCCAGGGTTGACTGGCAGAGAATGCCACATGGCATTAAGTCCGCCCTATGTACCCCTTTAGCTTAAGGTGTTACGTTTAAGTTTTTAAATAAATAAATAAATAAATATAACCATATTGTTTATGTCAAAAATTAAATATTTAAGCAACGAGAGGCATCTTCACAAGTTTGAGAGATCAGCGGGTTAGCCGAGTTGGTTTTCTACAATCGTTAACGCTAAAAGAAAACTATGCTGATAAATGGAAATTACACATCTCAATGTGAAATTACATGACAGTTACGTGACATATCATTGATTTTTTTTTGTAGTATTTTGCTAGCTTTAACGATCGTAGACAATCAACTGGTAGTAGAGCCATGCTGCATATACGTGGTAGAGCCATGCTGCAGTTATATTAGTAGTATAGTTGTAGCACGAATGGGTCAGCTCGACCGGGGAAGGACCACGCTCTCACAGAATACCAGCGTAAAATAGTAGCTTAATGCCGCTGTTTCGTAAGGTGACTGTAGAGGAGCGGGGACCCTTTTTACTGGAAATGAGGAATTCCATCTTGTCCTCACGAGTGATAACGCATCTGCATTTTGATTCGTAATCGAGGATACATGTAGGTGTCTATGGGCCACAGCAACCACTTACCATCAGGTGGGCCGTGTGCTCGTTTGTCACCCTATACTATAAAAAAATACTTTACCAACCTCGCTGGTAATGCAATCATCAATCCCTCTACCAAGTGTGGTGATTAAGGCAAGTTCCCTTCACAACGATGGAGGCCTAAGTGGATTTTTACTGGTTGATGTATAAAAGAAGAATTCCGTCGTAGTATGTGTACGCGGTAGAGCCATGCCACAACTATGTTGTGGTTGTAATACGGTTTGATCGGGAAAGAACCACGTTGTCACAGAATACTAGCGTAAAATGACAACTTAATGCTGCTGTACTTCGTATGGTGAGTGTAGAGAACCGGAGACTCTTTTTAATGGAAATTAGGCATTTTATTTTAGTCCTTAGGTGACAACGCATCTACATTTACCATACGAATCAGGGAGCAACCATAATATAGTTAAAAAGTTAAAGTTTCAGTCTATATATGTACGTCCGTTTTAGTGCAAGGAATTATCTGTGGAATTGTTTACCACCGGCGACTTTACTGAGCCGTTTCTAAAAAGCCGGCAATGCACCTGCTATTTCCCTGGTGTTGCAGCTGTTCATGAGCGGCGGTAGTTACTTACCATCAGATGAGCCGTGTGCTCGTTTGCCACCTCTTCTATAAAAAAAACGCGCTGTCCCAATGCGTGTTAGCGAACTACACATGCCTTACAAATATTTTTTTTATTTTTCAGATTTGCAGGTTTCCTAACGATGTTATCTTCACAGCCGAACACGTGGTAACTCAGCACTTAAAATTGCAATTAACAATTTCATTGGTGCCGGCGGGGATCGAACCCGGGTTTGCTCGCGTACTGTGAAATTTACAGTGAGCACTAACCATCTGAGCTACCACGGCTCCATAATATAGTTGCAGATATAATATTACAATGATAAAAAATGAATTGACAAAACATTGAAACAAAATATTATGTGCATTGTCCTGCCGTGCCTTTTAAAAGTGCACTAAGTAGTGACTAACAGTGTTTTCTAATGCATTCTGCTTTCTAGCTAATCGTTTCTAGTACTTTCGAATCAGATATTAAAATAAGGGTCAGACTTTCATACCGAGTTTGTCACAGGGATTCCGAATATGTACAGAATACCGCATATGAAAAGAGAGAGTAAAATTTATCCTGCTTCAGTGCATGCTGGTAAATTATTTTAGAAAATACGAAAATATCTCAGGCATACGAGTAGGTACATTTATTTTGATAATTCACAATTATTTAATGTTTTTTATTCATTGTTCATTTCGGTTACCAATTTATGAGTGGGTATGAGGGTGGTAGAGACAATATGTACTGTAGCTTTATTATGGTTGTAGCACGAATGGATCGGCACGACCGGGGATACGGACTACGATCTAACAGAATACCAACGTGAAATAGCAGCTTAATAATATTGTGTTTATGGTGAGTGTAAAAAACCGGAGACCCTTTTACTGAAAACAAGGCATTCCGTCTTGGTTTTCAAGGGTGACAACGCATTCTGCATTTTAATTCTTAATCGATATCGACCTCTATGGGTCACAGCTGTCACCTACCATTAGGTAGACTGTGTGCTCGTTTGTCACCCTTATTATTAAATAAACGCCGTAAAACAACGCTCCAAAATTAAAATCAATAGGTACTTTTAATGGTGCGGATAGGAAAAGCTTTATCTTTCTTCTTCTGATCCTTTTTAGTTTGCAATGAAGTTTTGTGATATACCTCCGAACCACCACAGCATAAAAAAATATTATACATGTTGATTTATCAAGTATGTTATTATCTTCCCATTTGAAAGTTACCGTAAAGGTGACGGACACGAATGAAAATGATAATGTGGATAATCGATTAGTAATCACTAACTCTCACACACGAATTCATATATGCGATGGAAGGGACTCCATTTCTGCATAAGTCCGTCTAGGTAGGTAAACCCATATTTAGCCTTCTTTGTTTGAACTTACTAGCAGGTGTTCACAGATTGAAGCAGCCACTGGCCATCGTGTGGATTGTAAGTTCCTTTATCACTTCAGATTTATAAAAAAATCCTATAAAACAAAATTGAAGGTGTGACCTAAAATACTGTACATTGAAAGCAATAAATCATATAATCCATTTTGTCTTATACTCCGACTTTGAATATATCATACACAGCTTTTTGGGATTTGGATGAATTGTTATTAATCATCGGTCATCAAAATGGCCAATTAGCTACGTCACTATTTAAAAGTCTTTTGAACGGAGGGTTTGTTTTATGTGTCTGTACGATAGTGAAGTTATTCGCTTCGCATTTTTGTTAACGTTAGGTACCGTTACAGCATATTAAAGTCTACTATTGATCACAAGGCTCCCCCATAGATTGCCTCATAGCAGGGTTGGCAAGGGCAGTTTTTAATTTTGAGTCGTTATTAGGAAGACGCTGCTGTTAATCTCCCGATTTGTTTCCCTCGGACGCCTCTTACGTCACCCACGGGATGATATGGGCTAGTGTGGATATTCTTACACCGTCACTACACGGCTTCTTTTAGATTTTCTTCGCATTGCTGTAGGAAAAAAGAAATCATGAAATCGTTTCCAAATCAATTTCATTCGTCGTTCAGTTGCATAATCAATAAACGATAGCGTTTTCATTAATATTTATTTTTAGTTTTTATTTAATAAAAAATGGAACTTCCAAAAAGTCCCTAATAAGTAACTTATGGGGCAGTGAGGATGGAAGATATCAGTTTTTATCACTAAACAGTTTCGGCGGTTATTAAAAAAATTACAAAATTAAGAAATATTCTTGTATAGTGTTCCTACACGTAAACGAGCGACGCAATTATCTCTACCTACTATCCATATATAACGGCCTATGAGGATAGGCACCATGTGGCACCACGCTTTATGATGACCTACGGTGTAAGATGATGGATGGAATTGTACTACGCGGCAAAATGGGCACGGTTTACTACGCGGATTTCGTCGACGGTAAAGAGAACTTAGGCCGGATGCACGCACATGCGCGGAGGACTGCCATGGAAAGGAAAAATACAACAGGAGATCTGCCCGAAACCGAAGGCGTTATGTGTTCGTCATGCCCAGAAAGGGAGAGTGGCAATATGGGACAAGGAGTACAATAAATAACTTGTAGAGTGTCAAGAAAGTGCCGAGTGCTTCTCTCAAGATTCAGCTCGTATAACTGCAAGGTTGGTAGGTATCATGAAAAATGACTTTACATATTATAAAGAGATTCTACAAACCACCAGTTTTTAAAGTTACAAACAAGATTTAAAAAGTTATAAAAAAATTTAAAAAAATACTTTTGATAAAACATTTACACTTAAAAAATATCCCTGATAATATGTACCGTCAAAGTAGGAGTTTTAGTGTTTTTGTCACACTTTTAAACATACTTATTTGTCTGTGGAACGCGTTACTTCTGTAGGGGGCAGTGAAGTGGTAGTGTAAGATGATCCACGTACCCACCATACCCCCACTACTCCACCTGGCTGTCGTAGCAGTCAACAGAGGAAATGGAACAGGTGATGAGCGGCAGTATCCAGCTAATAACTAGAGATGGGCCGAATATTCGTTTTATATTCGGTATTCGGCATATTCGGCAGATTTACGGAATATTCGTATTCGGCCGAATATTCGGCTAAATCACCGAACATTCGTTAAAGTCGTACTCAAAGTGTCCACTGTATTGAAATGTACTAATTGAGTAATGCCATGTCTTTCATAATTTTACTTTTGAAAGTATATTTTATTTACGGGTTAAATTTACTTGTATAGCGTTATGTTTTTGAGGCACCATAAATTTATTTCCAATTATAGCAAATAGAAAGCTTGATAAATGTTTTTTTGAATCAAACAAAGAAACATTACATTACATTAGTACATTTCACTTTACTTTGGTTGTCAGTTTCTCTAAAATAAGTCCAAATATGTAGTAGTAACCACTTATAATTATACAACGAAATCCTTTTTTCTCACAAAAACAGTCAAAACATAAACATGTGCCAGCAATTTTCTTAGTAGGTACTAGATGATGCAATAACATGTCAGGTGTGGCGGGGGAGTGAGGGGCAAGATCCGGTGCTAATCCCGCGCGGTTTACAGTAACAAGTTTAGATAAACCCCTTTAGGGGTATATATTATGTTCTGTGGACGCAAATTGGTTAGGTACCGAGGCGATCCTGCCGAATAATGTTCGGCCGAATATTCGTATTCGGTGAAATCCATATTCGGCCCAACTAATAACAACTCAAAATAAAACGGCGTTTGCCTGCTAAGCGTATAAGAGAAAAATATTTCCCTTATAAAGCATTCTATGGGGGAGACCTATATTTAGCAGTAGCTTTGATAGGCTATAATGATGATGATGATGATCATTTAACGTCAGATAAATTTGTATCACAATATGAAAGCTGGGTTTGAGAAGAAACACGAGAGTAGATTAAATGTTGCAAAAATGCGGTGATTAAGGACTATGTTAGGAAATCAAGAGAACACTGTAATTTGCAAGAAGATAAGTGAGGAAAGAGTGAATAAACAAAATTCATATAGCAGCCTTGAGCGACAGAGACGGCAAGATAAGCTTTAGACAGACGACTGTTTCTTAATGTTTTCATAACAATGGTATAAATAGTATATTGTAAATTATGCTTTAAAAAAACTCCCGGTAGGTTTCTTGCTGGTTCTTTCCAGGATAGAGGCTTCTTTTCCGAACCAGTGGTAAAAGTAAAAAATGTCTTTCAATAAGAATTATATGTAATGTATATTGAATAAAAATGAAACTATTCTATTCTCAACAAATGATAAACATAAAAATGAGAATAACCGCAGTAAAACCAGAGTAACCGACGGATTAGTAAGCTGAAATGGTAATGGACCGGCTTATAGCCCGAAGAACCAACAATCGATGCGGAATAAAGGTTCTCGAGTGGCAGTCTCGTACCGGTAGACGAAATGTAGGGCGGTCCCCCCTAGATGAGTGATGAACTGGTAAGACATGCAGGAAGTCGATGAATGTAGGTGGCTCTGGGCCAAGTTCTAGTAGGCCTTTGTTCAGCAGTGGACTTGTAAAGGGCTGTAATGATGATGATGATGAATGATAACCGATGAGCATGTATGCGTAGAGAAAAGAGACCCCTTTGGGTGACAGGCGTGAGTGTTTATGTAGTTAATGTTTATTAAACACTATGAACATTTATTCAAAGAGTATTCTAATATTCTTGAATTTCAAGTGTGAGTCACAACGAGCGACCTTATTGACCATAATGACACGGGTTCAACGACACGGCGCATCTCCGGGGTTTACGAGGGTATACTAATTTAACCGGTGCTACGTGACTGAACTCATAATTTAGACTTTACGGGAGTAATACCTTAGGCTTAAAAGTAATAAATAATGTAACCGAGAGTAGAAAGAGATGAATATAGATCACAGGTTTCTTCGTGAGCAATTGCATCTAGTTTTGTGTTAGTTCAGTTAAAATCTACATAGGTACGTCATTGCTGGGTACAGGCCTTCTATCAGTTGTACGACAGCATGTTGGTCGACTTCACATGTCTTCAAAAATATCTTTTTTATATTTATCAGATATGCCATATATCCGATGTTATAATCTCTGATAAGATTAACTTTAAAATGGTTTGCACTAAAATTTCAATTAAACTCATTGGTGTAATGCATTTTTCTTACTATAACCACAGAATAAATAACAGTACTATAACTTAGGACTAAGGATTATTAGCTTACACAATTTGCTAAAATATTAATCCTGAGAGTTGTGTGGAGTAACCAGACTGCCAGTTCCTGCAGCACTGGACACGTATACATTGCTGCGGATCTGGTGCAGTGGGAAGTGGGCAGAGGTATATATACCTCTTTTCATATGAATTAATTAATTCCTATAAATTAATTTAGTTAAAATTAGTTAAAGTTGTTATTAACATATTTTAGTTTATAAATTACTTAGTAACAAATATTGATCATCGTCCGAAATAAATGATGATGATTATTATTATTAATACAAAAAGCTTAAAGATTTAGAGCGAATTAGAGATCGTTTAGTTCAAAAACTACACGCGTGTCCCCTTGTACTTTTTGGCTGTGGATTGTTGATTTTCGCTTTATTAAATGGAATCGAAAGGTAGGCGCCTATTCTATTGTAATTTAGTAAATTTAAATATTTTTATTCTATTTGAAGTGATTAAAGTGAAAAAATCTACCAAAAACATAAGGCAAGCATTTTTAATATGACAATCTCCACCTTAATGGTTAAGGATAGAATGCCAACATAAAAGTCGTGAGTCAAATCCACGATATCAACCGGTGGACCACTCCTTATAAGTTTTTTAAGCTTACTGGAGTTCGTTAAGGTATCTATAGCAAAAATTCCCTATATAAGGCAATCTATGAGCTATCGGTTGCCTATGACCTATTTTGATCCCCGCCGTTGTGTAGATCGGCACAAAAGTAAAATTTTTTTATCTATGCTAACCGCTGTTAACTATGACATTTGGACGTTGAACATATCAGTCCCCCCCCGTGACCAAACGTGACCGTGCTGTAAAGCGCTCGAAAGGTCGGGTATTTATAGTTAAATATACGCGATAAAATCCGTAAAAACTAGTATTACTACAAATCAGTTCGATTATTTTCTTCCATGTCGATTGTGCGCTCGCCTTCTATACCTACGTACTCATAAAAATCGGGACGTCAGTGACGTCACTTCATATTTGCTGTAAGCTTTTTTTTGTTTTATGGCGACTTGCGAACGTGAAGCGCGCTAAAATATTTTAAACAGGACCATAATAGTTTGATTATTTATAGATATAATAAAATAAAGTGTCCGTTTGTAATATTTAAATAAGTGACTCCTATAAAGCTCGAGAGGTTATTTGTATACTAGTAAGACAATAATAACTATTTATAAAAAAATTGTCGGTCTGTCTGCCTACCAATCTGTCCGTCTGTCTATCCGGGTAAATCTTCGGAATGGCTAATTTTTTATTTATTTATTAATGAGCTTAATCACAATGTGAGTATGTCGCTCCGTTAGTTCATCACCAAAAACAATTACATTGAGTATACTTAAACTTATCACATTATAAAGTTCTCAAATCTGTAATTAATTACAAGAAGTAGAAGGTATGCAGTTAGTTACAAAAAAATACCCAGATCAATCACATTGAGAACATATATTCAACAATATTTTTTATATCGTCAGAATGTGGCCCAGCTAAAATTATATTACAATCAGCGAAGTCTTTTAAAATATGGTGGCACTTACTTACGTAGACGACACTTTCACAATTTTACCATCTGACAAAGTAACTGCATTTTTAAACCACCTTAACTCTATAAACTCTATAATACAATTCACAATGGAGTTAGAGGCAAATAATTCTTTAGTTTTCTTAGATGTTTTAGTCATTCGAAATACTAATAACACAATTGGTCACACTGTGTATAGAAAAAAGACCCATACCAAGCCGATATTTAAATGGTGAATCTCACCATCATCCTTCACAGTTAGCTACCGTGGGTAAATCTTTGTTTCAGAGAGCACGAGGGATCTGTGACAGAAAACATCTGGCCGCCGAACTTCAGCATGTCAAGCAAGTATTGCAAGACAACAAGCTTCGGGTCCCGCGCCTACGTCACAGTGACCGAGTGAAGCCAGCCACAGTCGAGCGTGTACCTGCTGTACTACCATATGTCAGAGGAGTCACAGACAAGGTTGGCTACATCTTGAAGCGAGCTTCTATTAAAACATACTACAAGCCGCCGAAGAAGATTAGTCAATTTTTACCATCCGTCAAGTGTAATATCCCTCTACAAGATGCAGGAGTGTACAAGTTAGAGTGTGAATGTGGTCTCTCTTACATAGGTCAAACAAAAAGATCCAAAACCCGCGTGAAAGAACATATAGCTGACGTGAAGCACCGACGCTCCGGGAAGTCTGCAGTCTGCGAACATGTTCAAGATCGTCCCCACCATTACATTCGTTTTGATAAACCACAAATTCTCGCAAAAGAACACCGATTCCTACCAAGGATGATACGCGAGGCTATTGAAATTAAAAAACATCCAAATTTCAATAGAGAAGATGGATGGGTGCTGCCACCTGCTTGGGATCCTATAATTAACAAAATTAAACCCAAACCTAAGCATACCACTGCAAGACTTCATGATACTATAAGCTCGTTTTGCGTAAATCGGACCAAAAATTAATATTCAAAAACTGAAGGTAGCCGGACTAACTATGACATTGGGACGTCAAACATCTCAGTCCCCCCCGTGACCATGGTTGCTGTAAAGCACCCGAAACGTCGGGAATTAAAAATAAGTAAAAGTAGTTAAATAAACGCGATAAAATCCGTAAATTTAGTTTTATTCAATGTGTAGTGTTCGCGTAAATTTAAGAAATCATTATGGTGGCACTTATTAGTACGAAAGGCAGCGTTGTGAGCACAATCCATCAGGACATGGATTCATCATCATTAGGTCCTCGGGAACACCGCATTGGAAGCGTCATTACCACTACTGCATCTTGTCGCGATAGCTTATGGTTATCAATCCACGGTATTTTAGTTGCCAAATGCCTTTTGTACGCCGATGATCAAGTTTTTCTTGCGTCATCGGCGGCCGAGTTGCAAATGATGGTTACATTAATGAACAGATCACTAAAAGAAAGGGGTATGAAAGTGAACGCAAGTAAGACGAAAGTGGTTTTTGAAAGAGAAGAAAGTAAAACGATTTGTGAAATAAGAATAGAAGGGGAGTTGATCGAGCAAGTAGATGAGCTTTATATTTTTGGGTTGCGTATTTAGCAGGAATGGGAGATGTGATAAGGATATAGAACGACGAGTGAATGCAAGCAATAGAGTAAATGGGGCCCTGCACTCTATTGTGAAGAGTCAAAATGTGTCGAAAAAGGCACGTATGGCAATTCACAATGCTGTGTTGGTCCCTACTTTAACGTATGGTAGTGAAAGTTGGGTGTGGCAGAAGAAGCACGAGAGTAGAATGAACGCAGTAGAAATGCGGTCGTTAAGGAGTATGTTAAGGCTGAATCTGAATGATAGGGTGAGAAATTGTGTGATAAGAGAAGTGCGGTTTGCAAGATGATATTGTGACCAGGATTAAGAAAGGAATGCTTCGGTGGTTTGTTCATGTGGAAAGAATGAATGAGGAAAGAATGATAAAGAAAATTTATGTTGCAGAATTGAATGGCAGAGCCGGAAAGGGACGTCCTAGGCGAAAATTTATCGACCATATTGGCGATCTATTGAAAACGAGCCAAATTAGGAGTACCCTTAACCGACGAGCATGTATGCGTAGGTACATGGATGTGAAGGAGGCGAGAGAGGTGTTTCAGGATCGTGCCAAATGGCAAGTCTGTAGTCTCCGCCTACCCCTCTGGATGACAGGCGGGAGTGTTTATATGTGTTATTTGTTATGGTATTTTAGTTTTGTGGCTATACCGTCTTGTACCAAATACCCCTTTCTTTCGAACGTAAATCGAAATATTCCTTCCATAGTATGTATGTAATTTTTTTTATAATACAAACACAATCAGTGTAATGGGGTAAAATGCTGTATTAAATGCCATACGTAGTAGCCTGTCTTACCAAGATGTTTACGCTCATTATATTCCATGCCACAATGAGAGGGAATCCACTGTAACTTCATATATTTCGATCTGGATGTTAAGCCATGTGTAGTATCCAGAACGGTGTAGGCTATCGGTGTGCCTCGTGTACCCGAGGTGTACCGATTCAAGTGTTGGAGTTCAGTTTTTGAGTCTGTCAATATTATAATATAATCTCGTGGTACCGTTTTTTTATAGCATACAAACGAGCACAACGTCCACATGATGGTAAGTGGTTGCTGTGGCTCATAGACATCTACATCTATCGTTGATTACGAATCAAAATGCAAATATGTTTTCACCCGTGAGGACCTAGACGGAATGCCTCGTTTTCAGTAAAAAGGGTCTCCCGTTCTCTACACTCACCATACGAAACACAGCAGCATTAAGCTACTATTTGACGCTGGTATTTTGTGAGAGCGTGGCCCGGTCGAGCCGACCCATTTGTGCTACAACTATACTACTAATACAACTGCAGCATGGCTCCACCACGTAAAATACCGTATGACAGTGCTTCTCATATTGCTAAAAGCTCATTCTCCATGATGATATTACTATCTATCTTAAATTGTAAGCTAAGATTACACTGTGGGTCAAAAAAGGCTGCACCGATTCCGCCTGCAGATAGATTAGAATAGTCTGTGAATATTTTATAATAATTTCCATACTGCCTATTAATGTAGTCCAAACATATTAATATTAGACTAAAATAGTTGTAATTTCGTTTAGCTTTTGCAATACACTAAATATTTAAATCAACTAAGTTATTTAAATCTATGTTACTGACCTATGTATTTATATCATACATTTCGAATTTTTGATTACTGTGAATGCGGGTATCGATGAGACATCATGAACAGATAATAGTAACGGTTTCTTTTTATTACGCTAATATCTATTGTTTCTAAAATGTGCTAATTCATTCAATAATTTGAGTGAGTTTCTTATTGATTTAGCTTTTAAGATGAATTTCCCTGCCAAAAAAGTTCTTCGTACATGTAATGGAGGTAGGCACCTTCCTTTGTATGAATAGGAGTAGTTTTAATGAATCCTACAATAACCCGACGCCTGATTTTATATTTTGTCTAACTTACTTAAAAACTTTTGACAGCTGTAATCGAATAAATAACTCCCGTAATCTAATCTACTTCTTATAACGGCAACAACAAGCTTCTGAAAGGCCAATTGTAATGAAACTTTACGAATGATATTTTTTCCAGCTATACTTTATCTGAAAATGAGATTTTTTTAAAAAGAAAATTTGATGAAATAAAAGTCTTTGATAATCTTAGATATAAATAACGCCACATTAACAGCTTCTACCCTGGCGTTTCTAGTCAACAATATAATGCATTTACGACTATGAGAATTTAAAAAATAGAAATAAGTTTTAATAATTTTATTTTATACTATAATAATAACGTCCTCCAGACCGAATTTTATCCACGGCGACCGGCTAACAGAGTCAAGCCATATGTGAAGGACACTATTATACAGCTTAAGTGTGAGCGCAATCACTGGTACACTCTTCGTTCGTTCGTTTTCTTGGTCGGATAAGACGAATATCTATAGAACTAACAACTTTACGCGTCTTCCGAGGCACGGAGGTGAAACACCACCAACTTCCTGACTCTAGACAGCTACTGAGACTTTCTTGACGGAAAAACCCAATCAATGATTTTGGCCCGTCTCGGGATTCGAATCCGCGACCTCATGTTCAGCATTCGAGCTTACGGCCACTAAACCAACCAGGCAGTCAAAGTCAAGTCTTGTATGTACTCGTATGTGTTAAGAGTCATCGAAACGGTTAATTGCACTTGTTCATGTTTATGTGATTGAAATTTTCAAATGTATGTAGTAATATTTACATTCGCTTTAACTACATAAAGTAACGACCAAAGTTCACATCAATAAGTGTTATTCACGTAGCTGTTGACAATCTCATCTTTTTTTTTTGAATTGACCGATTCGGAGACCTAGATACACGGTGCAACATTGACCTAATAAGTCTGAGCGCAATGGTTTTGCTACCGTAAGGTTGTAGTGATTTCTATCTCATGATGAACACAATCAAAAGCCTTGGAAAGATCACAAAAATACCTAAGGCATCTTGTGAATTCTCTTAGGCATTAAAATATATTTCATAAGCTCTAAACCTGCATCAGTCGTCGAGCGACCCCTTGTGAAACCAAATTGATTTTGATTGAGTAATTTATTTTTATTAAAAAAAAAAAACATTTGATCTAAAATTATCTTTAAATTTTTTTTACTGAGAGTTGGTAGTACAGAAATAGGTCTAAAATTGGCGAGGTCCAATGTACTACCAGATTTAAATAAAAGTATTACTAAATGGACTTGGAGTCCGCGCACAACAGTGTAGGAGCCGAAAGTTCCTTAAGAAAAAATACAAAAAGGGTTCCAATAGCGCGCCAGTCTTCTTCGTATTTTTTTTTATAGGATAGGGTGACAAACGAGCACACAGTTCACCTGATGGTAAGTGGTTGCTGCGGCCCATAGACATCTACATCTATCTTCCATTACAAATCAAAATGCAGATGCATTGTCACCCGTGAGGACTGAGATGGAATGCCTCATTTCCAGTAAAAAGGGTCTGTATACATGTCCACCATATAAGCTTATGAACATGTTGTTAAGGACACATTTTCATGAATTTTGTTCTTAACCGCCGTCCATTTAGTAGTAGGTCAAAGCTGTGCAACGTATTTTTTGTACTACGGCCATTATACGTTCCCACAGTATGAAAGGGTCGATTCGACCGGGGAAGAAACTGTTCCGTCTGCGCACCGCCCCCGAGCGGTCGTGCATACAGTTCGTGCTCCGACCTCGTGCGGAGTACAACCTCTCGTCCGTGCGCCCCGCTCTCCCCGGCTAACACCGGCCGAGCAGACGCCGTTGGTGAGTTCCTTTGTTTTTCGCATCGTTCTTGCCCCTTCGCTTCGGCGGGGAGGTTTGAGCGCGCTTTGCTTTGTTTTGTTTTATTTTTATTTTTTCTGTTGTTGTTTTATTATTGTTATACTGTTACTTTGTTGTTGTTACCGTTCTTGGAAAATCGTCTCTTGCTCTTCACAGAGCGAGCCCTTGTTCTTTTTAGAACATAGGGACCCCAGTTTCTGGGAATAGAACGTCAGTCCTCCCCATCTGCCACCCAAGGCCCTGTTCTTCTCAGAACAGGGACCTCTAGATTCTTAGAATAAATCGTCATCAAATCAACATGTCTGCCATAGATATGAGCCAAATTGCGAGCGTGTTGGCGGCCGTGATCCGTCAATTTTGCCAAAATCAGGGATTAGCCGTCAATATTGACGAAACCCTCCTCCTCAGGGCTTTTTTCCCCACTCATGTCCCCATTGCCCCTCAGGCATGCAACCCTCCGCCCGTCGTCACGGCATTCTTAGCGGAGGATGACTCCGAAGCCATGGAGCACTCGGACACCGTGTCTGAAACTTCGTCCACCCGTAAGAGGTCCGCTTCTACGTCAATCTCCTCATCCAGTAGCTGTTCTTCGGACTCTTCACAGTCCGATCAATCAGTTATATATACGACCCCCTTCACGGAAGTAAAATCCAAGCGCAGTTCGAAACGCGCTGCGACCTCTCGAGCACATCCCGCTCCCGCAGCCCCCGCGCCTGCCAACTTCACCGCAGCCCCCGCGCCTGCTCGCCCCACCGCAGACCCCGTCGCTGCCATAAAGAAACAGGTCCCGCCCCCTGTCTTCCTCAGGGACAAGGCGCAATTTACTAGACTTTCTAAAGTCTGTTACGGCGCAGGCTTTAAATATGACCAAGCCACCAACCTTGGTGAGTCAATTAAAATCGTTCCGCAGTCTATGGAAGACTTTAGAAACATCACCAAACTATTCACATCCGAAGGTGTGCCCTATCACACCTACTCTCTCCCTGAAGATCGTAAAGTCAGGCTGTCCTCCGCGGAGTTCCCTTTGAACTCGCCAACGAGGAAATCCTGGAGGACCTAAAGTCCCAGGGATTCCCAGTTGAGGCTATGCACAAGATGTACAGTAAGTAGGGGCAAGAGGTACTCGCTTGCCCTCCTCATTTTGTCCAACGCGTCGGAGGCGAAAGACATATTCCGACACGTACGTACTGTGTGCGGCCTGTCGAGAGTCAAAGTCGAAGCCCCCTATAGGCGCAGTTTTCCGGCGCAGTGCCAACGCTGCCAACTCTACGGGCATGCGGCGGCCAACTACTCAGCCCCTCCCAGGTGCGTTAAGTGCCTAGACCCGCACAACTCGAAAGAGTGTCCTCGGCCCCGTGATACCGAGTACCCACTGCTTGCGTCCTTTGCGGACAGACCGGCCATACGGCCAACTTCAGAGGCTGTCCTCGCGCGTCTCGCCCCAATCTCGGCAACAAAGCTGCCAAAAAAGCTCCGCCACCGGTCAATAAACGTACATTCCCGGCTCTCCCATCCAAAAAGCCCCTTCAGGGCAGCTCCCAGTCACCTCAGGACCTATTCCAGCCCCCTCAGGGACCCTATAGGCCTCCTCACCTTCGCCCACTAGGGCCCCGACATCAGGCGGAACCCTCTTACGCCGATAACGTTGATACAGTATACACTGCTATCCGCAATATCGACGTAAGAGAGATCGCAATTTTAGCACACAAACTGCGCGCTTCTCAGTCCCCTCAAGACCGTCTGCTCGCGCTTACCGAGCACCAACACCTTCTAAACTCAATATAAGTAGTCATCCCATTCGTAAGCTGCCTTAATTAGGCAGCAACTGATCCCAGCGGCTACTCGCCGCTAGCGCCCCCCTTTCACCCAAGGGGGGGTCGTGTTCGATACGGCTTAGAGATCTAGTTAGACTATTAAGCCAGTCCCTAAAAGGTGGGGTTTAGTGGGTAAAAGTCTCCCCATAACCACGCAGCCGGCTGCGTGGTATGCTATGAGCATTCCCAACCTCCCTCCCCCGCTTTCCGGAGGGTTGCCCTTTTTGCTTCGGGCGCAAAAAAAAAACGGGGAAGAATACTCGCATAGAATACCAGCGTGATAAAACAGCACAATACTTCTTTGTTTCGTATGATAAGTGTAGAAAACCGGAGACCTCTTTTACTGGTAACAAGAAGTTTTATCTAATCCTCAACGGTGACAACACATTAGTTGTTTTGATTCTTTATCGAGGATAAATGTATGTGTCTATGAGCCACAGTATTCATTTACTATCGAGTGTAGAATGTGGCAGTTGTTCAATATAAAGACAAGTATAATCATCAACTTTCTTCAGCCTATCAGAAACTCACTCCTGAGAACAGTCCTCCTCCACAGATTGTCCTGAAGCATGACCCCGAACCACCTGCATCCATCGGCTCCCTACATTTTTAATGTGGAGACGGGAGAGGATGTGTAGAGTGGAATACTGTTCTCATCTCTGGACCGGAGCACCCCCGTCACCTGTTGTTCATTCTTGAAAATATTTTAATCATATTAGAAAATTATTACTTGCGCATTTCATCTTATTACAGTAGCACAAGTGTATTCGATTACACAGAGGTATCCACTAGTCTTACTTCCTGTACGAGCACTCTAGAGACGATAGAGTACGTCTCTGTACGATGTACAAACTACATACTATCACAAAGATCGTAATACCTTCAACGACTCTATTTCAATAAACGCTCGGTAACAATTGTGTCGTACGTTTCAACTTACACAACATACTGACTTCAATTTTATGCTAGAGTACGAAACGAAAAATCTAAAGCTAATAAAAAAAAATCAAAGTCATGAGTTCGAAATATATTTTGTTCACATTCATACTGACCAAATGAACTCCAAGTGAAATCATTTTCAATTAAATTTTTTTAATAATGATCGAAATAAATGATCTCATATCTACGTCAGTTAGCTAGTGGAAGTGATTTAAGTTGAGTGGATCGCTACGCGTTCGATGTGTGTAATAGAATTATAAAATGAAAAGCGAAATATAAGTAAAAGTTAAATATTAATACTAATATTTGCAAAAAAAAAACAAAATGCTGCTATACACATACATTTTAAGTAACGCGAAACCAAGCTAAAATCATGCTCAACTTATTATAAGAACTCGTACTTCTATACACATGTAAAATCGTTTGCAACTAACAAAATAGTTTTCGTTGCATATGTGTGCGTACAGCAGTGAGCTTTTACGAGTTTTAATAGAAAGAAAGAAGAAATATGTGTGCGTGAGTGAGTGTCAAGAAGTACCATAGGTACTCATAGTGTTTGCGTCACTTTAGATGTATGAAGCGCTCCGTCTTTCTTTATAGGTCAGAGGTCGTGCCAAATAAAATGTCTCGAATTTAACTGAAACATTAGTATTATTAAGCGCCTAGTTGAGCAGAACTAAATAATACCATAATGCTGCTGTGTTTCGCATAGTGAGTGTAAAGAATCAAAGACCCTTTTTACTGGAAACGAGGCATTTCGTCTTAGTCCGCAGGTGTGGAATGCTGATGGCATTTTAATTCTTAATCAAGTATATAAATGTAGATGTCTAAGGACTACAGCATTCACTTACAATTAGCTGGACAAACCAGCACGGTTTGTCACTCTCTATTCTGTACAAAAAGATACATATGCAGGTATCGTTTTTTACAGCTAGGGGTTAAGTAATATTTAGCTGCTGGAATTTTGTACTTCGATAAATAATGTTTTACCTTCTGAGTACATCAAGTGTCATCCGTGAAAAAAAAATATTTTTTTTAATGCCAAGAAAAGTTGACTTACCCAGTTCTTTATTATAAAAGTAGATTAATAAGACTTACGCAACACGAGTTGGTACAGTACTTTACACGTACATATAAAAGCAATCGGAAAGGGGCAGTAAATTTGAGTGAACACATACACATGATTTTCCCTTACAAAACGCTGTTAACCATTAAAAATATAATGAAAATGCTTTCTTTTAATTGGTCCATGGCTGTAAAAAAGCTAAAACCACTTTGCCTTCCCTCCACGGGAAAATATTACAAAAACATTCGAACAAAATATTACACTTATCATTGTCGTTTCCACACGATTGATCTAATTTTGACCACAGGCAATACTAGTAAAAAAAGAATTTAAAAGAGAACATTAAGCAGGCATATAAAGGCTGATTAATAATTAAAAACTATAAAATTTTTATTTTACGATCAACTTATTATTAACGAATACTAAGTTACGCCAACAAGTTATACCAACAACGTTAGTTGTTTTAAAAAAAAGTTATAATTGTTGTTTTTCTAATTTACCAACGGTTAAATATTAAGTTCCTCTGACAGGAGAAGTAGGTAACGATAAATACCGGAATACTAGTAAATAGGTCGGCTTGATAGAATAATAAAAGACCGGAATACTAGTAAATAGGTCGGCTTGATAGAATAACAAACAGGCCTTATATTCTTCAGCGCGGTGATTTCTCCGGATCTATTTGATCAACGCAACAACTTCTGAATACTAACAGTACTAAGCATCTCGGGTGTAATCACGATATCTGATCGGGGTTAATGACTTAGATATTCGTCTAACAGATATTCATCTAAGCCATTAACTTTGAATTAAAATCGCTAGGAATCAGTAACAGTGACCTGTTTACCATCAGGTCGTAGCATTGAACTAAAATTAGTTTGTGTAACCAATTAGGAAACAGGATTACCATTAAATATAATGGGACTACCATATAAATTTAATGCATAAGTTCAACCGGGTTAAATTTGTTATTTTTTGTTATTGCTTAGTTTACTCAAAAGGGTTAAAATTATAACTTTTAATTAAAAGTTAAATAAAAACCTACTTCAAAAACTAAAAGTAAAGTAATTCTTACGTAATTTTGCTTCCCAATTCAGAGCCTTAACTCTTTTATACACTATCGTAGCACCAACTGCAGAATCTATATGTAAAAAAACTTATTTCATTCTTTTTCGGTTTCGAAGACAGTTTTATAACTTTTTAACTAACAACTTGCATATGACACAATAGTTAAACACTTGAGATATTCATATAAATATATGACTCATGGGGCATTGAAATGGTTCAAATTTTAAGTTTTAATACTTCAGGCATGAGGACGATGTTTCTCGTCACCGATGATGTATTACAAAATTGAAGGCGAGATCCTGTTTCCTAATTGCCACGACCACATTGTTAGCACAATCTCTGGCTTTTGCAATCGCAAGCTTTGGGCAGTACTGACAGATGTCATTGTTACTTTAAAACCGGTGAATGTAAGTAGCCCTACCAATATTTCTTTCCATCAGAATAATAATAATATCGTCGCACATCGCGGCAAAACTCACGATACCATCTGGATGATTGGCAGTCCACCACCGTGCGATTTAAAAGAAGCTTTCTTCCTCGCACAACTTGCTTGTGGAATCGACTACCACCAGAGATTTTTCCGGACCGATACGACTTAAGGACCATCAAGAAAAGAGCCTACTCGTTTTTAAAAGGCCGGCAACGCATCTGCAATCCCTCTGGTGTTGCAGTTGCTCACGGGCGGCGGTCATCACTTACCATCAGGTGAGCCGTATGCTCATTTGCCTCCTCTCCTACAAAAAAATCCTCTAGACCGAATCAGGCATTCTGACACAACGTGCGTGTGTTACGTGTACTTTTCGAGGCACGGGGGTGAAACATCGCCAACTTCCTGTCTTCGGGGTGCTAAAGACCCAACAAGTAATTTTTTGGGATTGAGATCCGCGATTGAGACGTGGTCCTTCACTACTGGCCGCATGGGAAAACCCAAGTTCGCTGAATGATACAAGTCGGTATGAGGATATCCACAGTAGGACCTCAGTAGGAGCTTATACGTGGTAGAGTCACGCTGTTAGCTATCTATATTAAGGTTGTAGCCCGAGTGGGTCAAACCGGCCGGCGTAGGACCACGCTCTCACAGAATACCAGCGTTAATTTGCAGCTTATTGCAGCTGTGTTACGTATGATGAGTGTAGAGAACCGGAAAGCCCCTTTTCAATGGTATTGAGGCATTCTATATTATTCGTTAGAGGCCACAACGCATCTACATTTTGATTCTTAATCAAGAATATATATGAAGGTATAAATGGGCCACAGCATCCACTTACCATCAGGTGGACTATATGCTCGTTTGTCACCCTTATATTATAAAAAAGGACCAGAATAACCGACATAGCCTACCGGATCAATAAGCTAAAGACCGAATCAAAGAGCCGGCTATATAACTTGAAGAACCGACACCCGATAGGTAGGGAAGATGGATGCAGGTGGCTCAGACCGTATTTTGGGGGTCTACGTTTAGCAGTGGACTTGTGAAGTTGACAATAATGATGATATATAATATATATAAATATATATATATATATATATATATATATATATATATATATATATATATATATATATATATTTTTAAAGGTTTTTTTTATAGAAGAGGGGGCAAACGAGCATGTGGCTCACCTGATGTTAAGTGACTACCGCCGCCCATGATCAACCGCAACACCAGGGGAATTGCAGGTGCGTTGCCGGCCCTTTAGAAAGGAGTAAGCTCTTTTCTTGAAGGTCCCCAGGTCGTATCGGTCCGGAAAAATCACCGGTGGTAAATTATTCCACAGAGAGGTTGTGCCTGCGCCTTGTAAAGTTGCAGGCGGTGTGCCGGCATGAAATACTGTTCCGCTCTGCTGAGCACGCCAAGCTTTTTAGAGGCTAATTTGGCCTTCCCTTCCAAGTGACCACGAAACTGCACGTCACTCGATATGTCGACGCCGAGGATTCCGATACTGGCTGAGGCAACAAGGGGAGTGCCTTGAAACTGAGCGGATACGACAAAGGGGTTCTTTTTAGCGGTTAACGCGCAAACTTGTGTCTTCTGGGGGTTAAACTGGACTAGATTTAGTCGCCCCCAATCCGAGACTCTGTCCAGCAGAGACTCGACTTCAGACATAAGTTTGTCCCGGCACTCAGAGACGTTTTCCCGAGAAATATTGGCTCGGCCGGTGTAAAGAGCATCACCAGTGCTGTCATCTGCATAGCAATGAATGCTACGGGTTTGCAACATATCATTGATATGCAGAAGAAACAGCGTTGGCGATAGCACGCAGCCCTGTGGAACACCAGCATTGATAAGCTTGCAATCGGAGCTTGCACCGTCTACAACGACCTTGATGCTCCGATCTGCAAGAAAACTGGTGATCCAATCGCACAGTTTCTCGGGAAGCCCATAGGAAGGGAGCTTCGAAAGAAGCGCTTTGTGCCAAACCCGATCGAAGGCCTTCGCAATGTCCACACTAACGGCCAATGCCTCCCCCTTGGACTCTACTGCCTCCGCCCATCTGTGAGTTAGGTAGACCAGAAGATCACCAGCTGACCTACCACGGCGAAAACCGTATTGGCGGTCACTAATCAGCTGGTGATCCTCAAGGTACCTCATGAGCTGGCAGTTTACAATGGAGTCCATTGTTTTGGAGAACAAGGAGGTGATGGCGATAGGCCGGTAGTTGGACGGGTCTGAGCGGTCGCCTTTTTTAGGGATCGGGTGGACGAAAGCCGTCTTCCATGATTTTGGAATATATATTATAAATATATATATATATATTTTTTTTTTTTTTTTTTTTTTTAATTCTTTTTTTTAAATTTAGGGACTTAGGTTATTTTAAACATGTTAGTCCCATTGTACCTTATAACTAAAGAACAAACTACAATTTCTTAAATTATTTACACAAAATATTAACTAAGTTATATACAATTTGAGCAGCATTAGATAATGGTTCAGACAGAATGCTTTGATATTCCCCTAGGTTACAAATTTTAATATCAGTTTTGGCAACTAATAGTTTCCTTTCATGATGATTTTTGGAACATTCCGCGAGCAAGTGTTGTACATCTTCTATTGTTTTGTATGTATCGCAATTTGGAGATTGTTTCATGTTCATCATGAAAGCAAACTTGTTACACGGAATGTGTCCGGAACGAAGTCGCATTGCTAATACAATATATTTTCTATTCAACAGACATTGATTAAACCAAGGCACTTTCGGAGGCTGACTCTGAATGGTTTTTTACCAAATCCCTTTTTCTTGCGATCTTTTATCAAAATACTCTTTCCAAATTGTATAACATGTACAACATTTCTCTTTACATTTAATTAAAATTTCTGAATAATCAGGATAAATATTACATTCTCTTCCTTGGGTGATTGTCAATTTCGCCAGCTTATCAGCCTCCTCATTGCCCTGTAAACCGATGTGAGACGGTACCCACTGCAATACTAACTCACGGTTTTTACATTGAAGTTTCAATATTTCATTTAATATCGAATATGCTATCGATACACCTCTGAAACCAGAGACGCATCGAGCAATATGTTCAAGAGCACTCTTGCTATCTGTTAGAATGACTGTTTTTTGAAAATTTGTTATATTATATATATATATATATATATATATATATATATATATATATATATATATATATATATAAAACAAACTGAATAGCTATACTTAGCCTTTGAGCGAGGAAAGAACCAGCCCTCTTATCACCAGCAGCGACGACCAGCCGTGGATACAGTTCTAAATTTTTTCCAAAAAAATTAATTTATCAGGGTTTTATTCGTGTGAATCTCTGTTTTTTATTCTTATTTTAAACTAATTTTTGTCCCATGGAAGAGGGTAATGAGGAAGACAATGGTAACTTTGAGAATAGTGACCAAAGTGATTGTAAAGGTGTAAGCGATTGTGAACATGAGTGTAAAAATTTCAAATTTCTAGAGAAAAATAAGATGGAAACCCAACATAAAATTAGGTCAGCGGAAAAAAGAAAAAAACGGAGAACAGTGGAGAAGATAACAGTGAAGAGAGTTTTACAACAGTTACAAGGAGAAAACCAAAATGTCGTATTAGGACTGATTTAACAAAAAGTGCCGACAATAATTAGCTCATTGACGCATTGACAACGCCTTTAGAAATGCAACGCTTAGAAGAATATTATGAAGTTTGTATTACATCTTTGCAATGCCTTCCTAAACAAATAGGTTTGGCCAAACTACTTAAGTCAGAAAATATTATTGACATTATGAAAATTCGGTATAAAAGCCCGTATAAGGTTTTGGTTCAATTCCAGAATTTAGAAGATGCTTATCAGCTAATAAACTGTAAAAAAGATTTTAAATTTGGGTTATCATTGTCGTATTGTGAATGAGACACACTTATCTTTTGGAGTTGTAAAAGGAATTGATATAGGAATTGAAGAACAAGAAATTTTAGAAAATTTGACCTCATCATGTGAAATTTCGTCTGTGAAAAGACGCTTAGATATAAATGGTAAGTGGACAGACAGCGAAACATTTCGTTTGACATTCAAAAGTGAACAACCGCCCTCATATGTGTATGGATATGGATGCAGATTCAAGGTCGAAATCTATCACTTTCCAGTCACGCAATGTTCTGGATGCTGGAGTTTTGGACATTACGTAAAATTTTGCCCGAATAAAAAAATTTTATGTCCTAAGTGTGGAGACCATACAAATTGCGAAAGTATTGAATACAAATGTGTAAACTGTAAAGACCCACATATGGCACTTGATAAAGCATGCCCTATTTTTATTAAGGAAAAGAGTATTCGTAACATCATGAGTCACCAACATTTTAGCTACAGAAAAGCACTGGCTATTTACTTAAAACAGACAAAACAAATTATGGATAGCCCAACATCTATGAATAAAGTACAAAAGGCTGATAAAGTACCAAGTGCTGATTAAACGAAATTATATAGAGATATACTTCTAACAAATAACTACATAAATCAAAACTTATCAGATACCGAAAGTGGAGAAGAGGAGACCAATAAAGAACAAGCAACTTACAAAAACATTTAAAATAAACATATTAAAAAAGTTCCTAATTATAACGTTAAACATTCAAAGCAAAAAACGTCCATTGTTGCAACCGAGTCAGCTACATTAAATAATGAAGAAGTGGCAAGTGGAAACTGACGCATGTACAGAAAAACAAGAGGAGAAACAAAAGATATCTAAGATATGGGTAATTATTAAAAGGGTAAAAGAAATTCTGTTCTCTGAAAGCAAAGTAGAAGAAAAGATTCTTAAGAGATTCTTAAGATTGTTAAGTTAGTAACTGGAGAGTTGAAAATAATCTTTATGAAACTTATAATGGAAAAAGAAATATTAAATAACCTTTTAAATGCAGTTAATGGATAACACATAAAAGGATTTTACGCTGTCTATACTCCAGTGGAATGCACAAAGTATTAAGCCCAAAATAGTTAACTTTGATCCCTGTTGATACAAGAAAAAAATACATATAGCAATTGTGAGTGAAACGTGGTTGGCAGAGAGCTCGCCTCTAGGAATAAGTGAATATAACATTTTTAGGAAAGATAGATGCGACTCATATGGTGGTATGGCTATAATGACACATAAATCAATTAAGGTGCATCAATATTCAATAAGTACAAGCAATACTGGTTTAGAAGTATTTGTGTCAAAATCTTCAATTGTAAGTATCTTGAAAATGTTTTATCTATTTACTGCCCATCTTCTGTTAGAACATCTTCAACTGACTGGAATAACATATTCGCCCTTTGCCCACGCAAATGTGTCATTGGAGGAGATTTTAATGCGCATCACACCAACTGGTCTAATAAAATTGACACCAGAGGGGCACAATTATTAGATAGTTCTTGGATTGTTTCATATCAACAAATAACAGAGAAGCTACCAAAATTCAACTTTTTTTTTGTCTTCCGATATTGCTATATACTTTAATTGGCACACAACTAACTAAAATCTTGGTAGTGATCATTTGATTATTAAATCTTACATTAAATTCAAAGACGTCCTACGTTATGTTCGAAAAAGAAAATTCTCATCAGCTGATTGGTCCTCTTATAAAAGAGATCTTGAAGCTTCATTTCAAAACCCCGTATGGACAGGTGATGATGTACAAAGTATGTATAACCACTTTGAAAAAGAGATTAATAAAGCAGCAAATGAACATACTCGTATAACTAAAATCAGTATTGACCCAGAAAAACATTTTAAACCAAAAGTGTATTGGAACCCATCTTTATCAAAAATAGTTGCGCAACGCAGGCTAGCCTTAAAAAATTTTAGAAGAAATCTAACACCTTTAAACCTTACTAAGTTACAAGAAAAAGTGGCAGAAAGCCGAAAAAAAAATTCTGCAATAGTTTTGATGAAACTACAAATACATCTGTTTTATAGAATAAAATGCGTTGGGTAAAGGGACTTAAGTCTAACAAATTCTATCCTACTGAAGAAAAGCTGAAAGATCTATTAAATAATCTTGCTCCGGTTTCGGTACCGCCTAGAATGCCTGAATTTTCATCAGTAAATGAACAATTGGAAGTTAAATTCACTATTCAGGAGTTTGAAAATTGCTTAAAGAAGAAAGATACATCCCCCGGATTTGATGACATTTCTTATTCTATGATTTACAATTTACCTGATGTTACCAAACAGTATTTATTATATTTATTTAACATAATCTTATCAACGGGATACATATCCATGCAATGGCGAAATATTAAAAGTATTCCTACATCTAAGCTAGGCAATTAGGATAAATTAAGGCTTATATCGCTAATGTCCTGTATTTGTAAGATATTTAACGAAAAGATTAGAATGGTACATAGAACACAACAAGATATTATCCCCTTTCACCAGTGGGTTTCGCAGATCTCAATCGTGCTTGTATTATTTACTATGCTTAGTAACACATATTCAGCTAGGTTTTTCAAAAAATATACCTACTGTCGCCTGATTTATTGACATAGAGAACGCTTATAATAATGTCCTAATTGATAAATTAGTTAATGTTCTTGACAGACTTCGAGTTGGTTCAAAATTTTGTAAATATATTTGGTCTTTTTTAACCGAAAGATATCTTGTTATAGAAAGGGAATCACATAAAGGGGAATTGAAAAGATGGGCCAGTAAGGGTTTGGCGCAGGGTGATCCTCTATCTATCTCCTCTACAAAATGTATCTATCGCTCAATATGCAGATGATTTTGTAATCTATTCGAGTTCAAAAAATCTTAAGGACTGTGCGTATAACATTCAGAATGCTTTAAACTTTATAATTACTTCACTTAATAAAATTGGCTTAGATATTTCTATCGCCAAGACTAAGCTTATGATTTTTAGTAGAGGTTTTAGACGCCAGGAAATTAAATTAGAACTATATGGAAAGAGAATAGTTGAGACAGACAAAATGCGATATTTGGGTATTTGGTTGGACCGGTCATTAAGATGGCCTAAACACATTAAGGACGCGTTTGCAAATCAACCAAAATTAGGGTGTTTTTCGGTAGATTTTGTGACAAAACTAAACCAAATCAAATATAAGTAAAAACTACCATGTATAGATTGGTTCTTCATCTGCAAATGTCTGTAACTCTTTTGTTGAAAATAGTAGTTTTTTATATTGTAAAAACGAACTTTCGTTGCCATTTTCTACAAAATTAACGATACCGGCTTGTGTTTCGGTAGATGTTTTGGTCTATTATCAACATATTTAAAAATTTAAAAAATACTATAAGATGACAGACATATTCAATTAAAAAACCCTGGGTTTATTTTTTAACAAAATGTCACAAATAGTCGTAAAAAAAATAAAAACTGATGCACATTTTTTCACATATTTTGGTAATATGGATGAATCATAATGTATTGCAATAAGGGCTATTTTATTGTTAGTGCCTGCTTTGATTTATTGTACAAAGATTTCGATGAAACCACAGTCCGCGCTCGGCCGCCGTCGTGAGTGGACACTGTATCGCCTGTTTGCAGCGGCTCATTCTGAAAAGATCGCTGTACATACACAAAATATTAGAAAAAAACAAATTGGAAACATAAGTACTTGACAAGTGATAAAATTATTATTTTTATACTCACAGTTTTTATTTAGCTAAAAATAAGTAGGATATATGGGCAAGAACGCGAAAAGATGTACATTGGACTTTTCTACATGTCCCCAGGTTATATCGTACTGCTGTGCGACTTTGATAAGTTTTACAAGAATCATTACCATATTAGTTGATTTTAGATGAAATAGGCATGTCATATTTATTAAAATTTTACGCATGAAATTATACTGAATTGTAAAAATTTAAGTTTAAAAAATCGTGATTTTGTTGTATAGTACTGTCCCTTAAAAAAAAACCGGCATTTTTAACAGCGTTTTGTGAAAAAAAAAGTTATTTCACTGGCAAACCTTTAGTTACATATTTGAAATTTGGCGGAATTTTAATTATTTTTTAAGTTAATTGTGCTGCCAAAGCTAGAATTTCTACTAAATAAGTAATTTTTAAATTTGTCCCCGGCATATGAACCTACCGGACATGTCCAGGTACCGTTACCGCATTTTCGTTTAAATTTATAGTTTTTTTGTTCAATGTGGTATTTATTTTTTTATTTAAACGGCAACATCATAATGAGACCGAAAAAAGAAAAAAAAGATGTCTATGGTTAAATCAGCCATTTTATTCAAACAGCTGTTTCATTTTCGGCGTTTTTGAGAGGTTGTGTTTTTACGGGCACTGTCCGGTGAGTAAATTAATTTGTTTTTTGGTGTTATAACGTGTTTCCAACGCATATTTTATGTCTAAAACTTACATGAACTATTTAAGATTACTATAATGTGAAAAAATGTGTGATAAATATCAGCAATTGTAGAAATTTTATAGTTTTGTATAAGAAGTACTCGATTCCGTTACCTCATGTCCGTTACCATCGCGGTGGTAACGTATAGGCCGGACTTGAAAGTCACGAACAGGATCACGTAAAGCAAGGTTTACATGGTGTAAACTTGATTTTTTTCTATTATTTTATTTATTGTTTTTAGGTACCTCTGAACTCCTTCATTTATATAGTTATTTCGAAAATCATTTTTTATTTAAGATTTATTATATTCTAGATTGGTCAAATAGAATTTCATCAAAATCGGTCTACTATTTTTGTTTTGGAGTCAAAATAGCTAGAAAAAGTGTGCTATTCCAGATACTAATTTTTGTTTTATTGTAGTTCTATAGAGAAAGTTACTGAATTTTTGTTAGGCTTGTTTGTTGTTGGCTCATTTATCCTAAAAAAAAATAATAATACATGTATGTAAGAAATATAATTTAGGTATCAATTCAACAGGTAAATAATTGTACTTAATGGAATTTCAGATTTCAATATGGTGCTCACTGCAGCTGAAAAAATGCGCCGTTATCGCCAAAAAATTAAAGATAATCCCCAAAAATATGAACAACAGAAGAAAAAAGACCTACAACGCATAAAAACTAAAAGAAAGAAAATATCACAACTCGATGATGCCGATAAAGATAAAATAAGAAAACAATGGCGAGATCAAAAAAAGAGGCAAAGAAAAAATAAAAAAATAAACAAAAGTAATGAGAACCAAGATAAAGACAACGAAAACATTGATAGGGATGGAGTATCATTCAGGGAAAATTCGCTCAGCAGAAAAAGTCGAGAGTCAGATTCGAGTTTAAAGTCAAAATTGAAATACATGAAAAAAAAGTGTTACATATTATTAAAAAAAAATTGAACAATCTCAAAAAAACGAACAATCACTGCAAAGAATAAAAGAGAGGTTGAAAAAAAGATTGTATAGACAAAAAAATGCCAGTGAAACTATAATTAAAAACCTGAAACTCACTATCGATAATATGAAAGCGCGCGAAGAAATTTTAGAAGCTGCTTTAAAAAAGACGTATAAGAATTGCAAGAAACAAGCAGAAAAGAGAGTACTGAAAGGGATAGTAGAAAACGCTGAAGTAAAAACTTTCGTAGCTAAATTAATGGGTTTATCAGGAAGAACAAAGTACAAGAAGAAAACAACATCTAAAGGCAGAATAACTGAAATTGAAAATTTTTTCATCAGAGACGATGTTAGCCGTTGCACCGCTGGCAAGAAGGAATGTCGATCCAAAAACAAAGAAAAGCGTCAAATCCGGTATTTGTTGGACACATTGAATAACTTATACGTTAAATATAGGAGTGAAGGTGGGAGGTACAAATTAACAACTTTCCGTAAATACAAACCATTTTTTGTATTGGCTCCTCATCTTGCATCACGTGACACTTGCCTCTGCGTTAAACACGATAATATCCAACTGAAATTTAAAGCTTTGAGAAAGAGTGGCTTAACTGAACACCGACACATAAAAGATGTACTCCAAGAACTATCCTGTGACCTAAAATCTCCCTTGTGCATGCATGGAAAATGCAGAACATGCAAAAATAAGCCTCTTAACTTTGAACCCGGTATGTATTTAGACGAAATGGTTACTTGGACTCAGTGGGAGCGAAAACGACATGAATATTTGAAAAAGGACGGGACTGAAAAGAAGACTTGTGTTTGCATAAAAACAGAAAAAGTCAAAATCACAAGCACATTGCGTGAACTATTACGCATATTTAAGGCGGACTTAAAATTATTCAAAAAACACCATTACAATGTACACCACCAACAAGAAAAATATCAGGAGGGCGTTACGTATTTGAAAGAAAATGAAGCTTTAGTCATTTGTGACTTTTCTCAGAACTACGAATCAAAACTAAGCTCAGAGATTCAGAGTTTGCACTTTGGTGGGTCTAAATGTCAGATTTCGCTACATACCGGCATGATCTACTTCAAAGACACATCCCAATCATTTTGCACTGTGTCGCCAAGCACCGTTCACCAACCACAAGCAATCTGGGCCCATTTAAAACCTGTGCTTGAGTACATTAAAGAACATCAGCCTCAAGTTACTGTTATTCACTTCTATTCCGATGGCCCTACTTCACAGTATCGCCAAAAAAACAATTTCTATCTGCTCAGCGTTTTTAGGCAAAAACTGAATTTGGACCATTGTACGTGGTCATTTTTTGAAAGTGGGCACGGTAAGGGCGTGGCGGATGGTATAGGAGGCACAGTGAAAAGAGTTTTAGACAGGAATGTTTGTTTCGGAAGAGATATTTCAAATGCTTCGGACGCTTTTGAAGTTTTAAAGGACTCTCTGTGCACAATTAAGATTTGGTATATCTCTTAGAAAGATATTGACGAAATTGCTGCTCTTTTGCCTCAAAAGCTATCAATTGTAGTTGGAACAATGCAATTACATCAGATTGCAACACAACAACCTGGAACTATTACTTACAGAGACTTGGGATGTTTTTGTGGGTCACAAAGGGGTTTATGTTCATGTTACGAACCAAAAATCCACAAATTCGAATGTCCTACGACAGAAAATAGAGGCATTGAAGCAGCTGATACATTAGATGATATTGAACCATCAGATTTAATGAATGTGGATGTTGAGATAAACCTTGAGAAACTGTCAGCGATGAATGATGTAAACTTTTCATCAATTGGTGATCTCACAAAGCCAAACCAAACTAACTCAGCGCTTGAAAATGTGGACGAGGACTTTTCTTTCATTGGAGATTCTTCGAAACCAAATACTATCAAAGCCAACTCATCGATGGACGAGGTAAATAGTTGTTCAAACGGAAACACTGGTAAGCCCAATATTAGCCAAGGCGATTCAGCGATGGATGACGTGGACTTCCTTTCTGTCGGAAAGGTCAAAACGCAAAACAATGGTGACATTGTTATTGAAGTCGTGGACAACACAAAGACTGCAAAAGATAAGATGAGCGTTAAAGAGTCAACAGTGATGGATTATCTGAACATTTCATACACAAATTCTACAGCTGATAATAAGCCGAATGTTTTCAAAACTGACTTGGTAAATGACATTCAAATGTTGGACCAAAATACCACCAATGATGAGATTATTGTAGAGGAAACAACTGTAATGGAACGTCCACATATTTCCCCTACACATCCCGCGGATTACACACAGACAAATGCAGTTAGCCAAGCCGATTCATTTAAAGAGAATTTAAGTACTATGAGGAAGATCCCATGTATTGTCGACCTAACCATTCATCCTTTGGAGATGAAACTTACTTATAAGCCTAAAAAAAGGTCTAGCAGCAGCGTGTTATGTGTTTCGCAACCAAAAGTGAAGAAAAGTATTGAAGAAGAAATAAACTCGAAAAATAACAGCAAACCATGCACTTCAAAAAGCTTGCGAAAAAGTACAGTTTCTATTTTGAGTAATGTTTCTGTTGACTTAAAATCTAAAACCGAACAAACGAGATTACCGAAACAATCAAAAGGATTAAAGATGATTGTGAAACGCGCATTTACATGTTACAGTTGCAATGGTCCTCTCCTCTCGAATTGCATTACTAAATGTATATCTTGTTGTAACCGATTTTGTTTGGCCTGTGCCACGGGAGAAGTCACCAAAGATTATATTTGCGATAATTGCCTTATGTAAGTGATTTGGCAATTTTTCTACTCGAAGAGCTTTACTATGCCCTTATATTTTGTTTTTTATTTTTTATTATGTACACACTACGACTTTAAGATAAGTTTATTTTGTAGACAAATGATTCATGTCTTTTTCATCGAGTCCAAATGATTATTTGTTTTAATGTTTAAGACATCATAAATCTGAGACTGAACATATTACTTTAATAGTCTGAGCTTATTGTGATTTAGAGCTATCTCGTTATCACCAAAAATAGTAGTTTAATGAAGATAATACATGTTTATTAGCAAATAGGTACAAAATATTACAAGTCACATATTGATAGAATTAAGTTTTAGCTTCGATGTATACTAAAAAAGCAGTTATAATTTATTTTTAATAAAAACTTTGTTACTGAAACATGGATCGAATACATGATTTTATACATCTCCTTTGAAATTGCATGACGGGGCAGTAAATTTTTGAATTAGAATAAATAAATAAAAAATAATATTATCGATCCATGTTTATTTCTACGAGTTACCTAAACGTTTTTTATTCATAAGTTCTAGTTTAAAACTAAAATAATTGATTATATGTAACGATCTCATACTAAATATTTAAAAAGTTTTTTATTTATTTTTTTGTTTTATATGGGCTTGCTCTTGACCCCAATCTTGCCCTAGAGCAGAGATGGGATCTGCGATGGAGCAAGCTTGCCCAGAAGGCACTGATACTCCCGCACACCGACAGAATACAGCAGAGCTGCTTGGCGCCGGACTCCGGTGGGATGGTGGTCGCGAGCCAGGCGGCCCCTTTCAGGGCCTACCACTGCCTTTGGGATCTTTAACCGCCATCACAAATTGTGTTGACGTTGCCCAGGGTGGACCGCTAGGAGGTAGATCCCACCCACCCCAAAGTGTATCCTAATATTAAGCGGCATGTGAACTCAACCTTACAGGGTCCTGTTCGTTGTTAGCATGTCCTGTTACGAGACTGTACCCTAAGCAAATGTTGCTAAAAATGTTGACTTTATTTGAGAAGGTTTAAAATATGTACACACATTATTTTAGGAAATAACGTAGTTCATCAAAATACTATAAATTAAAATAGTTAAATATCAGAACCGCTAATTTTGTGAATTTTATGAAAAACTTTTTGGATACATTTTACACCTTTAGTAACGTACAGGACAGGAAAAGTAGATTAATCTCGTGTATTTCTAAGTTATCAACCTGAAAATACATTTTATAAATAAAAAAATCATGTTTTCTTTAATTCAATAAATAATATTTGCATACAATTTAAGTTTTAACTATACTAATGAACCAAAAACCAGCGGTAACGAACAGGATTAATATTTTAACCTACTTTAAGAAATTTGCAAATTTCTCACAAAATAACCACTTTAGGAGAAAACTTTTACGATTTTCGGAAAAAGGAATTATTGGAGATAATATTAAGTGAAAAATTCAAGGAAATTCTATCAAAAAAATATTAAAGCTCAATTTTGAAGCAGTGTACTACTTTTCGCGTTCTTGCCCATATAAACTTACCTACTACTGCAACTCGTGGACGAGCGGAACTAGGTGTGCCGAGTTTGGGCTCGTTTTGTTGGTTATGATGAGACCTTACCTCTGGACTTGATGGCATGACCTGAAGGTGTACTTTCGTGACCGCTATTTGAACTTCTTGCAGAGTAAAACTAGGGGTGACGAATTTGGGCTCCGTTTTGTTAGTTATGACGAGTCTATACCTCTGGACTTGATGGAGTGACCTGAAGGTCTAAATCGGTGATTGCAACTGGAACTCCTAGACTGGTAGAACTAGGTGTGCCGAGTTTGGGTTCGTTTTGTTAGTTACGATGAGACCTTACCACCGGACTTGATAGAGTGACCTGAAGGGGTAATTCAGTAACTACTGCTGGAATTTCTGAACGAGTAGAACTAGGTGTGCCGAATTTGGGCTTCGTTTTGTTAGTTATGACGAGTCCATACCTCCGGACTTGATGGAGTGACCTGAAGGTGTAGTTCAGTGATTACAAGTGGAACTCCTAGACTTGTAGAACTAGGTGTGCCGAGTTTGGGTTCGTTTTGTTAGTTACGATGAGACCTTACCACCGGACTTGATTGAGTGACCTGAAGGTGTAATCAGGTGGTTACAAATGGAATTCCTAGACTAGTAGAACTAGGTGTGACGAGTTTGGGTTCGTTTTGTTAGTTACGATGAGACCTTACCACCGGACTTGATAGAGTGACCTGAAGGGGTAATTCAGTAACTACTGCTGGAATTTCTGAACGAGTAGAACTAGGTGTGCCGAATTTGGGCTTCGTTTTGTTAGTTATGACGAGTCCATACCTCCGGACTTGATGGAGTGACCTGAAGGTGTAGTTCAGTGATTACAAGTGGAACTCCTAGACTTGTAGAACTAGGTATGCCGAGTTTGGGTTCGTTTTGTTAGTTACGATGAGACCTTACCACCGGACTTGATTGAGTGACCTGAAGGTGTAATCAGGTGGTTACAAATGGAATTCCTAGACTAGTAGAACTAGGTGTGACGAGTTTGGTTTCGTTTTGTTAGTTACGATAAGACCTTACCACCGGACTTGATGGAGTGAAATTCGGCACACCTAGTTCTACTGGTTCAGAAATTCCAGCAGTAGTTACTGAATTACCCCTTCAGGTCACTCCATCAAGTCTGGTGGTAAGGTCTCATCATAACTAACAAAACGAACCCAAACTCGGCACACCTAGTCCTACAAGTCTAGAAGTTCCACTTGTAATCACCGAACTATACCTTCAGGTCACTCCATCATGTCCGGTGGTAAGGTCTCATCATAACCTACAAAACGAACCCAAACTCGGCACACCTAGTTCCACCAGTCTAGGAGTTCCAGTTGCAATCACCGATTTACACCTTCAGGTCACTCCATCAAGTCCGGAGGTATGGACTCGTCATAACTAACAAAACGGAGCCCAAATTCGGCACATCTAGTTCTACTCGTTCAGAAATTCCAGCAGTAGTTACTGAATTACCCCTTCAGGTCACTCCATCAAGTCTGGTGGTAAGGTCTCATCATAACTAACAAAACGAACCCAAACTCGGCACACCTAGTTCTACTAGTCTAGGAGTTCCACTTGTAATCACCGAATTACACCTTCAGGTCACTCCATCAAGTCCGGTGGTAAGGTCTCATCGTAACTAACAAAACGAACCCAAACTCGGCATACCTAGTTCTACAAGTCTAGGAGTTCCACTTGTAATCACTGAACTACACCTTCAGGTCACTCCATCAAGTCCGGAGGTATGGACTCGTCATAACTAACAAAACGGAGCCCAAATTCGGCACATCTAGTTCTACTCGTTCAGAAATTCCAGCAGTAGTTACTGAATTACCCCTTCAGGTCACTCCATCAAGTCTGGTGGTAAGGTCTCATCATAACCAACAAAACGAACCCAAACTCGGCACACCTAGTTCCACTAGTCTAGGAGTTCCTATTGTTGTAATCACCAAATTACACCTTCAGGTCACTCCATCAAGTCCGCAGGTAGGTAAGGTCTTATTATAACTGACAAAACCAGTTCAAAGTCCAGAGCTAACATCTCACTACCAGTAGAGGGCTTCCAGTGCCAAGCAGTCTTTGGAGCAGGTATTCATATTTCGTATCGAAGTATATTTCTGAGGTAGGTATAAGAAATGAAAAACAAATTCAATCTTTCAAATTATCAAAATAATTTCATTTGACTACGATTCCCACAGCCAACCGTGCGTACACTAGTGTGTGTGTGACTTTTGTCAATGTAGTAGTGCGATTCTATACCTATCCATTTTGTAAACGCGTCCTTAATGAAATTAGCCAAAAGATATTCAAATTTGTAAATATATTAAAAGTATTAACAGGGCATGGTTGGGGTATCCATCCGCAGCATTTACGTAGGTTATACTTATCTATAACCTACGTAATTATAGATACGAGTGCTAATAGAAACATTTGTAAATTAGATAAAATCCAAAATCAAGCACTTCGTATTATAGGAGGTTTTATCAAAATACTTGGTTATCAAGTATCAATGTTAAAAACGTAATTAAACAGGACTTAAATTGTATCAAGGGTGAAGTCGAATGTAATAAATGAATTAAATGTTAATTATTTCGGATGGCACAAAATTTTCTGTGATGGATCCAAAGATAAATATGGTGTAGGTGCTGCTTATTTTGACTCATTGCTGGGTAATAAAAGTAAAATTAAATTTCCTAATAATATATATACATATATATTTTTTTTTTTTTTATATATATATATATATATATATATATATATATATATATATATATATATATATATATATATATAATCAGGTACTATTATTATTTTTTCAGATTCGTCTGGGCGGTTCTGTTATTAACGCTGGGCGCCAAAATTTTACAAACTGGCTCATAATTAGTTATTTATATGAATATAACATAGTAGTTTCATAAGTAGTTAATATGCATGTTTTAAGTCAATTAACACATAATATAATATATTAAATGTTATTTTAACGTAATTTTTATACCTATCATCTCTTATTTCTCTATTTCTCATGGGGATGACTGGTAGAGAGTGCCAATCGAAACTCTAAAATAAAAATCCATATAGTAACTGATTTGTTTAGACCACAGGGTAAAGAATTTTGTATAGATTCTATAATGCCTAACTTCTTCATAGAAAAGTGGTCTCTAAAAATAAGTTGTTATGGTTTAAAGTGCTGTGGGTGGATGCAGTTGCATGCGACCTTTAAAAAATTAAAATCCATTAAATAACTGACTTTTGTTTAGACTATAGGATAGAGAATTTAAAACAAATTCTATAATGCCAAACTTCTTCCCAGAAAAGTAGTCTCTAAATATAAGTCTTTATGGTTTAAAGTGCTGTGGGTGGGTGCGGTGCTATAAATTCCCAAGCCGTCGCATTGGCATCTCCCGCCCTCCCTCATTTGCGTACACTAATCACGTCACCACTATTCCCAGCACAACTAATCCCGCCCGCAGAGTCTACACCACCTGAGGATGCCTCGTGTAGAGGCGAAACACGTGTCGTATTATCGTCGATGGTGTGTCTTTCCTAGTGTAGTGGTGCTGGGAGTAGTTTTGTTAGGATTAGTGATGACGGGATTAGTGCACGCAACTAAGGTAGGGCGGGAGGTGCTCTTCAAACTATGTAAGACACATCATTTTATTTTATTGAGCGGAAGTGGGCGAGGTAATTCTTACCAACTTTAATATAATGGATTTGCGCAAATTAACGCCTGATTATGAATTGACGACACACGACATTTACAAATTATGAAATATTTATAAATGTCGTGTGTCGTCTTAGGAAAACACGTTATCGCGTTCCAAGGGATAATACAAGTATAAACTTAGACCACCTATATGGAGCGGAGTCATTTTGTTATGCCAGGCATTCAAATACGCCAACCGAAGATGGTAAGCTCTGTCAAGTCAAGGGAACGCCTGGAATTGCGATCTTTGCTACACTAAGGCCTCGTTCACATACAACGCGACGCTACAATTTCGATTTCGTGTATGTTTACAAAGTTGTTTACAAAGGTTGAGAGCGATAAAAAACAACCTTACCTGAAAATAAATAAGATTTCACTATAGAATGACATGTGGTGTGTGTTGGTTGCACAGAAATGAATTAGCGCTCGATTACTTCCAAAACCGATGTCGCCACCTGCAGCCGTATTATAAACATACGCAATGCACAATGATATCTAATGTTGCACATTACATTGCTTGGCGAATTTGTCAAAGTCACGTACGTCGCGTATTACGGTAGAACAAAATGCGGCAAAGGTAATTGTCAGTACAAAAAGTAATAAATGAAAGTTTCCAAAGGCAAATATCATAGAAAAGTATTCATCTAGATGTAAATTAGTTAAAACAATGATAATTAGTAAATAATCAACTTACCGATGAAATTTTATGCCTTTATTAGTTAAATTACACGTCCTTGATGAGTTTTTACTTCTTATCTTTACTATTATGCTGCAGTTCACCGTTGACTGCCTCGTTGGTCTAGTGGTTGTAGTAGTACGACTGCTGATCATAAGGTCTTGGGTTCAAACCCCGGGTCGGGCCAATAAATTAATTATTGAGTTTTTCCGTCAAGAAATTCTCAGTAATTGCTTCGGAGTCAGGAAGTTGGCGGTGTCTCACCCCCGTGCCTCGGAAAGCACGTAAAGCCGTTGGTCCTGCGCCTGATCTCTCTCCGGTCGTGTCGGTTTACCGTCCCATCGGATTATGAGAGTGAGGGAATAGAGAGTGCACCTGTGCTTGCGCATACACTTGGGCACTATAATCCTGTCCTGCGCCGATGGCTAGCCTCCGATGAGGCAGGCCGCCGTGGCCGAAATTCGGTCTGGAGGACATTGTTATTATTATGCTGCAGTTCACCATTGTACTTACTTACTTACTTACTTATCTTCACGCACAATCCCTAACGGGGTAGCCAGAGAGAACAAATCGCCAAGTGTCACGATCCTTACATACCTCTTTCGCTTCTTTCAAGTTCATTATCTTCTTCATACATGCACGTCTAGGTATCCGAGTACTCTTGACCTTCCCCTCTTCGAGTAATTTGCTCATATGGTCTTCGAAAGTTCACCATTGTAATAACATAAATTCACGTAGGACGTTCCCCGCGCAACTATATCACAAAATGGGGAATCATGTTCGTCAACACATAAAAGCGGCGACAAGGTCACGCGTCCGTGCGAATTCTATTGTCTTATTATTACGATTTCTGTGGTTGGTTGTATTAAGATTCAAATTTGATTAGATGGTTTGCAAGGGAGTTTGAAATGAATATACACCGTGAAACCTTACAACTTTGCCCAAACACGAAAATTAACTAAAACTACCGATAGAAATTTAATTTTAACTCGGGACAACTTTATATGGCACCTAGAGAAAACTAGAACATACGTTTGGCAACACTGACTACTACAACCGCAGCTAACTACATTCAGTCATCTGTCAGCAACCTTCAAAGTGACAGTGTCGAAGGTGGTGCAAAAACATTGTTGCAGTTTTGCATCCCGCATTGCCAAGAAACGCTGCGCAGGTAAGATTCATTATTATTTACGTTAGGGCATTAATTGTTGCTGCTTTTAATCATGGTCTCTTTCTTACAACTGTCTTAGTTAGCGAGAAAATTGTGTGGGCAATGTTGTAAGCAATTTTATAGACTGAGGTCGACAACATTGCCCAGCTCAAAAATGTTAATAGGGTTGACACTATTGAAAAAAAAATAAGGAAACATGTACCTAGGCATAATAAATAAAAACCATATGTAATAAATTGAAAATATATAGGTATACTTAATAAAATAAATAAATGTATATAGGTACATCAAAAAACCCAATATAATACTACACTATAATACTACCTATATAATATAACTACTGTTCACTGAGAACTAAACTGCTGTTCTGATAACTATATAGGTAACTAGATGCTGTTTTATATATATTTTAAATATAATAAATAGGTATATATATTTGTTGGGAATTTTTGTCAGAAACCGCTAGTTTCCCAAAGAGAGAGAGAGCTTAAATATTCTCAGTTTCAGGCTAAAGTTTTTTAATAAGATTTATGCGTCAATTCGTTTGCAAAAAAAAATTTAAGTCTAAAAGAGAATTACGATTTTAGACATTAACGATCGCAGACAAAAATGGCCGACAAAATGGATTGGTACGCATAATAGGTGAACCACGTACACCAGTGGTAAAAAAATCGGTATAAGCTGGCCTCGTATTATATTAAATAAGTATCGTCGGCGTCTACTTTTCCTTACCTCAACTATCGGGGTTAATTTCTGAGATAATTTTCTAAAAGTGCTTACCTAGTACTATTCTATTTATTTGCAGTATGGTGAAACCTAAAAAGCAAAGCTGAAGAATCCTCGGTGCCAGGTATTACAAAAATTATACTGATGAGATGTTGGATCTCGCAGTTGGGTACATTAAAAATAAAAAAATGTCATTGAGGGGCTGAAAAACGTTTTGGTATACCGAGACGGACTCTTCTGAACAAAGTTCAAGAGCTGCACCAAAAAAAAATAGGAGCTCCAACGCGACTTACTGAGGAAGAAGAGAAGTTGCGAATCAAAACTTGACTTGCGGATAATCATAGATGAATATTTAAAAAAAATAGTTAGGTAAAAGTAAAAGGTTAAACCTTATTTTTAAATAGGAGTCGCGTTTCTACTGCCGGTCAGTGCAGTCGCTTCATAATTATGTGGCGGCTCTAATGCCGAACCTACAATATTTTCGTAGCGTAAGCATACCAACTGCGCGAAAATAATTCGAAATGGCGTGTCAACCTAAACGACCCGATACCGTCGTAGTGAACGAGTTCCTGGCCTTTGTTGAACAAAAATTGGACGTCATGGACCAGGTGTCCCTGGAGCAGATACTGATGACCAGCTTCACCGAGGACGAGATCATCCAAGCGAAGAAGGTGTTATCAGATCCTACAATATTTTCGCAGCGTAAGCATACTAACTGCGCGAAAATAATTCGAAATGGCGTGTCAACCTCAACGATCCGATACCGTCGTAGTGAACGAGTTCCTGGCCTTTGTTGAACAAAAATTGGACGTCATGGACCAGGTGTCCCTGGAGCAGATACTGATGACCAGCTTCACCGAGGACGAGATCATCCAAGCGAAGAAGGTGTTAGCAGATTCAGCCGTGACCCAAATCCGTCTTAACATACGTCATAGAGATGGACGCGGTAAGAAAGACCTGCAAGACATCTTCAGACTGTTCAATGAGACTGATCCTGATGACATCCCAACTTTCGTCGAGCGTGATGTCAACAAGCTGCCTCCCGTGACGTTCGATCACGTAGACGTGACCAGATTGTTGAAAGACATCACCACGTTGAAAGCCGAAGTCACCGATCTCCGTTCCAAATTTGAAGAATCGGAACGAGCCGCAACTGAGCTGAAGAACGAAGTCACTATGTTGCGCAACATAATTGCAACATCTGCGAATTCACCGCCGTCGCAGAATGTAAATACGACACGCGGTAATCGTAATAGTAGTCATATTTTACCGATGATTGCGACTGCGTCACGCGATATCGTCTGTCAGCGGGTTGATGACCGTGAAACTAGGGCGACCTCGGTCTTCATTGCATCACCACCTCAGCCCTTGACTGAACCCTTGAGTACTCCTCCGCCGAAGCCAACCTGTCAACAAGGAAAGACGTTTGCGGATGTTGCTCGAAAATCTTCGCAACCCTCATGTGGTCGAAAACAAAAGAATGTGGATGTAAAATCAGTTCCTGTGGTGACCCAAACTAAGAGAGAGAATGTCGAGTTTACTCTAGTTGAGAAGAGACGTCGGTCGAGACCCGTCTGTAACCAGCGTGGGACTGCCAAAATAAACGCAAGTACAACTCTGCGTATTGTGGAGCCCACAGTACATCTGTACATCTCCCGTTTGGACAAAAGTACGTCGGGAGAAGACGTCCTGCGTTTCGTGGAAGAACGAAGCCGATGCCGCATAGAGGATCCGATCTCTTTAAATCAGTGGGAAGAGGGTTCATCCTAGTACTCCAGGTTCCTGCAAAATACAAAGAGACACCTTGTCCCGAGCGGGGGTGGGGAGAAAGTTCCCTAAATAGTGTTATATTTATATTTTATATATATTTTTAGGTTAAGGTATATATTGCTATGGGCCAATGTTCTTAATTTGTAAGTCCTTGATGCCTGAAATAAAGTTATTGTATTGTATTGTATTGTAAATATTTTATTACGTACACCTAAAATTTATTTACAATAAGTACAACAATGATTTCGAATAAGATTTATTTTTAATTATATGCAAATGTGTATTTAGAGGATGCTCGATTTAGCATTATAATGTCAACATTGTAGTTTTATAGACTGTTCTGGAAAACTTATGATTTCAAGAAGACTGAGTATTATATTAATCTGTGATTGTAGTGCCATAGTTCTAGTGCTGGAACTAAGTTCATTCGTTTATTTATTTTTTAAACTTCTCATCATAAAAATCGAAACACCGCACGAGTTTATGCTTTGAAAATATTATCTGAAAAATTTGTATATTTAGGAATAAATAATAAAATAAATAAAAATATTTTTTAAATAAGCAGAATGTGAACATTTATTTTTATATAAAAAATGATATTATACGTTAAAACTAATTGTTTTTGATAATCTTTAAAAACATAAACTCGGAGGTGTATCGACTTTTCTGATGAGAAGTGTATATAGTTATACCTATAATTATTAGCTAGAATCGTAAGGGTAACATCAAAGACTGATAGTAAGTAGTATTTTTTTTAATTTGTCAATTTTAGGAGGTAATTCTTGAACTAAGCACTATAAGGATAATGTTGTAGTCAGTTATATGTTAATTTTGGTATTTTTTTTCTAGAAGAGATATCTTGTTATTTTTTTTGTATGAGGAGCGATAATCTGCCTTGGGTGCGTGTGATAAAAAATTTCTGCGCTGCTTACTTTTTTATTAAACTAATACTCACGCAGATAACTAACAGGCACGCTTACGTTAGCAGAGACCTTTTTATTTTTTTATTAATATTTAATAGGTACGCTACCCACCAACAAACCTATAAACATTGATTTTCTCGATTTTTGTTGTTGTTTAGTTAGTTGTTGTTTTTAATTTTAAAAATAAAAAATACAATGCCTCAAAATCAATTTATTATTTTCCTTTCATCTGAGGCACAGCCCTAGCACCTCAAATCTCTTAGTATGAAAGTGTGACTAAATGTGGTGATAACATTGCCCACCGCCATTAAAACTTAAAATTGACTTCTATTTATTTGAAAATGTATTGTATAACCAACCAACCAACAATATATTCAATATTGTTGGTTTGCTAACAATATATCTTAAAATCAAAATCATAGAGCTTATACTTGCTGCCATACAATTTAGGTTGAGCAAAGATGTAAGAAAGTGGAGATAACTTTGCCCGCGTCTGTTTTTGTTTTTTTCTCAGCATCTGTTAGGAATTATGTCACCCG